>CP139502.1:165837794-167037794 GCA_021014915.2 Artemisia tridentata subsp. tridentata | reverse complement strand
ATGCGGCCAGAATAGAGGAGGCGTCATTGAAGGATTGTGAAGCAAAGAAGGAAAAGGAAGAAGATGATGCATCTATGAAAGAGGTTGATTGTGGAGTGTTATTGGGAAATGAGTGAGTTGTAATGGGATCTTTGTTTTGGATTGGATGGTTTTGGTGTTACTTTTTCCTCCATATGGGTTTGACGGAAATTCTAGGTTTCCTATAGGAGGACATTGTGAAAGAGATCACAAGAAGAAGAAGAAGAAGGAGAAGAAGGAGATCAAGGAGGCATGGTGAAGATGAATGAGGAAGAAGGTGGTTATATAGCCAAAGAGTGTTCTAAATAAGGCAAATCATGCATGGGGAGAACTAGAAATTCAAATTGTGTTTATTTAAATAGAAAAATATAGGCTGAGCTAGATGTGTTGCAGAAAAAGCAAACAGTAAAACAGTCCCTTAAGTAGGCGAGGGTCCCGTATATATAAGGGACCGTCCCATGTTTAAGGGACCTTCACCAGAAGGTTTTAAAAAATTTCAGGACACCTTTTATTTCTAATGTGTGCCTATATGCAACAGATCTGGAGCTGCGATTATCTTGACTCTAATAAAGATAAAAACCTAAGAGATAATCCAAAGGCTCCTTAGTTCAATTTTGCTCAATTGTCCATGTGGAACAATATATTAGTTATATGATTCGTCCAAAGATTGTGAGTACATTATGCATGGATGAGAAAAACGTTTTTGCAATGTATTAACAATACAAGAAAATGGTTTTCCTAAACGTTAGAAGTTTTTAAAAAATAAATTGGGGTTTTTTTATGTGTGCTTAAACACACATCATTTTATACTGGAAAAACACACTAAAACGGACTAATAACCATAAAATATGTGAAATTATATTGCAAATATGTTTGGTTTGTGTTATTATGTCTTACAGGTACAAGGGTTTGAAAACAAAGCAAAAACGGTAATTACCCGAGCATTCCATTAGAAAGAGCACGAAATTACAAGACCAACGATAATTTTATTTAGAGCATCGTGGCAAAAGACGAGAAATTGAAAGACAAAATGAATCCCGAACGAAGATTAATGCCAAATCTAATTGTTAAATTCGGACGCCACATAAACTCTATTAGTGCAAATATTACGATATTTAATCTATACAGTCTCGTTTGTTTTGAGTGAAGACAAACATGTAACTTGATACATAACGTAAAATGTACAAGTTACTTGTAATCATATTTTGTCTCAACATACATTCAACACCTCTCGACTTCTCAAGTCCTCGTATGATACAACACAGGTTCTTACATGTTTGTTATGTGGCATTATGATCAAACCCTTTAACAAACATTTTAGAATGTTTAAAATACGTTTAGAGTCATTAAGTATTTTAAAAGGTTAACCATTCTACTTAGAACCTCATTTTACATTTTGCATATACAAGTTCTTTTACTTGTACATCATGTTTCCTAAGTTATACTCATGTCAAAATAGGATAAGTACACTTTAGGTGTCAAACTAAGACAAATGTGTTTACTCATAAACATGATGTTAAAGACATAATATCTTAAATCCTACAATAGCAAAAGTAGTTTAACATTTTTAGTAACACATAAACTAACATGGTATAACTTGGTGAACATATATTAGTTAGCAAGTATATACATGTTACATATTCATATACATTTACATGTTATATTCATTTACATTTTATTTCTTAATATGGAATATGTACAATGACATCATGGCATGCATCACATTGATATCTTTAGGATATCTTGAAGATCATATAAATACCTTGGATTGATCTTCACTCAAAGATTAGATTTAAAAATATCTTGGTTAGATTTGACAAAGATATTTGGAGATTTCTTTTCAGAGATACGCGGAACCCGAGGAACCCTTTTTTAGGTCCAAGGAACCCATTTTTATAAAGGGCGGAACCCGCGGAACTCTTTTTTAGGTTCCGCAGAATCCGTGGTCTGCTGACCTTTTTTGGCTATAAATACCAGTCCATTGTCCACCCATTTAATTACCACTTGAACATACATTCTCTCTACCCTTTTGCATACATTTAGATGAGTAGATAACCATGTAGTAATATACATTAATCACCCTAATCACCATCAACATAATGTTACTAACTTTCATTATGTTGTAAGCATACTCTCGAAATAATCTTGTGAAGCAAGCTCAGAGATTGTGAGTCATCATCCACCACAAGCATACATATATGAAGATCTATCACAACAAGCTTAGAGAACTTGTGATCTTCATCCATTGAAGGCTTTCTATCAATGGATGTTCATTTAGATTAGTCATTCATATCCAGTAGACATTTGTGTCATGGATCATCATTGTAAACATCATTGCATCATCACAATCTATTTACCAAACTAGATTAGATGGTTTATGTGTTTGTGCCATAAAACACAAGGTTTTTATGTTGGGCCATAAAACATAACGGGAGTGGTTGTACCCTTGTAAAAGAACTCGACATCTAGCTTAGTGTCGGAAATATTGTATAAGCGACGTCACGTTGGTTCTACCTTGAACTAGAACCCGGTATTTAGCTTTGTACCAGAAAAAGTGTAAGCGACGTTTGTAAGGTTTTCTACGCCGAGAAGGGAGCTTGTTGATCTAGTGAAGTAACTCTCGAGTTGGGTACTCGGGGAGTGGAGTAGGGCGGAGAGGAGCTCCGTGATCGAACCACTATAAATCATCGTGTTCGGTTTGCGCTTTTTTACTTACTGCTTTACTTTTATACTTGCATTATATTATTGCTTGTGTTGTGACTTGTTAGTTATACTTGTGTGACAACTTGTTTTAGTATATGTTAGTCATAAACTACAATTGGCATCTTTCATATTACAACAAGCTAAATTGGAAATTTGATACAATAAGTTTTAAGAATTTAAAACGGTAACGTATTCAACCCCCCCCCCTCTACGTTTTCACAATTGGTGTCAGAGCCTCGTGGCTCTTATTTTCAAAACAAATGGTTTTTAAAATGGAGTACGATCCATGTATCAAATTACCATTGAAGCGGAATATAATATGAAAAAAGTTTCGCTAATTATACATAGAAATTTTGTTGTTAAATGTCACTTTGTATACAAGCTTGAAGATGTCATTGGAAAATAAAAGAAATGATTTCTCAAAAGAATTAAGTGTCAAATTATGTGCTTAAAGCAAATTTTCGAAAAATACGGTCTTGACAGGAGCGTTTGGGATAACTATAAATTTAGTTGAAAAAGCACCTCCGTAAATGATTAGATAAGTCACATAAGTAGATATGATGTTAAAATAGGTGTATTATATGTTTACTACCAAATCTAGTAAGTCCTACACATTCTCGCTATGCGAAAATACATGTTTTTAACATTCTGTGATATTTTGTCACTGCAGACCACGGATCCCACGGATCCCTTTAAAGGGTTCCTTGCCCTTTGGAGAAGGGATCCTTGGTCTGCACAGTCCAAAGTTTTTGCAAACTTCAAAAATTAATAGCTAATTAACCGTAAGTCCGTAGGAGTCGCGCCACCTATCATTTTAAAGGGAATTAAGTCTACTTTCATTTAAAAATAATCTCATGGCCTAAATCTAAATTGAAGTAAGTAAAACAAATCAAATGCTACAACCTGTCCAAAATATTAAGTTTCATTTTTACATAGTAACTTAAACTTTTGAGTCGGGCAATGTAAGTTGGTATCCTTTGAACATTGATATGATTTCTTTTGAAACTAAAGAATTTGGTGATATTTATATATATAAAGGAAACAAATCAAGCTTGGCATACATCGTCATATTTAAACGCAAAGTGACAAAAAGTATCTTTCTTTTGATGCTATGCTATATGACTACTTGTTTTGGTTGTTTGCATACATGTTGTTTGCTTATTGAAAGTAGTGATTGCACTTGTTTATTTGTGATACATAAGTGTCAATCTTTCCATGATATTCATTTGCTTGTTTATCAATTTCTTGTTTATGCACAATAGGATGTTTGTTAGATCTTGTGCACTAAGTTGGTAAATTGTTTTTGTATTACTTATAGACTTAGATATTTTTCTTTGCATATGTTATGTGAAAATCTTGCATAATTCACATAGGAATAAGAACTAAGTAAGTATCTTGAAATATGTTGTTCAAGGGTTAAAATGTGTCACTACATTTCTAAACATGTAGTATTTTTGAAAAAGGTGTTTGGTATATTTGTTTCTAACAATGATGTTTAATGTATTTGTCCTGTCATAGGATAATAACTTGTCTTTGAATGATCATATGAACTAACCGTGTCATGCAGGAAGATAACATTATGATGTTATCATTTTTCTAACCTTAAGCCCTAGTTTGGTACATCTCACATTTTAGTGAAATTTTTAGCCCTTGCATGATCTGTATCCATCCATGTGTTTATACCTGTTTTATTATTGTCTTCTAATCACAACTAATTAATTACACATGTTTTAGGAGAAACTACGGGATTTGAACGGGTTTTGGGGATTGAAAAATGCCCTATGTTAAGGATTTTGATATGGCGGATCAGACGGAACCATAAGCAGGGATCCGTCTGTCCAAAATTTTGGTTCCGCTAAAATTAGCATGACGGATCAGACGGAACCAAACTCATGGTTCCGTCTGTGTTGTCAAATGGTTCCGCCAGCCAAACAAATAACTTTTTAAATTTTCGTTTAATCCTGCACTCTAGATCATTCACTTTTGTTACTAGGATATTTTTCACTAATATTCACTCATATTAGGATCATGACATCTCACTTGCACCAATAGGATAATAATCTCTAATCATACTTTCAAATTTCACGAAAATACTCCAAGGTACCTTTCTCCATAAAGGAAGGAACCCTGAAATTGATTCCTTGCAATCCGTGGACCACTGAGTATTTGTGATCATTACACACATTCACTGCATCCTCCCGTCCTTTACTCATCCATTAGCTTGATTTGTAAATTGACAACTTCCTAACATATCCAGACTCATTGTTTGCAAAGATATCATAGATCACAAGCTCCAACTTATGACTGTAGATATTGTATTCACATATGCTGCCTTACTTTGTTAACATGTCATCCTTCAAGACGATAACTCACACTTCGGTTATAAATGTATTATCAATTCTTGCTATCCTTGAATGCTATCCAATCTCAACAAAGTAGGATCGACAACTTAAGTATTTCGTCCGAAATATTCAAGTAAATTTGACTTACGATTGTAGTCATTAAAAGTCATATCCGAAAGAATCAACACCCAAGTATTTTAACAACTTATGTTAAAACACTTATCCTATCACGACTAGAACACTTACTTATCCTAACAAGTACACTTGTTCTTTCACCATCATCCCATCACATTCACCTCTGTGATATGTCTCAGGCCCTAAGCTTCAAAGCACATCACCCACTAGTTGTACCAACCAATGGACCACAAGAACTAGTCTCCATCCTCGTTGTCTTCAACATCTATGAAACCTAAGTACTCCCATAGTAAAACAAACCCCTACAACACCACAATCTTTACCATTATTTGAATCCATTGAGTGCATTGCTCAAAAAGCCCTTTGTCCAAACACTTGTACCAAATCAAATGCACGTTGAACAAACTCAACCATACTTTGTCACCTATAGGATTAGAACTTCCACCATCAAATGAATATGATGCTCGCATTTATTATTGATCAATTTTCACTAGGTTTAAGTAGTACCACTTTCACAAGTTACCAAAGTATTGGTAATACTTTGTCACTAAGCTTCTGCATATGTCTCATTAAATTTTTAATCAACATTTTAACAACATATGTTAAAATGCAATTTCAAAGCCAACCTCATATACCCCAAGTGACAATGACTCTTGAGGAGTATACATAAGAAACTCGAGTGAATTCCTCTTGTCATCATCTAGTAAATATAATCTTGAGACCAAGTATATTTAGGATAGGTCTATCCGATTCAAACACTTTGGATTTATATCTTCACTTAGGAAAACATGATGTTTCGAAAAACTTTATGCCTAAGAATACATGCGTTTAGTTTTCATCTTGTTAAAAGATAATGTATATCCTATGCATCATTCTCTCCTTGCAACATAAACGGTTGTGTTACAAGAGATTTCATTACACCTCATTGGCTAAATGATCTTAAACAAACATCTGCAAGTTCTATGAACTAGCGTATCTCCCTCATCTAGTCATACTTGTTCTCATAAGCATGATAACTTTATCCCATGAGATAATCTTACTTGTTGAAAGATACTATATGTATCTATTTCCTTTCAAGCGTACATCATAACCAAACCTTGCTCATAATCTAGTTCAAACCTTGTGCATATCCAATGTTAAAACTACACATCTCTAGAGCATACACAAGATCTATTAAAGTTGGTAACTTTACTTAGATTCTTGTTCCAAAGAACTTTCTTGAGAACGTTCTTAATTTAACATATTTCATTATCACACACAAACACATTTATTGGTCTTAGATGATCAAATCACTTTCATAACACATTTTTGTCAAATTCTTGTGTAAAACATGACATCTTCATTACCTTAGTTTTAATAGATATAGTTGAGTCTCATTAAGTCAAGTATTGGTGAATTATCATCTTTTGTATACTTCAATAGGCAAAAATAGGAATTCCTATCTTTCTAACATGAGAATGACTACTGGAGAACCTATTGCACTAGAAACTCAATTTAACCTAACGGTTAAATTGCTTCCAGGAGAGAAGTTGGGTATGTGGAATCACCCGTAAAAATGGTCGTGTTTAGCCTGAATTGAGCACCGCTAGTAATAGTCTCATATTCATTCTTTAACTTGAAAAATCTTAATTCCTATACTTGCCTAAAGTAAGTATTAAAATAAGATATTTTGCCTCGCCTTAGGAATATTAATCAAACATGTAGTAGATATGATTTTTTTTATTAGAATCACTTGCATCACACATACATGTGTTGATTACATGTTTTTGTTTGATATAGTATTTTGATGTTATCATGATAACTATTTAAGTAATAGTCAAATGTGTAAACCTTGGAAAGGTTTTGTCTGCATGCTTATATGTTTCATGCTACTAAAAGTTAACATGATTTGTATGATATTTTCATTCTTTCGTTATATGCTGTTTCGCAAATTAACGTGTTACTTGTTAACTCATGATATGTCAATTTGATACTTATATATTTTTTTTTTTTTTTTTTTTTTTTTTTTGAAAGCTCTTGTCTCTTGTTGACATTCATTAAGTCTTTTCGTAGGATAACCTAAATGATGTTTGCTCCAAAATGTTAAAATGGTTTACATGAAACTTTCGTCTTGCTTCTTTTGTGACTTTGTCACACTATTTGTTTGCCACGTATGCACTTATAATTTGTCAAAGTGCTTTTTGTATGAACAAATTTTAAAAGTCTTTTTTTGCTACATATTAATCACATAGATTGTCGTATTTACTTATAGTTAAGTATGCCTAAGTGTCTAAACCTAACGACAAAACAATTTCAAAATGAAGTATTTCATATAATGTCATGTTCTTGAATTATATGATTATTTGTCTCTCTGCTATGTGGTAACTTTTTGTCTAGTAGTCGAATATGGTGTTTTGTTGATTTCTATCATATTCTCATTTTTTGTCACTAACACTTTTGTCTTATAAGTTGATAACAAATTATTTGTTATCTCACTTCGTTCTAACTTTTATATGCTTATTTTGCATAATTGTAATCCCTTTATTGCTACATAGATTAGTAATATGTTTATGAGGCCCATTCACTTGCATATAGTCTTTAAAGCTAATAGAATTAAGTTTTAGAGGCTTGGAATTTGTGTTTACGTATCTTTCAATCGACCTCTTTCCGCTTTCCTAAAAACATCTCCATCACCTTTTAGTTATAACAATACACCTCCCATGAGGAAACCACATGCCTCGTCATGCGATTATCTCGCATTGATAGAGAAGAGCTACGTGACTTCAAGAATGAAGTTCTTTGTGTGCTAACCAAAATCCTCAAAAACATTACTAAGCTCATCGCTTTCATTAAACTACATTGTCATTCTTCATTCGATACATTATACATTATGTTGAATGTCCACCGATTAAGGAGGAGAGAAATTTATTCACATAATTGTCTTTTTGTATTAAAGAACACTTACTCATGTCTCCTATACATAGGTTCACACTATTCAGTTAAAATCAGCTCACAAAATCACAAGTGTTTCAAATCTTCTTAACCCAACATCACATGTTTGCACAAATACCTCGTCAAGTGAAAAACACATCATGTGTTTGACAAACCTCTTAAACGAGAACCATTGAGTCTCCTTAGACTTTGACTAGGATTAATGGAACCAAATCCATAGTTATAAGTAAATAGACCTTATCTCGAACCTTCGTTTAATCAAAAACGACAAAACGTGACCAAGTCAAATTCTGGTCCCAAGGTACCCTTTGATAAGATGGACGGAACCAAAAATTTGGTTCTGCCCAATCCGTGGGTACCTGGTTCAGTTTTTTTAACCATTTAAACCAAACAACCCTCTCACAACCAACGAGTCTAGGATTTTCTTTTTAACCTTAATCTCACAACTTCATTGTCTAGAACACCATCATAGGATCTCATCCTTTTCATTCTTGATACATATCAAGCACGTCATTGTTAGGGCAAACGATATATCAAAACCATCATTCTCAACACGTTGGTCCAACCAACACTCTCCCATTATATGGCATGATACATCATCTTTGGTAGATGATAATGTCATAACCTTAACCTTCTTCAATATTCCTATAGCATTTGCTATACATACGAGTTTCTAAATTCATTATAACCACCACCTTCCATCACCTCTTTCACTAATCATCAACCCCATGGATTAGCCAAAAACCTACTAGTAAACCAACACCAACACTAGCACCACTCACTTTAACCCTTAATATTTCAACTTCATTTCATATCACCCTTCTAGGCTTTATTTTGTAGGATTTTATCATATTATATTCTTGTTCTTCTTATGATTGTAATTCTTATTAGAAGATTACACCTTATAACATGTTTTGCTAAATGATCATGGTTCTCTGAGTTGACTTGTGATTATATCATGGATATATTGTGTGGAAAACTAGAAGGGGGGTTGAATAGTTTTTACCGTTTTAAAGTTTTCTTTGCTTTGTTACTATATGTTAATTTCAAAGGAAACAATCACAAATAAATAATCACACAATATAAACAAAAGATAAAGAGAGGAAAGATCAAACCACACGACACTGTTGTTTATAGTGGTTCGGCTACAAGGACTCTCTTCCTTGCCCTACTCCACTCCCCGAGTTTCCTACTCGAGAGTTTATCTTTCACTAAGAAACAAACTCCTTTTCCAGGCGGAGAAAACCTTTACACGTCGCTTACTTCCTTTTCCGGTACTAAGCTAAACACCGGGTTCTTTCACAAGGTAGAACCAACCTGACGTCGCCTATTTACTTTACCGACACTAAGCTAGATGTCGAGTTCTTTACACGGGTACAACTACTCCCAACACTCTTTGTGCTTTAAGGACTAAAGCACTAACCACACTCACTGATTACAAATGAAAGATATGATGTGTGAAACTAACTACAATATCACACAGTAATGCAACTAAAGGATTACGGTTCTGTAGATCCTTGAATGCTTGATCTCTTTTCTACAAAATGAAAGATCAAAGTGAAATGCAACTATGAATGATGTTAGTAAGATATGTACTGAATGAATATGTGTGTTAAAGCTATATGAGTGATGAGAGAGCCAAATGATCAGCTTCCTATTTATAGGCAAGCTGATCTTCAGCTCACGGATCCCACGGATCCCTCACAAGGGATCCGTCCTTTATGTGGTTTGGATCCGTGGGATGTGACAGCTAAGGATTAGTTGTCTCTTACCATATCTTAGTTGTATCTTACCAAATCATCCAAGATCTTCAAATGTCAACTATGTATCTTGCAAATCTAACCAAGATATATCAAAGATATTGTATGTGATGCATGCAATGATGTCATGGAATGGTTTTAGAATTAAAGTTTCCTTTTAAGGAAACAAGTTACTAAACTTGTAATTCTTAGTTAATATGTGAAGTGTAAAATGTGTACTTAAGAGACTTAAGCTAGTATTTATTATTTGCTAAAAGATATTCCTTTTATTTGTCATTAACAAAACTAATGAAAGATCAAAGAATATAAATAACGTTTTTGAGACGCTATTTGTATTAACAATCTCCCCCTTTTTGTTGATGACAAAACATAAGGTATATTTTTGAGCAAGAGAATAAATATAGCATGAGTTCTTAAAAATATATATTAAGTTTGTTTATTAAAGAAAAGTTTTGTAAAAAATGTATGTACTGTGATGAATCACAGTTGATGCAAACTTAGTTCCTTTCTCCCCCTTTTTGTCGAAACAAAAAGAGTAGCGTAGCGGAATGCGATTTTGAGAACTTTAAAGCTCCCCCTTGTTTTATACTCCCCTAGATGGAGTAATCAAGGAAATGATGCATGAATCTACAAAACAAACGGTTAGTATATGAAATGCTTATGAGATGCTCCCCTTGATGTGTACTCCTCACTTCTCGAGTACCAACGTATACTATGAAGGGTATGATATGCTGCAAATGAAGTGTTAGTAATGAATGACTTCAATGAAGAAGTAGAATGCATTTGAAGTATTCTCCCAAACAAGCCTTTCAATAAGTTTTGACTTTTAAAAGTCAAAGTAAGTGTCTGATCATTATTTGTACCTAGGGTAATCATAATCAAGGTATATTATATGCTATATAAGAATGTTAGTTCACAATGATAATGATAATATGCAATATGTTGATCACTCATAAGCATAAAAACATCAAATTCATTAATTGAAAATTATGTGACAAAAGTCACAAATATGATATGATGTTACATAAAATAAATCCTAAATAAAGACAACTACAACATCATCCTAGAAGGTTCCTAACAACACTTTTATTGAGGCGGATGAGAGATTGCATTGAGACGCTTGAGAACATGGTTCAAAATGAACCTCATCTCATTTTGAAGCTCATGGACCAAAATGTTGGTCCTTTGGGCCAAGTGAGATGTTCTCTCACAATGTGCACAATCATGACTTGAAAAACCAGGAGGAAGACTAGGCTCCAAGTTTTGTGGTGGTGGTGGTGGTGGTGGTTGGTTGTTGTTGTTGGGTGATGGTTGTTTTGGTGTTTGGAGGGAGTTCATAAGAATGTTTTGAATGTCCATTGCTTCATGAAGGCGATGGTCAACCATACCCGAGAGAGTGTAGAGACGGTTGAGCTCTTCACTAATCTCTTCTTGGGTTTGAGGCACATTCATCCACATTGCCTCGTCAATGGCAACTAGAGTGGATGTGGGTGATAGAGGTTGTTGTTGAGGTTGGGATGATTGTGCATCATGGTATAAAGGGCCATGGATATCCGGGTAAACCGGGTGAAAAAGCATGGGTTGTTGACCTTCAAAGGTCATGGGTGGAAGATTGGGTAATTTTGGTGAAAGTTCTTCTAAGTCATCAAGATGTGGTGATGTAGGAGGAGTCCTAAATAATTCCAAGGGTTGGAGTTTGGGTGATTTTGGTGGTGATGGTGATCTAACAGGCTGTGATGGAGCCGGTGGTGGAGTAGAGGCTATTGGAGTAATGGTTGGTGGTGGTGTTTGTATAACAACATTTGATGGTGTTGGGGTGGAGAGTGTAAGGAAATTTTCACTAGCAATGGGTGATGATATATTGAGAGGAGAATTTTCCTCAGATGAGGAGTTTGCTAAGTTGATAAAACAACAGGGTTTAACACTAATGCGGGCTGTTCTTCTTGAAGGTCTAGATGTGGAAGAGTTGTTTGACTTAGTCATGGTGAAGTATGATAGCTAAGATGTACAGGAGAGGAAATGGTTGTTGTGTGAAGGGATGATCCTAAAGTGCTAATTTATAGACAGAAGGTTTGTGAGTCTGTGTGTTTGGATTTGATGTGAATCCTTTAGAGAATGTTGGTTACTAATGATTTGGAACAAAAATTTGTGCAGGTCATATCAATGAAGTCAATCCATTGAGCTTTGGTTGAGTAATATGTTATGGATTTGCAGTTATTACAAGAAGATAGTGGAAAGTCTGATGATTTGATATTTCCACGGATTTGACGGATCCCTAAAAAGGGTTCCTTCTTTGTATCTGTTTGGTAACTCACACCTAAAATTTAAAAATTTAAATTTTGGTGGGAAATTTTGTTCCTAAGTTTCTAAGAATTCCTAAATGATTCTAAGAGGAATTGTGATCAGTGAATGAATCCTAAGTGATACTAAACATTTAAGATTTAAGAATCGGGATAAGTCAAAAAAGTTTTATAATTTTACTGGCAAACCTGCGGATCCAAATGGTTGCAAATGCGGAACCATGTTTAGCGATCCGCCAAATCCGCAGGATGGCGGATGGCGGATCCAACGATAAGCCTTGGCGGAACCCTGTTTTGGGATCCGCCGGATCCGTATGCCTAAAACTTAAAAACTTAAACAGAACATATGTCATATTTTTCGTTTTTCGACAAAAACCCGAAAATTCACCTAGACCTTATTTAGCATCTAATATGTATAGCAAAACAACTAAATATGATTACATTAACACATGATTGCACATAGTTTAATCCGTACTTAGAAACTTACCGTTTTAGGTGTTATGCCAAACACTGGCTATAACCCGGAAAATTGATAACCATGATGGTTATCCACCTGCAAGTGTTAGTTATTACACATACATAACAAGTATTATCAGATAAATTCTAGACACATAGAAGTTTAACAACACAATATCCAACATTGTTTAAAATCAAACACTCCATCAACTCAGCTTCTTCTTCAACTTCTTCATCCCCTTGTGTAATTTCATCATCCAACGACCCAGATTCTTCACCATTCCTTTGATGTTTCGATACTCAGCGGATTCATGTTGAATTGGAGGAAGATGGCTCAAGTACTCGGGTGGAGGAATCCTAGAATTTGGCATACCATCATCTTCACTCATTGAAGATGATGAGGATGATGTTGGAACACGAGGACGTTTGCCCTTATCAACACTAACCCTAAAGTCACTCAAAGGAACGAAGGTATGTTCAATTTCATTGTAATCCGGAACAAAGCCTAAATGGTTTGGACGAGCGGGTGCAAAGGCTCTATAAAGTCGGGTTAAGAGCATACCATAAGGCATTGCAATCTTGCTTTGAACCGGAATGTCACACATTCTTTTGGCAACATAATAAGCAAGATTGAAGGGTTGATGAGTAGAGATGTTGTACATCATGTGACATAAACAAGCATTGATATGATCACGGTTTCCTATGGTGCACATCACATTTGCCCTTAATACATCCTCCATCTTCTTGAACTCGGGTTTGAGTTCATTAAGCTCCATTGCAAATGGATCTCTAGCAACTTCACGACCACGAAACATTCTTGTGGGGTTGTTCTTAGGAATGAAGAGATGTTCCCTAATCACTTCTTTTGATTCGAGAGGAGTGGCATATGGTGCCGTCCTATCGAGATTGGAGTCTAAGATTGTTAAGGACCATTTTTCCGAGTAAATACATGTCCCTTGACTTGGAATTCCTAAGACCTCACCAAATTGATCAAGAGGGATGTTGACAAGATTTCCATTTAGAGTAAAATGAAGACTTAAGTAACCTTCATCACTCGAACTAAGACCTACACTAGCATAGAACTCAAGTATGAACCTAGGAATGATTGGTTCATCTATGTCTAAAAGAGAATCAAATCGAATTGCGGCTAATTGTTCCCTAAGTTGAGTTCCTTCATAGAATGATGAATCTACGGCTCTACCCTCATGGACATACTTTTTCTCTAAGGCTTTGAAAATTTCGATTTGGGCATTGGTTAGACCTTTGGTTTTGTGGACTTTGGGTAAGTAGTTAACGGTTTTCTTGTGATCGTAGTTGGTTGCAGGAGGCATGATTTTCCTAAGTACAAAAAGTTACATAGTTTTAGTTAAAATGATCAAAGGAAGTGTAAAATTCCTAGTGTGTGCCTACATGGGGACAATGTGGAGGTGCGGTTATCTCGACTCCTTTTTATGCAAGAAAAATTAGTTTATGCAAATTTTGTTTACAAATGAGAGATAACCCAAACGCTCCTATTTCAATGTAGCTACGGTTGAATGTACCCGAAAATATTATTAGTTATGTATTCCCTTTAGCATTCAAGAGACATTATGCAAGTGAAGTCTAAAAGATAACGTTTTTTGCATTTGTATGAACAATGTAAGAAAAAATCATTTTACCTAGTCGTTAGAAGATTTTAGTGAAAAATTTTCATGGGGTTTTTGTTAAATTAAGACAATGTGCTATGAGATACAATTCCTAACTAAGAAAAACATGTTTTTAAGTATAATGCAATAAATATGCTTCATGATTTTTCAAGAATTATGCATATACCCCAAGTTTATGTTTTGTGCATGAAATGGAAATCCTAGACGCAGATCAGGAGTGTAAATATGATAAGAATACTTACAGTGATGTTAGAAGCACAAATTTGTGGAAGAAAATGGTCTAAAATGTGATGGAGATTAAGTGTGTGTCGAATGCAGTAAGGTGATATGTTTTGGAGTGAGGAATGAATAGTAGTTGTTCTTGTTTATTAAATAATAAACTGAACTCAGCATGCGACGGATCCGGCGGATCCCAAACAAAGGATCCATCCTTGTTATAGATTGGATCCGCGGATTCAGAACACATGTTTTGGTTTAGTGTCGTGTGTGGCTAAACTAATGTTTATACTAATGTTTCTCCTAATCACTAGGTTCCATTAATCCTAATCCAAGTCTAAGATAATTAAAAGGTTCTCGTTTAAGTGGTTTAGTGAGAATATCGGCAATGTTGTCCTCTGAGGAAACTTTCTCAATTGAGATGATTCCCTTCTGTACATTGTCGCGAAGGAAGTGATGGCGTATTTCAATATGTTTGGTTCTAGCGTGTTGGACTGGATTTTTGCTTAGATCGATAGCACCTTTGTTGTCGCAAAGAATGGGAATGTTGTTGAGTTCAATTCCATAGTCAACGAGAGCTTGTTTCATCCATAGTGCTTGTTGACACGCCTTTCCTGCAGACATATACTCTGCCTCTGTTGTTGAGATTGCGAGGGCAGTTTGTTTCTTAGCGAACCATGATGTTAGACAATATCCTACAAAAGTACAAATACCGCTAGTACTTTTCCTATCAACATAATCACCTGCGTGATCTAAGTCAGTATACACTATGGTTTCTACACCCGTTCCTTTGGGATACCATAATCCTAAGTGTGTAGTACCTTTGATGTACCTAAATATTCTTTTAACGGCTTCAAGATGGGACGTTTTTGGATCTTCTTGAAAACGTGCACATAGACAAACACTAAACATAATGTCAGGCCTACTAGCCGTAAGATAGAGTAAACTACCAATCATTCCTCTATATTTAGTGCTATCTACGGATTCATTTTCTTCATCCTTAGTAAGTTTGGTTTCGGAGGACATGGGTGTTCTCATGGGTTTTGAGTCTTCAAGACCAAACTTCTTAAGCATATCTTTGATATACTTTGATTGGTTGAAGAATATCCCATCTTCTAATTGTTTAATTTGGAGACCTAAGAAAAAGTTTAGTTCCCCCATCATACTCATTTCAAACTCGTCATGCATGATTTTTGAGAAATCGTCGCATAACTCTTGACAAGTTGAACCGAATATAATGTCATCCACATATATTTGGACTATGATAATATGTGATCCCTTTTTCTTGGTGAAGAGAGTATTGTCTACTAGGCCCATGGTATACTTATGGTCAACTAGGAAAGTCTTAAGTCGATCATACCAAACTTTTGGTGCTTGCTTAAGTCCGTATAAAGCTTTCTTAAGTTTGAAAACATAATTTGGTTTTTCAAAGTCGGCAAATCCGGGAGGTTGTGCAACATATACTTCTTCATTTATAAGACCATTTAAGAAAGCACTTTTGACATCCATTTGAAATAACTTAAAATCATGTGCACATGCATATGCAAGTAATATCCTAATAGACTCAAGTCTAGCTACTGGTGCAAAGGTTTCATCGTAATCTATACCTTCTTGTTGATTGTAACCTTGAGCTACTAGCCTAGCTTTATTTCTAGATATAATACCCTTTTCATCCATTTTATTTCTAAAGACCCATTTGGTGCCTATTATGGTTTGGTTTTTAGGTGGAGGTACCAAAGTCCAAACATCATTTCTAATAAATTGATTAAGTTCTTCTTGCATAGCAATTACCCATGATTCATCTTTTATTGCCTCGTCTATATTTTTAGGTTCAATGGTTGAAATAAAACAAAAATAATTACTTTCATTTTGAGCTTTGGATCTTAATGTTCTTTCATTAAGTTTTCCTATGACGTTTTCTAATGGATGACTTTTAGTTTCTTTAATATTGACTATTTCTCTTTTTACGGGTTCATTGTCATTTTCAATGTTTTCTATATCATTAACCATTTGACTTTCAACTAAGTCATCATCTACCAAAGGTGATGTCTTAGAGGGAGGTGGACTTTCGTTGAATGTTACGTTCAACGATTCCTCGACTCTTGATGTTTCCTTGTTTAATACAATGTATGCTTTACTGTTTTGTGAATACCCAAGAAATACACCTTCATATGACTTTGGGTCGAACTTAGTGAGATAATCTTTTGTGTTTAAAATGAAGCACTTGCTTCCAAAAACTCTAAAATATCCTAATGTAGGCTTTTTGCCTCGATAAATTTCATAAGGAGTTTTATTTAAAAATTGTCTAATTAAAACTCTATTTAGGATATAGGTAGAAGTATCTACAGCGTGACACCAAAACTTTTGTGGTATGTTTTGTTCATTTAACATAGTTCTACTCATTTCTTGAATTGTTCTATTTTTACATTCTACTACACCATTAGATTGAGGTGTACGAGGAGCCGAGAAATTATGAGTTATTCCATTATTATCACAAAAATTTCCAAATTGAATTTCATTGTCAAATTCTCGACCATGGTCAGTTCTAATGGATACTATATTATTTCCTATTTGATTTTGAATTTTCTTGCTTAGAATTTCAAATTTGTCGAATGCCTCATTTTTAGTTTTCAAAAACTTTGTCCATGTATATCTAGAGTAATCATCTACTATAACTAAAGTGTAAAAATTTCCTCCATAACTTTGTATAGCCGACGGGCCAAACAAATCCATATGTAATAATTCTGGGCATCTAGATGTAGATACCATGTTTTTAGCCTTATGGCTACTATGTACTTGTTTTCCAATTTTGCAAGCATCACAAAAGTGTTGGTCATATTTCAACTTGGGTAGGTTCCTAACGAGTTCTTTGGATGACAAAGATTGAATAAGCCTCATATTAGCATGACCTAAGCGTCGATGCCATAGAGTTGAGTTTTCGTCCAAGGAGGTAAGACATAACTTATCTTTAGGTGTTTTATCTAATTTCATAACATAGACATTATTCTTTAAAACACCTTTTCCTACGATTATGCCATCTTTAAGTATTTTACTTCCATTTTCACTGAAAAGGATGTTATACTTTTTGCGGCATAATTGACTTATACTAAGTAAATTAAAACCTAAATTATCTACATGAGCAACATCATCAATAGATAGAGAGTCATGAGAGATTGTACCTTTTCCGATGATTTTACTTTTAAGCTTGCTACCGAATGTGACATTACCTCCGTCATACACTTGGTAGGTTGAGAAAAGATTTTTGTTTCCCGTCATGTGTCTTGAGCACCCACTATCTTTGATCCACTCATCAGGTTCAAGATCAACTTTCAAGCATACCTAAGTTCATAAAAGACTCAAGCATTTGGTCCCCAATATCTCATGGGTCCGTTTGGGTTAAACATGACATTATCATGGTTTATGTATGTAAATGGTGGACCATTGTTCCATGACATATAGCTAGGACCATGAAAGTTTCTAGGCATGTTTTGGTTCCAATTATTTTGATAAGTATGTTGTGGATTAACTATACTCTTTGGAAATGGGTGTTTGGGAAAACTCATTTGAGGTCTCTGTTGATCCGTTTTAACTCTATATTCATTTCTAGCTTGTCCTCTTCCTAAAGATACTACTGGTTTATGTTTATTATTGGTTATACTACTGTTAGGTTTCTTAGTAACTTTAACAAATTCGGAACGGTCGACTTTGTGAACCTTCTGTTCAACTTGAGTACCCGCGGATCCTTTGGATACACTTGGCGGATCCAAATTTTTGGATCCGTCGGATCCGTGAGTGTCCAACTTGGTTGAATCAGTTTTATTCACAGTCTGTTCCTTATACTCACTTAAGGTTCCTAGTTTCATAAAGCCTAGTCCTGTTTTATCATGAGGTAGTTTTTGCATTTTCATTATTTCATCTACACAACTTATGTTTTTATCAAACCTTTTAAACTTTGAATTTTGTTTGATCAAATCTTCCTGTGTGGTTCTTAAGGTTTCTAATTCAAGTTTTAGTTCTTGACAAGACACACACATTTCTTTACTATCTTTACCTTTTTCAATTCGTATTGCTTTTTCTTTAAGCCACAATACTTCATTTTCTAAAAGTGTTGTCTTTGTTTTCAAAAACTTGTTTTTGTTTATGATTTTTAAAGTAACGTCACACAGTTTGTTATATTCTATTTCTAAGGTTTCGTCATCTATAGAGGAGTATGAATCAGAATGTACCTCTTCTGTGTCATTGGCCATAAGTGCCATTTCGTTGTTCTTAGGCTCATCATCATCATCTCCTTCACTATCGCTCCAAGCTCCACTAACGAAGGCTCTTTGAGACTTGGTCTTTGGAGGCTTTGGACATTCTCCTATTAAGTGACTGGAGTCACCACACCTATAGCATTTCCTATCAACCTTACCTTTCTTATCGTCACGATCTTTCCGAGAGGATTTCTTTTCATCACGAGGTGGTTTAACAAACTTTCCTCGTCTCCTGAAGAATTTCTTGAAATCTCTCACGGCCATAGCATACTCTTCATCATCACTGTTTGAACAAGACTCATCATCATCACTTGACTCGACTTTGGCTTTTAAGGCAATAGACTTAATCTTCTCCTTTTTGCCTTTGACAATTTCCGAGTCTTTTTCCATAATCATTTCGTGAACTTTAAGGTTTCCTATGAGCTCATCCAGTTTCATGCTTGAGAGATCTTTAGATTCTTCAATAGCTGTCACCTTTGCTCTCCATTTCGGATGGAGTGCTCTTAGAAATTTCCTGGCAAAATTCTTACTAGAAAAAGATTCATCAAGTGCTTTAAGTGATGTAATAATAGTATTGAACTTAGCAAACGCACTATCAATGGTCTCATCTTCAGAGATAACAAATTGTTCGTATTGTTGGACAAGAAGATCAATTTTGTTATCTTTTACTTGTGAGTTCCCTTGATGTGTGATAATAAGAGATTGCCAAATATCCTTAGCCGTTTTACACATAAAAACTCTTTCATATTCTTTCTTAGGTAAGGCATTATAAAGCATCATTTTGGCTTCATTATTTTTGGCAATTAGTTTCTTTTGCTCATCACTGTGACGAGTAAGAGAAGCTCCTTCATCCCGACCACCCGAAATATTATTACTAATAGGTTTGTAATCACCATCAACTATAATATACCATAGATCTATGTCCTTTGACTTTACATAAGTCTCAAAGCGATTTTTCCAATAAATAAAACAATTTGGTTCAAATAGAGGTGGTCTCTGCATAGATTGCCCTTCTTTAAAGTTTTCAAAATCCATGGATCGTTTTAAGTTTTAAAATACAATATATTTTAAAGATCTTAAGTAACGTAGCTCTTGATGCCAATTGTGGAAAACTAGAAGGGGGGTTGAATAGTTTTTACCGTTTTAAAGTTTTCTTTGCTTTGTTACTATATGTTAATTTCAAAGGAAACAATCACAAATAAATAATCACACAATATAAACAAAAGATAAAGAGAGGAAAGATCAAACCACACGACACTGTTGTTTATAGTGGTTCGGCTACAAGGACTCTCTTCCTTGCCCTACTCCACTCCCCGAGTTTCCTACTCGAGAGTTTATCTTTCACTAAGAAACAAACTCCTTTTCCAGGCAGAGAAAACCTTTACACGTCGCTTACTTCCTTTTCCGGTACTAAGCTAAACACCGGGTTCTTTCACAAGGTAGAACCAACCTGACGTCTCCTGAAGAATTTCTTGAAATCTCTCACGGCCATAGCATACTCTTCATCATCACTGTTTGAACAAGACTCATCATCATCACTTGACTCGACTTTGGCTTTTAAGGCAATAGACTTAATCTTCTCCTTTTTGCCTTTGATAATTTCCGAGTCTTTTTCCATAATCATTTCGTGAACTTTAAGGTTTCCTATGAGCTCATCCAGTGTCATGCTTGAGAGATCTTTAGATTCTTCAATAGCTGTCACCTTTGCTCTCCATTTCGGATGGAGTGCTCTTAGAAATTTCCTGGCAAAATTCTTACTAGAAAAAGATTCATCAAGTGCTTTAAGTGATGTAATAATAGTATTGAACTTAGCAAACGCACTATCAATGGTCTCATCTTCAGAGATAACAAATTGTTCGTATTGTTGGACAAGAAGATCAATTTTGTTATCTTTTACTTGTGAGTTCCCTTGATGTGTGATAATAAGAGATTGCCAAATATCCTTATCCGTTTTACACATAAAAACTCTTTCATATTCTTTCTTAGGTAAGGCATTATAAAGCATCATTTTGGCTTCATTATTTTTGGCAATTAGTTTCTTTTGCTCATCACTGTGACGAGTAAGAGAAGCTCCTTCATCCCGACCACCCGAAATATTATTACTAATAGGTTTGTAATCACCATCAACTATAATATACCATAGATCTATGTCCTTTGACTTTACATAAGTCTCTAAGCGATTTTTCCAATAAATAAAACAATTTGGTTCAAATAGAGGTGGTCTCTGCATAGATTGCCCTTCTTTAAAGTTTTCAAAATCCATGGATCGTTTTAAGTTTTAAAATACAATATATTTTAAAGATCTTAAGTAACGTAGCTCTTGATGCCAATTGTGGAAAACTAGAAGGGGGGTTGAATAGTTTTTAACCGTTTTAAAGTTTTCTTTGCTTTGTTACTATATGTTAATTTCAAAGGAAACAATCACAAATAAATAATCACACAATATAAACAAAAGATAAAGAGAGGAAAGATCAAACCACACGACACTGTTGTTTATAGTGGTTCGGCTACAAGGACTCTCTTCCTTGCCCTACTCCACTCCCCGAGTTTCCTACTCGAGAGTTTATCTTTCACTAAGAAACAAACTCCTTTTCCAGGCAGAGAAAACCTTTACACGTCGCTTACTTCCTTTTCCGGTACTAAGCTAAACACCGGGTTCTTTCACAAGGTAGAACCAACCTGACGTCGCCTATTTACTTTACCGACACTAAGCTAGATGTCGAGTTCTTTACACAGGTACAACTACTCCCAACACTCTTTGTGCTTTAAGGACTAAAGCACTAACCACACTCACTGATTACAAATGAAAGATATGATGTGTGAAACTAACTACAATATCACACAGTAATGCAACTAAAGGATTACGGTTCTGTAGATCCTTGAATGCTTGATCTCTTTTCTACAAAATGAAAGATCAAAGTGAAATGCAACTATGAATGATGTTAGTAAGATATGTACTGAATGAATATGTGTGTTAAAGCTATATGAGTGATGAGAGAGCTAAATGATCAGCTTTCTATTTATAGGCAAGCTGATCTTCAGCTCACGGATCCCACGGATCCCTCACAAGGGATCCGTCCTTTATGTGGTTTGGATCCGTGGGATGTGACAGCTAAGGATTAGTTGTCTCTTACCATATCTTAGTTGTATCTTACCAAATCATCCAAGATCTTCAAATGTCAACTATGTATCTTGCAAATCTAACCAAGATATATCAAAGATATTGTATGTGATGCATGCAATGATGTCATGGAATGGTTTTAGAATTAAAGTTTCCTTTTAAGGAAACAAGTTACTAAACTTGTAATTCTTAGTTAATATGTGAAGTGTAAAATGTGTACTTAAGAGACTTAAGCTAGTATTTATTATTTGCTAAAAGATATTCCTTTTATTTGTCATTAACAAAACTAATGAAAGATCAAAGAATATAAATAACGTTTTTGAGACGCTATTTGTATTAACATATTGCATCATATATATACATCTTATTTTTCTTTGTCAAAAAGATGAAATATATTGCACTAATCCTTTCATTGTAGGTTCATCATTATACACGCTTTATCGTATATAGCATACTCATCTAAGGATGAAGTTTGCATCGAATATTTTCCTTCTTTTATTATAGGTGCTTCTTGACGCCCTCGAATCAGGAGGAATATCTATCAAGCACTCATATTGCATCGTTTATACATATTGGTCGTATATGACATATCTGTCTTAAGACATAGCTTCTATTGTACTAATTTTTTGTTTTGTAGGTTCATCTTGACGCCCTAGAGTAAGGGGGAGCTTCCGTCAAGCATCTATAGAATGCATCATATGCACACTTTGTTGTATATCACATATTCGTCTAAGGACAAATGTAGTTTTGCACTAATATTTGTTTTGTAGCTTTTTAATCATACCTTGACGCCTCGATCAAGGGGGAGCAACAGTCAAGGGGGAGCATGCACGCATTCATAATCATTCTCATTCTTCGACACACCTTTGTGTTTCGACAAAAAGGATGAGATAGTACAACATAGCTTATCCACGTGTAACGTTTGCTATGTGCATTTTCTTCATCATGCATTCCTTTTATATTGCATAAACTAACATTGATGTAGGTTAAGGATCTAAATTTGATCCATGAATCCGTTATCAAACAAGGGAAATAATCTAGGGAACGCAACAACCATAGGGGATTGGAGTAAACAATTTAACTTCACTAGGGATGATGCAAGCTCGCCTTTTTCTGAGAGAAATGAAGTTACCTCCAAGGACACACCCTTTTTGTTTCGACAAAAGGGGGAGAAAAGTGTAAACAGAGAAGGTAATGTAAAAGGTAGGGGAGAAGAGTGTAAACGGAGAAGGTAATGTGAAAGGTAGAACCGACACAAGTAACTCTTTACATTTTACTATCTATCACGTTTACATATTTTGTCATCATCAAAAAGGGGGAGATTGTTAGTGCAAATATTACGATATTTAATCTATACAGTCTCGTTTATTTTGATTGATGACAAACATGTAACTTGATACATAACGTAAAATGTACAAGTTACTTGTAATCAGATTTTGTCTCAACATACATTCAACACCTCTTGACTTCTCAAGTCCTCGTATGATACAACACAGGTTCGTACATGTTTGTTATGTGGCATTATGATCAAACCCTTTAACAAACCATTTAGAATGTTTAAAATACGTTTAGAGTCATTAAGTATTTTAAAAGGTTAACCATTCTACTTAGAACCTCATTTTACATTTTGCATATACAAGTTCTTTTACTTGTACATCATGTTTCCTAAGTTATATTCATGTCAAAATAGGATAAGTACACTTTAGGTGTCAAACTAAGACAAATGTGTTTACTCATAAAAATGATGTTAAAGACATAATATCTTAAATCCTATAATAGCATAAGTAGTTTAACATTTTTAGTAACACATAAACTAACATGGTATAACTTGGTAAACATATAATAGTTAGCTAGTATATACATGTTACATATTCATATACATTTACATGTTATATTCATTTACATTTTATTTCTTAATATGGAATATGTACAATGACATCATGGCATGCATCACATTGATATCTTTAGGATATCTTGAAGATCATATGAATATCTTGGATTAATCTTCACTCAAAAATTAGATTTGAAAATATTTTGGTTAGATTTGGGAAAGATATTTGGAGATTTCTTGTCAGAGATACGCGGAACCCGCGGAACCCTTTTTTAGGTCCAAGGAACCCTTTTTTATAAAGGGTTGAACCCGTGGAACCCTTTTTTTGGTTCCGCGGAATCCGTGGTCTGCTGACCTTTTTTGGCTATAAATATCAGTCCATTGTCCACCCATTTAATTACCACTTGAACATACATTCTCTCTACCCTTTTGCATATATTTAGATCAGCAGATAACCATGTAGTAACATACATTAATCACCCTAATCATCATGATCATAATGTTACTAACTTTCATTATGTTGTAAGCATACTCTCGAAATAATCCTGTAAAGCAAGCTCAGAGATCGTGAGTCATCATCCACCACAAGCATACATATATGAAGATCTATCACAACAAGCTTAAAGAACTTGTGATCTTCATCCATTGAAGGCTTTCTATCAATGGAAGTTCATTTAGATTAGTCATTCATATCCAGTAGATATTTGTGTCATGGATCATCATTGTAAACATCATTACATCATCATAATCTATTCACCAAACTAGATTAGATGGTTTATGTGTTTGTGCCATAAAACACAAGGTTTTTATGTTGGGCCATAAAACATAACGGGAGTTGTTGTACCCTTGTAAAAGAACTCGACATCTAGCTTTGTGTCGGAAATATTGTATAAGCGACGTCAGGTTGGTTCTATCTCGAACTAGAACCCGGTATTTAGCTTTGTATCAGAAAAAGTGTAAGCGACGTTTGTAAGGTTTTCTCCGCCGAGAAGGGAGCTTGTTGATATAGTGAAGTAACTCTCGAGTTGGGTACTTGGGGAGTGGAGTAGGGCGGAGAGGAGCTCCGTGACCGAACCACTATAAATCATCGTGTTCGGTTTGCGCTTTCTTTTACTTACTGCTTTACTTTTATACTTGCATTATATTATTGCTTGTGTTGTGACTTGTTAGTTATACTTGTGTGACAACTTGTTTTAGTATATGTTAGTCATAAACTACAATTGACATCTTTCATATTACAACAAGCTAAATTGAAAATTTGATACAACAAGTTTTAAGAATTTAAAACGGTAACGTATTCACTCCCTCTACGTTTTCACAAACTCTTTGCAAACAAGGCCCAACTTACGAAGCCCAAGTAGAAAAAAAATAGAAGGCCCAAAGAGATAAATGAAAGACCAGGCATCCTCAAGTGAATTGTTAAATTTGCTTTGCATATTGAAGATTTATGGCGTTTGTGCCTCACGCTCCAATATTAAATCAAAAGGGTGCGTTTGTCTCTGCAGCACTCCCACTCTCACGCAATTATTCAAAGTCCAACCAATCCCGAGACGCCACGTGGCACTTTTTGATTTAAGAGATAAAGCACATAACCAACGAAATGAAGACTACAATGAATCTCTCTTTTTGTGCGCTTGAGAATTAAAATGAGTTATCTTTTGTAGCTAGCGTGTGTCCTTCAATCTCCATAAATAATTCATGCAGGCGCGTGAGCCATGCAGCTCGCCCACTCGCGTCTCCACTATACTTCTTACAGCCAACCGCGAGGCGCCACGTGTCACTATTGTCGATGCTGAGGATGAAGAATTTGTGCAATTTAGTTATCTTGGTCGGTAAGGTATACAGAAGGATCGAGAATGTGAGGATGGCTATAAAAAGTATACATGATCCGAGACATCCAAGGAGCTTACATGTTAGCTTTAAAGTTATGTCATAGTCGGAAATTGCATCTCTTTTTATGTACAAAAGCTAGTTTAGATATTAGTGCTAAGTTAAGCTTGTATTGTTAGTATAAATACCTTCCTTGTCTCAACAAGAAGGTTAAAAGTCTCATTGTAATAAGGGGTGTGTGTGTTTCTCTTTTTTCTCTCTCTAAAATACACAAACACCTCCCTCATTCTTTAATCTAATTCTACCATATTTAACTTTTATTTTGAGCTTCTCCGACCTCCTGAATATGTGTTTTTGATTATTACAACTGGAATCAAGAGCTAACCAGGGGCGAATCGTGATGTTTTGATTTGAAAAAGTGTGATTTGTGGTGTTGTTTTGAAGATTCGGTACTGTTCATGCGCCAAACTCTTCGAGTTTTTGGTTGTCTGGTTAAAAGGTTTAATCTTTGTATCGAAAAATAATTTAAATACCATATTGGCGATAAAAGGTTCAAGCTTTTATAGTTTTTACGAGTTGATTAGTGATTTTTGGTACTTTTCTTGCCGCATCTTATCTTCAAAAATCTAGTATTATATCGTTAGAAGGTTAGATCTTGTATCCAAATATAGTGGATAAGTAAAATAGGCGATAAAGGTTTGATCTTTATAGGTTTTTACGGGTTTTTGAGGTAATTTGTTCGTGGAAATGAGATTCGAAGTGTGTTGGAGACTTGCTGTTGAATCTTCATCGAATTGCTACTTTATCCAATTCTTGTATAAGAATTGCCATAAAAGAGGGTTTATCGCAATTGTGCAGTTTATCGCAATTCTGGATTTGAGGGTTTATCGCAATTCTGGATTTGAGGGTTTATCGCAATTATGTAACCTATCGCAATTGTTGAACTCTATCGCAATTGTTGAACCTATCGCAATTCTGAATCCTATCGCAATTCAGAGTACTTATCGCAATTGTTGGAGTTCTATCGCAATTCTGAGGCTTTATCGCAATTGTCAGGATTCTATCGCAATTGTCTAGTTGTAACACCCCAACCCGACAAGGGTCAAAATGCCCCATTATGGTGTCAACAGAAAAAACGCAAGCGGAAGACTTTTATAATTAATAAGATTACAACGGTTCAAAATGAAACTAATGACATAATGAATCTAAACAATAATGACTATCAAACTAGAATACAAGTCTGAACAAATCTAAATGGAAGTTAACTTCAAAGTCTAATCCAAATGCACCGAGGATCTATCGTCAGGGTAGTCCACTAAAAGCTCCTATGCACTCTTCACTCAAACCCAGCTTCCAACCTAAAACCTGCCGCAGGAAAAGAAATGCGGCTGAGCTTAAAAAGCCCAGTGAACAGATATAAAAACAAACGAATAAACAGATCATATAAAGGTATAGGAAAAGGAAACATAAGCTCTTGCTGAAACGAATATCATCTGTCAAAAGAATGAGAGATAAGATAATATGAATCAAATGGAACACATGCATACACATCACGGTAAGAATAGCTCTAGAGTCAAAGAAATAAACGTCAACGAACACGTCCAAACGAGCCACTCGAACGGACCAAAGATACCTAACAGATGGCCACGAGCGTGTCTAAACGAGCCACTCGAATAGACCAAATAATCACATATACCTATCAAATCTAAGTGTACGGAGAGGGGAGACCTCTAAGTACCAGAACAGTGAGTGGGGTATAGAGCACATACAGCCAATCACCAATCAAATCAAATAACATGTCAATTACCTAGTATGCATCCATACGCTCCCTGCAAAACAGAATACATATGCAAGTACGAGACTATACATACATATAAAATACACGGGCCAGGTGCGCTATATATAGCAATATAATCATCACAGAAGGGAACGCCGGGGATCAATCACACCTCCCCAGGAAGTGTCATGCCATCGGTGCCTCAATGACATGGCCATGGTACCTCCATGGCCAGTTAGCTCGGGCAACAAATACAACAAAGCACATCATATCATATCATCATATCAGAGGGAATCATAGCAATGACATATATCACTGAATCATAACAGATGATCATATAACTGAGATCATATCAAAGCTCATATCAAAATATCGTATCAAGGGATCATAGTAAAGGAATCATAACAGAGGATCATAGTAAATGAATCATATCAGAGGGATCAAATCATATCAAATCAAGTGAATCAGAGTCAAAGATCGAAGTCATGAGAAAGACACCCTTACTGAGAAAGGGTAGAATATCTGTACCTCAAACCGCAAATAAAGCCATATCACAAAGATCGGAAGTTACTCCTTCTTCAGCGAATCTACATGAGTTAATGATTGTCTTATTATTTAAGAATCATTTTATAAGTTATTACTGATTCATCACTTGTTGTTGAGCAGATTAACATATTAGAGTTTCTTTCTATTTTTAGAAACTTTCCATTTTTAGTCACTTTCCAATTTTAGTAAGTTTCCCGAATTAGTAACTTTGAGACTTTAGGATTATAAATGATAATTAAATAAATTTAAAGGTTTAATCATGACAATTTCATAGCTTAGGGTTTGTCATGCCAATTTAGCAAAGTTTAGGATTAAATGTGTAACTTAATTTCATAACAACCACTATAAGATTTAATCGATTTTGTTATTTATTTAGATGTAACCCGACTCGTACCATTTTCTTTTTCGAGTCAACAACCCCAACGACCCAAATTATTATCCACCCAAAACACGACCCTTTACTCAAAACAATTTAAACTAAATCTTTTAACGCCCCATATTAAAATTCATTTTAGAACTCATTCTTATTTAATCATGTTCGGTTATAAGACTCAGCTTTACACGTGATAATCACACACGTGCATGCCACCTTTTGACTTCACACCTATACCCACTCGTTTACACATCTAAAATTACACTCTTTTCATTACCCTTTATGAACCACCACAAAACTCAACTACCCTACAGTATCTAGCCTACACCCACGACCCTTTCAGCCCCTTTTCCATGCAATTTGTACCATGCTCTATAAATGCTCCAACTCACACACAAATACAATTTACGATTCAAACAGTGATTAGTGAGACCCGAACCGACTGAGATTATTCCTCTTATTAACCACATATACGACTCATTTTGAACCCAAAACAGTGACCACATACGCCCCAACATTTACCCATGCTCGACCCTTGTTTGAAACCTTGACTCGACATTATTCACATACCCAATGACAAACCCAACAAATCCTAGTTTTAACCCACTCGACACCCATTTTACCAGCCCATGAGATACACACACAACACGCCATAATGATCACATAATATTACAACTCACCCCTAGTTAT
Organism: Artemisia tridentata subsp. tridentata; assembly: GCA_021014915.2. NCBI lineage: Eukaryota > Viridiplantae > Streptophyta > Magnoliopsida > Asterales > Asteraceae > Artemisia > Artemisia tridentata. The sequence goes on along the minus strand of CP139502.1, from coordinate 167,008,866 downwards.
CCTATGCATTCGACCTTCAATATCTACACCACAACCATGCATGCAAATTCCCATTTTTTTGTATGTATATATATATTCCATATTAAACGCCGCACATGACACCCAAAAATACATCCTGTTAACTCGAAATATCCTCATCATATTACACGTTCCACTTACCAGGTTATAAGCCTATCTACACACTGAGTTGGAGGACATGAACAGACCCAGAATGATTCGTCATTTTTATGTGTTCTAAACACTCTTCATTCTGATTGCTTATGTGTCGCTTGAATGCTGGGTTTAGATGTTCTATTTCTCGTACACTAGAGATCCAAACGCTATTTATATATATCAGATTTTATCAGCATTTATGACCTTATATTGACAGACAACATTCATTATCTTATGCGACTTATAACTTATCATTTTATGTGCCCTCGTAATCCTTCATTTAGTGTACATTATTAATCGACTAGGGTTTGTTTTAGATTACAATTATTGACATTGTTTTGACGTGTGCAAGATGAGAGGAACGAACAAGAACATGATGTACCTGATGTCGAATGAAACAAGAAGGAAAAGAGTCAGAACAGAACCTAACTTGCTCTCCTATAAGCACAAGATCAAACCCTCTTCTAACCCAGGAGACACCCACGATCAGCACCCTCTTATTAAGCCTTTGCACAATTCTTTTGTACTACTTTGTTATACCACTTTCACCATTCTTAAGCACCACTCGTACAGAACCATGGAAGGGTAGTCGACAGGGATTTTAGTTAGGTTTCTCTGTGTTTATTTGGTGTATATCCATATAATAAGAGGAGACATGAAATCTTTGGAACTCACAAGGTGTGTAGAATAATAATATAAGTCCCAAGGTAGGCGTGTTTTTGGAATAGAGAATGGTATGGGCTTTTGTATATAATATGGGTTTTATGTGTGAGTTACTTTTGAATGAATATTGGATTCGGTTGGAGAATGAAGAGGAGAATATCAGAAAGATGTAAGTCAGTAAGCATGCAGAAATAAGAGTTCCAAAGTAGGTGTGGGTTTGAATTTTAAGGACGGGATGGGCTTAATAAATTAAATATGGTTTCATTTGTGTGCACTTTGAGGTGTAATATTCGGTTGATAAAATGAGAGAGGGGGAGATTATAATGGAAAACAGCCGAGCTTTTGGGGATAATAAGAGACCAATTCATCTTTCAAATTCAAAAGTTTTTCCAGATTTTTCCTAGACCATGTTGTGTACAAGAATTTTATTCTTTTTGGACTAGTAGGGGACATATTTATTGTGTGATTTAGTTTGTATAAATCGACCATTACGAAAATAAATTTGTAGGTTGTAACATTTTAAAATTCTCATGTGGTAGTTTACAATTTCTTGGGTTATAATCGGTTTAAATTTTAAATTAGTACGTATTTTAGAATTCACGTTTTTAGGTTATTATAATTCTTCCCCTCTAAATGAAAAATTTCTTCCTCGAAATTTGAAGTCGCAAAAGCTAGACGGAGGCGTATCAATCATGAAAAGAAGCGACAACAACTAGCCTCATGCTTGGAGAGGTTCTTCCAAAAAATTTCACAACGAAATAATTTTATTTCTCATGACTCGATCCCGACAACTAGGGTAGCCCCAGGCTCTCCACATATCTCAAATCGTAACAAATCTTGATTCGACGAGTACGGAACATATTCATGACAGATGATATTTGTAAACTCACTAAGAGATACATGAAACACATATACACATGTGGCAAATACGGAGATAGTAAATAATGATAAAACTTCATCAACTCTATTGAGATTCTGAGTGAACTGAGAAATTGGCTAATAATCAGAGAAGCACGTATCGAAATTACCAAACGTCTCAAGAGTTTCATATAGAGGTGGGTAACATATTCGTATCAATGATCAGCTAAGCACATATCGGAATATCAAAACGTATCAGAAGTCTAATAGAATAGGTAGAATAATCGCACGGATCAGAATAAATCTAAGGTCTAACGTTTCGTGAACTAAATCTTCCTCAAACGCCAAAACACCCAACACTGATGTACGAAAAATCACACGGAACACACCAATTCCCGGTCTAAAGTTTCAGAATTTCTCTTCCAACATGATAACTAATCCATTGGTCATTGAATTTACTCAGGTCCTTCAATAAACAGCTCCCTAACTTAATTTAACCCAAAAGGTGTTCTTCATCTCTGTCAAAAATCCTGCTCAACACATCTTCCAAGCATTGAATAGTGGTTCTGCTTATTCATTAGTTTGGAGGTGCAAAGCATTACTAACTTGAGTCTGGTCCCTCAAGCCTTCAGTATTCCTTCCTAGGAATGTGATGTTGGAATGCAAATCTCTGACACGATCACTGCAGGTGCGCCATGTAGTTTTCAATAACCGTTTGTCGAAAGAAATCACTGCCAATCTTCTAAGTGAGCCGACCTAGTCAAACCGTCCTCTACCACTCAAGTCGTGTTGTCCTTCCTAAATGTCTTTGGAATTTCCGCTACCAAATCCCTGAAAGTTTAATCTCACTTCTACATACGAACATCCAACCTAAGGAGAACTACTTGAATGCTGATGCTGAATCTTGACCTGTTGACACTCTAAATACTTCGCCACCGATGTAGTCAAAATCATCTTCATACTATTCCATCAAATTTTTGGCTGCAAGTCTCTACACATAATAGTACAACTAAGATGAATAGAGCCAATAGTGTGCTTCAATCAAAACCGCTTCCTTCAAGTCTTCTAACATAGATCATGCTCCACCGTCTTGCTCCCGAGCTTCTTCATGCTTGTCACCAGTCACTCCTAAGTCATGCGTCGGATAGTTCACTTCTTTCGGTTCTAGCTGTACCAACAATATTCCCGAGTTGCATAAGGACAATAGCTAAGTCCCCTTCTTGGGTAGAAACAATTCTCTTTTCAGCTTCTCAAAATTTCTCCTCTCATTATTCATCCCAATCCAAAATTTACTCTTCGAGGGTATAACATATAGCTTCTTCTGACGTAGAAACCTCAACACAGAATACAAAGATAATTTTCATGTTGCTCTTTCGTCTCTGAATATACCAATATGCCATAGTATGACAAATTGTCCAAGTATTCATGAAAGACACGATTCATCAAGTTCATAGGAACAGTCAGAGCAGTAGCCAATACGATTGGCATCACAATACTCATAAAGATCAAAACGAATACGGAAAGCAATTCTAGGAGCATCTCGCTCCTTTAAACGTAATTGAAAAAAAAAATGATCAGATCTAAGATTCATCATTGGGAAAATTTCACACTCTGGAGTTGATTAATCAAATCGTACATTCGAGGTAACGGATAACGGTTCTAACCACAATACTATTCAGCTTCCCGAGATCACTACACAACTTCATGCTATCATCATCCTTCTTCATGAATACAACTTGAGTACACTACACACGCAAACGGATAAAACCACTTTCTAAAAGCTGGTCCTTCAATTCTTTCCATTCAACCAATGTCACAAGATACGGAGTTTCAGAATTAGGAAAAACATTGCTCTTATACGGATAGAGTTTTTGAATCAACCAACTTATTGATCTCAGGCACTGCTCAAGATCTCCTATGATTCCAATAAGTTCAAGTTATATGATGTAATTATTATCACGTTGGCCAGGCGTCATAATATTTGCATCATATACACATACCTTTATTGCAATCACAGTATACCTCGAGTCGTGACTAAACAAATTTCATAACCGGATCAAAAAAAATTCACACTTAGATGGAAATCTGGATAGTTCACTACGGAATATATTACGAAAATTTCAAACAACCGAATAACTCTCGAGGCGAGTTTCATCAAACGAAATATCTTCACGACCGCGACAAATTAACGTATGAGTTTTTAAAACATAGGTGACCATAATTATTTACCAGGTTGGAAACCATGGTACAGAGTTCGAGTTCCTCAAATCGCCAAAGATTACAAATCTAATATGACTGTTGTTAGCATCTCGATGCTTAATCAACAAATCCATATTCATAATAACATCGAATTAAACGTTCCCAAAGGAAACTGATTAGCAGAACAAAACTTATCTTCCAATACCTTCAAAACACATAGGATAATTTCGATACTCGTGACGGATAATCACAAGTTTTCTCGTAGGAATAGAAATGAGTATAGCAGATTCTAATAGTGTAGAGGGGACCTTAATATGCTTAGCAAAAGCAAGGAAAACCACCGAATGTGTCGAACACATCGGATTTATATATATACGTATTCTCTGACCGAATGAAAAGGTATCTAAACGAATCATAAACGAATCGGAGATCGAAATTCGAAAGAATGTGATAACCTCAGAAAGTGAAACCTGAAAAGCATTACTACAATTCCTTAAATCATTCTAACTTATGTTGCATATCTTGATAAATTCCTAAATCTCCAGAACGAATAGCCTTATAAAGGCTTAGCTGAAATCAGAGGCATAAATCAGAGTGGTGCGGAAGAAAGATGACTAACTAATGCCTTATCGCATAATCTACCAAATCCTCACCGGTCATAACTAAAGTCTCTACAAGGGAAACCTAAGGCAAAGTTTCAAAAGTTGATCCATAAGCTCCTACAGTGCAAACCTAAGGGTCCAAATCTTCACAGGCTATAACTTATGTACTACAAGTCGTAGCCTGGGCTCTGATACCATAATTGTAACACCCAAACCCGACAAGGGTAAAAATGCCACATTATGGTGTCAACAGAACAAACACAAGCGGAAGACTTATATAATAAATAAGATTACAACGGTTCAAAATGAAACTAATGACATAATGAATCTAAACAATAATGACTATCAAACTAGAATACAAGTCTGAACAAATCTAAATGGAAGTTAACTTCAAAGTCTAATCCAAATGCAACGAGGATCTATCGTCAGGGTTGTCCACTAAAAGCTCCTATGCACTCTTCACTCAAACCCAGCTTCCAACCTAAAACCTGCCGCAGGAAAAGAAATGCGGCTGAGCTTAAAAAGCCCAGTGAACAGATATAAAAACAAACGAATAAACAGATCATATAAAGGTATAGGAAAAGGAAACATAAGCACTTGCTGAAATGAATATCATCTGTCAAAAGAATGAGAGATAAGATAATATGAATCAAATGGAACACATGCATACACATCACGGTAAGAATAGCTCTAGAGTCAAAGAAATAAACGTCAACGAACACGTCCAAACGAGCCACTCGAATGAACCAAAGATACCTAACAGATAGCCACGAGCGAGTCTAAACGAGCCACTCGAATAGACCAAATAATCACATATACATATCAAATCTAAGTGTACGGAGAGAGGAGACTTCTAAGTACTAGAACAGTGAGTGGGGTATAGAGAACATACAACCAATTACCAATCAAATCAAATCATATGTCAATTACCTAGGATGCATCCATACGCTCCCTGCAAAACAGAATACATATGCAAGTACGAGACTATACATACATATAAAATACACGGGCCAGGTGCGCTATATATAGCAATATAATCATCACAGAAGGGAACGCCGGGGATCAATCACACCTCCCCAGGAAGTGTCATGCCATCGGTGCCTCAATGACATGGCCATGTTACCTCCATGGCTAGTTAGCTCGGGCAACAAACACAACAAAGCACATCATATCATATCATCATATCAAAGGGAATCATAGCAATTGCATATATCACTGAATCATAACAGATGATCATATAACTGAGACCATATCAAAGCTCATATCAAAATATCGTATCAAGGGATCACAGTAAAGGAATCATAACAGAGGATCATAGCAAATGAATCATATCAGAGGGACCAAATCATATCAAATCAAATAAATCAGAGTCAAAGATCGAAGTCATGAGAAAGACACCCTTACTGAGAAAGGGTAGAATATCTGTACCTCAAACCGCAAATAAAGCCATATCACAAAGATCGGAAGTTACTCCTTCTTCAGCGAATCTACATGAGTTAATGATTGTCTTATTATTTAAGAATCATTTTATAAGTTATTACTGATTCATCACTTGTTGTTGAGCAGATTAACATATTAGAGTTTCTTTCTATTTTTAGAAACTTTCCATTTTTAGTCACTTTCCAATTTTAGTAAGTTTCCCGAATTAGTAACTTTGAGACTTTAGGATTATAAATGATAATTAAATAAATTTAAAGGTTTAATCATGACAATTTCATAGCTTAGGGTTTGTCATGCCAATTTAGCAAAGTTTAGGATTAAATGTGTAACTTAATTTCATAACAACCACTATAAGATTTAATCGATTTTGTTATTTATTTAGATGTAACCCGACTCGTACCATTTTCTTTTTCGAGTCAACAACCCCAACGACCCAAATTATTATCCACCCAAAACACGACCCTTTACTCAAAACAATTTAAACTAAATCTTTTAACGCCCCATATTAAAATTCATTTTAGAACTCATTCTTATTTAATCATGTTCGGTTATAAGACTCAGCTTTACACGTGATACTCACACACGTGCATGCCACCTTTTGACTTCACACCTATACCCTCTCGTTTACACATCTAAAATTACACTCTTTTCATTACCCTTTATGAACCACCACAAAACTCAACTACCCTACTGTATCTAGCCTACACCCACGACCCTTTCAGCCCCTTTTCCATGCAATTTGTACCATGCTCTATAACTGCTCCAACTCACACACAAATACAATTTACGATTCAAACAGTGATTAGTGAGACCCGAACCGACTGAGATTATTCCTCTTATTAACCACATATACGACTCATTTTGAACCCAAAACAGTGACCACATACGCCCCAACATTTACCCATGCTCGACCCTTTTTTGAAACCTTGACTCGACATTATTCACATACCCAATGACAAACCCAACAAATCCTAGTTTTAACCCACTCGACACCCATTTTACCAGCCCATGAGACACACACACAACACGCCAAAATTATCACATAAAATTAGAACTCACCCCTAGTTATCCTATGCATTCGACCTTCAATATCTACACCACAACCATGCATGCAAATTCCCATTTTTTTGTACGTATATATATTCCATATTAAACGCCACACATGACACCCAAAAATACATCCTGTTAACTCGACATATCCTCATCATATTACACGTTCCACTTACCAGGTTATAAGCCTATCTACACACTGAGTTGGAGGACATGAACAGACCCAGAATGATTCGTCATGTTTATGTGTTCTAAGCACTCTTCATTCTGATTGCTTATGTGTCGCTTGAATGCTGGGTTTAGATTTTCTTTGTCTCGTAAACTAGAGATCCAAACGCTGTTTATATATATCAGATTTTGTCAGCATGTATGACCTTATATTGACAGACAACATTCATTATCTTATGCGACTTATAACTTATCATTTTATGTGCCCTCGTAATCCTTCATTTAGTATACATTATTAATAAACTAGGGCTTGTTTTAGATTACAATTATTGACATTGTTTTGACTTGTGCAAGATGAGAGGAACGAACAAGAACATGATGTACATGATGTCGAATGAAACAAGAAGGAAAAGAGCCAGAACAGAACCTAACTTGCACTCCTCTACGCACAAGATCAAACCCTCTTCTAACCCAGGAGACATCTACGATCAGCACCCTCTTATTAAGCCTTTACACAATTCTTTTGTACTACTTTGTTATACCACTTTCACCATTCTTACGCACCACTCGTACAGAACCATGGAAGGGCAGTCGACAGGGATTTTAGTTAGGTTTCTCTGTGTTTATTTGGTGTATATCCGTATAATAAGAGGAGACATGAAATCTTTGGAACTCACAAGGCATGTAGAATAATAATATAAGTCCCAAGGTAGGCGTGTTTTTGGAATAGAGAATGGTATGGGCTTTTGTATATAATATGGGTTTTATGTGTGAGTTACTTTTGAATGAATATAGGATTCGGTTGGAGAATGAAGAGGAGAATATCAGAAAGATGTAAGTTAGTAAGCATGCAGAAATAAGAGTTCCAAAGCAGGCGTGGGTTTGAATTTTGAGGATGGGATGGTCTCAATAAATTAAATATGGTTTCATTTGTGTGCACTTTGAGGTGTAATATTCGGTTGATAAAGTGATAGAGGGGGAGATTATAAGGGAATACAGCCGAGCTTTTGGGGATAATAAGAGACCAATTCATCTTTCAAATTCATAAGTATTTCCAGATTTTTCCTAGACCATGTTGTGTACAAGAATTTTATTCTTTTTGGACTAGTAGGGGACATATTTATTGTGTGATTTAGTTTGTATAAATCGACCATTATGAAAATAAATTTGTAGGTTGTAACATTTTAAAATTCTCATGTGGTAGTTTACAATTTCTTAGGTTGTAATCGGTTTAAATTTTAAATTAGTACGTATTTTGGGATTCACGTTTTTAGGTTATTATACCAGTTATCGAAATTGTCTTGACTTATCGCAGAACATATTTTATCCAAACACTTTCCTTTAGTAATCGGTTTAAATTTTAAATTTGTAGGTTGTTACTCACTCTTTTTAATTTAGTATGAGTTGAAAAATTAGCTTTCACATACTATATATTATCCAAACACTTTCCTTTAGTGAGCAAATGTCCAATTTTGTAGTGAAAGTTTATTACAGATGTAAAAATGGTATCAAAACCTTTCTAATCACCCACCCAACCACCCCTTTGGTGATTTCCTTTTATTTATAACAATAAACACTGATGACAAGTCCTTAACACAGGTTCTTGCTTACAAGATACAAAGAAACAATGATAGTCCTCAAATGGATGCTATCACAAACAATACAACACTCACACTACAAAACCCAGAAACCAAAACTATCACTAGTACAAAATAGATCAAGATGATCTAAACACTAAAACTATGAGATCACAAAGTGTGAATATCCACAGAAAAACTTGAGAGAAAACTTTTGATGTTTCTCTTAATTATCACACAAGCTACACTAATTAACCACTAATTAACCCTAGATCTAGAGAGAAAGTTAGAGAGAGAAAGAGAGTGGAAGATTGATTAACACAATAATATGGAAATGTTTAGCATACAATCAACCAACCCTCTCCCTTGGATGGGAGGGGGTATTTATAGTTTTTACATGACTTGGGCTTGAAGCCCTAATTAACATACTTAATCATAAACAAATAAATAAACGTCACAGCCCATGGGCCTTCTACACAAGCTGGGCCTAATAACAAACCTAAAGGCCAAAGCAACCTATTACAATATGATCAATACTTGAATTAATACAAAACGTGTTCCCAACAATCTCCCCCTAAGTATTGGTCATCAAGGTTGCTTGACGTCATCTTTGCTTCTTGTGGCTTTGACGTCTTCTGAATCTTTGTTCTTTGTTCTTGATTGTGATGTGATATGATATGGTACTAATCTGCCGTTCTCCAATGGTCTCTGCATCTGGTGTCTTCACGCCTTCTCCACCATACTCATATGTCTTCTGACTTTGGTTCTTCAACGTGTTCTCACTTCTTCAATCTTTAACTTGTGAAAGGTTGTAGTGCTTGAACTTTGACTTTTCTTTAACATATTCTGAACTTTTGATATTTCTGAGTCTTTATGAGAACTTATCTTCAGGATATGAGCATGATGGAGTCTTGATGGTGGTTGAACTCCAGGTCTTCAAGCTCTTCCGCAGCAGCAGCAGCAACATGAACCAACCGACACTTACAGGCTCAGACTTCGAGATCGTCAACAGCATAGTGTGAAGACTTTCTCTAATCCTTGCCCAGGCCGTTCTGAACCGGATACCCCCGAAAGGGCTAACACGGACACACCGAAGTGCACCCACGATTCAGTGAGTCGCTGGAGATCACCCCACGACTGTAGACCATTTTTTGGAACAAACACTAAGCGTAACCCACAAGGAGTTACCTAAGTGACCTGCTGTCAGGGTTGTTTGATGTTATCCTGGCAGGATTTCCATTCAATCACTGAGAATCACAGTTGTGAATTCTCTCAAGAATGTTCTTGGCAGATTGCTAAGATCTGCGAAGGACTCTTCTTAATTTTACAACTGCTGCCCATGATGTAGAACAACAGTGTAATACTAAGTGTTCCTAAGAGATCTTTGATGAATCTCATGGCTCTAGACTCAATTAGTGCACTTTTGTTTGGTCGTCGGAGGCGTGGAGCAGAGTGCCTCCTTTTCAATATCAACACATCTCGTAGTGAGAGGTCGATAGATGATGAAGGGTTCTCCGTGTGAAATGAAACAAGTGTCTTTTGAGAGACACCTGAGTGGCTTAGAAGGTTTAGTGCAGTGCGTCACTGGGTCCATGACGTCTTTTGTCTTCAATACCGGTGATGCTCAGTCAACCAGTAGATTATGTATTGAACCCGGTGTCTGCCCTAAGGTTGAACAAATGGAGGGCTATTTCTTTTCACCCTTTTCTTTGCTTTTCTTTTTTAATTCTTCAACCTCTTCTTTCTCCTTTCATTTCATTTCTCCTTTTTTGTATCATACCTAGGACTTTCTAGTTCTAAACTATGGGAATTGTCCTTGGGTAGATCCCTCCGGCTCTGGCGGATCATAGGACGGTTTTTCCTAATCCTTAGTCACCTTATAATTCCATGACTATCCTAATGATGCCATAAACCAAACCATTGAAAATCTCTCAAAGTATCGATGATTGTAAAAACATTTTATTGACACTATGAGAGTTTTGCGTTTTTCTGAAAGACTCCCCCTTAACATGTGCTCATATATATAGCTAAAGTAAATTTGCACATGCTGGGTAGAGTTGGCACTTTTTGAATTGATTGATTTTCAATGAACATGATCATCGCGAGACACGTTTACATCACCAGATGAACTGGCTTGAAATTATTACCCGTCCAGATCACATTCAAGGAAAACCGCTCGAAATCGGTACATTCTACTCAGACACGTCCATTGCGAGACACGTTTACATCACCAGATGAACTGGCTTGAAATTATTACCCGTCCGGGACATGTGCTTTCGACTACTGACTTTTTCCTACCATCAATTCGAGGGTCAATTCTGAGTCGAGCACTTATGAGATTCCAGCATTGAGATACCATATTTTAATCATATTTTACTTCTCCCCCTCAAAAATAACATACTCATGATGTTTTTGAAAAAATTTATGATTAAAATATGCTGTTTTTGAGTTTTAGGGAAGAATTTCAAGAATTTTTGTATTTCAGAACAAAGATTGTTTTTCAAATACTCCCCCTTGATGAGGGAATACTTGTCCTTATGAGCAGAATGTTTAAAAAACTTAGAAAATATTCCGGTTTAATTCTACTCATAAGAAAGAAGCTTTCGCTCCTTTGATCAGGATTGAGGCACTGATGCGTACCTCAGGGTCCTTACTTTACTGGTACAGGTTGTGCACTGTTATGTGTACACAAACCATAGTTAGTGATGAGAAATGATGAAATGATGAAAAAATGATGTTAAACAATGTGTACCAACACTCTTTACTCAGGCCGACGGAATGTGAGGATGTTGGAGACTCTTGGACATCCTTATAACACCCTAGGAAAATCCCACATTGGCCGTGACTTGGAGTGATGCTGGGACATATGTTAACATTCGCCTTATACAACAACAACGCGTTTTGTGGTCTAACGGTTAATCGCCCATACGGTTAAGCGTGCTCATGTGAGAGTAGTACTGGCTTGGGTGACCTGCCGGAAAGTTTTCACATGAGGGCCACAAAAGCAAAGCCGTGAGCCTACCGGAAAAGCGGACAGTATTGTGGTCTATAAGGCGGGGTGTTACAAGTGGTATCAGAGCCACTCCAAGCCGTTCGGGATGTGGGGCAAACCTCATCATCGTTCGAGGACGATGAGTCCCTTAGACAGGGTTGTTACCCAACTTGAATCCCGAAACGAGATTCCCCTAAGGGGTGAATGTAACACCCTAGGCAAATCCCACATTGGCCGTGACTTAGAGTGATGCTGGGACATATGTTAACATTCGCCTTATACAACAACAACGCGTTTTGTGGTCTAACGGTTAATCGCCCATACGGTTAAGCGTGCTAATGTGAGAGTAGTACTGTGTAGGGTATTCACAATGCAAGAAACACTTGTTTGAGGCCTTAATATGGATCGAATAGACAAGAACTAGAGAGAGAAAGTGGGAACTTCTAGAGAGAGAAAACTATGTGTATATTAGCTTGAAATTATGGGAAGTTCCAACCTTTCCCTTGCAAGGGAAGGGGTATTTATACATACTACTTAATATGCCCCTAGTGGGCTGTGGAGAGAGCTGACAGAGGGTAAAGACCCGACCTACTCCACAATACTAATTAATAACTAATCTACTAATAATATTACTGATAATCCTACGAGCTATGATGAGCTAATAAGTACTCGGGGTGACCGAGTCTTCAGCTGAATATTCATATTCCTAACAATCTCCCCCTAAGGGAGGTCACCCCAGTAGTAATGTTCTGAATTTCCGCACTTCTTCCTTGGATCTTGACATCATAGCTCGTAACCATTGATTCTTCAATATCATAGATTGTTATGCAAACATCCGTGATCTTAAGATGACTTCTCTTTTGTCTGGGATGAACTTTGAGTAATCTTTGAAAGTATCATCCCACTTGAGTCTCCAAGTCATCTTTTAGTAGTAGGTCTCCATGTGATTAAATATACTTAGAGCCGACATGCTCACACGATATGGTGTCATGATCTTCAGCATCAGAGTTAGCAGAAGCTGTGTTGAAGGTCTTTTAGGTTGATCATGACTTCTTTGATGATGATGTGGTGTGAGCATGTGGTGATGGATTGGCATCTTTTCTGCAACCAGCTACAACAGCAACCAGCTACAGCATTCCACTGCTACACCCGCCAGAAGTTCCTGCATACGACAGTTAGCAACAAATCGACCGGTACTTACAGGTTTGGACTTCGAGATTGTTAACAGCATAGTGTGGAAACTCTCTCTAATCCTTACCAAGACCGTTCCTAATCGAAAACCCACAGAGGGCTTTTTAAGACTATGCCGTAGCATTTCAACGATTAGGTGAGTCGCTGGAGATCACTCCACGACTGTAGACCGTTTGAAACTGCCGTGACCACTAGGCGTAATCCACGAGGAATTACCGAAGTGACCTGCTTTCAGGGCTGCTTGATGTTGACCCTGGCAGGAATTTCCATTCAATCATTGAGACTTACATTTGTAAATTCTCTCATAAATGTTCTGGCAGATTGCTAAGATCTGCGTAGGACTCATAAGTTTACAACTGGTGTCCTTAATGATGAACAACCAGTGTAGAAATAATCCGTGTTCCTATGAGATCTTATTATGCATCTCGTGGCTCTAGACTCGATAGTGCGTTTTGATTTAGTGAGCGGAGGCTGGAGAGAACTGCCACCTTTTCAATATCATCTAACTCGGAGTGAGAGAGACGATAGAAACGTATTGAACTCCGTGACAATTGAAACAAGAATCCTTTGAGGGACCTTGAGTGGCTAGGGAGGGTTGTGCAGCGTATCACTGGGTCCATGATACTTTGTCTTCAATGCCAGCAATCAACTATGTGATTCTGATAGCATATGTATTGACCCGGTTTCTGCCTAAGTTGTAAGGAGGGCTATTTCTTTTCACCCTTTATCTTTACAATTCTTTTTCATTCTTCAACCCCTTCAGTGCTTACCGAGACTTCATAACTAACACCTTGTTGGGTTTATTCCAGTGTTAGCTCCATCTCAGTCGGCACTCTTCCCTTATCCACTTTTCTCCTTTTTAATCATACCTAAGGACTTCTACACTAACTAGTGGATTATCCCTGGGTAGATCCCTCCGGCTCTAGTGGGATCGTGGGAACTTGAGCCTAACCTAACCATCCTTATAACTCCATGCGTTAATTAAAATGGCCGGTCTTTAGTATTCATCCACGATAGCCAAACCAAATCTTTGAAAAATCTCTCAAAGTGTTCATGATTCTGAAACACATTTTTGCAAACACTTGAGAGTTTTATATTTTTCAAATGCTCCCCCTCAACATGTGCTCGAGTGATAGTTTTATAAATTTGCACATGTTAGGTAGAGCTCGCACTTTTTGAATTGATCCACTTTCAGTGAACATGACCGATTCGAGACACGCTTACATCACTAGATATACTAGCTTGAAATTATTACCCGGCCTGGTCAAGTCCACAGAAAGTTTCTCGAAATGGTACTCTCTACTCAGATACATCTTTTTCGAGACACGCTTACATCACTGGTTAGACCAGCTTGAAATTATTACCCGGCCAAGACGTATCCTTTCGATTGATGACAATTCAATTTTCGTCAATTCATTGGTTAATTCTGAGTCATGGTCACATGAGATGCCAAATCCTTTGTTTTGTTAAAACCATTTGCTCCCCCTCAATATGTGCATCGATATATGAAAGATTTTAGCACATATGGAAGAGCTTGCTTTTATGACCAAAACATTTTGCTCCCCTTCAATATGTGCCTTGATATACAAAATGGTTTAGCACATACGGGAGAGCTTACATTAACTTCCAAATCATCACATTTTATCAGAATTTCATATATAAATCACATTCTCTCCCCCGATCAAAAATTTCAAACCATTTGAGATTTGTGATCCCAAGTGATTTAAATAAGTTTAGAAAATTTGGGAGAAAATGTGGTCAGGTTTAAATGTATTCTGATTTTGAAGCATACTATGCTCCCCCTGAAACAACGAGAGAGTGTCACTGCTGATGTTGCACAAATTTGGCAAGGTGTCGGAAATTTGAACAAATATGCTCCCCCTCAATTAATGACCCGTTTTCCATTAAAAGAGCTGTAGTCATTCAATTGAGCGACGGGTATTTGTGAAAAGTTAATTCAATTTACCACCTTGTGTAACATCAAGACTCTCTTGAAGAATCAAACAACATAAAGAGTCTGATGAAAAGAAGACTTCTCTTCTTATACACGACATGACGCACTGAAACGTACATCAAGTCGGTGAAACATGGATATGAAGTAATCCATGCCCAGGTGAACATCACCCAGTTGGAGGAACAGCCGTCCTTTTGGCGACGTGCTTTCCCCAGAGTATATCGCGGGTTGCAGTATGAAGTAACTGCAAGCCATTAAGACATGTTTTAACTAATTAGTATAACTTCTGCTCGAGCTTCATTTAAGGATCCGTGTCATTGTTGAATGACATTTCTAGATCCGTAAATGTTATCGATAAACAGAAGACATGCCTAGGTAGGACTATTTTTGGTATTTTCTGATTTTTCGATTTTTATGGTTTTTATAGGTTTTATATTTTTGTATTTTCTTTTTGATTTAAGATATATACAACTATGTACAAGGATATAAGAAGACAATCCTTTACTCCTCCTTTTCTTCCTGAAGACACTTGATGGTTTCAGGAGTCATGCTCTTCATGCCAAGGCGTGGGAGAATAAACTGAAACCTTTCTCTTGGGAGGGCCTTGGTGAAGATGTCAGCTAACTGAAACTCTGTCCTCACGAAGTATAGTTCCACAATTCCTTTTTCCACCTGTTCCCTGATGAAGTGATGCCTGATGTTGATGTGTTTTGACCTGGAGTGCTGAACATTGTTACAACAAAGAGCAATGGCGCTTTTGTTGTCACAATATAGGGGAATTTTGTTGTATGAGAATCCATAGTCCGAAAGTTGTGATCGCATCCAAAGGATTTGTGCACAACAAGCAGACATGGCAATGTACTCAGCTTCAGTAGATGATATGGAAATACTCATCTGCTTCTTAGAAGACCAACTAACCAACTTTTCCCCTAAAAACTGAGCTCCTCGTGAAGTACTGCGACGAGTGTCTTGACATCCCGCATGATCAGCATCCGCGTAAGCCGTTAACTCCATTGCAGTGTCCTTAGGATACCAGAGACCCATATGAACCGTGCCTTGAAGATATCGAAAGATCCTTTTCACTGCTTCAACATGCTTCTTGGTTGGCCTGGATTGATACCGAGCACACATACACACAGCAAACAGAAGATCTGGTCTGCTAGCTGTGATGTACATCAAAGATCCAATCATGCTTCGATACTTTGTTATATCCACTGGAATCCCTGAAGGATCTTCATCCAGCTTCGTTCTATCAACCATGGGAGTGTCAACAGGTTCACTTGAATAGAATCCAAACTTTTTCAAGATCTCGTTAGCGTATTTGGATTTATTAATGAATATGCCTCCGGGACTTTGAGAAACTTGTAATCCTAAGAAGAATGACATTTGTCCCATCATGGACATTTGGAACTTGGAATTCATCTCCTTTGAAAAACTATCACATTCACTAGGATCTGTTGAAGCAAAGATGATATCATCTACATAGATCTGAACTAGTAGTAGATGGTTTCTTGATTTCCTGGTGAATAGTGTGGGATCAACAACACCCTTTGAGAATCCGTTCACTAGTAGGAACTTGGACAATGTATCGTACCATGCCCTTGGCGCCTGTTTTAACCCATAAAGAGCCTTCTTCAAGCGGTAAACATGAGTAGGATGTTCAGCATCCACGAATCCTTCTGGTTGACTCACATAAACTTCTTCCTTCAAGTCACCATTCAAGAATGCCGTTTTGACATCCATCTGGTAGACTATCATATTTTGACTAGCAGCATTTGCCAGGAAGATTCTTATAGCTTCAATTCTAGCAACCGAAGCAAACGATTCTTCAAAATCAATGCCCTCTTCTTGTCTGAACCCTTTAGCAACTAGCCGTGCCTTGTTCTTTAACACATCACCATACTCATCAAGCTTCACTTTGAAGATCCACTTTAAAGCAATGATCATTGCAAGCTCTGGAGGAGGCACTAATTCCCATACTTCAAGTCGATCAAATTCATGGATTTCATCCTACATAGCCTGGAACCAGCAATCTTTAGTCATTGCTTCTTTGGCATCTTTTGGTTTGACTTTGGACAGTACAGAATTGAAGAAGCACCATAGTGCATCAGTGGCTAGTTGATTACATGTGGATACTGGACGTGAGGGATTGCCTATGATGTTGTCGATTGGATGATCACTGGTCCATTTTCTGAGATGGTCGTGAGGTTGAGGGTTATGAACAGATGTAGCAGTGCTGTGTTCTTCAAGTGAGGATGTGTCTGATGTATGTTCAGGAGCAAATATGTTTTCAAAAGGAACCTCATCAACAGGAGCAAAAGGGTTAACTTCCAAAGAATGATTATCTGAAGATTCTTGTATTACTGGAGAAGATTGAGCGTTTGATGACGAAGGCGATTGACTGGCAGCTGGAGCATTGAGACTGACTGATACTGAAGCTGTTGGGCCTTCTGAACCTTGTGGGGCTTGAACCTCAGCCATAGGAAGTATAGCAGGTTCACTTGGGATGGTTCCATTCGTTGGCTCAAAGTATTCATCAAACATAGGATCGAATAACTTCTTCAACTCCTCGCATGTAGGTGGCACATAAGAATCTGCAGGCGTGGAATTCTGTACAAGTCCTGAACTAATGGGTCCAGGTGACAAAAGGTTAAGATCGGGTCCAGAACTAATTTGTCCTGAAGCAGGTTGCTCACTCAGCTCATCGAACGTAACATGAATGGTTTCCATGATTTTACGGGTTCTCTTATTGTAGATTCGATACCCTTTACTGTCTGGTGCGTATCCAACAAAAATACCTACATCTGCTTTAGCTCTTAACTTTCCCAAGTCTTGACTATCGTTAGTTGGATAGCAAAGTGCACCAAACACACGGAGAAAAGAGAGATCTGGTTTCTTGTTATGAATTAACTCGAAGGGAGTCTTCTCATGAACAGGATGAATTAGGGATCGGTTTTGAGTGTAACATGCTGTTGCAATAGCCTCTGCCCAGAGAAACATCGGTGCCTTTGAAAATATAAGCATAGTTCTTGCAGCTTCCACCAGAGTACGGTTCCTTCGTTCAACCACTCCGTTCTGTTGAGGAGTGCGAGGGATACTTTTCTGATGCGTGATGCCAATACTTTCATAGAAATTACGGAGTTGTTGGTTAACAAAATCAGTACCATTATCAGTGCGGATGATTCTGACAGTTTTATCGAGCCTTACTTGCAGCTGTTTTATCAGTTTAATGATAACCTCTGGAGTTTCGTCCTTGGTTCTCAAAAACTTTACCCATGTGAACCGAGAATAATCATCTACTATCACCAGAACGTACTTCTTTCCATTTATGGTTTGTATTCTCATTGGACCGCACAAGTCCATGTGGAGGGTATGAAGAACTTCCAAGTTGGTGTTGATGGTTTTAGGCTTGTGGGTTTGTTTCTTGCTTTTACCCAGTTGACATGCAGAGCAGAGATGATCTTTCTCATATTTCAATCTGGGCATCCCTCTAACAAGATCTTTACGTGAAAGATTATTTATGGTACCGAAGTTCAAGTGGTTCAAACGACGATGCCACAGCCATGATTTTGTTTTAGAGGCTTTAGAAAGCAAGCATATGGGAGAGGACTTCAACATTTCTTCAATCGATATGGTGTATAGATTGGTGCCCCGACTGCCCTTGAGGAGATCTATACCATCCAATTCTCTGACGAAACATGTATGTTTTCTGAAAGCGACTTCCAGATCTGAATCACAAAATTGACCCACAGAAAACAGATTGTGCCCTAGTCCTTCCACATAATATACCCTTGAGATTACACTGTCACCAAAAACATAATCTCCATAACCCATAATAGCACCAAAGTGGTCGTTCCCAAATCTAACTGTCCCGATAAACTTTTTCACGTAGTTCTTGAGCCGCGAGCGATCCCCAGTCATATGTTTTGAGCAGCCTGAGTCCAAATACCACAGGACGATTTGTACGACCTGCATTTGAAACCAGACAACAATGGATAACTGAAAAATGTGGATCCCCAAGTGCAATTGGGGTCCGTTTGGTCAGCACACACATATTCTGGAACCACAGATTTCACAGATGCTACTGTCTTTACTGAGGAGACAGAACTAGAGGCAGGACAAGACCTAGATGGAAGGCATTGTGACACTAAAGACAGGATTCTACCAGTTGGTCTCCATTCCTTATTCTTCACAATTTTATGCTTATTCATTTTAGGTAATGAGCTCTGTTTTCCTAAATTGAATTTCCTTCCAGTGGGTCTCCATTCCTTAACTTTCACAATTTTATGCTTATTCATTTTAGGTAACGTGTACTATTTTCCTAAATTGAATTTCCTTCCAGTGGGTCTCCATTGATAGCCTACGCTAGCAAATGTTTTTCCTGTTGCTTTCCAAACTTTCTTGCATGCTTCAGTTATCCTAACATTCTTATCATGGGGTGATGCAGAAGACATCAAGAAAGACACAACACACTCATCATGATTAGCAGAAATTAAACAATTGTCGCATGTTTTACAGATAGCATTAGAATTCGAATTAATTACAGTACTTTTGATACTAGAATCAACACGATTCATCCTACTCATTGCAAACTTATTGTTCCTAGGTTGGGCTTCTACATTCTTCAAGTGATCATTCTTAGCTGGCGCAGTCCTATCCTTTCTTGCATTTCCTCTAGACCTTGACCCGCTAGCTTGGGTGTCACTTTTTACTCCTGTAGAAGCATCGAAGGGAACATTAGTTTGTTTTTCTGTCACATGCCTTCCTGATAATGATGTGTTGGGTTCTGATGTTTTAGGTGGTAGATCAAAGGCTACATGCTTGTTCTCAACAGTGGATGATGATGCAACAAATCTATCTCTATGGCTGCTAAACTTAGGAATTGAGCCTATAGCATATTCTAAGTTTTCCTGAATCCTTTTCGTGAGTTTGCAGGCATAGACAACTGCCCTATCAAGTGGCTTATCAGTCCTATCCTCTTCAACTACCTCACGAAGTGTGTCAAGGCCCTCTCTAAGATGATCGAGATATGTTTGATGGGCAAAGCTGTTATTTCTAAGCTTAAATGGAATACGCCCAACATCAACATCATACTTTTTACTATCAGTAGCCTTTGGTGCATCACAATTACAAGTGGTGCATGACATTTTACCTTTCACCCGAGCCTTAAGATTCTTAATTTCATTTGTCAAAGAGGTTATTTGATCATTGTGATTGCTTCTTGTAACTTTAATAGAATCATATAACACTTTGAAATGTTGTTTAACCTTTGAATTTTCTTCTCGATAACACTCATTTTCATAATGTAACTTATTTATGGTGTTTTGATATTGAAAATTCTGAGAATCTGAAGACGAAGGTTTATTGGTGCCATACACTTCACACTTGTTGGATTTCAATTGGGCAATTTGGGCCCTCAGCAGTCGAATCGTGTTCGTGTGAGCTTGAATTGTCTCATCTCGTTTGCTTAATTCAAAATAAGTATCAAATTCAGGAGCATCCAAGGATGTCTTGTCATTTGATATTTTATGTTTTTCATTTAAATGTTGATGTTTCAATTGCAAATTAAGATATTCAACTTCTAATTTTGAAAAACGTTTAACCATATTATCATGGTCATCATTTTGAATTTTTTCAAGCAATTTTAAATTCTCCCCCTCAAGCTCAACAACACGATTCTGGGTGACATTTAACGCAATAGCATACTCATTAAATTGACAAGCAGACAATGTAGAATCAGTGACAGTGTAAAATACATCTTGTGCAATACATTTAGCAATCAAGTTGTCGTTAGTAATGAGTATGTTTTTTCTTTCAATCTCTCGACTCTTAAGTTCTATTGCATATTCATTCACCTCATTTTCCATATCTTTAAACACTACTTCCATTTCTTTTATTTCGGCTTTAAGGGCAGTTTGCAACCCTTCAAAGTGTTCTTTAAGTAGTTTAAAGAATGGCATGACCTCAGTTAAGTAACACATTTTAGCATGTTCAAAACACCTTTCCCCCTCAGTAATACCGGAGGGTGTGATTCTCTTCTTGCATGTTTTATCGAAATCAGCAAACAGTTGCCAAAGCACATATAAGCTAATAAAGGTTTTACATTCAGTGGGAAGAGATAAAGGCACCAAGTTCCTAGGTGTATTGGGAGGATACACCGTTATTGACGCAACTTTTCTAATGAGGGGGGTGTTGGCCTTAAGTTTTTCTACCTTAAGTTTTTCATTATCTTGTTTCCAGAATATCTGTTCAGGTGTTAACTTCTTTTGAGGAGCAAACACAGTCAAACGATTTTCCTCACTATAGTCATGGGGTTTGATTATTATTCGTCTGACTATGCACTTGGGATCCCTCATTTTCTCATTCATTCTAACCCTTGTTCTCTCACTTAACTCATCCTCTTCTTATGTGTAGATATGCTCAGGCGGGTCATGATTAGGCATAAACATCACATTAGAATCATATAATGCAGGTTGGGCTATCTTAGCAATTTCATGAATAGCTAATTTAGATTTACCTACATTGCTTTCACTATGCTTGTCACTTAACTTTCTGTGCTTCTACATCATTTGGGCAGTTTGTCTGGTTTGGTCTTGTGTGTACAACTTATCTTCAAGCTTATCTTTTAACGTCTTGAGTCTAGAGAAATCATTTAAAAGTGTTGATTCTTTCTGTTTGAATTCTAGCTTAAGTGTAGTTGCACACTTTTGTGCTTCCTGTTTCTGTTTGACAGACTGTTCTAGCTGACTTTTCAAAGAACTCAACTCTAATTTTAATGTTTCTTCTCTTACTCTCGACTCTTTAATAAGTGTACTCATTTGACCTTCTAATTTCTGCTCACGTTCATTAAGCTCAAACTTAGCACGCTGTTCATACATAGCCACTTGTTCTTTATAAATGTTAAGTCTAGTGATCAAGTCATCATCAGGGACAGGCAATTTGTTCTCATGGCACTCATATGCATTATCTAAATTACACGCATTATCTAAGGTACCTACATTACTTACAACACAAACATCATTATTTACAACAGATTCACCATTTGGTACATTAGGCGAGTTGTTGTGATTCAAATACTGTTCATATGAAATAATATTGCTATTTTCCATGTCAACATTACTTGTGTCAGAAACATCTGCCTGATGTACTTCTTTGGGATTCTTTTGTCCCTCGACTATATTATATGTGTCATAAATTTTTAGTACCTCAGATATCACGGATGCATTAGAAGGACCAACTTGACGGGGAGATGAGACCATGGAAGACAAGTTAGCCATGAAGATTGTTTGAGCCGTAGGTTCATCATCTACATCTGAGTCAAATGCATCACAGTCATCTGCCTTGAAGATGTTAGGATCATTAAGTGCTAGATCCTGAACTGGTTGCTCATCCACATCTTCATCAAAAGTATTTCCCCCATCTCCTGCCAAGAACAATAACTCTTCCTCATCCAATACAGCTCCATTCTCTTGAGCTAGCAATAACAGCATCTTGTCTTTGAAATAATCTGAGTTCTGAGGACGTTTAGGTTGATTGCAGTTTCTAGCAATGTGTCCAAGCCCCCCACAATTATAACACTTGATCTGTTTCCCTTGACCCTGATTGGCATTCCCTGCTCTATTCTGCACATAACCTCGACCCATGTTTCTTCCAGCTCTCCCTTGCACATTCTGAACCACAATTTTCCCATCCTCCACCATTGCTAGATTACGTGGGTTGGATGAATTCCTTAACTGATTGTTGGTCTGAGGGAGTGATGCTTGAAACTGTTGAACCAGTAATGATACTTGATTGGTGAGGTTGTCAATCATTTTGTCGGTCTGAGAGTAGCCTGAGTCAAGTTGGGAACTCATAGCAGGTACTTGTGAGTGAAGTTGATGATAGCTTGGGTTGGATGATGATTGGATTGTTGGTTGAACATTTGTCATGAACGCCAGTGGATCATTTGTAGTAGAAGGATTAAACTTTTCTCTCAGCACCCGATCGTAGACAGCATGCTTCTCATGTTGTTGCAGATATGCATACAGCTGTTCATAGTTGGTATCCCTTAAACCTTTGTTGAGTTTGACAGCAGTAACAAATCTGTCCCATTCAGGAGTCATGTTGTTCACAAACTTTGAGTTTAGTTGGATATTGGGCATAGTCATTCTGATCATCCTCATATCATTCACCAACTTATGAAATCTCACATAGTAGTCTGTGATATTCTCTCCTGGGTTCATTTTGAAATGCTCGAACTCATCATACAGCTGTGACTCACGATCTTCCTTTGTGAGTTCTGACCCTGCCAACAACATTTTAACGTTGTCCCACACAGCTTTGGCTTCAGTGTTGAAATTGATGAGCTTGTATACATCCTTTGGAAGACCTTGAATGACTATGTTTGAAGCTCTAATGTCAGCATCATACCTTTTCTTTTCTTCTTCATTAAGATCATTGTAGTTTCTAGGTCTGTCGATGCCCCAAGTTACAGTCCCATCTTCACCAGTTGTAACAACATCTCTGGTGGTACCCATCTGATATGGTCCATCGTCAATTGACTTAAGAATGTTAACTCCATTCTCTTTTCCCAAGCAGTACAGTCTTATCCGTTGTGCCCAAGACTCATAATCCGTCCTATCTAGCATAGGTGGACGAGTGTCAGATCCTGCTGCTTGAATATCTTCTGATGATGTGTTTGATGTGGTAGCCATAGTAACTACGGGATTTTACAGATCTTGTGATTTAACCGAGAAATCGAATCTTTCGCGGGAATTTCTAAAATCACCAAGACACAAACCGCATAGACAAATAGCACCCTTGAAGATACAAACCGCCTAGACAAACCGAGTAGACACAAACCGCATGCACGTCTTAGAGACAAACCGTGGAGACACAAACCGCATGCACGTTTCAGAGACAAACCGCGTAGACACAAACCGAGTTCACGCTGCAGAGACAAACCGCGTAGACACAAACCGCATACACGCTGCAGAGACAAACCGCGTAGACACAAACCGAATACACGCTGCAGAGACAAACCGCGTAGACACAAACCGAGTTCACGCTGCAGAGACAAACCGCGTAGACACAAACTGCCAAACACGTCGCTTTCAATGCTTTTTGTCCTTTTGCCTAAACTAGTAATAAGACAAACCGCGTTCTCGAAGTGACACAAACCGCGTTCAAGAGCTTTTCCAGAGCACACAAACCGCAGCCAAGAAAACTTGGATAAAAACTCTCGAATCACCCAAAAACACCACACAAATCTTAAATCTGTGAATTCAAGCACCAAATACTACTCTTATACTGTTCCTAATCTAGAAAGTACAAGGTATAACAACTTCTAATCACTAAACAAGGCACAAAATGAAATTTATGTAACTTATCAATTCGAACTAAAAAGCCTCAAAAACTAGACAAATCCGTGAATACCAACTCTCATGGACCTAACCATGGCTCTTGATACCAATTGTAGGGTATTCACAATGCAAGAAACACTTGTTTGAGGCCTTAATATGGATCGAATAGACAAGAACTAGAGAGAGAAAGTGGGAACTTCTAGAGAGAGAAAACTATGTGTATATTAGCTTGAAATTATGGGAAGTTCCAACCCTTCCCTTGCAAGAGAAGGGGTATTTATACATACTACTTAATATGCCTCTAGTGGGCTGTGGAGAGAGCTGACAGAGGGTAAAGACCCGACCCACTCCACAATACTAATTAATAACTAATCTACTAATAATATTACTGATAATCCTACGAGCTATGATGAGCTAATAAGTACTCGGGGTGACCGAGTCTTCAGCCGAATATTCATATTCCTAACATACTGGCTTGGGTGACCTGCCGGGAAGTCTTCACATGAGGGCCACAAAAGCAAAGCCGTGAGCCTACCCGCAAAGCGGACAATATTGTGGTCTATAAGGCGGGGTGTTACAGTCCTCCAACATAACTTTCCATTCTTCTCATCGTCTGCCTGAACTTTATCTTCTGATCAATCCTCGCAACAAACTTCACTGCCTGTTTCGCATCGTTTCTACTCCAACTAGTTTTCAACCCATTGCTTCTATTGATCAATATCTTCTCCAGCTCATCCTTAACCCGAAGTAACGTTACATCACTAAATTTAGCAATATCTTCATACCCCATAAACTTTTGACCACCTTTATTCTGCTTATTTACTAATCCAAATGGTCGGTCAAGGAAGGTATATAGCTGCTTTTCTTGGATTCCTTCTCGTCTGATGTCAGGTTTGATGAGGTTCAATCTTGTTTGGTAGCTTTCTACCCCGAGATGAACATCTTCTACTCGTGCTCTTATAACAACAATGCGAATGAATATGAGAACAGAGTTGATGATATCATACTGAAGGCGTCCAGTAAGATGTTCAAGTTTTCCTTGGACCTTCAGCAGATACATGTCTTCGATGTCATGGATGTGTAGATGTGGGTAGTCAGCTTCACTAAAAATGTATTCCTTGTCGTCTAACCTCCTCACTGTAACCTTTGTCAAGAAATTGTATCCAAACATTGACTCGGTCTCTACGCTGGTGATTGATAAGATCCTGTTCGTGTTGAAGACTGGTGTTTTAGTTTTTCTGGAAAACATGTACTTGTAGAACAATCTTCTCATGTGTGGCCAGTCAGAAACCCCGAGTTCAGCGTCTTCTTTGTATTCCCTAACCTTGTGGACAAATAGATCTCTGATTTGTTCCTCAAATCCCTCTAGAGTATATGATGCAGCTTGGAATTTGGTGAGTGAGGTAGCGTATCTCCTTTCTGGATCAGTGTCTCCAAATTCTAGGTATTCCAGGTCTTTGTTGAAGAAGTAAGCCTTAGGAATTTTAAGGTTGAATGGTGGACCGGTGAGTGGTAAAGGTTGTGAGAAATCACGCAGTTGGAAGTTGTCTTTTGGATTTGAGGTTTGAGCATGTTCCCAATCAATGTTCTCCGATAATGCTCGTGCCACCTGTTCAATGTTATATTCGAACTCGAGTTCAGAAGTTGTGACTGTTTTGTATTCTGAGAACCCCTTTGATCGGACTCTTATGATGTCGGATAAGCCCAATTTCTGCACCTTCATGACTTTCTTCAGTCTTTTTGTGAAGTCAATGGTGGAACCTTCGACAGGTGTATCGTTTGTATTTTCAGGAAAAGTATCGACCATTGATTCAAACCAATCATATCTTGGTGCTGATGGATTTACCCATTCTGGTAATGGTGTATCTTTTGCATTGGAAGGTGGTGCAGAGGCATTGTGAATCTTTGGTGGAGCTATGGGAAACTCGTAGTCAAATCCCTCAGCTTCAAGTGGCTCATTTTCTTCAAATGCTCCAACTTCTTGTGGAGTGAACATCTGTTGGCCTGACTGTTTGGTTGTGCCAGTCGAGTGTGTTGTAGTAGCATGACCGGTTGAGGACGAAGGTCTTCTCTTTTTATTTCCTTGGTCATCTTGTTCATCTCGATGGCATTTAGTAGGTTTGACAGTCTTGCACCCCTCATCTTCCTTTTCATCTTCTTTAATTGACTTGATTAATATCTTTTGTAGTTCTGCTTCCTTGGGGTCATCCATGATTTCTGCCAACAGTTGTCCTTTAAGATCTGATCGTGAAGGTTTTGGTGGCATGGTTCGGATGGTGAGTGGTGTAGTTTGCATTATGCTAGCCACAGTCTTCTCCAGTTTCTTTTCCACAAAGGTGTTTAGAATTCCTTGAAGATTAGCTTGTAGAAACTGAGTGACCTCTTAAGGTACTTGAGCACTGACCTCCTGGGGGATTTGAGTTGCAAGAATCTCTTTCACCTTCTTTTCCAGATCAACATTATCACGATTGAATATGTGTACATCAAACTTCTTTTCAACCTCAGTGATCTTATCTTGTATTGCTTTGTTCTCATTTTCAGCTTTTTCATGTTTTCTTAAAACAAGATTCTGCAATTTAGTAAACTTCTCCTTTAACTCACTCAGCTTGTTGGTAGACTGTCCCACAGATGATGGATGTGAAGATTGTGGGACATTATTGTCACCTTGGTCATCTTAGGATTCCTCTTCATTATCATTTTATTCTTCTTCATCACTTTGTACACAACCTTCTTCATCTCCTTCTTCTTCATCATTATCATTTTCTTCTTCATCACTTTTGCATTCTCCTTCTCCTTCTTCATCATCTTCTTCATCTTTCTTGCTTCTAGGTGTCTCAGACCCAGATCTAGATATTGATTCATCTTCAGAATTTCCAGATTCACTTTCAGTTTCACCCATTGTTGCAGACCTTGTAGGTTCAGATTCCTCCTGTTCTTCCTCATGATGTGAAGCAGATCCTTCACCCTTTCTCATTTTCTCACGTCTTTCTTCATCTTCTCTATGTTTTATTAAACTTTCTTTTGATGCTTGTTTCACCTGTTCTTGTTCTTCTTTGTCAGTCAAAGGTGGTTTGATCGGGGAAAATTGAGTGTCAGATAACTTGAGTTTCTTTCCTCTGCCCGGTTTCAATTCCTTGTCTGATTCAGATAACGCAGATTTCATCTTCTCAATACCTTTCATTTTTCTGCCTTTAGTGGATTTCTTTGATCTAGAGATAGTGGCTCGAACTGGGATTGATTTACTCTTTCCTTTCGGTGATCTTTCCCTTTTAGGTATGAATCCCACCTTGTTGGCTTTCACTGCTTCATCATACTTTTGATATGCCTTGGTATTCATTAGTTCTTCATTTAACATATTTGGTGGAATTCTGGCCCCTTGTTTATCTGTGTATGTACTTTGTGACTTTATACTGGTGAGAACATGGTCATCTAGTTCAGTATGCATCTTTTCGGTGTCAGGTCGTACAAGCTCAGGATGAATTTTCATGAAATGAGCAATGAGGAGTTTGGTGAATCGTGGAAAAGGAACCTTGTAGTCCTTGTTCTGATGAAATTTATGACTTAGGAAGATCATATCATTCCATATGTACTGAGCAAAATTCAAGTGTTTCATGTTGATCACTCCACATAAAAATTGTAGGTGTTCTTGTCTAGGGCGTTCAAATCCCGAGGTTTTCCCAGTGATACAGTAAATGATGATGGAGTACATGGTTAACCAGGGTTGAGGGAAGAATCTTCTATCTACTTTGTAAAGAGAGGTGAGTGGTTTTTCCGTTTCGTCATACCCTAGAATCTGAAGTGTTCTAGCCATATCATCAAAGGTAGGGTTGTTCTGAAATTTATTCAAAGTGTCAGTTTCTTCTTTTGGGAGTTCAAGAACATTCCTTAGAGTCTCAACTTTGAAGGTGATCTCTATGGTGTCCATGGTGATAGTGATGCTTTCTTCATCTTTGCTGACAACCATTGATTCCCAAAACTAGTTGAGGTAGATTAGAGGAACACTTTCAGGGTTTGTCAGTGTGGGTCGGATGAAGTGTCTGTCGAGAATTTCTGCTATAATCTGACAAGATTCATGACATTTGAGCTTCTTGAGATCAACTCTTGAATTGGAGTGACCGATCTTTTGTTCATCCTTTGTTGGTGTGTTTTTCCTTTTTATAATTGATGCTTGTGACATAGTTCGAGACATGATTCTTCTGATCAACATAAACACCAGCAACAATATGCAAAGGTATATAGTATTTGTGTTAGTGAATGTGATTAGTTATATTACACATACACATCAATCAAGCAGACCATATGTCAACCAAGTATAACATAGCAATATGATTAGAATAAACCTAAGATCAGCACTTAAACTCAATCATCTTAATACAGAAACTTGATAGTTTGAATCTTGATTATAGTTACTTGATCAACTTTAGAAATCAATCAACCTTAATCTCGACTAAATCGTGAAGCTCGACTAAATCTGAGTAACTAGACTAAATCAGTTCCTCAACTATGCCAAGTTACTCGACTAACCAAGTTACTCGACTAACCAAGTTACTCGACTAACCAAGTAACTCGACTAATCAAAATACTCGACTAACCAAGTTACTCGACTAATCAGTTACTCGACTAATCAAAGTTACTCGACTAAGTAAGAGTTACTTGACTAATTAGAGTTACTCGACTAAGTCTGAGTTACTTGACTAGTCAGAGTTACTCGACTAAGTCAGAGTTTCTCGACTAAGACAGTTACTCGACTAAGTCTGAGTTACTCGACTAAGTCAGTTATTCGACTAGTCAAAGTTACTCGACTAATTCTGAGTTACTCGACTAGTCAGAGTTACTCGACTAAGTCAGTTACTCGACTAAGTCAGTTACTCGACTAAGTCAGAGTTTCTCGACTAAGTCAGTTACTCGACTAAGTCAGAGTTACTCGACTAAGTCAGAGTTACTCGACTAAGTCAGTTACTCGACTAAGTCAGAGTTACTCGACTAGTCAAAGTTACTCGACTAGTCAGAGTTACTCGACTAGGTCAGTTACTCGACTAAGTCAGAGTTACTCGACTAAGTCAGAGTTACTCGACTAGTCAGAGTTACTCGACTAAGTCAGAGTTACTCGACTAGTCAAAGTTACTCGACTAGTCAGAGTTACTCGACTAGGATTAACCTTGACTAGGAGTATCTCGACTAGGTTGACTTGTTATCTCCTAACTCGGAGACAAAGTCGATCAAAATTCAATAATCTTAATTACAAACTTTATCATAGAAGCTCAATTATCAAATTTTCAGCACAATAATGAACATTCAAAGGCACATAGAAACTGATAACCATATAAACATCATGATCTTATGGTTAAACAAACACACTTTTCAGCACAAACATATTATCAACACTTTAATCAATCACAAGCATATTATCAACACTCTTTTCAGCACAAACAATGTTCCTTTGTACTATCGTAACACATGAACCCTAGGTTAAACAAACTTAGCCTTATTGATGATAAGAAGCAAGTTAACCATACTCAGAAACATGAAGTGAAGCAATCCCACAAACACAAGTATCTCAACATAAATCAAACAAGAAATCTATTCATTTATCTCATGAACCAGTATTGACAAAAATAAGCGTATAACAACATTCAGTCAATCACAGCACATCACTGATGTTCACAGACTCATATATGCGACTGCCTTAAACCCTAAAAACGCTCAATCCGTCCTAATGGGGTTAAATAATCTAATTAATCATGTGCAACATACATACAAACATGTCATGAACGTTTTACACTAACACAATTAGATCAAATAACAACCAACACAAAACGCCCAATTCGTAAGCATAAACCCTAAGTTATGAACTCAAGAATACTAGATAATAAACGCGTTAAGCAGATGATTCAGAGACATAACAAGATGTTTAAACACTTACAAATTAAGAAGAATGAATCAATCAATAATCTTATGAATGAAAAAGGAGTATGGCGCGTTGAGGGGGTTTAAATGTGGGAGGGAAAGGCAACTGTGAGTGTTTGTGGGTTTGACAAGGTCAGACAAGAGTTTTATCAAACAAGTATGCTTAATTGTCAAAAATTGGTCCTCTAACTTGTATCCTATTAGATTTTAATTCCTAAAGATAACACATATCACAATATGACAAGTTCAATCCTTTAACTTTAGACTTATTATCTTTTTAAAATCCTAAATCCTTTGGATACCAGATCCCCAAATTAATGGTTCCCTTTATGTATCTAAGGATTCTTTTAACGGCTGACAAATGCCGCTCAGTTGGTCTTAACTGATATCGGGAGCAAAGGTACGTGGCAAATACAACATCCGGTCTGCTAGCGGTGAGATACATGATCGACCCAATCATACTACGATATTTTGTAGGATCAATGGGTGTCCCATGTATGTCAGCATATAGCTTCGGGGATGAGGAAGACATAGGGCTGTTATAGGTTTCACAGCTAGTCATACCATGCTTTTTCAGGATTTCCTGAGCATACTTGGACTGACTAAGGAATATACCACGGGGTGATTGATGAACTTGCAATCCTAATAAGAACTTTAGTTCACCCATCATGGACATCTCAAAGTTATTTTTTATGTGTTGATCCAAAAATGATATCATCGACATAAATTTGTACGATGAGAATGTCCTCCCCGTGTTTTTGTATAAACAAAGTCGGGTCCACAGTTCCTTTAGTAAAATGGTTTGCAAGTAAGAAAGCAGATAACTTGTGTAGTATATTCACTAACAAAGAAACACAAGTTTGGGACAAGATTATGGATCAAATAGGGTTTTGTAGAGAGAGAAAGAGATGGGAACCTTGTAGTGAGAAAAACTAGTGTAATATTAAATTGAAATGTAAATGAGGTCCAACCCTCTCCTTTGGTGGAGAGGGATATATATAGTACTACATAGGGTGTCCCTAGTGGACTGTGGAACGAGCTGACAGTGGGTAAAAGACCCGACCCACTCCACAATATTAATACTAACTAATCTACTGCTAATATTACTAATAAACCTACGAGCTATTAAGTGCTATTAAGTACTCGGGGTGATCGAGTCTTCAACTGAATATTTATATTCCTAACAATCTCCCCCTAAGGGAGGTCACCCCAGAATTAATGTTCTAAATTCTAGCACTCTATCCTTGAATCTTGACTTCATAGCTCGTAGACCTTGATTCTTCAACTTCAAAAATCTTTGTGCCTTCGGCAGTGAACTTGCGATGACTGTTCTTTGTTTTGGATGATCTTTGCATATTCTTCGACTTCATTATCCATCATATTTATTCAAGTCATCTTGCTTTCTCGTTTTATGGGAGGTTGTGATCTTGGAGCCTTCTTAGAGATCATCTGTCACTGTAAATCTCTGAGCTCATCCGTTGTAGTAGTATTGCCTTCATGTGTTTGGTTGTGACTGTTGTTCTCGCATGCTCACACCTTTTTGGATCATGATATGTACCATCAGAGTTGCGGAAGCTATGTTGTAGGTCTTTTAGCTATCATGATGTCTTTGGTAATGAGTTAGAAGTGTGAGCATGGAGTATGGATTGACACGTCTCAGCTGGAATCAGGAACCACCATCGCCATCTTTATATGAATCTGAAATAAAATAGTTAGCAATAAAGTTGGAGAACGAATATGGCTTTGTCATTCGTTCGATGTGGCGGTTAGATTTAACCTTCGGTTCTGTGAAGACCGACCTGTGATCAGGTAGAATCCCCTTTAAAGAAGATTCTCCTTGACAGGAATTTCCAGCTAGTAGTAATGAGTCTTCCAGCAAATTAATGTCAGAATCATCATACTAAGCATGTTCTCATACCGGAACGTCTCAAAGCAGACAGCACGGAAGAGTGAATCAGTGAATTAAACACCCACTGATTGACGAGAAATTGATTAGAAAAATCACTTGCGTGTCACTGGATAAACATTTTGTGCAACACGACAAGAGTTTTATAAATTGAATCATATTTCTGTCAAAAATACTTTTGTTTGAAAATTTTCACAATCAATGTGCTCGAAACTTTGTTGGTGAGCACATTAAAAGGTTTTCCAAAAGTATCCGTCAATCCATTTCCTGGAACAAGTTTGATTCAAATTTGAATCGCCCCATTGTTTCTTTCCAGATGTCACAAGCTTGATCCATGAAGGATCTCACATGTTACCCACCAAGAGCTTGTTAGATGTTGGCTCTAGAAGGATTTCCATCTTCATTGTGAATACCTTACGTATCACTCGGATGTTCTGGCAATACCACAAGGATAATGCGTAGGACTCTTCATATATATTTTCTTGCTTTTCACGGTGTATGAAATAGCAAGCATATTGGAAATGTGTCCTAATGAGATTAATTGATGATCTCTGGGCTCTAGACTCAATAGTGCATTTTGATTTAGTGATCGGAGGCTGGAGAGGACTGCCACCTTTTCAATATCATCTAACTCGGAGTGAGAAAGATGATAGCAATGTATTGATCTCCGTGACAAGTGAAACAAGAGTCCTTTGAGGGACCTTGAGTGGCTAGGGAGGGTTGTGCAGCGTATCACTGGGTCCATGATACTTTGTCTTCAATGTCAGTAATCAACTACGTGATTCTGACAGCATATGTATTGACCCGGTTTCTGCCTAAGATGTAAGGAGGGCTTCTTTCTTTTCACCCTTTATCTTTACATTTCTTTTTCATTCTTCAACCCCTTCAGCGCTTACCGAGACTTCATTACTAGCACCTTGTTGGGTTTGTTCCAGTACTAGCTCCATCTCAGTCAGCACTTTTCCCTTATTCACTTTTCTCCTTTTTGATCATTCCTAAGGACTTCTATTCTAACTAGAGTATTGTCCCTGGGAAGATCCCTCCGGTTCTGGCTGGATCATGGGAACTAATACCTAACCTTACCATCCTTATAACTCCAATACATAAAGTAAAATGGTCGGTCCTTGGTATTCTTTAACAATAGCCATCACAAATCATTCGCTCCCCCTCAATATGTGCATCGATATACAAAAAGGTTTAGCACATATGGGAGAGCCTACACTTGAGTTTCAAAGGATCAAATTTTATATCAGAATTTCATATTTAAGTCACATTCTCTCCCCCGATCAAAAATTTCAAACCATTTGAGATTTGTGATCCCAATTGATTTAAATATGTTTAGAAAATTTGGGAGAAAATGTGGTCAGGTTTAATATATTCTGATTACGAAGCATACAATGCTCCCCCTCAAACCAAGAAAGAGTGTCACTGCAGATGTTGCACAGTGTTTTAAAAAGGTGTCAAAATTTTGAACAAATAAAATCCCCCTCAATTAATGACCCGTTTTCTATTAAAGAGCTGTAGTCATTCAATTGAGTGATAAGTATTTGTGAAATTTAAGTCCAGTTACCACCTTGTGAAACATCAAAACTCTCTTGAAGAATCATAGAAGATAAAGAGTTTGATGTAAAGAAGACTTCTCTTCTTATACACGAATTGATGCACTGAACCGTACATCAAATCGAGGAAACATGGATATAAAGTAATCCATGCCGAGGTGAACATCACCCGGTTGGAGGAACAACTGTCTTTTTGGCGACATGCTTTCCTCATTGTACAGCGCGGGTTGCAGTATGAAGTAACTGCAAGCCATTAGACATGTTTTAACCAGTTAGTATAACTTTTGCTCGAGCTTCATTTAAAGTCCCGTGTCATTATTGAATGAAATTTCTAAGACCGTAAATGTTATCGATAAACAGAAGACATGCCTAGGTGAAACTATTTTTGGTATTTTCTATTTTTTAATTTTTATGGTTTTTCTGGTTTTACAATTCTCTATTTACAATTTGCAGGTTTTCTATATTTCTATTTACAAAACGGTATAAGATATGAACAAAAATGTATGAAGCAAGTATATACAAGGATACAAAACAAAAACCATTACTCCTCAGTTTCCAGAATATCTCCGCTGCCATCGCTTTACTTGCTGAAGAGTAATGTGGGCACATTTAATCAGGGATTAATTCTGGCTTTTCACTCTTCCCTAATTAGTGCACTCCCCCAATCTGACAACCTTTCTGATGAACGCCCATAATAGAAAGAAGACTTTGGATGAACGCCCATAATATGAAGAAGTCTTTTGATAACCAAATGCATGCCGTCTTTAGTCTTCTAACACATAGCGGAGAATGTAGAGTAGACTGTAGACTCGACCTTCTTCAAGATTGCCCAATATGGAGGAACAGAATACCAACCATCTTCATCTCACCACATGTCTTCCAGTAACCTTACATACAACCCATCAGCCCGCAGTATACACATGAGATGATAACACACAACAGAGAATGTAGAATAGACTGACGACTTGACCTTCTTCAGTCTTTAGTATAACACCAAAGTAACAAGTTGAACCACTGATCATCTATAGTATGTATCCATCCTTGGATATTAAGCCCTGATCACGTGAACCTGTTGTGCGTCCTTTATGTACACATTATCTCTCCCCTGATGGTTACGATTAATCAGCCCATGACGTAACAGTGAAACGTTAATACCAAGGTAACAAGTTGAACCACTGATCATCTCTGCGGTTATCAACACCAGAATAAATGATTAAGCCCGATCACGTGAACCTGTTGTGCGTCCTTGGTGTACACATTTCTCTCCCCCATGATGGTTACGATTAATCGGAATCATCATCATGATGTGTACATGCAGCGTAATGACTTGTACATGAAGCATTGACTAGAAACACTTTGTTGCTGATTGTACCAGCCCGTGAGACGATGTCGATTAGCATTCCATGACCATGTTCTTCAACACCTTGATAGACGGAGGAAGATGTAGTGTTGGAGAACCATGGTTTGCACGACTCCTGAATTGACGTATTCAGGAGTCGTATGACCATTTCTCAATCATCAATCAACATGTAGATTAATATTCACCCTTTCCCCCCCTCAAAAATTGCATATGCCTGCCAACTGCAATTTTTGATGATTGAACTAGTGAATATGAATACCATCAACGGTAAGTAGCTCCACTTGACGGTACTTGAAGACTGACATGTTGTTTATTCACCCTTTCCCCCCTCAAAAATTTCATATGCTTGTCAACTGCAATTTTTGGTTGAATAAGTGAATAATAGTATACTCCAATATGCGTCGATCCACTTGAAGACTGAATAAGCACGGAAAGAGCATGAAACTTGATGATGAGAATGGCCATAAATAAGAAGACTCCTCTTCTTTTGAAGATAAAGTGCACTCAAGCGTACACTTTTCTTTTCTTTGAAGAACGAGGCCTGAACTGATATGAACAGACATCATAATGATGAAGAGCGAGGCCTGCACTGATGTGTACAGACGTCATTAATCAATTCCCCTCATATGTAGTGAGCAGCCTGAGTCCAAATGTCAAAGGACAATCCGTACGACCTGCATTTGAAAACAGAAAAAAATGGAGAGTTTGGAGTGCCGGATCCCCAATTTAAGTTGGGGTCCAGTTGGTTAGTAGGAACAGAAGCATCATTCGCCCGAGTCTCAGTAGGAGTTGGAATGCTAGTGGAAGTAGACCTAATTAAAGGGCACTGTTCTCCTACAGGAAATATCCTTCCAGTTGGCTTCCATTCCTTAACAGGCACTACTCTAGGAATTGTAATCCTTGTTAAAGGGCAATGTTCCCCTAGTGTGAATGTTCGGCCCATGGGCTTCTACTGAAAGCCCACATTGGTAAACATTTTCCCTGTAGGTTTCCAAGATTGCTTAATTTGTCTAGCTCTACAAACTTTCTTAACTGGGGGTTTGTTGGACGACTTCAGAAATTTCTCAACACATTTATCATGATTACACGAAATTATGCATTCATTGCATGTTTTGCAAAGTGAATTTAGATTCGAATTATGATTCCTTTTGTTCAAATCTGACTTGTTGTTTCTCATGTGGTCTTCTACTTTCCTTTTAGGAACACTTTTAGCTAGTGAAGTCCTAGAATTCTTTGTGTTTCTCCTAGGTTTTGACTTGATAGCTTTAGTGTCACTATTAACTCCTGTAGAAAGACTGATGGGAATCTTAGTCTTTTTCACTTCTGGTTGCTGAACATGTTTTGATGTGCTGGGATCTGAAGTTTCCAAGGGTGCCTCAAAGGTTACATGCTTGTTCTTACTTGTGGATGATGATGCACCTAATCTATCCCTATGGTTGCTAGACTTGGGACCCGTGCCAATGGCATATTCTAACTGTTCCTGGATCCTTTTTGTGAGGACGCAGGCATAACCTACTGCCTTATCAAGTGGTTTTTCAATTCTGTCCTCTTCCACAACCTCACAAAGAGTGTTAAGTCCATCCCTAAGGTGACAGAGATACATTTGATGGACATGTCTGTTGTTTCTCATGGGAAATAGAATAGGCCCCACATCAACATCATACATTTTACTAGCAGAGACCTTTGATGCAACACAATTACAAGTGGTACTTGGCATTTTTCCTTTCACCCGAGTCTTAAGATTCTCAATTTCATTTAACAAAGAAGTTATCTTTTCATTATGACTATTTCTTGTGACTTTAATCGAGTCATATAACACTTTGTAATGTTGTTTAATTTTAGAATTTTCAGCTCGAAAACATTCATTTTCATGATGTAACTTGTTTATGGTGTCATGATACTGAAAACTTTGAGAATCTGAAGATGAAGGTTTATTGGTGCCATACACATCACACTTGTTTGATTTAAGCTGGCCAATTTGAGCCCTCAACAGTCGAATCGTGTTTGTGTGAGCTTGAATTTTTTCATCACGTTTGCTTAATTCAAAATATGTATCAAATTCAGGAGCATCCAAGGATGTCTTGACATTTGATATTTTGCATTTTTCTTCTAAATGTTGATGTTTGAGTTGCAAGTTCAGATAATCAACCTCTAGTTTTGAAAGACGTTTAACCATGTTATCATGGTCATCATTTTGAATTTTTTCAAGCAATTTCAAATTCTCCCCCTCAAGCTCAACAACATGATTCTGGGTAACATTCAAAGCAATAGAATACTCATGAAATTGACAAGCAGATATTGTAGAATCAGTAGCAGTATAAAATACATCTTGTGCAATACATCTAGCAATCAAATTCTCATTGGTGATGAGAATGTTCTTTCTTTCAATCTCACGACTCTTAAGTTCTATTGCATTTTGAGTTACCTCATTTTCCATATCTTTAAACACTACTTTCATTTCATTTATTTCGGTTTTAAGGGTAGTTTGCATCCCTTCAAAATGTTCTTTAAGTAGTTTATAGAATGGCATGACCTCAGTCAAGTAACACCTTTTTGCATGCTCAAAACACCTTTCCCCCTCAGTAATTCCAGTTGGTGTGATTCTCTTCTTTCATGTTTTATCAAAATCAGCAA
Source organism: Artemisia tridentata subsp. tridentata (assembly GCA_021014915.2). Taxonomy (NCBI): domain Eukaryota; kingdom Viridiplantae; phylum Streptophyta; class Magnoliopsida; order Asterales; family Asteraceae; genus Artemisia; species Artemisia tridentata. The sequence continues at coordinate 166,971,312 of CP139502.1, read as the reverse complement.
ATAGTTGCCAAAGCACGTATAAGCTAATTAAGGTTTTGCATTCAGTGGGAAGAGACAAAGGAACCAAATTCCTAGGTGTATTAGGAGGATACACCGTTATGGACGCAACTTTTCTAAGGGATGGGGTGTTGGCTTTAAGTTCATCAGCTTTTAATTTCTCAGTATCATACTTCCAAAATATTTGTTCAGGCATTAACTTCTTTTGAGGTGCAAACACAGTCAAGCGATTCTCCTCATAATAATCATGGGGTTTGACTATTACTCGCTTGTCTATGCATATGGGATCCCTCATTTTCTCATTCATTTTTTCTCTTTTTCGCATTTCTATCTCATCAGCCACATTCAAGGATACAACCTCAGGTGGTTCATGATTGGGCATAATCATCACATTGGCATCATATAGTGCAGGTTGGGCTACCTTAGCAATCTTAAGAAGAGCTAATTTAGATTCACCTACATTGCTTTCACTATGCTTGTCACTTAACTTTCTGTGCTTATGAATCATTTGGGCAGTCTGTCTGGTTTGGTCTTGTGTGTACAACTTATCTTCAAGCTTATTCTTTAATGTTTTAAGTTTGGAGAAATCATTTAAGAGTTGTGTTTCTTTATCTTTGAATTCTAGCTTAAGCCTATTCACACAATTCTGTACTTCCTGTTTTTGTTTAACAGACATATCTAGCTGGCTTTTCATAGAATTCAACTCTTGTTTTAATGTTTCTTCTCTCACTCTATAGTCTTTTATAAGTGTACGCAACTGACCTTCCATTTTCTGCTCACGTTCAGTTAGTTCAAACTTAGCACGCTGTTCATACAAGGCCACTTGTTCTTTATATATGTTAAGTTTAGTGGTCAAGGTATCATCAGGGACAAACACAGTGTTCTCATGCAGCACATAGTCATCATTTAGAACAAAAGATGCACAACTAGGTACAACAGACGCTTCGTTGTGCTTCACATATTGTTCATATGGGAAAACGCTATTTCCCATCTCAACATTATCTGACTCAATAACGTTTGTCTGTTGTACTTTGTCGGGAATCTTTTGTTCATGCAACACATTTTCATTATTAATGACAGAAGAAACCCCATTAGGTTCAGCCAACGCTTCGTTGTGTTTCACATGTTGCACGTTGTTCCTAGCAGTAATTGACTCAGCAACGTTCGTCTGTGGCTGATGAAGCTCTTTCTCTTGAGAATTCGAGCTAACAGAGTCTCTATTGGCACTAACGTACTCCAACACGTTTATCTGTTGTACATCTTTAGGAATCTTTTGCTTGTCAATCATGTTGTACAATCTGATTATATCAGATATAGCAGAATCTGAAGTATTTGACATGATATTAACGTGCACGGGATTTTACAAGTCTATGATTTAAACCGAGAAATAGATTCTTTCGCGGGATTTTACAAAATCAAGAATAAACCGTGAAATGATGCTTGATATGTGTTATGATGAAGGTTTGGTAGACTTGATGATCTGTTGTTTAGTTGCGATTTGGTTTGGTTGATGCAAGTTGTTACGATGAAATTATGGTCTGACAACTTCACAGCTCGATAACTTCTTTCTGGAGCGATTTCAGGCTTCGAAAGTTGGGTTGAATGAATAAATTTATTCAACGTGTCCTTCTCCTCGGTCTCACGGTCGTTTTGACAGGTCGTGGGCTGAAAACGGAGTTACGGTTCAAAAGTTATAGCCGTTTGAAGTTTTGACGTAAAAAGTCAACTTTGGTCAAAACGCAACTTTGTCAAAACGCAACTTTGACCAGTCAAAGCTGTCACTTTCACCCCGCAATACAAACCGCAACTTTTGGAAACAGGACAAATCGCAACCTTGATTGACACTAATCGCCACAGACAAGTCGCAACTTCTGAGTATACAAAACGCTACAGACAAGTCGCAACTTCTGAGAACACAAGCCACAACACACAAGTCGCTACCTCTGAGAACACAAAACGCAACAAACAAGTCGCAACTTTGATTAACACAAGCCGCAACAGACAAGTCGCAACCTTCTGAAACACAAACCGCAAGTCACAAAAAGACAGAGCTGTCACTATCAAGGACAAAACGCAACTTCACTACACGCCAGACAAGTCGCTATCGTAGCGTTTTGTCGTTTTTGCCAAATCCGGTAAAGAGACAAGTCGCAACTTTGACGAAACACAAATCGCTACCTTTCTTTACCCCACGAGACACAAAACGCTACTAAGAAACAACCTCAGTAGGACAAAACGCAACTAAGAACACAAAGTACTACCCTTCGAATCTTCCAAAAACAGCCACACCAAGCCACAAAATGTGATTCCAAGCACCAAGAACAACTCCTATGTTAACCCTAAGCTCGAAAGTACAAGATCTAACACCTTCTACCAACAAAACAAAGCACAAAATGGACTTTTAAGAAAAAAAAACCTTTTCGAACCAAGATTGTCCCAAAACACTACGAATATGTGAATAAACCCTTATGTGAACCTAACCATGGCTCTTGATACCAATTGTAGTATATTCACTAACAAAGAAACACAAGTTTGGGACAAGATTATGGATCGAATAGGGTTTTGTAGAGAGAGAAAGAGATGGGAACCTTGTAGTGAGAAAAACTAGTGTAATATTAGATTGAAATGTAAATGAGGTCCAACCCTCTCCTTTGGTGGAGAGGGATATATATAGTACTACATAGGGTGTCCCTAGTGGACAGTGGAGCGAGCTGACAGTGGGTAAAAGACCCGACCCACTCCACAATATTAATACTAACTAATCTACTGCTAATATTACTAATAAACCTACGAGCTATTAAGTGCTATTAAGTACTTGGGGTGACCGAGTCTTCAACTGAATATTTATATTCCTAACAACTTGTCGTACCAGGCCCTTGGGGCTTGTTTAAGGCCGTAAAGGGCTTTCTTTAGCCGATATACGTGATTCGGATGTTCTTGGTCCACGAAGCCTTCTGGCTGAGAAACGTACACCTCTTCCTGGAGTTGGCCGTTGAGAAATGCAGTCTTCACATCCATTTGGTAGACAGTAATGTTCTTGTGAGCCGTGTAAGCCAGGAACATGCGAACAGCCTTAAGCCTTGCGACTGGAGCAAATGATTCTTCGAATTCGATTCCCTCTTATTGACTGAATCCTTTTGCGACCAAGCGGGACTTGTTACGAATCATAGTACCATCTGCATCTAACTTGTTTTTCCAGATCCACTTCAATCCAACGACATAAACCTCATCTGATCTCTCTACCAGTTCCCAAACTTCTAACCGCTTGAATTGTTCCAACTCCTCTTGCATGGATTCAATCCAGTTGTCATAAATGAGGGCTTCCATGATGTTTTTGGGTTCGGCTTGACAAATGGTGAGTGCATAAATGCAGGTTTCACCGTATGTGTGAAGTCTTTGTCTTGTCATGACTGGTTTTTCTGGATTACCAATGATGTTTACTAAGGGATGATCCTTTGTCCATTTATGAGTGGATGGATAGTGTTGATAACTGTGGTGCAGGTTTGACGGTTCCAAATTGCGTGTAGAAGATTCTGCAATATCTGGAATGGTTGGTGCAGGTGCAAATGGATTAAAGAATGCATCTCCGTCATAACCTGATGGTGTGGGTACTTCAACAGAATTGTGGTGGGGGGAATCTTCAGCTGAAGCTGTAGAAGATGAAGGTGTTTGATCTACTGACGATGATGGTTCTGGTTGAGGTTCGTCGTCAGCAACTACTGTGGAAGTGGTTGCAGGTGTATCAGGTGCTTGATTGTTTACGGTTTGAGCAGCGAAATTGGTGGATACAGCAGAGGCACAATTGACTAGAGAGTCGTCGAACAGAGGGGCAAACAAGTCTTCTATATCCTTTCTATTGAACGGTAATGGTTCAGCTGAAGATTCAGGAAAGTTTAGACGGTTGTGTGCGGGTTCTAAGCTGTTTTGCTCAAAAGCCATTTCTGTGAGCTCATCAAAACTAGCATGGATCGGCTCTTGAATTTCCCGAGTACGGCGGTTCCAAATTCTGAATCCTTTCGAATTCTCACAATAGCCAACAAATACTCCTATGTCTGCTTAGGCTTTCAGTTTCCTCAAATCATCACGATCATTCTTTGGATAGCAGAGAGCTCCAAAGACATGAAAGTAGTTGATATTAGGTTTACGACCGTGAATAAGCTCATATGGTGTTTTGTCGTGGCGTTTGGTGATCATGCATCGGTTTTGGGTATAACAAGCAGTTGAGACAGCTTCAGCCCATAGGTAGTCTGGTAATTGGGCATTAATCAACATAGTTCTTGCTGCCCCCACTAACGTACGGTTGCGTTGTTCGACTACTCCATTTTGTTCATGGGTGCGAGCAATTGACGTTTGATGAACAATACCATTTTTCTCAGTGAACTCCCGAAGGGTTTGATTCTTGAATTCAGTACCATTGTCTGTTCTGATGATTCTGACGGTGTTACGAACCTGAACTTGAATCTTCGTGAGAAAAGTAATGATCATCGAAGGGGCTTGGCCTTTGGTACGAAGAAAGTAGACCCAAGTCCACCGCGAGTAATCATCCACTATTACCAAGATGTACCGTTTCCCGTTGATGGTTTGAACACGCATAGGACCACACAAATCCATATGAAGCAGTTGTAGGACATGATCTGTGTTGTGATCTGCTTTTGGAGGAAAGTGGGCACGATGACTCTTTCCTTGTTCGCAAGCAGGACACAAGTGATCTTTGGCATATTTGAATTTGGGAAGACCGTCGACCAACTTTTTCTTAGCAAGATCGGTCATCGTCTTGAAGTTCAAATGAGACATCCGTTTGTGCCATAGCCATGCCTTTGTGGGATGTGCCTTTGAAAGTAAGCATATAGGAGAGGGAGCTGTCATGCCTTCGAAGGAAATTGTATATAAACTGGTGCCGCGTTTCCCTTTCATCAGATCATTTCCTTGAAGATCCCGAATAAAACAAGTTTTCTCCCTGAATGCTACCTCCAAATCACCATCACAAAATTTTCCTACTGAGAAAAGATTGTGACCAAGGCCTTCAACGTAATAAACCCTGCTAATTTCGATGTTTCCATTTAGATAGTCTCCATAACCCATAATAGCAGCGAAGTGATCATTCCCGAATCCGACCGTTCCAATGAACTTTGCAACAAAGTTTTTAAGAAGCTTGAGATTGCCGGTCATATGACGGGAACAGCCGCTATCAACAATCCAGAGAACAATTTGGATCACCTGCATCACCAGAAGTTGACATAGAGGCAAGTTTGGTAACGGTGGATCCCGTTTGGTTAGTAACACATGTATTGAGCATTTTAGGTACCCATTTAAAGCTAGATGTGTTTTGCAACCAACGCTGCCACGTCCAACTAGTCTCAGCCTTTCTCCTAATAAATGCACTTGGTGTTTTGTTTGTCCTAGGTGTATCTATGGGTTTGGGAACAGATTTGTCAGAAACTACTAGTGGTGGTTTTCCTAATATTGACTTGGCAGCAGTAGTGGGCCTAGAGGAAATGCCACGAGATTGTTTCTTTTTGCGATTCAACAGAGTTTTAGCAACACATTTTTCATGATTTCCAGATAACATACTAGCATGACAAAATACACAACAAGCATCAACCATAACATCATTCATAACATTCAACGATTTAGCATTCATTACATCATTCTGAGAATTAGACTTACACAAGTTCGATTCTACGTTTGACATAAGATGCGTTTTATTCAAACTGCTAACATTAACTACTACTTCTTCAGTCTTAGATAGTCCACTCTTAGGGCGCCAGATACTAAACTTCCTTGGTCTCTTGGTGTTTCTTGATTTGCTAGACTTAGAGGTGTTTCCTAGTCCTGTGGAAGTGGAAGTATTCACATTAGTGGTTTGATTTGATGCTTGCTTAGTTGGCTTGTCTACTGAGTACATTCCTGTGGCAATCGCAGCTTTTCCTTTTTCTAAAACTCTGAGTTTCTTTTTCAAATCAACAATGATGTGTTGGAGTTCTTGATTTTTTGAATCCAAAATTCTGTTTAACCGGACAGTGTCATTTCTGTTTTGAGAAACTTCATCTATGTCTTTCTCATATTCAAACAGTTTATTTCGCAAAACATCAATTTCATTTTGATTCTGACTTTCTGAAGCATGACTGTTTTGGAAAGACAAAGACTCTTTTAGATTTTTGTACTTTAACTCAAATTCAACACTTTGAGTTTGACACCATTCCAGTCTTTTGTTAAGTTTGAAAATTTCTTTTTCACACTTATCTTCCACATCAAAGTTGATCTGTCTAAGACTCTCATTCTCTTTTACCAAATTTTCAATCTCAATTTGCAACATTCCAACATTCACAGCATGATCATCAACAAGCATTGCATGACAGGATTCAAAGATAGAATTCATAATCACAGAAATCACATCATCACACAAAACACGTTCCAAGAGTCGATCGACCTCTTTTTCTAAAGCTTTCTTTTGACACTTTTGTTTTACAATTTTGTCATCTTTAGCTTTAAAAATACTCTTCATTGATCCAACTTCAGTCTGTAGTTCTTGTTCCCACATTGTTGCGCAAAGTCTCAGGTGTTTAACATGTTTTAGGAATTGTTTCTGAAAAATTTCTCTTTTTTCTTTCTCAGCGGGAGAAAAGAGAGAAGAGACTTTGATTTCAAAATTAATTTCTATCACTTGTTCCAAAAGTTTAATTTCATCCATAAATGTCTTAAAATATCGAAGAATTTGACATTCTTGAGGCAGTTGTGGATCAACTTTATCTTTTGAACCATTGATTTGTGCGACAGGAGTGGTTACAGGAGCAACGTCAGAAGAAGGATTTGTTCCAGTTATAGTCAGTGTTTGTTCTGGTTTGTCCTTTGGAGGAACAAAAGATTTACTGATATGAGGTCTTGCAGAATAATCATATGGTACATGTGAAAAATCTTTGTCTGACTTTGATCGACTCTCAATCTTATGTTCAAGATAATCAGTTTCTTCATCATTACTATACACAACAACACGTTGAAAAGTATCATCAAACAGAAATTCTGCATTGTATAACTTAGGATTATCTTTGAGTGCTTTGTGTAAAAAACGTGGTTTGTCACTTCCAATTGCAAAACCAAATCCTTTAGGACTCGGTTTCACAGTTAGTTTTTGAATTTGTGTCACTGAATTACCCGTTTTATATACAACATTCTGAAATTCTTTGAGCTTGGATTCCAAGTCCACAATCTCCTCAAGATATGAGTTAACTCATTTCCTAGTGGCTTGCTTTTCTTCAAGAAGATCCTTTTGAGATGTTGAAAGCTCTGATTAAGTTTTAAACAACTCAGAATTTAAAGTGTTAATTTGTTTTTTGAATTCAAATTGCTCCTTTTCTTTTTGAGAAAGCAAATCAGCCTTGGAAACAGTTAGCTCACGAACTTGATGCTCTAAATCCTTGACCTGAACGTATGTCTTTTGGAATGCAACCTCAAAGCCTTTCTCACGTTGTGCTTGTTTTTCATAACTTGAAAGTTTTGTTTTATAGCACTCATTGTCCTTTGTTAACATTGCAATTTTGGCTTTTAAGTTCTGGTTAATCTCATTGTATTTGTCAATCTGTGACTTTTTTGCATTCAATTGTGATTGGGTGGTCAGCAATAAGGTCATAAGCTCTGGATCTTGATCAGGCATAAGATCATCTTGTTCAAGATGATCATGATTTTCATCATCAACAGGATCATCAAATGAAACATTGGTGTTATCATCATCGAATGAAACAACAGTGTTTATTTGATCATCTCCTTGAGACGAGAATGATGAATCATTTTCAACAAAATTTTCTTGTTAAGATGAAGATGCAGATGGTGAAGCAATCTCATGAATAAGGCATTCTGATTCAAGTACCTGAGATAAGCCATCGGTATCATATACCGGGCCTGTCTCGTTCACATTCATCTCCTGCATGTTGGCCATTAGCATCACTGCAGCATTGGCCTCCAAGTCTTCCATCTCATCATCAGAATAAGCATTGGCCATAAAGCTTTGCTCGTTCTGAGTCAACATTCCTGCAGCCTTTTCATCTTTGAGAGCCATCAGAAGAGCTTCTTTGTGAAATGCACTACCCTGAGTCCTAGGCTTAGGGCAAGCATTTGCCATATGACCACTGCCTCCATAGTTGTAACAAGTGATTGACGTATTTGCAATTCCTCTTCTTTCAGTACCAACATTCTGAATTCCCCTCTGTGCATTCCCCATATTGTTTCTACTTCCCCCAGCTGTGTTGAACCTCTGTCCCCCTGAGTTAAACCTTGTACCAGAATTTCCCATGTTTCCTGACCCAAATCTACCAGAAGATCGATTCTGAATCTCAACTCGTCCATCATTGACGACTGCTTGGTTCCTGGTGTTTGATGACGAACGAAGGCGGTTGTTTGACTTGTTAGAGAATTTGTTGAATGCTCGTGCAATTAATGCAAATCCTTCATTGAGAGAGTTGAACACATCGTCTTCTTCATCATAATCAGCATTGGAGTAGAACATGGATTCGGTGTTGTTGTATGGGACCAGTTGGTTATCAGAATTTTGAGATGGTGCTTCATAAGGGACAATTTGATTTTTTGGTTATAGTTGGAAACCTGGTTGTGAAGGTTGTGGAACAAATTCTTGGTTTGATGGTGGAAAGTATGATTGAGCTATCAAAGCAAGAGAGTTTGGATTTGGTGCTTGTGAATAACCTCCTCTTGCTGCAATGTCTTTGTCTACCTCAGTTTGATGTTGCTTGAGATAATCATACAAAAGTCCATATGAAACTTGATTAATCTTTTTGGCTTGCCTCACAAATGTCACATACTTCTGCCAGTCTGGTCCAAGACATCCTAGAAATTTGGAGTTGATAGCAATCTTTGGTAGAGGTATGTTGTGACGTTCCAGATCATTGACAACATTGGTGAATCGGTGATAGTATGATTCTAAGGATTCCCCTGGTTCAATCATGAAGTTATTGTATTCCATGTAAAGCTTCGATTCCAAATCCTCTTGGTTCAATTCTGTGCCTTCCATAAGAAGATGTACATGCTCCCACATGTCCTTGGCTGTTTTATGAGCATCAATACTCCTGAAGATTGGGTTAGGAATTCCCTGGAGTATGTAAGCCATGGCCATCTCATTAGCTTCTTGCTGAAGAGTTTGTTCAGTGGAATATTGAGATACTGGAATGGGAGTTGTAGTGTCATCCCGTGGAGGTATAGCAGTTGGATCACCCGGAACCATTGTTGAAGGAACTGGATAAGGTCCTTCCATGATGACCTTTTTGAGATATGGACCATGAGGTTTCCTTAGTTCAACAAATCGAATAAACCGGCTAGACCATTGCACATAGTTTCCAGGTGTCAGCATTGGTGGAGTTTCAAACGATCCTGCTTCATGTCTAGATTGCTGACTACTGATAGCTTCACACATCTTTGTAAACCAGTGAGGTTCTCTTGATGAAGGTTGGTAGTTTTGCATCTGAGGTTGTGGCATGAATTGTTGCTGAGGTGCTGTTTGTGGAGGGAAAAACTGATGTTGTTGTAAAAAAGCATGTTGCTGTTGATATTGAGAATGAAATTGTTGTGGTTGCTGATGATATTGTTGTTGTTGATGATGTTGTTGTTGTGGATATTGTTGTAGTTGATAATAGAAATAGGGATTGTATGGTGGTTGAGACATCGTTAGGTAACTTGAAAATGTTAAGGATCTTTAAAGGATAAAGATGGTTGTTGGTGAAGATTAGATTGAGAAACTTTTGAAGAAACTAAGAGGATTTTACTCTAGAAACTCGGAGATTTCAATCGGTGAAACTCGGAGGATTTTACACTAGAAACTCAAGTTACTCGATCAAACTATAGTTACTTTATTACTGTGAGTTACTCGATCAAACTGTAGTTACTCGATCAAAGTGAGTTACTTGATCAAACAGAGTTACTCGATCAAAGTGAGTTACTTGATCAAACTGAGTTACTCGATCAAAGTGAGTTACTTGATCAAACTGAGTTACTCGATCAAAGTGAGTTACTTAGTATCATAAAACTTAACTTATACTCGATCAAACTGAGTTACTCGATCAAACTATCTTGACTACTTAATCTAACTCGATTAAGTAATCTATCTCGATCAAATAGTTACTTGATGAATGTATCTTGATCAATGAGTTACTCGATTATTTCATCTAACTCGATGAATAATCACTATCTCGATTAGTTGAGTTACTCTACTAAAGCAGTTACTCGATCAAATTAGTTGAGTTACTCTACTAAAGCAGTTACTCTACTAAAGCAGTTACTCGATCAATGCTCCAAATCTCGATCAGTGAACAGTAACAAATCGGATGAACAGTACGAAACAGTAACTTATCGGATTTTTTGATTTTTTCATAGATCTAATCTTGTAACAACCTAAATTACCCCTAGGCGAATGATACCACTTGATGTTTCTCTTAATTATCACACAAGCTACACTAATTAACCACTAATTAACCCTAGATCTAGAAAGAGAAAGTTAGAGAGAGAAAGAGAGTGGAAGATTGATTAACACAATAATATGGAAATGTTTAGCATACAATCAACCAACCCTCTCCCTTGGATGGGAGGGGGTATTTATAGTTTTTACATGACTTGGGCTTGAAGCCCTAATTAACATACTTAAACATAAACAAATAAATAAACGACACAGCCCATGGGCCTTCTACACAGGCTGGGCCTAATAACAAACCTAAAGGCCAAAGCAACCTATTACAATATGATCAATACTTGAATTAATACAAAACTTGTTCCCAACAACTTTTGATGGTGAATGAATGAGAAACCCTTGCTGGAAAGATAGCTTATATAGCACCATGTTTCACTTCACACCCTGTACATACACAAAACTAATAAACACAGCTCAAAGTTATAGATTAGTAAAGTTAGTTATAAAACATTTACATAACTAACCTTGAAGTTTCATAAGTTTGACAAGTGATGGAATACTTTTAACACCCCCACCCCTCAAACTGATGAAACAAACAGGTTAACCATGCCCAGTTTTTAACCGTAACACCATGTTGCACAGAACCAAGAGCTTTTGTCAACACATCTACAGTTTGATCTTTAGAACCAACACTCATAGTTCTAATCAACCCAGATGAAACCTTCTCTCTTATCAAGGTTGTCTTTTTTGGTTTTTTTCCACGGTTATTTGTTCATGATTTTGAATCGTGACTCGTCTCCTTCATCTCATCTTTCTTTTCTTTCCCGATATATTGGTATGACGAAGCACTAATACATTTTTGTTTATTTTTATAGTTAAAATCCGGCTAATATTCTTTTTATAAGTTTTCGTGGATAAAATACAGATTAAACGTTTTGATATGGATTATCGTGTTGTAAGAAATAAGTTATTAGAGTGTTTGTCTTGGTTTGGTTGTGATACGGGTCGGGTTAAACCCGTACGAGTCGGGTTTTGGTTTTGATATGGTTTTGTTGTGAGTTTTGTTAATATTGTTGGAGTCGGAATAGAGAAAAACCCGTAAGGGTGCGTTGGTTTGCATCTCTACTCACGTAGGGTGCGTGTTAGTTCGGATTTGGTTATGTCTTAGGTGGTTCTTGACTCAACGACCCACGTAGGGTGCGTCCTTGGGTCTCGGTTTATCAACGACAACACACACACGGGTGTGTTTGATCAGTCATGGTTCAAAAGAATGACACCAATGGAGTGTCGTGAATATGGTCTGCGTTTGGTTTTTTATGGGCTCAAGCCCAACTTGGGTGTGTTTGTTTGTTTAAGCTATTGGGCCAAAGCCCATTTAGCTAAGGGTGTGCGTTTGGTTTGTATTAAATTGGGCCGTAGCCCAAAACTCTTATCTAAAGGGGTGATTGTTTAGTAAGAGGTGTGTTTAGTTATAATTTACTTTTGTCAAAATATATTTGACTAACGAGTTACTAATTGTCTTTGACATCGATACCATTGGTGCGTTTCGGATAAACACTTGGGATTTTAGCATTTGATTTGGGCTATACACTTGTGATACGGATTATAAATGGATTATAACTTGACATGTTTGGAATGGATTATAACTTGACTTGTTTGGACTAATAACGGATTGGTACTATTTGGATTATTGGACATATTGGACATTGACATTTTTGGACTATTGGACACGAGATGAATATGATATATTAGACTCGGACGAATTTAATATATTAAGATTCGTAACAAACTTACAATAGAAAGATAATGTTTAATGACCAATAATTAATAAACATACTTGGAACATTAACGTTTGTTTTCTATTAAATTGTTTTGGGAAAAATTGATTTTATTTAAGTAACCACGACTTGGGAAAGTTGTATAAATGGACGCGTCATGCCAAAAATTTTAAAACTTTCTAAACTCATACTTTCTTCCAAAAACCTTTTAACTCTCTAAACTCATAGTTTTTGTTAACTTGTAAACTTTTGTTTTGTGATATACTAATTTGAGTTTTAAAACTTGAATTACCTCCCTAAACTTTATTGGTTATTTACAAATTATTTGGGATTATGGGGTAAATACCGAAACTTACCAATTGTTTTACTTCTAGGCATATTTTCTTGTCATTCCTTTTTTGAATCATGTTGTCATTTCCTTCTCAACTTGAGTTCGCGTCAGTATTTGCTTGACTGTTCTTTTACTGCTCTTATAATATATTGGGATATATATTATACCTTGGCGTGAGTTATATTTTGAGTCTATGTCTTCTTACCACTACACGAAACGTTAATACTAAACTTTTACAAATAATGATATGAATAATCCACGAAAACTAAGACACGCTATCTTCTATAGACTTAATTATTGTACGAGACGTATTTTAAGATAACTGTATACGTATTAGGTTGTGTTGATCCCATACCGTTGTGCCTGTCTCCTGGATACCGTTGTGATTAGCTCTAGATGCCAGTTGTGTCAGTTTCGATATTTGCATTACTATGGCTAAGGTGAGTTCATGACCGCTACTTTTACTTTTTTTATAATTGTTTTGGGGGAGAATACATGCTCGTTTTTAACTAAACTCAATGATTGTTTATTTGGATACACGAATTGTTTACTCAAGATTTGACTGTTTGGCTGAAATATTTGATTTGGTTATTTGAATGCGTTATGTGTCATCTGTTGCATATGTGATTATTTTCTCTTGAACACAAGTGTCTAAAGATTTTGGATGTAAGAAAACTTGCAAACCGTTTTGATTGGACTGATTATTGTTTTGTGATTTTGTTATGCTTATTACGTAGACAAGGCTAAGGTTTAGTATCCCATTAATTGCCCACTATTAAGTTGTTAGTTCCTGCTGGAAACGAGAATGTTATAGATAGATCTATTGTGGTTGACTACCCCGTCTGGACTTTTGTTGCCCAGCTTGCCGAGTTTTACACCCGGACTTTAGATTGTCCAACTTACCAGGATTTATATCCGGATTTGTGGACGCACCAACTTGCCAGGATGTATAACATGTCGGATTGAATAAGTGTTCAGGGCATGATGGTTGTTTCGATGTTTATAACTTAGCCTGCGTAATAAATAAATAAACTGCTATGGTCCAAATGCTTTTGTTTTATGATTAAACCTATGAACTCACCAACCTCATGTTGACACTTTTAGCATGTATTCTCATGTTTAAGGTGATAGCAAACTGTTGGAAGGCGCTTGGCAAGGGGCACGGTCATAGACGACTCTGATATATACTTGGGACCACTTTATTATTATGGGCCTGTATTCTGCACTATTTTTGAATAATGTAAACTTAATGTTTTTTATTATGAAATTCTTCTAAAACGGTTAAGTTAAATCCATTTTCTATACTATGTGTTGTGTACCAATTGAGTAGCACCCCAGTGACATGTATGCTTCCGCTGTACCGAATTTTGGGGGTGTTACATACCTCAACACTCTCAAACCAATCTCAAAGTGAGACTGTAAGGGAGAATGCATGTGCTGACTAAGACAATGAACAACATAAGCTATATCAAGCCTAGTCAAAGTAAGATATATCAACTTTCCAACAAGCTTTGATATGTAGTACTACCTCTGTCTCATATTAAGTGTCCACTTTGACTTTTTAGAGTTTTTCTTGTTCAACTTTGACCTTAAATTTTATTATTTTTGTTATATACTATTTGATGCAAAATATATGAATGGATTGAGTTTTAAATGTATTTTCATTGGTATAATTTTCATAAAGTATTATATAGCACAAATAAAAATATTTGCCGGTCAAAGATGAACAAGAAAGACTAAAAGAAATCAAACTAGATATTTAATATGGGACGGAGGGAGTAATATTTTTCAAGTACTTATCTTCCTCATTTTCCTTATGATTTAAAACAATGTTTCCTGGAAAAGGAGTTAAAACATGAATACCAGCAAGCAGACCATATTCATGAAGTAACTCAAGATAATACTTCCTTTGATTCAAACACAACCTAGTTTTGGTTTTCAAAACTTCAATTCCAAGAAAATACTTTAACTCTCCCAAATATTTTATTTTAAACTTTTTTTTTTTGAAAACCTTTAAATTTTTCAATTTCTTCTTCACTATTACCAGTTATGACCAAATCATCAACATATACAAGTAAGTACAAAACAGTACTTCCTTTATTTTTTAAAAACAAATAGTGATCATTCTTCGACTGCTCAAAACCATCCTCAAACAAGGCCTCAGGAAGCTTATGATTCCACTGTCTGGGAGCCTACTTTAGGCCGTAAAGAGATTTTTTCTACTTACAAACCTTGTTACTACCCTATTTAAAAAAACTCTGGTGGTGGAAGCATATAAACATCCTCATTCAAATCACCATACAGAAATGCATTATTAATATCCATTTGAAATTTTTTCCAGTCATAGTGAACTGCAAGTGTAACAAGACACCTCACAGTTCCCATTTTAACCACAGGACTAAAGGTCTCCCCATAATCAACTCCCTCTTTTTTATTATAGCCCTTAGCCACAAGTCTAGCTTTATACCTATCAACTTCACCACTAGCTTTATATTTAATTTTAAAAACCCATTTTGGCCCAATAGGAGTTCTTCCTAAAGGTAGCTCAACTTCAAACCAAGTATCATTCTCATACAAAGCATGCATCTCATGATTCATAGCATTAACCCAATTAACATCTTTTGAAGCTTCTTCATAAGAAGAAGGTTCAGAATACTTATTTAGGTAAGAAACAAAACAACAATTCTCAGCACTTAAAACAGAGTGATTAGCATAGTTATTAAGACCATACCTAACTTTACTATCAAGCAAAAAATCATTCAATTTAGCAGGCAATCTTGAATACCTAGAAGACCTTCTATGACTGGTAGTTCCTTCCTCTGTTTGACTTTGTAAAACATTTTGGAACCTAGGAACATCTATATTAGCATCATCAATTCCCTCAGAACCAATATTATTACCTAAAGGAGTTGCAGTCCCATCATTCACAGGTTGCTGTGAACTCTCAGGTTGTTGTATCTGCTCAAAAGTAGCAGCCTGATCTGTGTTCACAGCCATACCAGGTTGATGTGGACTACCTTCTCTACCAACAGAAGTTCCTTCCTCCATTTCACTATCTAAATTATCATCATTGGGACTGGGACTAGGATTTTTGGTTTTTGACTCAAACTCTGACTCAACATGATCAAGAAAGTTTAAGTTTGACACTTCAGGCTTAGACACGGTAAATGGTTTTTGACTCATTTTTTAAGGAAATATAGTTTCATAAAACTTTACTTCCCTCGAATATAAAACTGACTTGTTTTCCAAACTCAAAAGTTTGTATGCTTGTTTACCACTTGCATACCCAATCAAAACACATTTCTCAGATTTTTCAAAAAACTTGTCTGACCCTTTATGTAATGCCCTAAAATCTGGTTTCACATTTTAATGACTAAATTGTTTGTTAACCTAAGTTTATATTATGATTAGTAAATATTTAAAACTTTATGTTATGTAGTAAATACTTATTATTAGTGATAAACCTATGGAAAATTAACTAAATATAATTTATTACCTTCCTCAATTCACACCACATTTTTTTTCCTTGTGTACATCCAATCACACGACACAAACAATTTGTATATCAAGAGATAAGACCAAATAAATTTACTAAATATAAGATATTGTGTTTCCCTTTTTCTTAGCTATTATACACGGCATTCCCTTTTTGCCTCCAAATCAACCACACGCTTCCTAAATCCTATAATACATTCGGCCTCTCTCTACTCCTCTCCATACCGAAATTAAAATAAAAAAACCATAAACCATAAGCTCCAAATCAGTTTCTCCATTCCAAGTCTAAAGGAAATCGTTGTGCAGCCTTGTTTCAATTCGAGTAGCAGCCTATTGGTGATCGTGTTGCAGCCTTGTTAAATCATTTGCCCTTGTTTCTTTGGTCTCTCGTTAATCACTCTAAGGTACACCATGAATCTAATCTTGTCACACTATATAATACATGACACGTATGTTTAGAAGAAACCTAATCATAAACCAGCTTTGCTAATCGTTATAATCATGTTCTTGAATTGCTTGTTTTGCCTCGTTGAAATGGTCACATGTGTAAAAGATAAAGCACATAAAATCATGAAAAGTCTTGTAATCTTAGTGTGTCGATCATGCCTTTATTCTGCTAATCGACCTATTTTATTTCCAGCCCTAATCTATGTCATTAAAACCTGCATGAAATCAGTCATTAAGCATTTAATATGGTAATAAAAATGGAAAACCTAGATATTAAATTAACGAGGGTTTTTGAAGGGGTTTAGGGCTTGTAATTGTGTGTGTCTTTCCCTCGTTAAATCCTTGTTGTGTGTGTGTGTGATGTGGTGTCGGACCTGTGTTTAACATATATTTGGACATGCTTGTAAGTTGGTTAAAACAAGTAAGGGGTTGTGGTGTTTAAATCTGGCTCGTAAAATGATTTTGGTCACGGTATAAAATAATACCGAGATATGGGTTTTGGTTGGGGGGCTTGCTAAGGTTTTGATCTGTAACACCCCTAAAATCAAGATATTGGGGAAGCATGCACTTTGGGTGCTACTAAATCAATAATCACAACACAAAATATAGAGAACGGATTAAAATCCGTTTTAAAAGTGTATTACATATTCAAAGACATATTGTCATACATCAAGTTTAGTTCAAATAAAATGTAGCCCATTTAATAAAATGGTCCCTAATTTCAGAGTTAACGCAACTATAAAAACATTTCCAACAAATTTTAAGACCATCACCATGCCCTGCCTTCAGTAAACACATTCTCAATGCCCTGAGAAAAACATGCTAAAAGTCAGCTAACGCTGGTGAATTCATAGGTTTAAAATAAATAAGCACATATGGACCATAGCAAATATTCAGCAAACAATTCAGCAATCACACACTATCCTGCTATGCAAACACTAAGCCTCATCCAACCGAACTAGACAAACAAAATGCCAAGCTGGCATAGCAAATAAAGGGTGCCCGCGAGTGTTAATCCCCAGACACTCGGCCGATTTCAATATGGTATACGTTCGCATTGACTATGCCGAGCCAACCGAACGGGGGAGTCACCCCCAATAGATCTATTTATATCACACGCGTTTTCCAGCAGGAATTGACGGTTGATGATAGTGGGCGCAATGGGATTCAGCTAACTTAGGTTTCTGCATACAAGTGTGTATAAAACAAAATCCATTTTTGGTCCATGAAAACATTTTTGCATGTTTCTCACTCCAAGGTTTATAAAAGCAATACGCATAAAAAGTGAGGCTATAAACTCACCTTAAAACAATAGCAATCTGCAAATCAATCAACAAAACAGTGCAACCGCTCCGACACGCGACCTAAATCAGTATGGTAAGTCTTAGCGAAATATTCGTGTCTTATATGTCTTAACTCAATTGAAAAGTTTACGTGCGACCAGTGCTCGTGTATTTCTTGCTTGCTGTATGGTAATTTACATTTCAAAATATTTTATCATATATGACACTTTGGTGATGGCTCTTGGTGAAAATGTATGGTGAACACACGTGCGACGGAACTTCCGTGTTTTGCTTGTAGCAAACTGCTTAAGTAATATATATATATATATATATATATATATATATATATATATATATATATAATATATATATATAAGAAGTAAAATACAAATAAGAGTTATGGCATTCAATCTCATATTGCGAGAAATCCAAGAATTTCTGGGGACACTAGCACAAGCAAAAATGGTGGAAAAGTCTACTGTTTGAAAGAGAGTAAAACAACCCGAAATCCCAGGAGCTAATCCAAATATATATATATATATATATATATATATATATATATATATATATATATATATATATATATATAATATATATATATATATATATATATATATTATCGTACATATATATAATTAATAATTAAATATTTAATTAATTAAGACTTATACTTAATTAAATAATCATTAAATAATTAATTTGATAATGGTGCTAGTGAGGTATTATTATATTATAATTTATTATATTTATTTATAATATAATAATAATTATACAGAAAATTACAAGTATTTAGTCTTTGAGAAATTAATAAGTGCGAGTGCATAAGTGCCAAAGATATATTTATACGTCTCATAAGGCCTAAAAATATTAATTTAGGAAAATTAATATTTTTAATAATGAAAATAGCTTGTTTCGTCTTTTACTCGGTTTTCGTCCGAAAAATATTCTAAGTGTCGAAATTTTAGAAAAATCGGGCATGACCCATTCGTTTATTCAAGCTTTCCTATTTTTCTCAAGTGTTGCAAATTTCCTCAAAAATCCCTTTTTATTGACTATAATTGCAAAAATAGTCTAAAGTGTATATTTATCGATATAACTATACTTACCGTTATAATTACATCATTATTATAGTTTTCGTTACCAAAGTCAATGTTCATGTTTTATGGGTCAAAATTCCATTTATATGGCTTATTGGGCTTAAATTGCCAAAATAAGCCCAAAATGGTTTTTATCGATATAAACCGTTCTATTTTACATAAATAATCATAGCGAGTCTAAAAATGTTCAAAAATTTATTTTTGTCTTCCGAGATGTTTATTGGGCCGAATAGGCCACTTTTAGCCCAATAACACATTTTTAGTCCGATAACCAATTAATCAATTTTAGTTACGTTATATTTTACGTTAAATATCAAATAAGCCAATAAGCAATTCAAATAAGCAATTTGTCCAAAACAGCCCCTATAGGCCGACAACATGATGGGCTTGGCCCATTTGTGCTAAAATAATTTTTAGTCCAATTTTTTAAGTGTAAATCAATAAGCTAGTGCTTATTACAATAAGCTAATCATAATAAACTAATAAGCAAAACCTTCACCATTTCACCACTAGAGCCAAAATTTTATGTTTTTCAAACTCCAATAATTATATATTTTATACATTAGCCGATCCATATATATATATACTCAAAAGTGTATATTTCGTCTTAATTACGCGTAATTAGCACTAATCACTTTTGTACCATCAAATTAGTACCACAAGCAACAAGATTTACCACACAAGCAAGAAATATTATAATTGTTCAAAAACTTCATAAAATTCGAGTATATATATTTATGACACCAAACCATAACTTGTTCATATTAACAAATCATACACATTTAACACTTTTAACACTTTTAAACATTAAAACAACATGATATGAACAAGATTAGAACAAGTTTTCAAAAATCCTTACAATGCTTTAAGAAAGTCGAGTGGTAGTAGGCTCAAGAACACACCAAATAGCACCAATTTTACCCAAAACACGTTCTAAATAACCCGAAACACTTGAAAGTACACACCGATTACTTATAACTTCAACAAAATTTTGTGGATCTTGAATGTTTTAAGTTGGCCGTGAGTTTTGATGGAGAAGAGAGAAAGTTTTGATCTAAGTAAGGTTTATGGGTGAGTAGAGATGTGTGAAATTGTTGTATGCTAATATGGGTATAAATACAAAATACATACTAGTAATCCTCCACTAACTAAATTAATACATATAATATGTGTTTGTCCTCTTGTGTTTGCTGTACACGGCTCATAGGAGGGGGGATTTAGTGTGTTTTTGATCCTCGTTGGTGTATCGTGTGTCGGTTTAAGCTTAAAAGTTACCGTAAAGTCCCGGGTTGACGTTTTTGGACACGTATACGCAAAATAGGGTTTTTATTGACGTTTCCGTCAGAAAAATAATAAAATATTATTATTTGCTCAAAAATGCATTTATTTGACTGCTACCATATATACTGTGCTGTCGGTACGCGTGTGGGGTTGCTTTTCAGTAATTACGAGAAAGCTCTCAGTAAATTACGAAACTTGTCAGTAACTATCAGAAATAGAATAATTTACGCTTACTGACAAAAATAAACTTTTTCTGCAGTGATTGTAAGCTATAGTATGCGGGACAGCTCCCAAAAATGCTTAAAAATACTCAGAAACATGCAATCGCGCATAGAAATATTCAGCATAAAAATAATAAATAATCATTTATTATAAATTAAAAATGTGAAAATTATCATTTGTCACAGTCTCCCCAGCTAATCGAGAAATCCGTCCCGGATTTCAATTTACGTTACTCGTTGGGTTCGAAAGAGATGAGGATATTTTCGCTTGATTTCATCCTCTCGCTCCCACGTGTACTCGGGACCTCTGCGAGAGTTCCAACGGAACTTCACAATTGGGATACGACTCTGCTTTAGCCGTTTAACTTCCCGGTCCATGATTTCAATCGGCTCCTCGATGAAATTCAGTTTCTCGTCAAGCTGAATCTCATCAAAAGGAATGATGGCGTTATCATCAGATAAGCACTTTTTCAAGTTGCTGACATGAAAAACGTCATGCACGGCGCTGAGCTCGGACGGCAGTTCGAGTCGGTAGGCTACCGGCCCGATCCTGGCAAGAATTTCGAAGGGTCCAATATAGCGAGTGTTCAGCTCCCCACGCTTATCAAATCTTATCACGCCTTTCCATGGCGAGACCTTTAACATCACTTTGTCACCCACTTGGAACTCAAAGGGTTTTCGCCTCTTGTCGGCATAGCTCTTTTGACGGTCACGAGCCGCTTGCATTCGGCTCTTGATCTGCACGATCTTTTCAGTAGTCTCGTGGACTAGGTCTGGTCCAGTAAGTTGACTTTCTCTGATTTTTGCCCAACATATTGGCGATCTGCACTTACGACCATAAAGCGCCTCATACGGTGCAGCCTTAATGCTGGTGTGATAGTTGTTATTGTAGGAAAACTCAGCTAAAGGCAAATGCCTATCCCAGCCATTTCTAAAGTCAATCACACAGGCTCTTAGCATGTCCTCTAACGTCTGAATGGTCCTTTCACTCTGACCATCAGTCTGAGGATGATAAGTTGTACTCATGTCAAGGTCGATCCCAATGCGTCCTGGAGCGACTTCCAAAATTTAGACGTGAACTGACTGTCTCGATCAGAGATGATAGAGACAAGCACACCATGCCTTGCGACAATTTTCTTCACATACAGTCGCACAAGTTTGTCCATGCTGTCATTCTCCTTTATATGAAAGAAATGAGCTGATTTAGTGAGATGGTCAACGATCACCCAGATCGTGTCATAACCGCTCGACGTTTTAGGCAGCTTGGTGAAAAAATCCATAGTGATGCGCTCCCATTTCCATTCTGGGATTTCAGGTTGAACAAGCAGACCGGATGGTCTCTGGTGCTCAACCTTGACCTTCGAGCACGTTAAACATTTACTGACGTACTCAACTATATCGGCCTTCATGTTTGGCCACCAATATAACTTCTTCAAATCTAAGTACATTTTGTCGGATCCTGGATGAATGGAGTATTTGGACTTGTGGGATTCATGCATGATCAAATCATGAATTCCTCCATATAGCGGGATCCAACTCCTGTCCCCATAACACAAAACTCCATCGGATCTTTTTACGAAGCCATTCTCACTCTCTGGCATTCCGTAAATCTTCTCACGCGGTCGGTTTTCTTCCTTGAGTGCCTCGACCTGAGCCTCAAGAATTCTTGCTAGAAGCGGCGAATTGATCTTCATCCCTAACGATCTGACTCTGAGGTGTTTGATCCGCTCTTTTTGGCTGAGGGCATCGGCAACAACATTCGCCTTGCCTGGGTGGTAACGGATCTCACAATCATAGTCGCTAAGTAATTCCAACCATCGACGCTGTCTCAAGTTTAGCTCCTTCTGGTTTAAGATGTGCTGTAGACTTTTGTGGTCAGTATACACCACACACTTAGTACCATAAAGATAGTGCCTCCAAATTCTAAGAGCAAACACAACTGATCCTAACTCTAGGTCATGGGTTGTGTAGTTTTTCTCATGTGTTTTCAGCTGTCGAGAAGCGTATGCTATCACCTTCTCTCTCTGCATCAGCACAACTCCCAAACCATTGTGTGAAGCATCAAAATACACAACAAAATCTTCACTACCCTTAGGTAAGGCCAAAATAGGTGCACTACACAATATTTCCTTAAGGAGTTGAAAAACTTCTTCCTCCTTATCTCCCCAGTCGTATTTTACATTCTTTTGTGTCAGTTTAGTCAAAGGCTTAGCTATCTTAGAAAAACCTTCAATAAACCTTCGGTAATAACCGACAAGTCCTAAGAATTGGCGTATTTCAGTAGGCGTTGTGGGTGTTGCCCAATCCTTTATCGACTCAATCTTGGCGGGATCCACGTGAATGCCTTGACTATCTATCACGTGACCATGAAACTGCACAGTCGATATCCAAAATTCACACTTCGAAAACTTGGCATATAACTCCTCCTTTTTCAATAATTCCAGAATTAGCTTGAGGTGTTCCTCATGCTCTTTCTCATTCTTGGAATATATCAGGATATCGTCAATGAATACTATTACGAATTTATCCAAGTACGGCTTACACACCCGATTCATGAGGTACATGAATACAGCTGGTGCGTTAGTCAAGCCGAATGACATAACTTGAAATTCGTAATGGCCATATCGGGTTTGGAATGCGGTCTTCGGGATATCCTCTTCCCGGACTCGAAGCTGGTGATAACCTGATCTCAGGTCTATCTTGGAGTAAACCGATGAACCCTGAAGTTGATCAAATAGATCGTCGATTCTCGGGAGTGGGTACCGATTCTTGATGGTTAGCTTATTCAGCTCCCGATAGTCGATACACATCCTGTAGGATCCATCCTTCTTCTTAACAAACAAGACCGGAGCTCCCCAAGGCGATGAACTCGGTCTGATGAAACCTTTTCTTGAAAGTTCAGCTAACTGATCAGACAACTCCTGTAACTCCGTCGGTGCTAGCCGATAGGGTGCTCGCGCTACAGGCGCGGTTCCTGGCACCAAATCGATCTGAAATTCGATCTGTCTAGCCGGTGTGAGTCCAGGTAGGTCTTCTGGAAAAACTTCCGGGAAATCTCTCACGATTGGCACATCTTCCAATCGTTTCTCTCCGGACTCCTTTTCCTTCTTCTCTGTAACATGAGCTAGAAAGAGGTGGCATCCTTTCTCAATGCACTTCTGTACCTTCATACACGAGATGATGTTTAACCTTGACGAACGCGCATGATCGCTCCGATCTCCTTCACTTATCAGAAACTCGTTCCCATAGGGTACTCTGACAATCTTTTCATCACAGATAATGACGGCATGATATTTCGATAGCCAGTCCATCCCTATGATGACGTCAAAACTACCCAACTCTACTGGCATGAGATCGATGTTGAATGGGTGGTTTAATAAATTTAGAGTGCAACCCCTTATAATGGTATCTACTCTTTCTAAGTTCCCGTTAGCTAATTCTATGTCAAAGACATTGTCTAAGGTGGTTGGGGCAATATCAATTAAAGGACTAAAAGCAGTCGACACGAAACTTCTATCTACTCCCGTATCGAATAATACTATAGCATAACGATTATTTAATAGAAACGTACCCGTCACCACGTTCGGGTCATCCTGGGCTTACCTGGTTACCATGTCCACCACCATTTCCCTGATTTCGAGGTTTGTTGCACTCATTTCGGTAATGACCCTTTTCACCGCACCCAAAGCGGGTGACTTCCGCCCTACGGTTGTTGGGTGGTGCTGCTTGAGCGGTGGCTAGGGGTCTTGACCTACAATTCTTTGCTAAGTATCCCGCTTTCTGGTAGTTGTGACATTTTACTGTGCATTATCCCTTGTGGTGTAGCTTACAGCGGTTATAAAGAGGTGCATTCCTATCATACCCCATCTTATCACCTGAACCAGCTGCGTAAGCTTTGGCCACTTCCTACCTTTTGTTTTGAGAGTTGCTGTTACTATCCTTTGAGTGGTCTTCCCACTTTCTCTTGTGGTCAGCACTCTTTTCTGGGACATCCTCCAGTTCCTGATCCATCAACTTATTTGCTATCTCTATTGTTTCATGAAGATCTGCAGCCCTTGAGATAGTCACATCACCTCTTATGGACTTCGGCAAACCTCCAATATACCTTTCAATCAACCTTGTCTCATTCTGAACCATTTCAGGACATACCAAAGCCAGCTCCTAAAATCTCTGGTTGTAAGCAGCCATGTTGTTGTTCAGCACCTTTAAATTCCAAAATTCTATCTCCAACTTCTTGACCTCATTTCATGGGCAATATTTCAGAAGCACTAATTCCTTAAAGTCATCCCTGGACATAGCATAAGCAACATCCATGTTGGCAAATTTCATGTAGTTGTTCCACCAGGTCAAAGCGGCATCCATGAAAGTGAAAGATGCGTACTTGACCTTATCGTCATCGTTACAACCACTGATGCGAAACACGGTTTCTAGCTTCTCAATCCATCTAGTCAGGCCAACGGCTCCCTCTGTTCCTCCGAAACCTCCAACCATAATCTTTCAAAATTCAGAGTATGTGCAACCACGGCTGTTGGTTACTGGCCTTGACGTTCCGGTGTTGGTGGTTGAATTGTTTGCGGCTGCGAGAGCGGCGGCCACACGATCAGTAACGAGCTGATCTAGAGTTGCTTGATTCGCCACAGGTGGATTTGTCGTGGCCCTGGGTGGGGCGGCATTATCAGCAACTCGGCCCTATGCGGCTCTTGTCGGGGCGGCATTCTCAGCAGTTCTTCCCCTTACTGTCCTAGTTGGGGTAGGTGTGTTAGCAGTTTGTCCTCGTGTGACTCTGGTTGACTTTTGTTTAGGTGCCATTCATCTGCATCACAAGAAGATGGCGATAAATGAGATCTCGATTATAGAAAGAAGGTGTCATATGAATATATGGATATTGCAAATAGAATGCAAGAATAAAGTCAACCACAGAGGAAAAAAGAACAATCGAATACAAAACCAAGCTTATTATATATATATATATATCGGGTGAATAGAGGTTTACAAAATTACAAGCATGGCTAAAAGTTAGTGCTGGAATACTAAATGATAACTAATCAACCTAACGAAATACATCATCAACTACAACTACTCTAGGTTCGGTCACTGTCTAGACGTAACTGCTCAAATGCTAAAGTCATTCCTCCAATGGTAGTCTCCAACTGACCAATACGGTCTCTCAACTCCTGGTTCTCTCTCATCACTGCTCCAATCGTATACTCTGCAGTCATAATCCTCTGCCACTGAGTACGATCAACACCTCTAGCTCTTCTCAACATTCCCTGAATCTTGTTCTTGCCTCTGCCCAAGCCAATAGCCCTAAAGTCCAAGTTCCTAAGCTCTCTACCATGCAATCTCTCCAATGCATCCAATCTAGCTCTCAGTCCGATCATCACACATCGGTCTGAATACATCTCCTCAAACAACACACAAGCAGCCCTGTCAATTGTCCCAATCCTCCTCTCAACACTCTGAATGCGGTCAGACTGCTCTAACCTCTCGATCTGGTATGAGTGTACATCAAGTAAACTGGCCTGATTCGCTAGCTGAATCCATATTTGCTCCATCTCGGTGGGTTCCTCAAGCTCTGCTAGCGGAGAAACCACTGGTGATGGAAGCGGAGTAGGTATCGGAGATGGAGGTGGTATGAACGAAGGAGATGATGGTGTGTACTCTGGGCTAGCTGCACGCACACCCGTGCTAGTATCACAAGCAATATCAATCCACTGACTGTCACTCACATCCTGTATCTGGGCAGCCCTAGAACTCTGCCCTACCTCAAATATACCCTGCACTTCCTCCATGATGCCCTTACCATCCCGTGGCATCGTCACCTGATCCAAATCCATAGGTACAACCCTGTCCCTGTCATCATCCGCACAAATAAGAGTATGCTCAATAGGTGCTGTCACTGCTGGGGTAGGCTCTACCTGAACCTGTTCTGGATCCTCCACTGGATCCCCATCCTCATCCGAATAAGACTCAATAGATCTCCTAAGTCTCTGACTGGGAGGGGAATGGTCTGGAGATGACATGGGTGACTGAGATGGTGATGAAGGAGGGGTACCCGGGTAACCATAACGGGTCCTCCTAAGTGGTGAAGATAGCACAGATGATAGCCGGAGGTGACGTCCATGGACTCTCCTATACGAAGCCCGATGTCTGATAGGTGGGGTGTCCTGAGCATGCTGGGTGATAGTGTAAAGCTGGGCTGGAGATGAGCAGTGAGCAGTAGTGTAGCGGGATAAATATGGTGAGGTAGACACTGGAGTGATGTGTGTATGCTTTGCTGGAATGTGTGGCTGAACAGCGGCTCTGACAACCTCGATCAACGGGTCATCCGAACATGGAACTGGTTGTCGCAACGGGGAAGTGTGTCCAGCAGCAAATACCTCATCATGTGTATCGGAAGGGAGAGACATAGTCTGTGACAAATACGGTACGACATGTGTAAGTATATAGAAAACACTTATATCATATATGTTAAGTAAAATACTCATATAGCATAGTATAACACTTAATCATATAAAGAAAATAGCGCTCAAATCATAGCAAGCTAGGCAGACAGGCATCTGGCGGTCATAAGGAAAAGTTATTCAAAAATCGGTTATAGTTTAAGGTTTTGATAAACCTAGTTCTCTATAACCTAGGCTCTGAATACCAATCTGTAACACCCCCAAAATCAAGATATTGCGGAAGCATACACTTTGGGTGCTACTAAATCAATAATCACAACACAAGATATAGAGAACGGATTAAAATCCGTTTTAAAAGTGTATTACATATTCAAAGACATATTGTCATACATCAAGTTTAGTTCAAATAAAATGTAACCCATTTAATAAAGCGGTCCCAAATTTCAAAGTTAACGCAACAATAAAAACATTTTCAACAAATTTTATGACCATCGCCATGCCCTGCCTTCAGTAACCACATTCTCAATGCCCTGAGAAAAACATGCTAAAAGTCAGCTAACGCTGGCGAGTTCATAGGTTTAAAATAAATAAGAACATATAGACCATAGCAAATATTCAGCAATCATACACTATCCCGCTATGCAAACACTAAGCCTCATCCAACCGATCTAGACAAACAAAATGCCAAGCTGGCATAGCAAATAAAGGGTGCCCGCGAGTGTTAATCCCCAGACACTCGGCCGATTTCAATATGGTATATGTTCGTATTGACTATGCCGAACCAACCGAATGGGGGATTCACCCCCAATAGATCTATTTATATCACACGCGTTTTCCAGCAGGAATTGACGGTTGATGGTAGTGGACGCAATGGGATTCAGCTAACTTAGGTTTCTGCATACAAGTGTGTATAAAACAAAATCTATTTTTGGTCCATGAAAATAGTTTTACATGTTTCTCACCCCCAAGGTTTATAAAAGCAATACGCATAAAAAGTGGGGCTATAAACTCACCTTAAAACAATAGCAATCTGCAAATCAATCAACAAAACAGTGCAACCACTCCGACACGCGACCTAAATCAGTATGGTAAGTCTTAGCAAAATATTCGTGTCTTATATGTCTTAACTCAATTGAAAAGTTTACGTGTGACCAGTGCTCGTGTATTTCTTGCTTGCTGTGTGGTAATTTACATTTCAAAATATTTTATCGTATATGACTCTTTGGTGAAAATGTATGGTGAACACACGTGCGACGGAACTTCCGTGCTTTGCTTGTAGCAAAACTGCGTAAGTAATATATATATATATATATATATATATATATATATATATATATATATATATATATATATATATATATATATATTATCGTACATGTATATATTTAATAATTAAATATCTAATTAATTAAGACTTATAATTAATTAAATAATCATTGAATAATTAATTTGATAATGGTGCTGGTGGGGTATTATTATATTATAATTTGTTATATTTATTTATAATATAATAATAATTATAAAGAAAATTACAAGTATTTAGTCTTTGAGAAATTAATAAGTGCGAGTGCATAAGTGCCAAAGATATATTTATACGTCTCATAAAGCCTAAAAATATTAATTTAGGAAAATTAATATTTTTAATATTGAAAATAACCTGTTTCGTCTTTTAGTCGGTTTTCGTCCGAAAAATATTCTAAGTGTCGAAATTTTAGAAAAATCGGGCATGACTCATTGGTTTATTCAAGCTTTTCCATTTTTCTCAAGTGTTGCAAATTTCCTCAAAAATCCCTTTTTATTGACTATAATTGCAAAAATAGTCCAAAGTGTATATTTATCGATATAACTATACTTATCGTTATTATTACTTCATTATTATAGTTTTCGATACCAAAGTCAATATTCATGTTTTATGGGTCGAAATTCCTTTTATATGGCTTATTGGGCTTAAATTGCCGAAATAAGCCCAAAATGGTTTTTATCGATATAAACCGTTCTATTTTACAAAAATAATCATAGCGAGTCTAAAAATGTTTAAAATTTTATTTTTGTCTTCCGAGATGTTTATTGGGCCGAATAGGCCACTTTTAGCCCAATAACACATTTTTAGTCTGATACCCAATTAATCCATTTTAGTTACGTTATATTTTACGCTAAATATCAAATAAGTCAATAAGCACTTCAAATAAGCAATTTGTCCAAAACAGCCCCTATAGGCCGACAACATGATGGGCTTGGCCCATTTGTGCTAAAATAATTTTTAGTCCAATTTTTGTAGTGTAAATCAATAAGCTAGTGCTTATTACAATAAGCTAATCATAATAAGCTAATAAGCAAAACCTTCACCATTTCACCACTAGAGCCAAAATTTTATATTTTTCAAAACCCCAATAATTGTATATTTTATACACTAGCCGATCCATATATATATATATATATATATATATATATATATATATATATATATATATATATATATATATATATATATATATATATACTCAAAAGTGTATATTTCATCTTAATTACGCGTAATTAGCACTAATCACTTTTGTACCATCAAATTATTACCACAAGCAACAAGATTTACCACACAAGCAAGAAATATCATAATTTATTAAAAAACTTCATAAAAGTCGAGAATATATATTTATGACATCAAACCCTAACTTGTTCATATTAACAAATCATACACATTTAACACTTTTAACATTTTTAAACATTAAAACAACATGATATGAACAAGATTTGAACAAGTTTTCAAAAATCCTTACAATGCTTTAAGGAAGTCGAGTGGTAGTAGGCTCAAGAACACACCAAATTGCACCAATTTTACCCAAAACACGTTCTAAATAACCCGAAACACTTGAAAGTACACCCCGATTACTTATAACTTCAACAAAATTTTGTGGATCTTGAATGTTTTAAGTTGGCCGTGAGTTTTGATGGAGAAGAGAGAAATTTTTTATCTAAGTAAGGTTTATGGGTGAGTAGAGATGTGTGAAATTGTTGTATGCTAATATGGGTATAAATACAAAATACATACTAGTAATCCTTCACTAACTAAATTAATACATATAATATGTGTTTGTCCTCTTGTGTTTGCTGTACACGGCTCATAGGAGGGGGGATTTAGTGTGTTTTTTATCCTCGTTGGTGTATCGTGTGTCAGTTTAAGCTTAAAAGTTATCGTAAAGTCCCGGTTTGACGTTTTTGGACACGTATACGCAAAATAGGGTTTTTATTGACGTTTCCATCAGAAAAATAATAAAATATTATTATTTGCTCAAAAATACATTTATTTGACTGCTACCATATACACTGTGCTGTCGGTACGCGTGTAGGGTTGCTTTTTAGTAATTACGAGAAAGCTCTTAGTAAATTACGAAACTTGTCAGTAACTATCAGAAATGGAATAATTTACGCTTACTGACAAAAATAAACTTTTTCTGCAGTGACTGTAAGCTACAGTATGCGGGACTGCTCTAAAAAATGCTTAAAAATACTCAGAAACATGCAATCGCGCATAGAAATGCTCAGCTTAAAAATAATAAATAACCATTTATTATAAATTAAAAATGTCAAAATTACCATTTGTCACATGATCCAAGAGGGTTTGGGTAATTTTTGGGCTCGTTAGGGTTTTTGGAAAAAAGTGTGTCTCGGTATTATGTAATCCGAGAGGTGTTTGAAACATGTTATAAACTGAAATAAAAGGACTAAGGGTCTTGGATGTGGTGCGGTTAATCAATGGTTGCTTTTGGTGTGCTTTGGGTCGATTATAGTTTACAAGGGTTAGGATTGTGTTAGTTTCTGTCTCACTAGTAAGCTGTCCAGAAATTGGGTTGTATTGTAAGAGGTATAAGTTAATGATACAATGTTTTTGCAAGATTTTTTAGGCTAAAACTAAATTCAGGATATGTGCTATCTGGATATCAAATTTCATAATTTTTGGAGGTTGAGAAGATGGTCTTTTGATTTTTACTAGATTAAGTGTCAAAATGGTGAATCTGAGTCTGAAAATCAGTCGATGTTTTTGATTTTTCATTTCTAAACTATAAAGAATTAAGCCATGGTATTATGTAAGAAGTGACTGATATATGTTTAGTAATTTCACAAATTTTTTTAGATTTTTCCAAAGTGTTTGATATGCCTTTTAAATGCATACTTTCTGGGTGCATCAGCAGGTTATGTTTCTGAGTAGTCTGTCTTTGTGGATTTTTAATACATGGTTATACTATCTGATAAAATCTGTAAAAATTACAGAAAGTACTTAAGATATATATGTATCACTGGGTAAAATTATAGAATTAAATGAGCTTGGTTGAGGTGTCTTAAAAATCATAAGAATCATACCTGATTTATATAAGAATCCTGAATCATTAATTAAAACACTTATAAACCTAATATTCGTGTATTTGGAACCTAAATAAGATAAATATTATTTTAAAGTCTAATAACTTATGTTTTGATTACTAATCATGGTTAACCTCTAACTTTGGCATATTAGCATTTTTAACCCTAAACTTTGATTAATTATGAATTCTACCTAAAAGTTCCATAAATAGAATAAAACCCTAAGTGTGTTAACATGAATTTCAATAGAAATTTAAAATCAGTAATGAGCTAATAAGTATCATATGAACCCTAATCAGTGTAGATTCGTTGAAGAAGACGTGACGTTATTTCCTTGTGTTCACTTTTCCGTTTGCTTTCAATTCATTTGCTAAGGTATGGATATTCTACCCTTTCTCAGTAAGGGTTTCGCATTAACTCTTCGATCCTTGACTTTATTTCATTCGTTATGATATTCGTTGGTGATTTTCGTTTGATATGATTTCTTATGGTATGATAGTTAGTTCTATGTCTTTCGATATGGCAATCATTCATGTTGTTATACTGTTTGGAGATACTATAATTAATTCATTATGATGTAATAGCTTTGTTTATTCTGTTACCCGAGCTAACTAATCATGGAGGTACCATGGCCATGTCATTGAGGCACCAATGGAATGACACTATCTGTGGTGGTGTGATTGGTCCACGGCGTTCCCTTTTGATATATATATGATTATTGAGCTCGTGCACTTATTTGCCTTTTTGGTACGCCAATATATTTTTCAGAGTATAGGTGTATGGTGGTGTACATAACTTTGTTTTGCAGGGAGCGTATGGATGCATCCTAGGTATGATTTGTGATATGATTATGTTATGGCTTTGTAGTGAATGGTGGTGTGTGCCATACACCCCATGTCACTTTTGGGAGGTCATGTCTCCATTTGTTATGTTATGATATGATTATAAGCAGGTGGCAAGCTTTGTGAGCTCGTGGATAATTTCTTATGATTCGTTGCCTTCATTACCTTTTACTTAATTTATTATTCGTTTGATTCTCATGACTTGTGACATCTTGTTCGGCAGATTCTTTTTATTTCATTTCATATCCTTATTTAAATTCAGTACATTATTCGTTTATATCCGTTCACTGGGCTTCTTAAGCTCAACCGCATTTTCTTTTCTCTGTGGCAGGTATTCAAGCAAGATGTTGGGATTTGAGTGATGAGAGTAGGAGCTTTTAGAGGACCAACCCAACCTTAGTTTCCCTATCTTTTGGAATTAGTTTATGACTTATGTCTTGGTTATTTCATTTCATTTTAGAGTTGGATTTGTTTTGTATTTCTTTGGAAGTCATTTTGTTTCATGACTTGTATTTATTTATTTAAGTCTTCTGCTTGCATTTATTATGTTCTGATTGACACCATAATGTGACATTTTGACCCTTGTTGGGTTAGGGTGTTACACTTTAACAATTGCAGCAAAACATAGACACCCAAAACTCCTAAGATGTGACAAACTAGGTTCCCTGCCCTACACCATAGAAAAAGGAGATTTTTCATTCAAAACATAGGAAGGCGACCTATTAATCAAATAAGTAGCAGTCAAAACGCATTCAGACCAAAAAACAAGAGGAATCCCCCCTGAAACATAATGCTTCTGGCCACATTAAGAAGATGCATATGTTTCCTTTTAGCAATACCATTCTGCTGAGGTGTATATGCACAACTAGTCTGATGTAACACTCCCATAGTATTGAGAAAGTCATTCACTTTGTTATTAACAAACTCAGTGCCATTATCAGACCTAATGACTTTAATTTTTTTCTCAAATTGGGTTAAAACCATGTTAAAGAAACTGAAAAACATTTCAAAAACATCATCTTTCCTTTTTAACATATACACCCAAACAGACTTACTGAAATTATCAACAATAGTCAAAAAGTATCTAAATCCTTCCCTACTAACCACTTTATAAGGACCTCACACATCTAAATGTATCAGTTCACCAAAAACAGTTGACTTATGTTTACTTATAGGAAAAGAGTCCCTGGTTTGCTTAGCCTTATGGCAAACCTCACAAGGACTATATGATCAACATTAGTTAAATTTAAAGAACCTTTTAAAAGTTTCAAAACTTGATTAGCAGGGTGACCTAGCCTATTGTGCCAGACCTCCTTAGACACAAGACAATTAAAGAACTCACTATGAACAAACACAAGAAGCAACATCAGTTTTATCAAACAGATATAAACCACCAGATTCACTACCAGTCCCCAACACTCTTTGCTGTTTCAAATCCTAAATATAACATGTAGTCTCATCAAACATAACTCTTAACTTGCTATCTTTTATCAACTTATTAACAGACATTAAACTAACACAATATTCAAGAACAACCAAGACATCAAACAAAACAACATCCTTATTAAGCCTTAGATTTCTCACATGTGTAATTTTAGCCAAAGTACCATTAGGATGACCAATAGTAAGTTTTAATTCAAAGATATCAATCATATTAAACATGTTTAAAGGACTATTGGTTAAATGTTAATTAGTCCCTAAGTCAATTATACATCCCAAATGATAATTTAGTCCATCCAATTTTAGATTAGCAAAAAAAAAAACTGATAAAAGTGTTGGTTAAAAAAGACACTGCAATTGACAAAAGAGTAAGAAGCACTACCTGCCATGTTAGCATGAGCAGAAGTGCCAGGTTTTTCATTCAAAAGACTCATTAACTTCATCATCTGCTCATTACTAAAAGACAAAGTTCCAGAAGCAGTTTTTAAACCATTATTAACCATAGATGTACCCTTAAGATCATTGGCCTTATTAAAATTATTTACAGGTTTAAGATTAGGATCCTTTTTAAAACCAGGAGGATAACCAATGATCTCAAAACATCTATCCACGGTATGACCTTTCAAACCACAATTTGTACAAAGTAAACTGTCATAATTGCCTCTATTATTTCCATTGTTTCTTTTTCTATTATTATCAAAGGTCCTAGAAGCAAAAGTAGACACCTGATCCTTCTCAGTTTTAAAAGAAATGGTAGGAATCCCTCTGTGGGACTCCTCCCTAAAGAAGGATTTCCCTGAATTTCCCTGATCAATAGACTACTTCTTATGGGCTGATAAATGTCATCGAGACCCATGAGAAATTGCATCAGTTTTAACAATTTAACATGATCAATCAATTCATTTCTAGCTTCACAAACACAATCAGGAAGTTTGGTAAGAATGTCAAACTCCCTCCATAGGGAATTCAACTTATGATAATACTCAAAAATAGGCAGACCCCCTTGTTTAAAGGTATTGATCTTTTGTAACAAATTAAACACCACAGACCCATCTACCCTATCATATGTTTCTTTTAAATCTTTCCAAATAGTAGCAGCATTATCATAGAACACATGACCTAAGTAGACATCCTGAGACAGAGAACTTAAAATCCAACCAAGAACCACTACATTACATCCATCCCACTGAGCAAGTAAAAGAGGAATAGGAGCATAATAATTTCTAGCACAAGTACCATCAATAAAACCCTTTTTATTTTTTATTTGTATAGCCAAATTTATAGTACTTGCCCAAATTCTATAATTCTCAACACCAGTCAACTTAACAGTCACAATGGAAGCCTAATTAGAATCATTAACATGCAAAAGCAAAGGGTTACTCTTATCTAAACTACTTATCATAATAGCCATAATGACAATAGAAACAAAGAAACAGATAAACAAAAGTGACAAACAAGATGAACAGATATACCAAACCAAACAAACAGATAACAGAAACAATAACCAACCAACTCAACAATCCTCAACTTCCAAGACTGCCCAAATCTTAACCTCTTGCAATCTACACACAAAATCAACTGAAAAAGAAAACTCACACCCAAGATGAAACAAATATCCAGCAGAACAGACTAGGACAGACTAGAGCAGGTTTCATTACCAATCAGGTTGGCGGGTCAAAGTGTTAATTTACCTGTTTTCACCCACTCTTACTGAGATATTGTCCTAGTAAAGATAGAAATCACTTACAGTGCTATTTTAGGCCACAAGCAGCGGAAGACTACCACAATACTCAAGATTTAATTAGTCTAGAAATATTGTGACCAAGAACCAGCCAAAGAAACCACAGAACCAAGATCTTCAAAAACCCCCCAAATGCCAAATTAGGGTTTCAAAGAAACCGATCAAAAAACCAACAATTAACCTCCAATTCTTTGATTAACCGCCACCAATAACACTAAATCGTACCATAAACAAGAATCCCCAAAATCTAGGGTTTCAAGAAAAAACCCTAAATCTTCAATTGAGAACCCCAATCTTCAATTAACCCAAGAAAAAACAAGATTCAACCACCCATGCGTTGAATCAACTAAAAACAAATCAAGATCCACCAAAAAAAACCAACCGATCAGAACCTATGGCTCTGATACCATGTAAAAATGGTACTAAAACATTTCTAATCACCCAACCAACCACCCCTTTGGTGATTTCCTTTTATTTATAACAATCAACACTTATGAAAAGTCCCTAACACAGGTTCTTGCCTACAAGATACAAAGAAACAATGACAGTCCCTAAATGGATGCTATCACTAAAAACATCACTAAAACTATGAGCTCACAAAGTGTGAATATCTACATAGAAACTTGAGAGAAATCGTGTGAGAGTAAATGAATGAATGAATGAGAAACCCTAGCTGGAAAGATAGCTTATATAGCACCATGTTTCACTTCACACCCTTCACATACACAAAACTAACAAACACAACTCAAAGTTATAGATTAGTAAAGTTAGTTACAAAACATTTACATAACTGACCCTGAAGTTACATACGTTTGACAAGTGATGCAACACTTTAAACAACATATCATATGTTAGCTTTGTTTTTTCTGTCATTTATTTACGTTCTTGTCTTTTTACCCAATGGTAACCGAAACAATTAACTCCATCATTTGGTTTTTGTATATAATGAGTAACTGATTGCATATTTGTGTCATAATCCTTAATCGATTCATGTTAGTATTGATGATCCCGTGAAAGAAACTTATGTTTTCATCCCCCTCCAAAGCCCAACTTTTTCATCGCCCTCCAAAGAAACTAATCATTGTTCGATATGTCAATATGATTTAGATGTTGAGTGTGCAAACTTTACAAAAATAGTCAAGCGGGATGATCATCAACATGTGCTTAAGTTGTGTTATGAGTGTCCATTGAAAAGAGAAGACTATACATTCTTCCATGATGTGTGATTGTGTGTAATCAGGTTATGCCTCGGGATTAGTGGATGTATTACTGCCAAGAGTGTGACTATAGTACTCATTTGGATTGTGTGGATCATGAAGAATGTGATCAGTCGAGTGCGGATCCTAATGCTCGCAGTGGGAAATTCATGTTAGAAAATTCGTGTTGAAGATGTTTTTCTTTGGATTAAAATTGTTGCTATTGCTTTTCTTTTTTTTTTTCTTTTTTTTTTTCCCTTTGAACTATAATTGTGCTATGGTTACAAACATGACAAGTTTATTTTTCATTAATTGTTTTTGTTATTAACTGTGAAGTAAATTATTTTTACTGCCGTTGAAAATATACATAATTTTTTTGTCAATTAAGGACCCTTTAGTTTGTAGATGGGTTTATGATTATAATTGGGATTTTGATTTGAGGTAGTAGAAAGAAAATATATTATAAAATTAATAAATTATTGTTTGGTAAAGATTTGAAATAAAATATATTGATTTTTAAAAAGAAATTGAGAGAGATAGACACACACAAAAAACTTGGTCCACACTTTTCCTTAAACCCGCCTATTTTTATGGATTTTAAATAGGTCCACTAAGAAGAAAAAATTAAAAATTAAAATAATGACAAATTTTTTCGGGCACGTATTTCAAATGAAGAATGAGAATTTCATTAGAGATGCATCTTTTTTTTATTTCTCATCCTTCTCATTTTACTTTTATTTCTTATTTGATCCTTACTCTTGCGAATAGTATTATTTTGTGGGACTCACACCCAATTTCAAAACCAAAAGCATTAACCAAACATTTCTTATTATCCATGAGTCCCTCAACCCAACCCCTTATACCAAACAAACCCTAAGTTTACATGTCTTTGCACAACTCCACGTACCATTGAATCCGATAAAAATCTTCCCAATATCAAAGTTGTCGATGAATCTATATATTTGGGCTCAGTTACCTACGGAATGTGAGAAAGGAAAGCAGGTTTACTGTAGGATCCCAAATAATGATCAAATATTACACAACTAAGGTAGAGAGAGGACGTGGAGATGTAGAGAGGGGGAGAGAGAGAGAGAGAGAGGAAGAGAAACTTCTATTTCATAAACTAAAACACAAACTTTTTCACATACAAGCCCCACCCTCAAACGACTCATTTGATGGTATTTATACTTCTAATGGTGCCATACTTATGGGCTTTGGTTTGTCTTGTGGATTGGCTTGGATTACAACACTTATAGGGACTAGCTTTCTTTAACTACTAAACTATTAGCTTAGCCCAATCCACGAACCTATTTACTAATCTATTACATATACTATAACAACGTACAAGGTTCCTATATAAAGAATAGCCATCACTTTAATCTACATTTTCGTAATGCTAACATTTACATGTTTAGTAAAAAAAATGTATCTGCTTATTTATTGTTGTTGTTCCATGTAGCCTTCTTTTTTATAATAAAACACAAATCTTTCAATTTTTGACATTTGTGTTTATTTTGTGACTATTCTACCCTTATGTTTTTAACCACTCTGTTGGGAACACGTTTAATTAATATCAAGTGTCGGTCATTATGTTTTGTAATAGGTTGCTTATTTATAAGGCTTATATGTTAGTATTTATTACTAGGCTTATGAAGTAAGCCCATGGGCCTATGTAAAGCCCATTCCTTATGAAAGGAAGGAGCTAGGGATGTTGCCCTAGCATCCTCTCCTATATATACTATTGTAAACACACATTTATTCTTGTTGGTTCACTTATGCAAAACTTACTCTTTCATTATTATCTTTCATATTTGTTCCATAACATTCTCTCTCTAATTTCTCTCTCTAAATACTTGTGTTATTATTACAACATGGTGACCTACAAGTGGTATCATTCGCTGGAAGATGGTTAGATTGTGTTTTGTGTTGATTTCGTGGCTACACTTTCTTTATTCTACACGTTTTTTTTTTCTTTCATTTTTGGTTACTTTCTTGTTTTTTCTTGGTTTTTGGCACTTCTTTGATTACAAACAAGTGTTATAAACCTTTTAGAACAAGAAAGCTACAAGCTTTACGGTTAAAATTTGATTTTTGAAGTTGTACTTTTCATGTTCTTTAAAATTTCGAGTATCTTTAAAAATCATAAAAAATGTTAAAGTTTACAACTTTCCTTTAGTTTTAGTCTTATTAAGCTTAGTTTTACAAGAAAATCGTGTTTAAAAACTTGTTTTGATTGTCTTTAAATATTTTGAGAATCTGTCAAAAATTTTGAACAAGCCTCTAAAACCCTTAAGTTTCGAGCAAGCTGTTCTGACCAAATTTCGAGCAAGCAAAAGCCTGAAGTTTTGAGCAAGCACACCAGGCACTTTCTTCAGGATTGTTGGATTACTCAGTGTTATTCTTTCTTCTATAAGTTAGAAAAACACTTCGACTCTTGAGAATCTTTTTAATTCGTTGAGAATCTTTTTAAGTCGTATGAATTAGAAAGTTTATTCGAAACTTAAAAACTTTCGAGCAACCAAAGTTTCGAACAAGGACCAAACTTTCGAACAAGGACCAAACTTTCGAACAAGCTTGGAAAATTTCGAACAAGGACAGAATAGAAAATTTCGAACAAGCTAAGAAACTTTCGAACAAGGATAGAAAAGAAATTTTCGAACAAGCAAAGAAATTTTCGAACAAGGAACTTACAAATCAACACTTCATCACACTTCTTACCATCTACAAGATCCATTACAACATAAGTTAATCATGTCTCAACATATCTCAGTTTGGTTCACCTTTGGTAACAATCTTTAAATATTTTTAAGTGTGAAACCATAGCCATCATCGATCTACTTTGAAGCTTAGCTTCTGTTATTAATTGCTGATAGCCTAAAAGAAAGAACAAGAACAACTTTGTTCATATTCTTCCTTTGCATCGATTCAAGGAAAGAAAATGATATCTAATTTCGAAGCATAACCTCAGATATATCAATCTTCATTGGTCCATAAGACCTCAGATCCCATTACTCTTCATTGGTCAACAGAAGTTAACAACATAAACAGCCGAAAAACAAAAACAACCATAGGATATCCCATTTCCAAAACAACATCACTCTAATCTAAACCCAACCACTGCCTTACGTTAACAACCCATCACTCTCAGATTTCTCTTTTGCAAATTCAAAGACTCGTCAAAAGAAAAGAGCCACAAAAGACTTTACGATCATCGATCTGTGGAAGCTTTGCTTCTTTGTTATATCTGAAAAATCAAAAGAAGAAACAAGAACAAGGCGTGTTCCCTTCCTTCTTTGGCTCGGTTAAAAGTAAAAATGAAAAAGAAAAATTAGATCTCAGGTTATCTCTTTTGCTATTCAAGATTCATCCAAATACAAAACCCACAAAAGATTCATCGTCATTGATCTATTTTTGCAGCTTAACTTCTTTATATATTCAAAGATTTCAAAGAAAGAACAAAAAACAATCGTGTCTCATCCTTTCTTTCATTTGGTTTACAAAACAACAACAGAAAACGAAACGTACCTTAGAACTTTTAAAACATCTTGAAGCCGTGGGTTGTCTTGGGTCTGTGTGATTCTAGCAAGAGTAGAAAGATTCATTAAGGTTTTATTGTTGTTCGGATTAAACAGAAACAAAGAACAAAATCTGTTTGTGTTGTGGTTTTACTCGAGCAGAAAACAAAATAATGGGACAAAATTTTGTGGTAGCTTCGTCTGGTTGAGAGAAGAAACACAAAAGATTAGGTGACTGCGTTTATTTTTTGTGTTAAGTGTGATAAGGGTTTTTTTGTTGTGAGGAAGTGAGTGTTTTATTGTGCGGATATTTAGGGTTAGTTAGATTTGTTTGGACCAGGTTTAAGGAAGTTGGACTTGGGCCGTGTCATATTTACACAAGTTGGGCTGTGCATAAAAACAAGATCCGATTTTTTTCTTATTGGACTTGTGTTGGGCTGTTGGTTTTACTCACAAAAGGGGGACGAATTTTTTTTCATTTTGGGTATACTTTGGACTTTTATTGTGACATCAAAATGTGGTTAATGTCGGGCTGAATTTTTTAGAACTGAAATAGGATCACAGTTTTGATTGAGCTCCGATAATCCGAGATTGATTATTATTTTGGGTTAAATTTTTGGGTTCGTTGGAGATAACTACTGTGCTAGTTATTGTGAAATAGTGAAAGGTTGAAAAAATCAAGATCAAAGTCATTATTTCACACAAAATTTTGGCGACCTTTTTTACACATATTTTGATTCTTCCAATTACATCGCAACAATCAAGGGGGAGAAATGTATAAATCAAGGTCGCAAATGAATGAACAGAAGTCACAAATCTCCACACCTACCAACAACAGATTAAAACCTTCATCTAATCCTTCACCACCAAACTTTGCTTTTCAAGGATCTCAAGAACAAATGTACTTCAGACAAACTACTGGTGATCCTGAAGTTCCATTTGTGGAATTAAACAAAGAGAAATGCATGGCATGTTTTAGATTACTTCATTCACACCTTAAGGTCCTCTCAAACAAAGACTTAGCAGGAACTCGTACCGAGAATGGATTCAAACGGGCATTTTCATCACTCTTTGGAGAAGACGTTGAGAAGTTCACAAAAATGATGTTTCTCAATGTGGATCAACTGGAGAAGCAACTTGAAAAGGAAGAATTTCACGAGAATGGATCCACGGTCGCCTTTAGAGTGCTCAAGGAACAATTTCAGCAGTTCATCGATTCCTGGTTATCATCTGATTTTGACAGTGTCATGACATGCAAGTATTTTTTGGAATACACTAGAATCGAGGTTAAAAATTTCAAAGACATACTGACCCAACCAATGGATTCGATTGAGAAGTCAATTGCTGAAAGAATACTTCACAGAAGAAAGTATGACAAAAGAGTGAATGAAAAGAAGTTGCAGATTCAAAAAGAGCAAGCTAATACGGTTAAAGCATTGGAAGCTAGTTTGGTTGTTACAGAAAGTGTTAGCCTTGCTATTTTATGAAGATAACATCTTACACGTGAATTGGACTAGATACGTAATATAGTTCTACCCTCAAGGGACTAATAATGTACACGGGGAAAACTATTAGTGTTAGGAGCATATAAATACCCCTCATGACTCTCCATGAGGGGTGTGGGAAAATAATGTAAGCATTTCATTTATTCATTATAATAAAACACTTTTCTTTCACCTTTCTCTCTCTACTTTATCTCTTTAGAATCATGATGTATTTCAATCAACCTAGACCTCCCGAACGTGTTTCTTGATGTTACCAAGTGGTACCAGAGCTAACCAGGGGCGAATCGTAGTGTTTTGTGGTGAAAAATGTGATTTTTGGTGTTTTTCCGAAACAAGTGCGTATTTCTTCGAGTTAGGTATGAATTTCTTCGAGTAAGGTTGCATTTCTCCAAGTTAGGATGAAGTTCTTCGAGTAAGGACTTGAAGATTTCTGAGTAAGGGTTGAATTTCTTCGAGTTAGAAAAGTTCATCGAGTAAGGAAACTTTAAGTTCTGTTTATATTTTACGAGTTAGGAAATCAGAACTTCTCCGAGTAAGGAAATCCTTCGAGTAAGGAGATCCTTCGAGTAAGGACAATATTCGAGTAAGGAAATCTTCGAGTAACAAAAATTTTCCGAGTATGGAGTTATGTTTCCGAATTTCTAGGGTATTTACCAAGCACCAAAGAGTGAAATTCTTCTGAGTTTCTTAAGGTTTCGACGAATATCTAACATACAAAACCCTAGTTTTCGACCCCTAATTTACCGAAAACTTCTTACGGGGGTGTCTAAAGAATTAGGGCATATAACAAACTCACCCATCACACCAAAAACACATATGATATTATTGGTCTACACTTAATAGAACATGATTCATTTCATCGTTTCATCATCTTAATAACCAATTTATCCTACTTCAAATACAAACCATGTATAGCTTAAAAGATCCTGATCAAGAATCACAATCAAATGACAACGGCAAGTATCGGATTTTTGTGACTACGGAGTTTTTGTACGATATTGCTTATTTGGGTTTAAAGTTCATTTCACGGGCATGTGTACTTATTTATCTCCAAGTTTAGAGGTTGGATGGATGCATGACTTTTATAGATACTTGTTTGGGCATTCATTGGTAGTGATTAAAACTTGGACATCTAGCTAAATGTGTGATCTATAAACGCATAAGTCGGTTCTTAATGCTCACATTAGCTATCACTTTAAGGAATTACGTTGTAGTACTTAGTGTCACTTGGAGTTGTGGATAGTCCAAGAAGTAGATATTTCATATACTATTTGATTGGTTTGGGTATATGGCACTACCTATGCTTTAAGGAGTTACGTTGTAGTGCTCAGTATAGGTTCTTAGTCACACTTTTGTACAAGATTAAGTCACATATCTAAGGGGTGTTTACTTCATTCTCAGATCGGTTATATTAGGTTGTCTCCATTCAGTGGTTATTTACTAGTTGGTTCGATTTTGAAGAGGTCGCTTATAGGTTAAAGAGAAGAGATAAGATTGTAGAAAAAGAGAGTCATATTTTTTTGACATATTCTCACGAAAAATGTGCTTAAAGAGGTTATATCCTTATTATTGCTTCCAGTACAAGTTGATTTTTCGGCATGTACACAACATTATGATGATTCCGATAACTCGCAACCATCAGGAGGGAGAAGTACATGAAGGGATAATGTAAAACCCAAAATTTAACTCAATCCGAAATGACTAAAATGCCCTCAAATTAAAATTTTAAGAACTTATAAAAATTATGTAAGTAACATCATGATACTTAACCTAGAATGATTATATCCTAAGTTATGTAATGGACTAAGCTCCAAATAAAAACGTTACATTATAAGAAAATGTACAAAATAAAAATCCTTTGTACCTAGCCATATTAGTCGACCCATATTATGTGTCTAACACATCAAAAATTTCGGCCCATATATGAAGAGATAAGC
Source organism: Artemisia tridentata subsp. tridentata (assembly GCA_021014915.2). NCBI lineage: Eukaryota > Viridiplantae > Streptophyta > Magnoliopsida > Asterales > Asteraceae > Artemisia > Artemisia tridentata. Next base: position 166,928,041 of record CP139502.1, on the reverse strand, counting down.
ATGTCTTAATTCAAATTGATTAGCCCATTATGAAGATTGGTTCATACCTTAAATATACAAATCCCAATACTCGGCCTATATCAAAACCCCTATAACCGAATATTTTTCAAATCCCTAAAAATCTCCAACTCAAAAACTTCGGCTTCTCCTTTCTTTTACTGTGTTCGATCCATCTAGGGCAAAAAGAAAGGCTTTGATCTTGTTCATTCACAAGGTAATTACATATATAACATAATTTAATCCATTGGAATTCTTGAACAAAAACCCTAATCGATCTATACTTGTTCTTCTTTGGTTCGATCACCATTCAAGAAGAAGGAAGGAAAGAATTGGTGAATTAATCTTGCGGTGTTCTTGATTCTTCGTTTGGTCTTCAAGGGTATTTGTATCATCCCTCTTTTTGATTCTCAATTTCGTTTCCTTGATGTTATGGCCATTAAAACACGCATGAGATATAGAAAAGACATGAAATAATAATCATACTACATAAAATAATGAAAACCCTAATATGTATGAATCGAATTATGTATATGGATCTGAATTTAATTAATATGAATATGTTAAAACCTTGTAAGAATCAACCTTTATGTGTTTTGAGTTATATATGAAGGATAGGTGTTAATGGGTGAATTTTTGAATGAATGATCACATAAAATAATGAAGCAGTTTTCTGATCTGGAAATTAATCCGACTTTGATCGCGTGTATTTTGATGATAACGAAGGGTATTTGGGTGTTTCTGGAGTCTAAAACTAAATTCAAGAAAATATCTTTCTGTAGAAATTAACCTTGTAATTTTTAGAGGTCGGGAAGGCAACTTTTTGATTTTTGGAAAATTAAGTTTCTGTCGGAATTCGTATGTCTGGAAAATCCGTCCGTGTTTTTGATTTTTAATTTGCAAAACCTGTCGAATTAGAAGAATCCCTTTGAACTGGGTAATACTTCATACGTCTATTAATCATTGGAATTTTTGTAGATTTTTATAAATTTTTATGAAGGGGTAACAAAGCACAAACGTTTCGTATGTTAAAACTGATCAGAAATCTGAACGAGTCGGCTTAAGTGATTTTAAGAATATAGTTATGCTAGCTAATAAAATCTGGAAAAATTAATGTAAGTTCTAAAGACATATAGGTACGTGTGTGAATTTTTGGGAATTTTATTTCTGAGTTATTTTATGGTTAATAAATTCGACTAAACATGACCAGTTCGTATATAAAATCTGTTAAAAGTGAAAAAGGGATTAAAAAGGTATTAGGTGTTTATTTTCTAAACTAAAGGGTTTAAATTGTCATTTTTCCAAACTAAGGGGCTTAACTTGTGAAACCATGAAACCTTATAATATTTATATTTTATACCCTCATTTTACAACAATTGCATAATTAACCCTAAACTTGTTATAATTGCATAATAAACCCTAAAATTATATAATCGACATTATGAACCTTAAACCATTATCATTGTCACATTTGAATACTTAACCTTGAATATTCTTAATATGGAATCCTACTAATTCTAGAAACTTACTAATTCGGGAAACTTGCTAAATATAGAAAGTTGCTATTTTTGGAAAGTTATTAAAAATGGAAAGTTACCTAAAATGGAAAGATAAACTAAAATTAGTAATCTGAGTTCTAGGAACCACTTGTAATTCTGTCTTCTACTCCTTTAGGTGTGAAGAAGGAGTGATCTGATTCTTTTCAGTGTTTGTTATCTTGTGTTTGTTTGCGTTTCGAATAAGGTACAGATATTCTACCCTTTCTCAGTAAGGGTGTCATTCTCATGACTTTTGATCACGATTCACTATAGGGTTCCCTAAGCCATTGCTATGTTCCCTTATACTTTGATTTGTTCTTCATGTTTCACTTACATCTGTCTATATTGGTTTGATTATGATCTGAGCCTTTTTATTTGGGGCTTTCTTATTTAATCTATGCCTTTGCTATGTTTCCCTTGATTTGTGAACCTTGATAATGGAACCTTGCCATATTCCCTTGATACTTGATATGACTCGTTCATCACCCTGTAACATGAATATTTGAATCACTTGATACTTTGAAGGTTCATTTGATTTTGGTAACTGGATGTGAAAACCTTTCTTAATTATATATGAAATTGTTTGAGAAAAGCTATTTTAAAAAGATGCGATACTACTTTTAAATGAAAGTTACTTAGAGTTTTTAAGAAAACTATTTTTAAGACTATCTTTATGAAAACCGTTTTGAAAGACCATTTTTATGAAAACTATTTTGTAAGATCATTTTTATGAAAACCATTATTGAAAGACTGCTTTAAATGGACTTTTAATAGAAACCTTTTTAAATGAACTGTTGCTATGAAACTTTGCTTTATAAACCTTTGATATAAACCCTTTGCTATGATTCCTTTTGTTTTGACCATTTGATATGAACCATTTGATATGAACCTTATGATATAATTGAAATGGAAATTTGACTTGAACCACTTGATATGAAATTTGAACTTGGATACTTGGACATTTGATACTTGACCCTTGACCCACAGTTTGAGACTACGAGCCATTCACTAGGCATGAGGGTTTCATGTCCATGTCATTGATGCACCGATGGCATGACTCTAGGGCAGGAGAGTGATGACCTGTCCCGTCCCTGACTTGATTTGATTTGTTACGTAGAGGCAGACTTTGGCCACCTGGGGCGTATGGATGCATCCTAGATTTGTTATTTGATTCGAGTTTGTTATATTTGGTGACTGATGGTGTGTGTGATACACGTCTTTCACATCTTGGGAGCTCATGACTCCACCCTTTGGAGGTATCCCCTCATATTGCGTTTGGTACCGAGGTCTCCCCTCCGTACACCTTGATATTTGATTATTTGATTTGATTTGGGCTCGTAGTGGATTTCTGTTTACTTTACCTTATGACCTTGTACTTAGTAATTCCGAGGTCACCCCTCCGGATACATACTTGACTTGATACTTGACTTGACTTGATTTGACTTGGGCTCGGGTTGGGATTACTGTTCCCTTTACTCTTATCTATTGTAACTATTTCTTAACTCTTGATATATCTGCATAACCTTTTATCTTTCTTGCTTTCCCAACTCTTGTTATACCTTGCATGGTTTCACTTACTCCACTATCTCATTATTACTGCTTTGCTATCGTTATATCTGTTCACTGAGCTTTCGTAGCTCAGCCGCATTTCTTTTCCTGCAGCAGGTTTTAGTTTGGAAGCTGGGTATGAGTGGAGAGTACCTTGGACTTAGAAGACTTACTAGCTACCTTGGATTAGAGATGACTAGAAGAGCTTATTTTCAAACTTAGAAATTATTGTATTTCTCATTTGTAACCTTGTAGTTTCAGATTTTCCATTGTAACCATTGAAATTCATTTTGTATTATTTATGTCAGATGCTTGTGTTTGTTCTGATATGAAACCATTATTGCGACATCTCTACCCTTGTCGGGTTGGGGTGTTACAGATAAGGAGTGTTTCGTCTTCCGTAATTTGGTTGATTGGGGGAACTGTGCTTAATCAGGAACCGAAGAGGTACCAATAATGTATACATCGGGGATTATTTAGCAACTTGGATGCAATACTATGTTAGTTATGTTGTTATGCTGCTACCCGACCAAACAACCATTGCGCTATAGTCTAGTGTCTACTTTATCCATTGCGTTGTGTGATCAGAAGACTAAAGAGAATTAATATAAGGGTTGTCAGTTTGGGTGGGGGCAGATAAAAGAAAAAGGCTCACTAGTTAGGAGGGAGTAATAACCTAACTAGATCATTACAGCACCCGAAGTTCAGAGCTCCAAGGATCAGTGCCATTAGTGGACAAAGATCAAATACCGAAGTATTCGGATGAATGAACTTCAAGGATGATGCGTAAGAAGTTCAGAGCTGAAAAAGATCAAAGTTGATATCATCGGAAGAAGGAGCTCTAAGTCATCCTCAGTATCTTGTTTACAGACACTCCGCGCTTCAACAATATTGTCAATCTTGTTATCTAACTTTGGTTATTGTTATTTAACTTTGATTATGTACTTATAGGTCTCATTGTAGCCATTCACGTGTGACGATATCTTGGAGGGAGATTGTTAGCCTTGCTATTTTATGAAGATAACGACTTACACGTGAATTGGACTAGATACGTAATATAGTTGCACCCGCAGGGACTAATAATGTACTTGGGGAAAACTATTAGTATTAGGAGCCTATAAATACCCCTCATGACTCTCCATGAGGGGTGTGGGAAAATAGTGTAAGCATTTCATTTATTCATTATAATAAAACACTTTTCTTTCACCTTTCTGCCTTTACTTTATCTCTCTAGAATCATGATGTATTTCGATCAACCTCGACCTCCCGAACGTGTTTCTTGATGTTAACAGAAAGCAGTGGGACAAAATCAGAAAAGCAGGATGAAAGCAGCAGATCAGTGGATGATATTGATGCTAACGATGCAGATATCATACCCACCTATGACACATAGCCCAACTTTGACAAAGAGCATCTGGTTGAGGTACAATCTACTGTTGATCATATTATGCCTGGAAATGAGAAACAACAAACTGAGCAACCTGGATTCAGAAATGAAGGAGGGGTTGACCAGAATGTTGTAGACTAATGTTCTGAGTCTGAGTCCTTACATGAAAATAAAATAACTGAAACATCAAACCAAACTCTTGATTCTGAAAACTTTTTTCTCAAAAAGACCATTGCCCAATTTCATAAAGATCTTTCAAAACTAGAGGCACATTGCATCTCACTTGAACTTAAAATGCAAAACAAATCTTTAACTTCATAACACAATGACAAATCTTTGAATGAACAAAGTAATCGTGTGGATACATTAGTTTAGGAAAACGAGAAGTTAAAAGCTCAAATTCAAGCAAAAGTGTTTGCAAATGCTTCTTTACAAAACAAATTAAGAAGATTAACTGGCAAGAGTGTGGATACTAAGTTTGCAAAACTATCAATCTTGGGGAAACCATCTCTACAACCTATCAGAAATCAATCAGTGGTTAGGCAACCAACTGCATTTAAATCTGAACGATCAAAATCTTCAAAACCATGGTTTGCCTCCCAATTTGTTGTGAATAATGATTTGACAAAACCAATCACTCCACATTCTTGGCCTAAGGAAAATGCATCTGTTTCAGCTAAACCTCAACACGTGATTATACATGGCTTATCTAGGATTAGTTCGAAAACAGTGTCAAAACCGAGCATTAAAAGTAAAGAGTCTTATGGCATAAATGACATGTACAAGAACTACGATCTAGAAAAAGCTAGGAAAATTGCACTACTTCAAAATGACGGAATTCTAGGTTCAAAACCTCGTGTGATGCTTTCCACTGTATTACAAAACACTGCTAGTAGTAGCAAACCAAAACCTAGGAGCACTCAACAAACAAATAGGAATTGGCTAGCATCTAAGAGTAGTTGCGTAAACAATCATAATGTGCACAAATAAGTTCAATCTAGGAATTCTAATTCTTTCTCGAAAACAAAATAGTTTTCAACTGCGTGTAAGGACAATGCTAAACTTCTTGTTTTCAACAAAAATTTTGAATTTGTATGTCCTACATGTCAGAAATGTGTCTTTCAAGCTAATCATGATGTATGTGTGTCAAAATATCTTCAAGAAGTGAATTCACGTGCAAAGGCACAAACGACTAAGACAAGTAAACCAAACAAACACGTTCAACATAAAGACAAGATACAGAAACATAAGAAGTGGATCATTAGAGGACGTAGGTTTTCTGAACCAAATGATGCTCCCAAATCTCATTCTGCTGCACCTAAAAAGAAAACATCTCCTAGATCTAACCTTAGGTGGGTACCCACGGGTAGAATTTTCAAAACGATTGGTCTTAGGTGGATTCCTATAGGGAAGATTTTAGACATTCACACGAAAACAAATGTGAACTCCACAACATCTATCCCTGAGTCAAGAAAGAAAACCATCAGAATCGTGTGTTCGGGTTTCAAGAAGATAATTAACACTACAACTTTATGCTTCTAACATCTGGAACCCAATTTCACTTGGGGATCCATGTTCTCTGTTTTGTTTCTTCCTTCTTTCTTTATAGATACAACAGGGATGGCTTCAGAACAACTCAGTTTTGGACTCGAGCTTAATATTATGGCTCCGAAATAATTCAGTTTCGGACCCGAGCTTAATGTGATGGCTTCGGAATAATTCAGTTTTGGACCCGATCTTAATGTGATGGCTTCGTAACAACTTAGTTTCGGACCCGAGCTTAATGTTATGGCTTCTGAGCAAAACAGCTTAGGAACCGCACACAACCGTCTTAATTTTCCTGATCAATCAGCTGCACCACCATTGGAACTTAATCGTCAATAATTAGAAACTTTGTTCTCTCCATTGTTTAATGAGTCTATTAAAAGTCGTGTTCCAGACGTATCAAATGTTTTCACTGCACAACCTGATAATATTCAAATTATCGATACATCTAAACCAATAACAACAACCGTTGCTACTGATGCACCTTCAGTTGGCTCTCCAACAACAGATGAACAAACAGCTACCAACAACAATGATACAGCTGGTGATCAACAAAACCAACAAGTACCCGCACCTGCAAATTATGACGGAAATGCTTTCTTTAATCCATTTTCTCTAGCTCCAACTGTTCCAGATATTGTAGAGTCGTCTTCACGCAATTTGGATCCGTCTAATATGCATAGATTCTATAAATATCTCCCTTCAACTCATCAATGGACAAAAGATCATCCTTTAGTGAATATTGTTGGCAATCCATCAGCACTAGTGATGACAAGACAAAGACTTCTTACCGATGGTGAAACCTGCATTTATGATCTCACAGTTAGTCATACTAAACCCAAAAACATTAAAGAAGCAATGACATATGACAACTTGATTGAATCAATGCAAGAGGAATTGAATCAGTTCAAACGTCTTGAGGTATGGGAATTAGTTGAACGACCAGATGGAGTCTATGTTATTGGACTAAAATGGATTTGGAAAGACAAAGTAGACGCCTGAAGGTACGATAATTTGCAATAAGTCTCGATTGGTGGCTAAGGGATTTCATCTGGAAGAAGGTATCGACTTTGAAGAATCATTCGCTCCAGTGGCTAGACTTGAGGCAGTTTGAATTTTTCTCACATATGCGGCTCACAAGTACATCACCGTCTATCAAATGGATGTAAAGACATCATTTCTCAACGGTCTATCACGTTAGGAAGTGTATGTCAGCCAGCCGGAAGGATTCATTGATCCAGAGCATCCTAATCATGCCTACCGACTAAGGAAAGCTCTTTATGGTCTCAAACAAGCCCCACGAGCATGGTATGATAAGTAGTCAGCTTTCTTGTTAGCCAATCATTTTACAAATGGATCTGTGGATCCAACGTTGTTTACTCAACATCACGGGGAGGACATTTTTAAATTGTTTAAATTTATGTTAACTGACATTATTTTTTGGTTTAACTAAGAAAAAGTTTTTAGATGTTTTAGCAAACTGATGAAACAAAATTTTGAAATGTTCATGATGGGTGAACAAAAGTTCTTCTTAGGATTCCAGGCTCATCAATCACCTCGTGACATCTTTCTCTGTCTATCCAAATATGCTCTTGATATACTGAAGAAACATGGCATGACCAGTTGTGATACTTACAATACTTCTATGTCAGCCACACCACCAATGCTAGATGTTGATTTACATGGGAAACTTGTTGACCCTACCAAATACCAAATTATTTTTGGGTCTCTCATGTATCTAACAGCTAGCAGACCAGACATAGTATTTGTTGTCTATCTTTGCTCCCATTATCAGTCAAGACCAACTGAACGACACCTCAGTAAGGCTAAAAGGATCCTTCGATACATAAAGAATACCATTCACTTGGGACTCTGGTATCCGAAGGATTCTATTTTTGGACTAATAGCTTCTTTCAGATATTGATTACGCAGGTTGCTTAGATACTCGCAAAAGTACTTCTGGTGGTCTTTATTTTCTAGGTGATAAATTGGTATCTTGGCAGTCAAAGAAACGGGATTGCACATCATTGTTTTCCACAAAAGAAGAATATGTAGCTATGTTCGCCTACTGTGCTTAAGCCATTTGGATGAGAACACAACTAATGGACTACGCTTACGTATTTGACAAGATCCCGATGTATTACGACTCCAAGAGTGCAATTTCAATCTCGTACAACACTGTTCAACACTACAAGTCAAAGCATATTGCCCTCAGATATCATTTCATCAAGGAGCATGTCGAAAAGGGTACAATTGAACTATACTTTGTGGGTACTCAATACCAATTGACGAACTTGTTTACCAAAGCCTTGCCTCCGGCAAGATTTACTGAGTTAGTCCATCAGATTGGTATGCGGTGTTTCACTTCAGATGATCTGGAAAAAATTTCTTAAACTAAAATGACCAAGTCAAACACCAAACACTTTGTAAATACTTATTTGAAAAAAAATATATATATATATATATATATATATATATATATATATATATATATATATATATATATATATATATATATATAAGTTCTTTCTCTGTGTGCAAACTTCTTATCTTCAAAACTATGTTCCTCCATTAAAACGAATTTTGCTTTGCATTGTCAAAATGAAACATGTTTTGAGGGGGAGAAAATGTTCACAACATCATAAAGTTTGCACACCTTATCATTAGTCTTCAAAAAACATATTTCTTCATCATTCGGATTAGAAACTCATTTTCAAAAGTTCTCTGATCTCACAAAATAATTGATAGTTCGAGGGGGAGAAAATAATTTTTTTTGCAATCATTGGCGAGAGCTTTCTTTAACTTTTATCTTTCTGCAACAGTCCCAAATTAACCATGTTTGGACTTCTAATGGAAATGTAACTAACCTTTAATGAGTAAAGTACACAAAAGTATTAAACTTAGGTAAAAGGACCTTACATAGAAAATAAAACATGCTCAGGGACTGCAAGTGTCAAACAGTCAAACTTTACTTGACACTTAGTGACACTAATAAATGTTTCCACAAATGTTCTCAAAAGTATCACATATAATCGAAAACCTCAACGATTCAGACTAACGATTATTTTTGATCCTCGATCTTTTTCCACGATTGTGAGTTTCTAATTTCTTCATGGTTGTTGTCTAATCGTTCCCTAAATGTTTCAAATGATTTCAACGGTTAAAAAGGCATAATCAGAAACTAGGGTTTATGTAATTATCGATTGGAGCATTTCTCTTTGATGTGTTTTTAGTCCAATTAATCAGTTCATATAGCTTTAGAGAACACTAAAGAATGCTTGATTGGTGTGTTTACACGATTAGAAACAACATAGGTTTGAAATTAAGTGATTTAGGGTTTAAGATGTCGATGTCTTTGCTACTACTACTAGGGCATTTTTTTGTACAATGTTCATGCATTATAATGCTAACATGCGTGCAAAGTCTCAAATCATATCCCCAAACCATGATAATAATCAGAAAATTTTGAGTGAAAGAATGAATTAATCTATGATCTTATGTGTTAATTTGAGAATTCTGAGCACTTAGGAATGTGTGTTAATTTGAGAATTCTGAGCACTTAGGAATATTTAGAATGAGTTTTTTATTCATCTGTATGCTTGTTTGTGCCTGATGCATTTTCTGTGTGCAAGTACATGTCATCCCATTTAAAGTCAAAATATGTTTCGTCAAAACGTTAACTATTGTCAAAATGTTTCTTATAGAACATATTTTGAGGGAGAGAAAAATGGTCAACTTTTACAAAACTATTTCATTCATGTAGTTGTATATTTTCAAATCGTTGAAAACTTGTGATGCTCATGATCTCTATTGCACCAATCTCTCATGAGTGTTTTTCAAAGTATAAAATTAACTAGATATTATCGTGCGGTGTTTGAGTTCTTACGGCTCAAATGAGAGAGGTCAAAGGGCTAAATGTGTCAAAAGGCTAAACTTGAAAAAGGATTCAAATGATGAGAAACAAGTTTTTCAAACTCTACACTCTCGTTTTACACCGGTAAAGCAAGTGTGGAGACTAAAGCAAAGTCATTCAAAAACTTTCAATTTTTCAAAATTAGAAATGCTTTCACTGAAATAAAAGAATGGCTCTACTTTGATCATCCCAAATACCGAAATATTTCCATTTATCACAAAACAACTCTTCAAAAAGAACCCATGAGGTTCAACTCTAGATGGAAATCTTCTTTTTCAGATTTTAAAACTCAAAGAGAGACACTGGGTTTCTCAAACAACTTTCAACAGAAAATGAGTTTTAAATTTCCATTGATTCCATGAGTGTCATTTCAAAATGAAACAAAGGTTTTTAGTCCTCGTTGAAATTCAACATCTTTTAATCGGATTGACACAACGTACAAATGGATTTCAAATTTTGGTAAACCTGTTGGTGCCATGCTTAAATGGGTTCACGAGGTTGTTGTCTAATCTGATATTCAAGCATTCTTTGTTGTATAATACTTGATTGTGTTTTCTAAAACCTTGAGCAGAATCATCTCACGAATTTTCAAAAAGTATTTTTTTTTAATACGATTCTAAATTCTGCTCAAAAAAACTATCTCTCGAATAAACTTCATTATTTGAGGGGGAGTATTTTTGTTAAAAGAAAATAAATTTTGTATTAAAACAATGGCTTGTGCACACATAATAGTGCACAACCCGTTCTTTGTAAAGAGAGGACCCTGAAGTACGCTTCAGTGCCTCAATCCTAATATAAAGAGCGAAATCTTCTTACTTTTGAGTAGAATTAATCAAATTTTAAAGTATTTCATAATTCTTCTCAAAAGAACAAGTATTCTGAGTGGATCAAACACTTAGGATGTAACTCCTTTATGATGTGTTTAAGATACTTTGAGGTTATATTGTTAAGTATGCGGAATCTACTTAACAATACTTAGAAGGTTTTGTTTTTGATGTAACAGTAATGCAGTATGAGTAATGAACACAGTGATTAACTTCAAACGATTCAATATTATTCAAGAATAATATGAGTGATCTCAATATCACTAGGGTTACAAAAACCTTTAATCTTAACAAAACTTGTATGACTCGTGTTTTTTTTTTTTTTTTTGTTCTGATCTAACCTAGGGCCTCCTTTTATAGACTTAAGGAGTCCTTTACAAGATAAGTATCTACTCGTATATTTCTAACTAATTATGATATACATACAATCTATACCATACTTATCCTTGACACGTCCTTCTAGAACCTTTTAAACAAGCAGTACCTTCTGATATACACTAACAGTACTAACTTCATAGTTTGTACTGTTAGTTATCCTTCAGCAGTCTTCACTTATACATTAGCAGTTTGTACTGTTAGTGTATTCTTCCAGCAGTACTAAGTCAGAAACATTTAATTCCCAACAATCCTCCCCTAAACTTGTGATTTACCCTAAATCATCAAGTTTCTCTGAATTAAATGAGGATTGTGAGGACTCTTCCAAACACTACATAGTCAACCTTGGTCTTCTGGCTTTCATTTCTTCATGTAGCTGGAATATCTTCCTTATAATTCTCTTACCATCTCTGAATCTTCTTCAACTTTAAGTCTTGATGCAAGCATAACCATTAATGTAGCTACTCTTAGTGGATAATCTCTTTCAACAAACAAATAAACCTCCACTCCTGCTTTTGTAGAAACTCTGTAAACTCCACAGTTATCAAATAGCTTCCATGTGGTATCCATATCATTAGCTTGCAATCTCCATAGTGTATCATTAGCATCTGGCTCATATAATCTTTTCAGCTCAACCCATAGTTCTTTATCTTTATCATCTGTAGGATCTGTAGACCTAAACCTTTCTTGAACTAAGCTCCAAAGCTTATCCAAGTCTTCTCTGTCAAAGGCTTTTATCATGTCTTCAAAGAATCTGTAAACTTCAAATTTTCCTCCTACTCTGATGATTTTCCATCCTTTGATCATTCCATCTGAGTACACCTCCCAATCAATAATGGGATGCTTGGCTTGAATAGGATCAACATTAAGAGCTTCTGGAATTACCACCATCATTCCATGGATCTATTCATCAGTCAGTGTCTCTTCCTCTTCCTCAGCTGATTCTTCCTCAACTGGTTCATCATGCTTTTCTTCTTCTGTCTTTTGCTTCTTGGATTCCTCAGATTCCAATTGCTCTGCTGCTCTCTTCTCTCCTCTTCCTTCACTCCTTTCAAGATCACCTCTCAGAAACATCTGCATTCTCCTATGAGTATCAATGTAGATTCTTTCAATCTCTTCAAAAGACCTTTCCTTGAAATGATGTTCTTTCCAGGTGTCTTGGTGCTTCAGATATGTCTTCATATAGGACAATTGTTCTTTTTTGGAAGGGGGATTCTTCTGAGCAGCTTTCTTTTTGCTTTGGTTCTTTCTGATCTCCTACAGTAGGTCATCAATGGCTTGTTCTTGTTCTTCTCTTGTAAATTGTAACCTTTCTTCTTCTTGTAGCTTTGCAGCTAACTCACTATCAGCAAGAACCTGAGCAGCTCTTTCTTCTTCTTCTATTTAAAACTTGTGCTCAACCATAAATCTTGCTAATCTTTCTTCTTCAGCTGCCCTTGCTAACTCATCTTCATGAAATCTCTGAGCTAGCTCTTCATCAAGAGCAACCTGAGCTTGGCTCTTCTTGGTTGTTTTCTGTAATGGTTCTTCTTCTATCATGATCCCCTTACCCTTGTCTACCCTTGATCTCTTTGGCCTTCTTGTGTATACTACACCAGCAATACCTTGTGAACCACCAGTACCTTCTTCTGGAATACTAGTAGTACCATGAAATGCACTACCAGTACCTTCTATCATTCCACCAATACCTTGAGCTGTTTGATCTCCTTGCCTCCCCTGAGTATCAAACTCCTCTTGAACCAAAGAAACCTGAGGATCTTCATCTAATTGGGCAGTCATCCTCCCCTGTTTGGAAGATTCCTCACCTTGACCATCACTTTGACCATCTGATGAGCTTGATAAAGAAGATGATTCATTTGATTCTACCATTTGAGTTAATCTCTTTCTTTTAAGTGTCTTGACCTGTTGCTCCAATTTCTTGACTTTAAGCACCAGTTTTGTATATACCTTGCCAAAAACCTTCTTGTGAGAGATGAGATCAGTCTCCAAAGTAGTGACCTTTTCAGAAAATTTTGTACACAAATCCATCAATTCTTGTAATGTCTTATTGCCCTCAACACTTCCTGATGCGTAACCTTCAGAGAAAGGTGCATCATGGGGCAAAGACTCATAGTCCACCACATGGTGAGCCTCTGAGCCACCCAAAATTTCCGGTTGGCTTGGGATTCCACCAATAATACTGGGTACAAAGGAACTTGGTACTGTTGGTGTTGCCATAGATTGGGTCTTATTTATGTTACTTCTGTCCTACCTAGCTTCTAAGCCTAAGACAGTAGAAGTAGCCCTTTCTATACTGATAAAGTCAGCCTCATCTTCTACATGGGGAAGGGTAGGGTCTCTGTGCTGAGGAACAACAGAGCCCTTTCTGGATAATGACCTATCTGGTGATGATGTTGGTTGTGAAGGTGATTGTTCTGATATTGTGGGTGTGTGTTGGGAGTCAACTGGGCTTGTTGATCATTCACCCTGTACCGGTAGCATTGAATCAAATAATGGAACCTCTTCCCCACTATACCCTTTTGAGGCCATCCTCATATTACTGAAAAGTTTTTGGGTAAGTTTGGGTGTTGGATAAACATTTTTATGAGGAAGAAGTTGATGTTTCTTCAGGTTCAAAACAGTTTGGATGAACCTGTGATACATCAAAAACTTTGATTTGCTATCAACATTTTTAACCATTCCTTCAAAGATGAGTTTTGAAAAATTAAAAGTTCTGTCAGTAGCTAAGCAGTTGCAATATTGCTACTGAACTGTTCCCATGAGGTTTTCTTAGGACTGAGACAGTGAAGGATGGTGTGTATCAAAAACCTCCATTGTGGGGCAAAACAACCTTTTTGAAAAGTTAAAGATTGTGATTGGATGTTGTACCCCATCCTGGTTAAAGTTTCAAAGATTTCAGTGTTTGGCATAGCACTAATATCATTGTCATCATTCAGATGGAGATGCCTTCTGAGTGATGATTCAGTAAGAGTGATAGATTTACCATCCACTGTTGCATTTAACTCTTTGTCACCATTGTCAAATGTTCTGACAGTAGCAATCTGCCAAAACTCTTTGATGTGGGAGACATAGATAGTGGGATTTAATGTTAAAGAATACCTTATGTGGGAACCATTTAAAAAGTCCACTATCTGATGGAATTATGTATCATCCTCTGCTTTTTCCAAAAACGAGACCATGTTGTGTTTGTCAACAAAGAATAAAGAAGCCATTATTTTTCAATAAAAGTGAGATTTGACTATTGGGAATAGTGTAATTTTAGGTTAGAAACTAGATGAAGAAAGTAAATTGAGATATTATGATTGACTTATTAGGGTTTCTATTGGACCGACTTCAATTAAAAAATAACTTTTGTTTGAAGATAAGGTGAATATAATAGATTAAAAATAAAAATATCCAAAAAGGAAACCCTGAAAATAAGGAATTGAGCAGTAAAAATCTCAACTAACTCTCAACGGCTATTTTCAAAAAGCTGTTATTTTGCACCAGTACTAACATCTATCCAGCAGTACTAACTTAAGCCTACCACTACTAACTTTTTGCCTGGCAGTACTAACTTTTTGGAAAAAATTTGACTTAGCAGTATGAACTCAATTTTGATTAAAAACAATACTGCTTACTACCATTTTGAAGGGATTAAGTGTAAAGACAGACACTTAATCATAATTTTGGTTTAATGCAACCTCTGGTTGTGTGAGAACCAATGATTTTAGTTATAAATAACTGCCTGTGATCAGATAAACTCATTCAAAGAACTTTTTTGACAGGGTTTCCAGCTCGTGACAGTTGTTGCCTCTAACACAATTGTGTTAGATTCACGTTTGCTCGCTGTTCTCTCTACTAGATGTCCTTAGACTAACACATTTTACAAAAGTATAAAATGGTAGAGAGTGAGTTAGGTCAGTTACTATCTGACTAACTAAGCCATCAATTCCAATAGAAAACATCATAATAAGATTTCAAGAAAGAAGTTTTAAAGAACCAGTTAACTTATGTATAAAACCTTTGTTAATAGATCCTCAAACTCTGTCCATCATCAACCTATTATGTCAGCAACTAATCCACCAAATGCTGCTCACACAATGCACTAGTAATTCCTTTGTGCTTGAACAATCCATACCTGCAATTGTTAGTCCAAAACCAAGAAAACAAAATGCAAAGCATTTGCCTCATAACAGTATAAACATATGACTAACAGTTCTAACAAACAGTCCAAATTTGTACTAACAGTACAAATTATACAAAAACACACAGATTAAAAACTTTAAGGGTTAAGCATTCCAATACTTGCTACTAAGTATTGAAACCTTCCAACATCAAAGGCTTTTGTGAGAAGATCTGCAAAGTTTTGATCAGTATCAATTTTGACAACTTGAATTAACTTTTTCTCTTTGCAGTCTCTGATAATTTGATGCCTAATTTCTATGTGTTTTGTTTTAGAATGTTGCACTGGATTTTTAATAATGCATATTGTACTGCTATTGTCAATATATATCATGGTGTTCATAAAATTATACCCATAGTCAAGCAGTTGATTTTGAATCCAAAGCACTTGACCATAGCAACTTGCAGCAGCTACATACTCAGCTTTATTTGTAGAAGTTGCCACAATTATCTGCTTCTTACATTGCCATGATATGAGTCTGCAACCAAGGAACTGACATCCACCAGTTGTTGATTTCATGTCCAGACTTACACCAGCATAATCACTATCTGAATATGCCACCAAGTCAAAAGGTGATTCCCTAGGATACCACAGACCCAACCTAGGTTGACCCTTAAGGTATGTAAAGATCCTCTTGACAGCAATTAAATGAGAAGCCTTGGGAGTGACTTGAAACCTTGCACAGGCACATACAGCAAACATGATATCTGGTCTTGATGATGTAAGATACATCAAGGACCTTATCATTGATCTGTAGGTGTGTACATCAACATTTTCTCCATCAGCATCTTTAATCAAAGTTTTCTCTAGATCAGCTGGTGTGCTTGCCACTTTAGCATCAGTAAACTGAAACTTCCTTAGTAGCTCTGCCACATATTTATCCTGACTGATAAATATGCCTACAGTTGATTGCTTTACTTGCAACCCCAAAAAGAAGGTAAGTTCCCCCATGGAACTCATCTGAAACTTATCATGCATAAGTTTCTCAAATTCCAAACACATTTCCTTCCTTGTGGATCCAAATATAATATCATCCACATAAACCTGTACCAGCAAGATATCCTTCTTGTTCTTCTTGATGAATAGAGTCTGATCAATCTTGCCCCTTTGGAATCCATTCTCTAACAAATAAGAAGTCAAAGTCTCATACCATGCCCTTGGAGCTTGATGTAGTCCATAAAGAGCTTTCACAACCTTGTACACCTTATCAGGATGTTCTGGATCAACAAAACCTGGAGGTTGTGAGACATACACCTCCTCTTCAATAGTACCATACAGGAAGGCACTCTTGACATCCATCTGGTAAACAGTGAAGCCCATGAAAGAAGCATAGGCTAAGAACAGTCTGATTGCTTCAATCCTAGCTACTGGTGCAAAAAATTCTTCATAGTCTATTCCCTCTTCTTGTGTATACCCCTGGGCTACAAGTCTTGCCTTGTTTCTGATCACAATTCCCCTTTCATCCCTTTTGTTTCTAAAAACCTATTTAGTTCCAATTACCCTCATACCCTTGGGTAAATCTACTAGTACCCAAACCTTCTGAATCTTGAATTGGAGAAGCTCCTCTTGCATTGCTTCTACCCAGCTTGAGTCTTCTAAGGCTTTGAGAACATTTTTGGGTTCAGATTGTGAGAGGAAACACACAAACAAACATGTGTTGGCATCTTCATGCTTCTTTTCTTCATAAACAGCACTAAGAAACCCTTGTTGGTCTGAAGTCATAGTCTGTCTTCTTGTCTTCACACCAGACTGTATGTCCCCAATCACATTGTCTAGGGAGTGATCTCTGTGTATCCTTCTGTGTGGTGTAGAGAGAACTGGATAGGTGGGTGGTATATTGTTGATATCCACCTCATCTTCTGAGAAATCAGCAGTATTAGTATCTGATGGGCCAGCAGTATGAACATTTTGCCCAGCAGTACTAACTTAGGGCTCAACAGTACAATCACCATTTATATTGTTATCTTGATTCTCTTGATCTTCAACTTCATCTTCATTGTTTCCATCTTCAAAACCTTCCTTGTTAATATCATTAGAAGGTTCAGAGCCAAGGGAGCTCGTGATCTGATCCTTTGAAGATGAATCCACACTGTTCCATATTGGCATCAGCAAATGATCTTGATCTTTCTACTTTCTCAAACCTGCTTCATTTGTTGCAACATCAGCTTCTGAACCTGCAAAATCATTAGAAAAGGTTCCTGCAACAACTGGCACATAGTTCATTGATTGGGTTAGAGAATCAAGGTCAAATAGCCATTTTGGACCTTCACCTGCAACATTAGATTTATTTTCTAGAAACTGAACATGCAGGTTCTCCTCTACTTTCCTTGTTCTTGTGTTGTATACTCTAAAGGCTTTGCTATTTAGTAAGTACCCAACCAAGAATCCTTCATCTGATTTGCCATCAAATTTGTCTAGATGGTCTAAGGTATTTAGAATAGTTACATGACACCCAAAAGGTCTTAGAAAACCCAATGCAGGAGTTCTACCTCTAAAAAGCTCATATGGTGTCTTGTTGTGAGGTTTAACTACCAAAACCCTGTTCTGCACATAACAAGCAGTATTAACTGCTTCAGCCCAAAAAATGATAGGCAGCTTAGAGTCAGCTAACATGGTTCTAGCAACTTCTATAAGTGTTCTATTTCTCCTTTCAGCAACCCCATTCTGCTGAGGAGTTCTAGCAGTACTAAACTCTCTTCAAATACCTTTTTCCTTACAGAACTCATCCATAACTCTATTTTTGAACGCTGTCCCATTGTCACACCTAATGACTTTTACTTTCTTATCCACTAAGTTTTCTATCTCAGTTATAAATGTCTTAAGAATGCTAGGTTTCTCATCCTTACAACCCAAAAAGAAAACCCATGTGAATCTACTATAGTCATCAGTAACTACAAGACAGTACCTTTTATGCATAATATTACTCACAGATGTAGGGCCAAACAAATCTATATGTAGCATAAACAAAGGTTGATCAATAGATTTGAGGGTCTTAGGCTTACAAGAAGCCTTGTGTTGTTTCCATTTGAGACAAGCAACACAAGTCTGGTCATTTTCAAATCATTTTTTAGGCAAGCCTCTTACCAAACCATCCTTAACAATTTTATTTATGGTTTTAAAATTTATATGACCAAGTCTTCTATGCCATAACATGGACTCATCCAATGTGGCCTTTGCAACAAGACAAGTAAAGGCCTCTTTAGGAACAATCTTCTTCATATCAACACTGTACATGTTGCCCTTTCTTGGAACTTTAAGTAGAACCTGAATTTCATCAGGAAGCTTAAAGTCTGGAGAAAGCACAAGACATTCAGTTTCAGTAAAAATAACCTTGTTCTTTTTATCACACATTTGTGAGACACTAAACAGGTTATACTTGATGCGTGGTTTTGCGACCTTACAACAGGTTTTACCTCTCGAGGGATCTCGAGAAGCTTGCAATCCCCACCAGGCAGTGTACCTGACCGATGTAGTATAGTGAAGTGGCAAGTACCGGGGGATTGATCGTTCTCTAGGGGAATAGTGTCGTTAGGATTGAAAAAACTACTCTAATAGGCCTAAGGGTGAGGGAAGATTCTTTTTGTATTTTTATATTTTTTATAAAAGCAAGTAAAATCTCGAGTTTGAAGGAGTGGGCGGAATTAGTTGCTAATCAACTAACCCAAATAACTACAAATGCAAATAAAATAAAATAACTGAAAATGAAAAGGTTGTGGAACTTATATGGAGAGAAATGTGTTTACTTAGATTTCCTTACTCCCCAACTATCTTTTACCGGTTGATTAGTGTGTATTAATTGCGTGGATGACGGGTGTATTCCTTAATACCAATCGTGGGGTGGCGTACGTACTTCCCCAACTCTACAAGCTCCTACTTCACTCCTATGTCGAGCCGGCTAAGAAGCTCCTAACACGGGATCATTAGAATTCGCTCATGCATTAAATACAACCATAATAACCTTAGTACGCATTGGTTCATGTTTCTTAAGACGTTCAAGCAAGTTACCGTATAGGAGGTTAGCCAGTTTTCTTAAGCCTAACATCGATAAACAATCATCCAATACAATTAATGACACACCAACAACCAATAATCAATAGTTAGGTTTCATTAGATCTAAGCAAACACAAGATAAATCTAGCCTAGCATGTTAATTAAAAGACAAGAACAAGATATAATCAAACAACACATAGACATATTGAATGATTAATTGATTACTTATCTTCAATTAAACATGGGAGATCCAAGGGTATAAAACCCTTAAAAATGGCAGAAAATTCGTCTTAGGGTTTCTCCTCACAAAGTTGCACACTAATGACTAAAAATTGCAAAACTATATATAGAATTTAGGGGCTGACGGCGTCACGTTGTAGGAGGTGACGCCGTCACCTCGCCGCGGCTAGGGTTCCCGGATGGTCTTCCTGACGCCGTCCCTCTTTAATCCTCCAAAATCCACTCTGGCGCGTCAAGGGTTGACGCCGTCAGAATTGTGCTTGACGCCGTCTCTCTTTAACTTAAACCGTGACGACCTTGATCACCTTAAAGGGTGACGCCGTCAGACTTCCATTGTAAAACTTTCTGGCGCGTCACGTGTATTTGTCATATCCACCTCTTTTGCCAAGCCGTGACGCCGTCAGGAGCAATCCTTGACGCCGTCATGTGTACTTTTCCAGCAGCTTTGGAGACTTTGTCGTTTTCTTCACTTTTATGCTCCAAAAACGTCCAAAATGCTTCCTTTTCCAGATTTCTTCTCCAAAGTACCTAAAATGACAAAAGGAACGATTTAGGGCAATATTTGATCAAATAAATATGATTTAGGGCTTAAATGACCCCCTAAAAGCGGTACACTTTTCGCTTCATCAAATACCCTTACACTTGAGATTTGCTTGTCCTCAAGCAAATGCGCTTTTATTCTAATCAAAATACAAGTTAGGGGTCATTTAACGCTAATATAAAAGTAATTACAACAAATAGTCGTTCCAATTTAATCATAATAAGCACGGAGATTACAAACTAGCACCTCACAAGTAGTGTTTAGATACTCACATCTCTCAGGTGTCATAAAAGTATATCTCATAAATGAAAACGGATAATATCTCTCACTACCTGTGATAGCAAATAGATTACCATAGGCTTGGGAAAGGATCAAAAACCTTCTCCACTAGGCGTAAGCACCTAAGATAAACTATCAAAGAGGGCTTTTAAATGGGTTATAACGTTAGGTGTAGGGATATGATAAACACGGATTTGTTGGATAAAGGATATTTTACTGGTGGCGAGTTAAAGATATTGATTAATTACATGTACACTATGGCGTTGCTAAGCCGAGACTAGACTCGACTTAAGCTAATGAAAGAAATAACAAAAAGATAAAATAAACATAAAATGAAACGGGATGGTAGTCCGTATGTTTTTTCTACTTTTCTTTTTCTCATTTTTTTGTATTTTTCTTTATTTTTTCGATTTTTTTTTCATAAACTCTTGCCCTACCATCCAAAATAATACATCATAGGGGCGTTGCATTCCCCTTACACTTGAACTTTTACATAACTTTACAATTAACTATTCTATCGACTCGAATTAAGATAATCGAAACACTTGGAGTACTTTTAAAATATTTAGCACATATGGGGGTAATAATGTTGTTCTTCCCCATTACTCCATTACACTAGTACTTTACCCATGAGTCCCAATCGTCCCAAAACAATATGTACAAGGATATGACTCGACTTAGCAACCATGTAATCAATTAGATAATTAACTTGGGGTTTAAACAAATGTTGTCACAATAATGCACTAAAAATGAGTGCATACAAGGTAGGCTAAGGCGATTTGGGTGTACATTTAAGTGGGGTGTAAACAAATTCTTACTTTAAGTAAAATGCTTAAAGTTAGAAACGAAAAGATAGGCTCTGAGGGGTGTACTAGGGGTATCGTGTACTAAAAATGAGTACAACGCAAAGGGTGTGGGAGAATTACTTGACCAATGTAGCCAACGTAATTATAACAAAAACACAGGTGTAAAACAATGGGTTAATCCTAATGCCTCTTATCATGTAGTAAATCTAACTACACGAATGTAGTCTCACTTGTGGCCTCGGAATGGTCCTAACGCAAGTTCTAGAATCTAAGTGCTACCGGTACACACATCATAGCATAAATGCTTTTCCTACCAATTCTAGGGGCGAACCTCACATATTTGGGGGTGGAAAATTTTTTTAGTGGTACGGTTTTTGTGCTAGTCATATAACTCCTATCCATGAGACGCTCATTAAGACCAAAGTTTCACTCCTATATGTTGTAAAAAAATTTAAATTTGGCACTAAAATTGCCTTAACAGGTATTTCTCTCAGTTTTATTACACATCTACCATTAAACAAACAAAAATCAAGCGTAATAGCATTCTCTAAAGTATCGTACTTTACCCCCCCCCCCCCCTTACACTTAAGATGAACATTGTCCCCAATGTTCAAATAACAAGATGTAAAAGTAAATAAGGTAAAAGAATGAAATCAAATACTCCCCTGATTCGTTTGGTGGATAAAGGGGTAACATGGTTAGATCTTCTTCCAAGAGAAAGTAGAAGCTCCAAGACTAAAGCATCGCCAAAAGCTAGATTCCACATACATCTCCTTGTCCAAAATAACCTGTTAAACCTGAGAAAACAAACACAAAAACCTACATAACATCGGCGGGATAAATCTATATAAGGATATAATGCTTGTGGAATGACTATTTTGCAGATTCCTGGAGTTTATAAGTTAGAGATTTAATAAAAACTTTTTATGAAAACAAAACTTTCAAAAATTTTAGAAAATTAAAACCTGGCGCCGTCAGGTTGTAAGGCCTGACGCCGTCAGAAATGATCTGACAGAATTCTCATGTTAAGTTTCCGGAAAATTTCTGGAAAAACCTATACCTTACTTCCTGGAATTCCTGCAAAACATCATTATGACTCGATAAAAGCATTTGACTCAAACAATTACTAATATGTATGTTAATTTAATATTGTTATGATTCATGTTCATTTGTTCTAATAAACCGATTTGGATTTCCCTTACACTTATCTTTTGCAAAATACCTTTATATGTAGTTAAGACGAAGTTAAAAACAAGATAAAGCATTTTCACAATTTTGTTTTGAACATGAATCAATAATAATAAAAATTAAACATACATACGGAAGCAAATAAAATCAAACAAACACATAAATAAACACACAAAGCAAATAAAGCTTGGGTTGCCTCCCAAGAAGCGCTTATTTTTGTTCGAGTCACGAGCCTGACTCTACCCTTATTTAACGGAAATAGGGGAGGTTTTCCCTACACTTAGGGTTAAGTGCGGGTGATAGTAGCGATACACACCAGCTTGGTAGGAGTATGCCACGTGAGAAAAGATTGGTGGATGAATTATATGCTCAAAGGGGTGTGCTCCTTTCATCATAACCTTACCTAGTTCACTTTGGTCAATGGGTGAGTTAAAGTGTTCTCCTAAAAAGGGATCATTTTCTAACAACTTCGAGAGACTCCTAATTGGGAATCCATCTTGACCCAATAGACCCGGTTTAAAACCCATAATGTTTCTTGTGATCAATCATGAATGGGTGATGTAGACATGTAAGGTCATTTTTCACTCCTATATTGTCTTCCTCACTACAAGGCTTAATGTCTACTACCTTAATCTTAACATTACCCGGACTACATGGTTTGATGGGTGGATCGGGACCTTTTTCAATTCCTAAATTCACATCTAAGGATGGAAGATTAGGTAACGGTTTTGGCTGAGGCTCCGGTTCATCAAAACTAGGAACTTCCATATAACTAAAAGAAAGGTTATGACTACAAGTATTCAAACCTATATCCTCTAGTTGTGTTTGGTCCAAGGGTTCTACCTCTATTGGGGTTCCTATAGTCTCTTCTACTTCTTCTGGGTAAGTCACGGGTGGTGTGTGTGCCTCAAATGATGGTAGGACTTGTGGGGTACTTGGTGGGCTTATGTTACTTACCTCATCATTCCTTGTGTCAAGATCACCTATATCCTCATCATGTGTTTTAGTAGAATCTAACCCTAACATTTTCCCTAGTATCTCAAGTGCTTCTCTAGGCATCTCAACTTCTATATCCGAATCATAAGGATCATCCTCAATATTCTGACTGCTATATTCAAATTGCCCAAAAGATTCATCATGTGTTTCTTGAGATTCATCGTCATCGATCATAAAACCTAGGTCTTTTTGATCAATGTAATCATGCTCGGCTAGATCCTCCATCACATCAAGATCACCTAAGTGTTCATCTTGTATTATGGTAGGGCCTAACCATGACATGCAGCTAGGTGGCTCAACTCTACCCTCATGTGTGTCGTATGTTTTGGTGAAATCTATCCCACTCATGCAACTAACCATATCAGAATCTTGGTTTGATTCTAAGTCCATGTTCTTAGAAACTAGGTCTCTTTGCTCATACGAATCCACCAATTCGTTCCACTTATGGGTCATGGTTAGGAAGCTTTCCTCAAAATTCATCCAAATGGTCTGACTAAAAGGAATTGATCCAGATAATGCTCGTCTAATAGAAATCTCACATGCATAGAATTCATTAAACCCATCTAACCTTACCCCTAACTCCTTTTGGAAATCACAAAGATCACACAAAAATTCATAGGAATGATAGGAAACAAATCTATTGGTGAAATATAATTGTTCCTCTATTGTCAATGATCTAAATGGAATTTCATCCGTCATAGTGACAAATGAAAATGGTTTTACAAACAAAGGGCACAAAGAAAAAGATAGACTAAAGAAATCCTAGAAAAATAAAATAAAAATCCCACTAGAAAGGAATCTAGTGAGTAGACCTAATAAAATAAAAATCTCAACCTAAACAATAACTATTCCCCGGCAACGGCGCCAAAAACTTGATGCATGGTTTTGCGACCTTACAACAGGTTTTACCTCTCGAGGGATCTCGAGAAGCTTGCAATCCCCACCAGGCAGTGTACCTGACCGATGTAGTATAGTGAAGTGGCAAGTACCGGGGGATTGATCGTTCTCTAGGGGAATAGTGTCGTTAGGATTGAAAAATCTACTCTAATAGGCCTAAGGGTGACGGAAGATTCTTTTTGTATTTTTATATTTTTTATAAAAGCAAGTAAAATCTCGGGTTTGAAGGAGTGGGCGGAATTAGTTGCTAATCAACTAACCCAAATAACTACAAATGCAAATAAAATAAAATAACTGAAAATGAAAAGGTTGTGGAACTTATATGGAGAGAAATGTGTTTACTTAGATTTCCTTACTCCCCAACTATCTTTTACCGGTTGATTAGTGTGTATTAATTGCGTGGATGACGGGTGTATTCCTTAATACCAATCGTGGGGTGGCGTACGTACTTCCCCAACTCTACAAGCTCCTACTTCACTCCTATGTCGAGCCGGCTAAGAAGCTCCTAACATGGGATCATTAGAATTCGCTCATGCATTAAATACAACCATAATAACCTTAGTACGCATTGGTTCATGTTTCTTAAGACGTTCAAGCAAGTTACCGTATAGGAGGTTAGCCAGTTTTCTTAAGCCTAACATCAATAAACAATCATCCAATACAATTAATGGCACACCAACAACCAATAATCAATAGTTAGGTTTCATTAGATCTAAGCAAACATAAGATAAATCTAGCCTAGCATGTTAATTAAAAGACAAGAAAAAGATATAATCAAACAACACATAGACATATTGAATGATTAATTGATTACTTATCTTCAATTAAACATGGGAGATCCAAGGGTATAAAACCCTTAAAAATGGCAGAAAATTCGTCTTAGGGTTTCTCCTCACAAAGTTGCACACTCATGACTAAAAATTGCAAAACTATATATAGAATTTAGGGGCTGACGGCGTCACGTTGTAGGAGGTGACGCCGTCACCTCGCCGCGGCTAGGGTGCCCGGATGGTCTTCCTGACGCCGTCCCTCTTTAATCCTCCAAAATCCACTCTGGCGCGTCAAGGGTTGACGCCGTCAGAATTGTGCTTGACGCCGTCTCTCTTTAACTTAAACCGTGACGGCCTTGATCACCTTAAAGGGTGACGCTGTCAGACTTCCATTGTAAAACTTTCTGGCGCGTCACGTGTATTTGTCATATCCACCTTTTTTGCCAAGCCGTGACGCCGTCAGGAGCAATCCTTGACGCCGTCATCTGTACTTTTCCAGCAGCTTTGGAGACTTTGTCGTTTTCTTCACTTTTATGCTCCAAAAACGTCCAAAATGCTTCCTTTTCCAGATTTCTTCTCCAAAGTACCTAAAATGACAAAAGGAACGATTTAGGGCAATATTTGATCAAATAAATACGATTTAGGGCTTAAATGACCCCCTAAAAGCGGTACACTTTTCGCTTCATCAATACTTAAGCTCTTGCACAAAGTACACATCTTCAAAGTCTAATTTACCGGTTTTCAAGGTACCTTTGCCAGTAATCCTTCATCCTATTCCTCCCCCAAAGGTAACATATCCTCCATCCAATGGTTGAATGTCTAAAAGATAG
Source organism: Artemisia tridentata subsp. tridentata (assembly GCA_021014915.2). Lineage (NCBI taxonomy): Eukaryota > Viridiplantae > Streptophyta > Magnoliopsida > Asterales > Asteraceae > Artemisia > Artemisia tridentata. The sequence continues at coordinate 166,902,212 of CP139502.1, read as the reverse complement.
GACATGTTGCTTGTCATGTGCCTGGAACATCTACTGTCTGCATAACCTTGATCTTCTTCATCATCCTGTGAATGTCCTTGCACATAAAATAAGGAAATTAGTTTCCTTGGGGTACCCAAGCCATCACTGACTTGGGTTTGCCTCGTGCATCAATATAGTCAAATCTTTTTAATACAATTGATGCACCATTGGGTTTGATTGGTCTCCATACCCAACATGCTGAGGCCTTAACAGCATTTTCCTTTTTATCCCTAGCAGTGTTTTTAGGTTTACCAGTACTAACTGCTGGTCTAGCAGTATGAACTGATGGCCTGGCAGTTTGAACCTTTGGTTTCCAAAATTGGTTTTGAACAACTGCTTTCTTGTGAAAAGGCCTTTTAACAGTTTGTTGTGCATGTTAGAAAGTTGGTTTTGCACTTGAAACTGCTGGTCTAGGGTAAACAGTTTTAAATGGTCTGGTAGTACTAACTGCTTGTCGAGCAGTACTAATTGGTTTGAGGACAGACTTCAATAAAATTTCCCTGGGAGTCATTCTATTAGCATTGGGGTGAGTTTGAGACCTGTTTGAGTTCACCCTATGACTTGTGTTCCCAATTACCCTATTGTTCCCAGTAACCATCTTTCTCCCATGATGGTTATGACAAAAAGCCTCTAGGTGGTCAAAGCTACCACAAGTATGTAACACCCCAACCTGACAAGGGTCAAAATGTCACATTATGGTGTCAATCAGAACATAAACGAAAGCGGAAGACTTTATTAATTAGAAGGTTACATAAATTCTTCTAAGGAAATGATAAAATACTAAGTCTGAAACAGAATAACTTCTAAATGAAATACAATCCCAAACAAAGTCTAAATGAAAGATAACTCCAAATCTAATCCAAACGCAAGTGGGTAACTATCGATAGGGTGGTCCACTAAAAGCTCCTACTCTCATCACTCAAATCCCAGCATCCCGCTTGATACCTGCCGCAGGGAAAAGAAAATGCGGCTGAGCTTAAAAAGGCCAGTGAACATATATAAAATAATAAACTGAATATGAATAAGTACACAAAATGAAGTCAAAGGAATCTACGAAACAAGATGTCATAGGTCATGAGAATCAATGAATAATGAATCAAGCGAATGATAAGGTAGTCAACAAGTCATAAGGAAAATGCCCACAAGCTCAAAAAGCATACCACATGCTTAACCATATAATCATATCATAACCTGTCATAACAAGTCATAGCAAATGGAGTGATCAACTCCCAAAAGTGTAATGGGGTGTATGGCACACAAAAACCATTCACTACAAAGCCATATCATAAACATATTACAAAACAAACCTAGGATACATCCATACACTCCCTGCAAAACAAAGTTATGTACAACACCATACACCTGTACTCTGACAAATATATTGGCGTACCAAAATGGAAAATAAGTGCACGAGCTCAATAATAATATACATATCACAAAGGGAACGCCGTGGACCAATCACACCGCCACAGATAGTTTCATGCCATTGGTGCCTCAATGACATGACCATGGTACCCCCATGACTAGTTAGCTCGGGTAACAAAATAAACAAGATATCAGATCATAACGAATTAATTATAGTATATTTAAACAAAAGAATATTAACTAAAATGAATGTCATATTAAATGACATAGAACTGAATATCATATCATAAGTAATAATATCAAATGGAATCATATCAAACGGAATCAACAACGAATATCATAACGAATGAAATAAAGTCAAGGATCGAAGAGTCAATGTGAAACCCTTACTGAGAAAGGGTAGAATATCCGTACCTTAGCAAATGGAATGAAAGTAAACGGAAAAGTGATCACAAGGAAAACTACGTCACGCCTTTTTCAACGAATCTACACGGATTAGGGATCATTTAATACTTATGTGTTCATTTAATGTCATAACGGATTTTAGTACTTATTGTCATTTAATAACATGTTTAGAGTTTCTCATGTGATTCTGGTTCATATTCTTATGATTTTTGTGACATATCAAAAAAGCTCCTGTGATTCTATAATTTTTACCAAAGACACCTATATATGTTTAATACTTCTCCTGATTTTTATAGATTTTATCACCTAGTGCAAGTATCCAAACAAAAATTATTTTTCAAACATGTTCCAGAATGTGACCTGATGGTATACCAGAAAATTTTATATTTTATAATCATGTCTCGACCATCCAGAAAAATTCACAAAAATTTCATTAACTAGTTAACATATTGAATATTCACCTGCAAAAATTGGGGGTTCTAATTCATTATGGTTTGGAAAGTAAAAATCATAAGAACCGACTGATTTTCCAAACCCGATATTCATATTTAAAACTTAAACTTCTAAAAATCAAAAGATTGCTTTTCCAACCACCAATGACCACGAAACTTGATATTCAAATAGTACACTTCATGAACTTATGTTTAGACTCAAGAATCATGCAAAAACATGTTTTTATCATCAAGATTCACCCCATTTAATCCGACCATAAATTCTAGTCAGAAACTGTTTTTGTTTTAAGACCATCTAACCCTAACCAAACGCATGTTTAACCTTCTAACACACTCCTAATCATGTTTAATGATCAAAAACTATTATCTACAGATATTTTATTTATAAAACCTAATTTTTATCCATCAACAATTGTTACATGAAAATAAATTTAAAAGAATGGTTAATAATCAATGAAATCTTGCCAAAGGCTTTGAAAGATAGATCAAATCACCTTGTTCTTGAAGGTTTGATGAAAAAAAGATATATGGGGGTTGGGGCTTAGATAAATTTCGTGTAAGAGGAGGGAGAGGAGGAAAATAAAACCGATTTTGAGGTTTTGAGGTTTTTGGATAGTAATTAGATGGTAAAATCAGATAAGTATGGAAACAAAAGGATATGCGTGTATTTTTATTTGGTATATCGTGTATTATGTTTAGGAAAGAATAGCATGCAAATCTTTTATTTATTTGGGGATATACACATTTATTTGTTCTCATCTCTTGTAATTTTCGGTTATAACTTGTAAAAGAAAAACGTGTATGGAGCTTTAGAAAACAAAGGTTGTGTCATGTGATACATATAAGTCTAAGTTAGGAATGTCACAAATTTTATTTACTTAGTTAACTTAGGCAAATTCTTAATAATATGAACTTATTACATAATATAAAGTTTTAATTATTTCTTAATCATAATATAAACTTAGGTTAAAATCAATTTAGTTATAAAAATGTGAAACCAGAATTTCGGGTTTTACAAAGTAAAACAAGCCTTTTTGTACATGACAAAGTCACTTCCTAGTTGATGTGACTTGAGGTCATTCCAGTTCCTCTGGTTACCTATTGGCTTGCCTGTGGACCTGTACATCTCACAATATTTAACTGTTTTCCTAACTATTTTTACATTAATTGTAGGCTTAACAGTTTTATCACTAGCCACCTTAGGAACATTTGTTCCATCTAACTTTACCACATCAGGTTTAGCTTCAACCTGATCTTCTCCATCAGAATCCCAATCCTCAATGATGGGAGCATCTGAGTTCCTATCAGTTGACACCTTGTCCTCGTGAGTGAGGTGTCACTTTCACTTTCAAAAGGCTCACTAGTTTCTACAGGTTTATTAGCAGTTGAATTTTCTTTAGGCTTACAACCATATTCTAACTTAGGTTGTTGAAACTTAGTCAAACCTGTATGCTCTAGGTCAATTCCTGGGGGTGCAGGCACTCCTCTGTGAGGAGGTGGACATGTTTTATACCCCAACCCAGACTTAGCCTTATTAACCATTTGACACTCTATAATTTTATTAACACCTTTTGATGCATACTCTAAAGTGTCTATAGTTAATTGAATGTTTTCTTTTGCCTTAATGATTTTATCTAATTCAGCTTTAAGCAAACTAATCTCAGCATTTTTTAGAGTCAAATCTCTCTTAAGAACAGCTATGTCCTCAGTAAAAACAGACTCATTGTTCTTATAATGCACTATTTGTTCTTCTAGGAATGCTAAACCTCTTTTGTGATTAGACAAATTATAATTTGTTTGGTTTAATTCAATCCTCTGCTCATCATAGTGTTTCTTTAAAGCTTCAGATTCTTTAAGAGCAGTACATGTTTTAGAACAACTTTTAGTAGATAGTACCTCAGAGTCAGAGAAGGCCATAAGCGCCATCTCAACAGGTGCTTCCTCTTCATCTGACATGAAGCTCCAGTCATAGCCTAGGCCATCAATAGCCACCTAGCCTTTGAATATGTCTCTGGCTCTTCCACTGCTTTAGGCTTTCTTCCATAACCGTTGCTCTTGCTATCCTGTTGCCTGGGTCTCCTACATTCTCTTGAAAAATGCCCCAACTTGTGACAGTTGTAGCATTCTACCTTTGACTTGTCAAAACCAGCAGTATCATTACTACTGATGTTGATCTTCTTGCCAGTTCTTTGATAGAATTTCTTAGCCCTCATGCTAAGAAGTGAAATCTGCCACTTGAGATCCATCTCTTCCAAGTCATCATCATTAATTTCCTGTAGATCTTCATGTGTCAGCATTGACCCATCATTCTGGCTTGTCAGGAATGCACAATAGGTAGTATCATTCAAGATACCAGTAGTACTGCTTGATGAGCTAGCAGTACTAACACTAGGGTTAGCAGTACTAACTCCCTCAGCCACTTTCACTTCATCTGGACTTGAACTACTGGGAGATGACACAAAAGCCATGTTCCCAGTGCTTGAACTAGCACCTCCAGCTTTCTTCACATCCTGCTCAACAATCTTGAAATTGTTGTATAAGTGATGAACTCAAATAAGTACATTTTATTACCATCATTTATCCTATTTATTTGACTTGTTTTATTATATTATCTGTGAGAATTGATACTTAATCGTTTACTTTTGTAATTCTCAGGTAAAAACAAGCATTTGGTGAAACTTGGCGATTTTGGACTAATTATGGAGCAAAACATGCAAGAAGTTAAGATTCTACTGAAATGTACAAGATCAAGACAATCTGCTCCAGATGCGCCGCATCTCACTTATTACATACGGCGCATCACTATCAAGATTTCACCAGATACGATCCAAGATACAAGAGGACATGCGCCGCATCCAAGAATGAAGATACGCCGCATCTTCTAGCGGTGTACGAATATTCCTGAATATATTAATCTTGGACCCCACGCGAAGTTAAGTCAATGCGCCGCATCTACTTACTAGATGCGCCGCATCTTACCCTCAGACAGAAACTATAAATACCCCAAGACCAGACGAATTTCGTAGCACATATATTATATACGAGACCGAAGTACAGAAACCCTAGGACGAATTCAGTCAAGGCAGCAGCACAAGACACACCTTGAACGAAGATACAAGAGCTATAAGAAGGTCCTGCATGTATTTAATTCATTAAGTAGTTTTGTTTTATTGTGTTAGTAAACTTTAATTCATCAGGATTGGCTGCTTGTGTAATGTGACAACGGAAAGATTGCACTCCCTTAAAACTGCTTTCCCATTAATTAAAGTTTATATGTTGATGTCTTTGGTGACTTTTATTAGTGCATTGATAACCTCTGTGTCTAGCTGAGCGTTGATCGGGTCGCCATGCCTCTGCCCTCGCCTATTTATTAGATTGCCTATGCATTCTATCGTCTGTATAAAAGTAGGAAGAAAGATAAATAGGATAGTCATAAGTAATCATTAAGGGTTTACTCGCCGATAAGATTAGAACCAACGAGAAAGGACTTAATCTCGGTGCGTTGCATCGAACTATACACTTCATATAAAACTACCAATAAAACAAGTGACAAACTACTTATCTATCAGGACAGGTCTTCTTATTGTCTCATGTATTTATCTGTGTACGTGTGTGCTACTTGCTGATTCGTGCCTATTAGTTTAGTTTATTATTTAATTGCAACCAATCGTGCCAGTCTCTCAGGCTGAAACCCCCTTGCGTTAGATTAGGTTGTATAGCTAACTTAATTTATTAAAATACTGATTAGAATAACGAGATATTATGTTCCACTCTTAGTGATCGACACTCTACTTACCATTATATTCATACTGACCTGGTACACTGCTCGTTAAGTGTGTGTGTTATTGATAAGTCGGCTAAATATAAATTTAAAACTTGAGTAGGCATTAATACTGCTAAACCGCAACGACACATCGCACGCATCAAGTTTTTGGCGCCGCTGCCGGGGAGTGAATTGTTATTATCTGTTAATTTGATTAGTATTTTAATTAGGTTTTTATTTTTTTTAATCTAACCGCTAATTATGTGTTGTATATTAGATTAATTTGCATTCATTGTATTATTTTGCATATTTTCTGTTTTGTGTGTTATTTGTTTGCTTTTATTTGTGTTTGTTTTCGTTTGTGTTTTTATTTGTTTTTATTTTTCGTATTTTCTGTGTTCTGCTATCGTTGTACTGAGCTTATTCAAACGATACGGCGCATCTGATTTCTCAGATACGGCGTATTGCGTTTAATTTTTTATAAAATACAACGCGTTTAATTAATTCGATACGACGCATCTTTCCCCAAGATACGGCGTATCTATTTTTAAGGAAATTTTTTTTCTAAACGTTAACGCCATACGACGCATCTGCTTTGGCAGATACGGCGTATCTATTATTTTAATTAAAAACAGTTTTCGAATTATTAAACAGATACGACGCATCGATCTCTGTCGATACGGCGTATCTTCTGAATCAAAAATCTTATATTTTGAAACGTAACGAAAATACGACGCATTAACCTTTGTTAATACGACGAATATAATTTGATAAATATAGTTGATTTTTGATATTTACTTTGATCGGTCCGCTACTCTCGTGCACAAGTTGTTTATTTTCAGGATAAAGGATGACTCAAGCATCACCATGAAAGATTACGTTCTGAACCAAACCGAGAGACGCTAGCTGGAGTGATCAAACATAAGACAACGAGAGTGGAGGAAAACTCAATACTGGTAACATTAAACGTCTTAAATTCTTGAAATATAATTCCAGGTAACCTCTTCGATTATTCAACCAGCCCAAAGGGAAGTTCTCTACAATATAATCTCAATTTTATTATCCATATTATACGTCTGATTCAAATTGTAATCTTAATTTTGTATGCTTAATAACGATATTTGTTCCTAACTTCGGAATAAATCCTTATCCACTAAACAATAAGATTACAATCATTAATAAAACGTTTATGCATATTGCTCTTATTTTGAATTCAATTACATCATATGGTATGACCGTTTAACCCCAATTTGATGTATAAAGAATTGTGTTGCGAAGGCAAAGGTACGTTCCTCATTTAAATTTCGTTCACTAACATAGCGATACGGCGGATCTAAATATCCCAAGCGCCGTATCTCTGACCAACTAGGACTCATTGACTAGTCAACGAGATTAAATAGATACGGCGCATCCCATTTTTTAATACGGCGCATCGTTTTGCCCTATAAATACGACGGGAATGCGCCGGATCTAAACTTTTTACCGCAAAATCCTCACACAGTTAAGAACGTACACACAGTAAAATTACACTCTAATTCCGAGCATTTTTCTAAAATCCACCCTCTAATCCGATCTATTATCCTTCACCTAATCATACAATTAAGGTAATTATTCTATTTCGATTTAATCTTGTTTAATATGAAAATTAGGGTTTATGTGATTAATTCGATTAGGGCTTAAATGATATAGAGATATGATTAGGACTTGTATTAGATGATCTCCCCCGTATTTAACTTGCGTAAATCATCGAATTTCTGGCCTAGTTTGATTTGAATGAAAATTTGGGTTTTGAATTCGATTTTGAATATTTAGTGGGAAAATGGATTAGTAGTGGTGTATTGAGCTTTTAGAACTGTTATAATGGGTAAATGATACTGTGATATTAAGTGGGAGTTTACGTCACGGATACGGACTCTTGAAAAGCCTGCCTGATCCCCTTTATTTTATACTGATATGCTTTTAGATGCGGCGCATCTAGGTTAATTGATGCGGCATAACGACCTATTTCCAAATTAATAAAATTCTAGATACGCCGTATTACTTAATCTAGATACGACGCATCTCCATACGCTGTATCTCATTTCTTGCTCCGCATCTCTTATATTTTGTGCAGATACGCCGCACTGATTAAATCAGATGCGCCGTATCTACCTTACTTGCAGACTGTTTACTAACTTTGAAAATTTATTTCAGATGGCGTTACCAGAGGCTGCACAAAGACATCAGTGGCTACGTTTCGAGAATATGGGACTGACTCCTGGCACTTTGGATGATTACTTGCGGAGACTAGAGTCGATTTACTTTAAGAGAATATTTAGGGTCCAGGTTTTGGATTTTGCTGATGTGGGATTGATTGGGGGAGGACATGCTGCTGAGAGTTTACGACGTAGGATGGAGATGGTAGTTACTGGTGATGATGAGGAGGTGGTATTCAGATCTTTTGCTTGGGAGAGATTGTTCAGGATTGACGAGCCCTTGGTAAGGGAGCTCATGATGGAGTTTTTCAGTACGGTCTACTACAGAGAGACGGATACTGGATTGGATATTGCTGACACCCTTGTGTTTAGACTGGGTGGGGTGCCGAGGCAGATGTCTATGAGACAGTTCATTTTATCTATGGGTTTGCACACGGTTGAGGAGCTTGAGTCAGATGGGTTTGCCAGATATTGGGATGATAGTTTGAGAGCGGTCCCTGACAGGGCATTATTCGGTGATTACTAGGACAGGATCTCTTCGGGGGGTGATATCACTACTTCTACCCCCTCTTACACTTTGATCAGGGAGCCCTTGAGGAGGCTGTGCCACCGTCTGATAGCACTTACCATTGCTGGGAGGGGTCAGTCACCTGAGAAGGTGACCACTCTGGACCTCTTCCTCTTGAGGAGCATGGATGAGGGGTTGTCGGTGAACATCCCCCACTTTTTGGCACACTACCTCCACCGGTCAGCTACAGGGAGAGATCGGAGGAGTCATATGACTGGCGGGCATTTTGTTTCTAGGCTGGCCCGCCATTTTGGAGTGATTGGAGAGGAGATTCCAGCAGGGCTGGAGGTTGTAGTGACCCATCTCCCAGTTATTGACAGGGATTATTTGGTTAGACTTGGGATCTGTCAGTTGGCTATGGGAGATTACGTTTGGGTAGCATTGGGGCCCGCTAGAGCTGCAGGGCCAGAGGCGGAGCAGGGAGGTCCCCAGGGAGCTCTGGCTGCTGCTCCAGCCCATCAGGAGGAGCCACAGGCACCAGTACCCCCACCAGTCCCTGTACGCACGGTGAGTCAGAGAGTTGAGGCAGTCGAGGGAGAGCTGAGAGCCTTGAGAGGCGTTGTAGATGGTATGAGGAGGGACTCAGAGTGGCTGGTTACGAGTATGAGCCGACTTTTGGAGCAGCAGGGTATTACCCACACTCGTCCGGATGGTACTCATGTTGCAGGAGTGACACTTGCGTACACTCGCAGAGTCCGGGCTAGGACGGATGATGCCAGCACTTCAGGGACCCACCCACACGACCACACTGACCCTTGATCTCTCGATTCTACGTGTTTATTGACATTGTTCCATGTGCATTATTACTATTCTTTTTGGATTAATCGATATTATCATTTATGCATTTGATGTTTCAGTTTATATTTCTTAACATGCTTGACAAAGACTGGCATTAAGTTCAGCATGATAATACGAGAGGACGTGAGAGAAAACCATGGAACGAGCCATTTTACAACAGACTGTTAACAGTCTGTCTGGTGAACACATGCGCCGCATCTGGTACAACAGATGCGCCGCATCCTATCCTTTATTTTGTTTTTATTCCGTATTTATTCCAGGCTCGATACGGCGTATCTTCTTCCATAAGATACGGCGCATCGACTGACCTGATGATTTTCATTTTTATTTTTATGATTTATTTTTCCTAACTACTAATGTATTATGCAAGTTTGAACCTTTCTTAACTTAGGTGTGTTTTAAAGTCTTGGTGGTATTATAGATTCCTGCATTTCCTATGGATACATCAAATATGAAGCTTAAACGTTCTCATCCACAAGAAAGATGATTTTTTCTCTTATACAAATGGAGGATCATACCGAGCAAATCTCAGGGGAGTTTTTCTGTTCTAATTCTTTTATTTTCCAGTTTTTAACCTTTTATACAAACAACGAGGACGTTGTTTAACTTAAGTGAGGGGATTGGAGAATTAGAACACTTAACACTTACTTGTCCTAAACTTTTCAAAATATGCTTAAAATGCGCTTAATATATAAAAACTTAAATTTTTTTAGCATGTTTTTGTTTAAAGTCTAAGTTGCATAGCTGCACACATGACGTTATTTTCAAAAATTGTGATTTTTCAAAACTCACAAATCTATGAGTGTGCCGGTGACTTGTAAACTTTAGAACTTGGCTTTTATACTATTCGAGACCACCATAATAAGTATTATTTATATAATTGGAATGACTTGTCTAAATTGGTAAATTTCTAGAATTACACCCAAATAGCCTTTATATGTTATGTGTTATTAACTAACTACACTGGTTAGTTAACCCCCGTAAAAACCCTTTTGTTACTCTCACTTTTAGAGTAAGATACCCCTAGAAAAACATTCAGAGCCATTCCTTTCGTTTCTTACACCTTTGTCAAAATATTTTGTTACACCCTTACACCTTAGCCTACCCTGTAGATTAAAATCCGTGGTTGGTTAATTGCTTTAGGCAAAGTGTGTTTCCTTACATTTCCTGTGTTCGCGTGCGTAATTCATTATCTATGGTTAGGTCGGGAAATTGCACAATGCAATTGGAGTGAAAGTAAATATTGTATATCTTTGAGTTTATTTTTCGTGTGTTTACTACTTTCACTATTACCGTTATTTCTGAAGTCATGAAAAGTATGGAAAAATTATCCAGAATTATCATTATAGTGATGTGGTGAAATTTTACACATCTTTGTTTATTAAAAAAAAATGTAAAAAAAAAAATATATATATATCGAAAAGAAAAAGAAAAAGGAAGAGTTGGATGTTTGTTTAACCAACTTATGTAAAGTTTTGTATTAAGTGGTCGATATCACCACTAGTTGTTGTATATTATATCTATGGATTGAATGGGAGTTGGCAGTTATGGGAACACCAACTAAGGTTTATTCTTTGATTAAGATCTTGTTGAGTATAATTCGTGTCTACCTAAAGCGTGTGTTTCAAGTGTTAAAGCATGAGTTATTCTATGATATGAGTCTTATTCATGGGATGGTTGGGATAGTGATTAACCACACTTAGGATTTTAATCTATCTGTTTTGTTTATTTTTCATTTTACACCAATTTGTATCCCAAATATTATCCATACCCTGTATTATTCTTTATCCAAACCTTTGATTTATTGAGATTAGGGATTTGAGCAATCTTAAGTATCGTAGTCGTGGATTCGGCTATGTATTTATGATTTTGTCGCCCTTTTTGATATAATATTATTGGTGAAGTTTGGACCTATCTTTAGCCTATTCGAGTTAAGGATTTGAGCAATTGCAAGTATCGTGTTCGTGGATTCGATCATGTATTTGTGATTTTGTCGCCTTTTCTGGAATTTGAGATCGATAGAGATTAAGGAGAATAATTAACCCTTTAAGCCTAAAAACCCTTTTTGCCGCTTTAGACTTGTTATTCCTTGGCTTTAGTGGGGGAGATGTGTATACTTGCCAAGCTTATGATAGAATATTTGTCACGACTGGACAGTTAAACGATTAGATTTGCTTTTATCAGAATATTTTATTTTACTTCTAATTCGTTAAGTGTTTGGTTGTGTGATTATGACAAAAATGAATACATGCTTAAATATAAAAATAAATCCTAATATTTTTTAGGATACATTTTCATAAGATTAATTCTAAGGTTTACTTGGAGACAAGTAAAGTTCAAGTGGGGGGATATTTGATGAACTCAAATAAGTACATTTTATTACCATCATTTATCCTATTTATTTGACTTGTTTTATTATATTATCTGTGAGAATTGATACTTAATCATTTACTTTTGTAATTCTCAGGTAAAAACAAGCATTTGGTGAAACTTGGCGATTTTGGACTAATTATGGAGCAAAACATGCAAGAAGTTAAGATTCTACTGAAATGTACAAGATCAAGACAATCTGCTCCAGATGCGCCGCATCTCACTTATTACATACGGCGCATCACTATCAAGATTTCACCAGATACGATCCAAGATACAAGAGGACATGCGCCGCATCCAAGAATGAAGATACGCCGCATCTTCTGGCGGTGTACGAATATTCCTGAATATATTAATCTTGGACCCCACGCGAAGTTAAGTCAATGCGCCGCATCTACTTACTAGATGCGCCGCATCTTACCCTCAGACAGAAACTATAAATACCCCAAGACCAGACGAATTTCGTAGCACATATATTATATACGAGACCGAAGTACAGAAACCCTAGGACGAATTCAGTCAAGGCAGCAGCACAAGACACACCTTGAACGAAGATACAAGAGCTATAAGAAGGTCCTGCATGTATTTAATTCATTAAGTAGTTTTGTTTTATTGTGTTAGTAAACTTTAATTCATCAGGATTGGTGGCTTGTGTAATGTGACAACGGAAAGATTGCACTCCCTTAAAACTGCTTTCCCATTAATTAAAGTTTATATGTTGATGTCTTTGGTGACTTTTATTAGTGCATTGATAACCTCTGTGTCTAGCTGAGCATTGATCGGGTCGCCATGCCTCTGCCCTCGCCTATTTATTAGATCGCCTATGCATTCTATCGTCTGTAAAAAAGTAGGAAGAAAGATAAATAGGATAGTCATAAGTAATCATTAAGGGTTTACTTGCCGATAAGATTAGAACCAACGAGAAAGGACTTAATCTCGGTGCGTTGCATCGAACTATACACTTCATATAAAACTAGCAATAAAACAAGTGACAAACTACTTATCTATCAGGACAGGTCTTCTTATTGTCTCGTGTATTTATCTGTGTACGTGTGTGCTACTTGCTGATTCGTGCCTATTAGTTTAGTTTATTATTTAATTGCAACCAATCGTGCCAGTCTCTCAGGCTGAAACCCCCTTGCGTTAGATTAGGTTGTATAGCTAACTGATGCGCGTGATGTGTCGTTGCGGTTTAGCAGTTTTAATGCCTACTCAAGTTTTAAATTTATATTTAGCCGACTTATCAATAACACACACACTTAACGAGCAGTGTACCCGGTCAGTATGAAGATAATGGTAAGTAGAGTGTCGATCACTAAGAGTGGAACGTATTATCTCGTTATTCTAATCAGTATTTTAATATCCTAACGCAAGGGGGTTTCAGCCTGAGAGACTGGCACGGTTTGTTTGCAATTAAATAATAAAAAAAACCAAAAGGCACGAATCAGCAAGTAGCACACACGTACACAGATAAATACTTGAGACAATAAGAGGGCTGTTCTTATGATTAAGTAGATTGTCACTTGTTTTATTGATAGCTTTATATGAAGTGTATGTAGTTAATCCTTTCTCGTTGGTCCTAATCTTATCGGCGAGTAAACCCTTAATGATTACTTATGTCTAAAAGTTATTCCTAAGTGATCAATTTAGTAATAACCGTGGGAGCCACATTATGTCCCGCAGTCAAATGCCCGCAAGCCACTAATAAACACAGAGGTTATCGATGCACTAATAAGTAGTAACCAAAGACATCAACATATAAACTTTAATTGATGGGAAAGCAAGTATTAAAGGGAGTGCAATCTTTCGTTGTCACATTACACAAGCCACCAATCCTGATGAATTAAAGTTTGCTAACACAATAAAACAAAACTACTTAATGAATTAAACACATGCAGCACCTTCTTACAGCTCTTGTATCTTTGATTTGGGTGTGTCTTGTGCTGCCTCCTTGACTGAATTCGTCCTTTGTTCCTCCTGTTTTAACTTCGGTTTTAGGTTTTTCGGCTCTTTGATTCGTCTGGTCTACGGGGTATTTATAGTTTCTGTCTGAGGGAAGATGCGGCGCATCTACTAAGTAGATGCGGCGCATGTACTTAACTTCGCGTGGGGTCCAAGATTATAATATTCAGGAATATTCGTACACCGCCAGAAGATGCGGCGTAACTCCATGATTAGATGCGGCGCATGTCCTCTTGTATCTTGGATCGTATCTGGTGATATCTTGATAGAGATGCGGCGCATGTCGAGAGTGAGATGCGGCGCATCTGGAGCAGAATTGACTTGATCTTGTCCATGTCAGTAGACCTTCAACTTTATGCACGTTTTGCTCCACAATTAGTCCAAAATTGCCAAGTTTCACCAAATGCTTGTTTTTACCTGAGAATTACAAAAGTAAACGATTAAGTATCAATCCTCATACATAATATAGTAAAACAAGTCAAATTAATAGGATAAATGATAGTAATAAAATGTACTTATTTGAGTTCATCACTAACTTAATTTATTAAAATACTGATTAGAATAACGAGATATTATGTTCCACTCTTAGTGATCGACACTCTACTTACCATTATATTCATACTGACCGGGTACACTGCTCGTTAAGTGTGTGTGTTATTTATAAGTCGGCTAAATATAAATTTAAAACTTGAGTAGGCATTAATACTGCTAAAACCGCAATGACACATCGCACGCATCAATAAGTCATTGAGGCTCATAGTATCAATGTCTGGCTTATTCTTCCAGACCACCACATGCATAGCCCATTCAGTAGGTAAACTCCTCAAGAACTTGGAGTTCAGATCTTCCTGAGGTATGTCAACACTAAGCACAGCCAGTTGGCTGACAATCTTTTGCAACCTGTTAAACATATGATCTAAAGACTCATTACTGGTTGCACTAAAGTTTTCAAAGTTCTGCTTCAGTAGAGTCTTTTGGGTCTTCTTGGTGGCTTCATTACCACCATACCTAGTAGTGATTGCCTCAAACAAAGACTTTGCATCCTTGTATTTGCTGAAATTTAAGAGTTGATCATTGGGAATGGTCATCATCAGCAAGCTCCTAGCCTTGACATTGTTTTTCTTTTGCAGCTTCTCTTCTGCAGTCACTGGAGAGGTATTTACAACAGTCTTTTCTTCACCATTGACTGTTGTTACAGATGTGGAAGGCTTAAAAGAGTTGCCTTCTTCAATGATCTCCCAGAGTGCATAGTCCTGCACTTGGAAGTACTGTTCAATTCGCAGCCTCCACATCTCAAAGTCGTTTTGCTTCAGCATAGGCAATTTAGCAGCCATGTTAGTCTGTGTGTTTTCCATGTCCATTATCTTCAAAAAGAGTTCTTCTTCTAAATCAAAGTATCAGCCTGTCTCTGATACCACTTGAGTGGATCAAACACTTAGGATGTAACTCCTTTATGATGTGTTTAAGATACTTTGAGGTTATACTGTTAAGTATGCGGAATCTACTTAACAATACTTAAAAGATTTTGTTTGATGTAATAGTAATGCAGTATGAGTAATGAACACAGTGATTAACTTCAAATGATTTAATAGTATTCAAGAATAATACGAGTGATCTCAATATCACTAGGGTTACAAAGACCTTGAATCTTAACAAAACTGGTATGACTCGTGTTTTTTTTTTATTTATTTATTTTTTATGTTCTGATCTAACCTAGGACCTCCTTTTATAGACTTAAGGAGTCCTTTACAAGATAAGTATTTACCCGTATATTTCTAACTAATTGTGATATACATACAATCTATACCATACTTATCCTTGACACGTCCTTCTAGAACCTTTTAAACAAGCAGTACCTTCTGATATACACTAACAATACTAACTTCATAGTTTGTACTGTTAGTTATCCTTCAGCAGTCCTCACTTATACACTAGCAGTTTGTGTATTCTTCCAGCAGTACTAAGTCGGAAACATTTAATTCCCAACATATTCCCTCTCGTAATCAAAAACTCAGAAAAGTTATTTCACATTTTGAGGGGGAGTATTTGAAACAATCTTTGCTCAAATCGAAAAGTTCTTGTTGATTTCTTCCCACAAACCTCAAAAAGCATATTTTAATCAAAATGTTCTTCAAAAACAACATAGATATGCTATTTTGAGGGGGAGAAAATGATATGTGATTAAAATATGGTAACAAATGTGGAATCTCGCATGAGCTCGACTCAGATTTGACCAACGAATTGACGAAACCTAACTGTAAGTAATCGAAAGGACTTGTCCTGGACGGGTAATAATTTCAAGTTGGTCTAACCAGTGATGTAAGCGTGTCTCGAATTGGATTTGTCTAAGTAGAGTGTACCGTTTTGAGAGATTTCCATTGAATATGACCAGGACGGGTAATAATTTCAAGCTAGTTTAACTAGTGATGTAAGCGTGCCTCGAATTGGTCATGTTCACTGAGAATCAATCAATTCAAAAGTGGGAACTCCACCCAACATGTGTAAATTTCTATTTATAACTCATGAGCACATGTGAAAGGGGAGTATTTCTGAAAAAACCAAAACTCTCAAAGTGTTAACAAAACGTATCTTATATTAATAAACACTTTGAGAAATTGTCAAATGAATGGTTTTATGGCAACATAGGATAATCATGGAGTTATAAGGTGACTAAGGTTAGGAAATACGTCCTATGATTCGCTAGAGCTAGAGGGATCTACCCAAGGACAACACCAAATAGTTTAGTACTAGAAAGTCCTTAGGTATGATTGAAAAAAAAGGAGAAAATATGAGAAAGGAGAAAGAAGGTGTTGAAGAATTAAAAAGAAAATATTTATGAAAAATGGTGAAAACAAATAGCCCTCCAAATATTCAACCTTAGGGCAGAAACTGGGTTCCATTCATATGCTACTGGTTGTTAGTAACGTGACACCGGTATTGAAGACAAAGACGTCATAGACCCAGTGACTCACTGCACTTAACCTTCTAGCCACTCAAGTTCTCTCAAAAGGACTTGTTTCATTCTCACGGGGAACCCTGCATAATCTATCGACCACTCACTACGAGTTGTTTCACACCCCGCCAAAGGTGGAAACACGAGATGTAACTAAGAAAGGCACATTGCATAACATCATGCATTCATACCTTATTATTGTTACAACAATAGTTTACAACTTTTACAAAACGATCCTTGTGTCAAATATGATAGAAAAACATGTCTCTTTTGAAATCTTGTTGTCTTGAAAACACAGTAGCAAAATGACAAATAGTCTGACTCCAATAAACGTGCCTTCAAATACCTTAACAATGATCCACCTAAAACTGGTACTAGAAAACGTCAACATAATGTTGGTGAGCTCGTAGGTTTGAAAGTTAAACCATGAAGCTGTGAATAATGAAGTGTAGGACAATAGTGAAATGAATACCAATTACAAGTACGTTATCAAATCAGTAATAGTGTCACGCCAACTGAACCTATTGTGTTCATCATACTCATAACCAATATCACGTAGGGAGCTACCCCGATAGATCTATCAACATGTGGGCTCTCAAAGAGAGTTAACAGTTGCATCAACTGAACCTATCAACTTGTGGGCTCTCAAAAGAGAGTTAACAGTGGCACAATCATGTACTCACAAAACAAACATGTCACAGCATATAATCGCATCATTACACATATATGTCCAAAATCATGTAAAACAGTAGTTCACAGGGTAAAAACATTTGAAAAGTATTGAGTACCATTTCCACCCCAAGGTAAGACATGTAAAAAAAACGGGGCTACAAGAACTCACCTTAGCAGATGATGAACAAGATCTCACAAACAGTATCAAGAAGTATAGGCACAACAATACACGATCGGCACAACCTAAATTTATAGCTTACCTTAGAAAGTGTCCCACAAAATAACATAACGCGTATGAGTTTTCAAAAGACAAAGTGTTTTAGTTTTCGTGGAATACTCGTATAAATGTTTGTAAAAAGTCCAGTA
This sequence comes from Artemisia tridentata subsp. tridentata, assembly GCA_021014915.2. Taxonomy (NCBI): domain Eukaryota; kingdom Viridiplantae; phylum Streptophyta; class Magnoliopsida; order Asterales; family Asteraceae; genus Artemisia; species Artemisia tridentata. The sequence goes on along the minus strand of CP139502.1, from coordinate 166,884,322 downwards.
TTATTGTTTTGTGTGGTGGTATGAAAACATATACTCGAAATACAACTCACGCCAAAGAAGAATAAAAAGGAAGCATGAATAAAGGAAAATGAGTAGGAAAAATAAGAAATAATGCGTCAATGGTAAGTTTCGGTATTTACCCAGTAATCCCCAAATAGTTTTAGAAAAGACAATTTAGTTGGTAGACAAAGCCTTTTAAATTTTATAAGAAAGTTGGGTTTATACTTTAGGAAATAAAGGTTTAGTGATAGAAATAAACTATCTATTTCATTCATGTCGGGTCTTATAATAATGAAAGAATCTCGATGTGACAACCTGTAACTTTCTAGAATTATTTTTATACGAGATTTTCCCTGTTTTTCACTTACGAATCTTTCTGAACTTATTTGGTTTAAAACACCACCATACGTGAAGTTATCTCTCGAAACGTGGAATTTGTACATAACGCGTACTGGGTTTAAAACACCACCGACGATTTGATTTGATTATTCTATTATTTTTGAGAAACGAGGAGTATGAATAGTCATTTTTATTGGAAATATTATTTTGAGCGCGACAGCGTAATTCTCGGGTCTTTAATCCGCGGTTTACTAGCCTAAATGAGCCCCGAGCCTCATTTCGTGAAAGATAGCAGAAATTACAACTATGATCCCTACAGTAATATTTCCCTACCAACCCCTAAGATTCCTAGGGTTACATAACTAGTCCCTAGGGTTTACTTAATCTTTGACCTAGCCTATATAAGCATCATTATAACTCTTTTAGGGTTATTATTCGCCCCTCCCTCTTTCCTTGCCTCCTGCAGCCGCCAACCACCACCTCTCCATCACCTCCGGCCAACTCCGACCACCATCATACGCCGCCACTGCCACCCTTATCACTCAATATCCACCATCAAACACCACCATACCACCCCGTCTATCCCTCTCGTGAACACCACGCGTGTTCACGCGCCCCCATTTATCGTTTTTCTCTTGTTCTTCGCCGTGTACTTCGAAGGTAAGTGTAGATCAAAGGTTTGTTCAGGAGTTTGTGTTGGTTCGAGGTCGCCACACAGCTACCACGGCTATCACCACTCCACCACCGCCGTCATCCTTCTCTCTCCCTTTCCTCGACTTGGTAAATCGTGGAAACCTGTTCGTCTTTTTGTTTTAAACTGAGTACATATATATAACGAGTTATTAGTTTTCGTGGAACCAATTTTATAATAACAAGTTAATAGTTTTCGTGCGATAAAACGGATTAAAACATGTTTTGATATAGATTTCGTGTGGTAACTATGAGGTGTTTGTTGGGTTACGGGTTGAAAATGAGTCGGGTCGAACCCGGTTTCGACTAGGGCTTGGTTTCGATTTTATTTATTTCTCTTGATTTGGTCTCGGTATGGGTTATCATTGTATATTCGATTAATTTTGAACTCGGTTTGGACCTGTATAAGCTTTGGGTCACGATTTGGTTTAGGAGTTCATATGTTTATTTCTCTTAATTGTCTTTTGAGGTGATTTGGTTGGAGTTGTTTGTCCTACTGATTCTCGAATTAGTTAGCAAACCCGCAAGGGCCTATCTATTGGCCTCGGTCTTAGTCACAGAAAACACCACGTAGGTTTGTTAATTTGGTTTTGTTGGTATCGATTTTGTCATCAACCCAAGAAGGTGTGTTTGATTTGTTCCTGCCGTGAGTGCAGCATTTGTAGAAGAGTGTGTTGTCTTTTGGATTACTTGGTCTTGGCTAAGAGTACCCACATAGGGTCCGTTTGTTGTTAGTTTGTAGCCGCAGGTCTTGTTAAATCACCACATGAGTACTTTGGGTGTGGTCTGGTTTTAAAGTGGGCCTCAAGCCCATTTTACACATAAGGTTGTGGTTGCGTAAATTTTGATGATAGTGGTTAGTCAAAAGTAATTGTGAGACATGGTGATATATTTTGAACATTTTGCAAGTATTGGACTAACGTGTATTTACTTGTTCACTTGGTTTACTTGGTACGTTTCGGGTAACTTGGAATTGTGATTTGAATTTGGATGATACATATACATAACGGAATAAATATTTGGAATTGACTATTATATTTAGACATTGGAAAATTATGAATCGTTATCAGATTTATGATATTAGATATTGGATTCATTGGAAATTTTGAGACTTGAGACGGTGTGATATATTAAACTCGAAAAGAATTTAATATATTAGACTCGGACCGGACACAAAATATTCAATAAACCCGAAACTAATAATTACGCGAATGATAACGAAACATAAAACTTATAAATTTTTGTAACTTCAAACTTGGTTAATTAAAGTCACGACGACATGGGAGAATTGATTTATATTAGTTAAACTTACCGAGTTGACCTATTTTATAATACATAGTTAGTAGTCGTCATTTTCTAGATTTTTTTTTATTTGCTTGAGTTATGTCAGTATGTCTCGACTATGTCGATGTCTTCCTCCTTTGGCGTGAGTTCTAGTCAGTATTTTTCTCGACTGTGTCGTGTTTATTTCTTTTGGCGTGCATGTTCCTGAGTTAATGTTTTCTTACCACACCACACGAAACGTTGATACTAAACTTTTGCAAGTATAAAAATCGAGTAATCCACGAAAACTATGACACGTTGTCTTTTATAGACTTAATTATTGTGTGAGACGTATTTTAAGATAACCGTATACATATTAGGTTGTGTTGATCCTAGACCGTTGTGTACCGTTGTGCCTGTATATCTTGGAACCGTCGTGCCGTATGTCTTGAGACGGTTGTGTTTTGCTTCTCGATGCCAGTCGTGTCAGTTGTGATCCTTGCATTGCTGTGGCTAAGGTGAGTTCGCGGCCCCTACTTTTACTGATTTTTAAACTATTTTGCGGGAGAATACATGCTCGTTTTAAACTAAACTAAACTCAAGATTGTTATTTGGATACGCAAACTATTTACTCAAGTTTTGACTGTTTGGCTGAAATATCTGACATGGTTATTTGAATGTGTTACGTGTTTGCTTGTTCATTGATGTGGCCTGAAATTGTGATTGTGGTTTATGAAACTATTACGCGAGCTGGTTAAAGTTCTTAATTCATGTCTGCAATTGTGCGGAGTTATTGTTATGAGCTGCAATAGTGCAGGACTATTATACGCAAGGGCTCTTTGTGCCTAATTATCAACAAGGGCTCATGTGCCTATAGACTACTATAGTGTGCACCTATAGAAAACTGTTATTGTGATTTGACTTTTGTGACTTAGCCAGCGTAACAGTTAAATTTGCGTGACACTAAATGAGTGTAGTATCAATATGATTGATTTTGGTTCATGATGTGTTGATTACAATATTATTTGCGGATTTGGTTTTGGAACGGTGATTCAGGCAGTGTGAGCCTACGTTGAATTTGACTTGTTTGTGGATGACGATTTGAACACGAAAACCTTTTGGTTCAACTATACTATTTTAAACTAAAACCTATGAACTCACCAGGGTAAGCTGACCCTTTTAGCATGTATTTTCAGGTTTAAGGTGATAGCTTATTCTGGAGGCGCTTGGCAAAGGGCATGGTCATAGACGACTCTGATAAATATTTGGGACCGCTTTACTTATTTTATGGGCCTAATTCCGCACTACTTTTGAATAATTTAAATTTAACGCTTTCTGTTAATTTATTTTATTCTAAATAATTGAGGTAAAAACCATTCTTTGTACTTGTGTTGTGATACCAATTAAGTAGCACCTCAGTTACATGTATGCTTCCGCTGGACCTGATTTTGGGGGTGTTACAGATTGGTATCAGAGCCTAGGTTATAGAGAACTGGGTATATTTTCTAAAACCTGGACTATAACCACTTTTATGAAAACTTAACCCTATGACGGCCACGTGCCTGTCTGCCAAGCTGATGCCTCACGTATGATTTTGTTTGAGGATATAATTGATGAGATGAGTAATAATATATTAGATGAGATGTGTGCCTGATTATTGGAGATTGTAATATCTGAAATTCAGATAACCTGTAAAATAACCAAATTACCCCTGAAACAATAAAACCTAAATAAATAACTTATAAAATTCTGAAACAATTCCAAACTTCTGAAAACGATCTACATATCAAGTAAATTTATTTCTGGGACAACATTACATTATTTTTGAATTTCCAAAAATCATAAAGTCACATATACACATATATATGGGCCGAAAATAAATTAAATAAATCTAATTATATTTTGTAAAATTATTTTATTTAAGATAAATACAAACTAATTTAAGGAATTATACAAGAAATCAAAGTGTGATATTGTGATAATATTTGGGCTGAAAATTTGGATATATCCCCCTCCTAGTCGGTTTTGATAAGTATAACACAAACCATATTATTTTCTAAAAACCCTAATTGCCGAAACCCTAATATCGACACACACAAAAATCGACCAAGCCTCCATTCGATCTTCTGGACCTGAGCAAGCATTTTTCTGGAGTTCATCAAGGTGTAAGGGAGCTACGAAAAATAAGATTTGGAGTATTGAAGCCTTCGTTCGATCGTGGTGCTTTTGTTTGTTCGACTTGTTGCATACGATAGGTATAAATCCACACGACTAATTCTTACGTTCTAATATTAATCTAGCATTTTTCTAATGATCTTTATGTCGAATATAACTCAGTAAAAATGTTAAACATGAATCATGCAAGCTTAATCATGCGTACGAAAATTAAAAGAGATAAAACACACGTAATTTCCAAATATTGTCATACTATTTTTCTGGAGTGTAACTATAATTTTTACATGTTCTATGATGATAATATAAGCCTATAAAAATAACCATGTGATTTGTAGAAGCTCAGAATAATTGATCTTGATTTATGTTTGGATCGGATTTAAAAGAAAAATAAAGAAAATTAGGAAGAAAACCCTAGAACGAATTAGGGTTAGGGTTTATGTTGTTAGATCTGGTGTAATTAATGCTAATAATGATTGAATAATGATGGTTTAATGATTGGGACAAATTAGGGTTTGGTTTTAGAATAAAAAGTGCAATCCGATTGGTTTTTAAAAGTATAAGGGTATGTTTTGCCAACTTTGAAACTTCTGGAATATTTTTGTAATATTATATAAGTCAGTAGGAATGTGGAAAAAATATAACTTGAGGGTCCTAAGTGTAAATATTGCAAGAAAATGAATTAATTGTATTTGCAAGGTACGAATTGAAATTAATTAAAATAGAGGGACTAAAAGTGTAAATTTGGGAAACTTGAGTTAATTCTGAGTAAATAATGTCATTAAGGGTGTAATGTGTAAATTTGAGTATTTATGGGCTTGATATGTAATTATAAATAAATTATGATTTAAATTGTAAGTTTTGTAAAGTTAAGGGACCAATTGTGTAATTACTAAATTCTGAGGGGTCTAATTCGTACTTCATATAATTCTGAGGTTATGTTCTGTAACTTTATAAAATAAGGTGCTTGTTTGGTAAATATGAATATTATTGGGATTAAATCATGAATTATGTAAATGTAGGGTTTATTTTGTAAATTATATAACTAAGGGGTATGAAATGTAAATTGTGAAACCTAAGGGATTAAAATGTCATTCTGAATAATATGAGTATTAAATCAGTAACTTGAAGTATTTTCCCTTTATACCTTTGAAATTGATGAAATTACAATTATAACCCTAAACTATGTATACTTGTCATAATTAACCCTAAACTTTTGTAACTGATAAAATGTACCTTAATTCCATAATAATCTTGAATTAAGGACTTAACCTAATCTGGGATACTGATATCTTATTAATTATAGAAAGTTACTAAATCTAGAAGGTTACTAAAAATAGAAAGTTACTTAAAATGGAAAGATAAATTAAAAGTAATAATCTGAGTTTGAATATTTCGTAATTCCGTCTTCTACTTCTTTAGGTGTGAAGAAGGAGAAGCCCTGATTTCTGCTTCGTTTTTGCTTTCTTGTCTTTCTGCTGTGCTAATAAGGTACAGATATTCTGCCCTTTTTCAGTAAGGGTTTTCATTCCCTTTTCTTTCAGCTTTTCATTTTCCTTATTAGGATTCCCTATACCATTGCTATGTTCCCTCCTGTTTGTGAACTTTTGATGTGATCTTGTTTGAACCTTTTGCCATGTACCCTTAAGAGATGACTTTTGATTATTTGATAGTACGCCTGACCTTTGATCTACAGTTTGATATCCGAGCCAATCACTAGGCATGAGGGTTTTATGTCCATGTCATTGATGCACCTCTGACATGACTCTAGGGCAGGAGAGTGATGACCTGTTCCGTCCCTTATTTATTATCTGCTATGGCCATTATGATTATTATTATTGATTTGTCTGCGGGGGCGTATGGGTGCATCCTAGATTTGACCTGTTATCTGTATATGTTATATGTTATAGTTAATATATCTGGTGACTGATAGTGTGTGCGATACACGTCTTTCACTTTGTCTGAGAGCTGATCACTCTACAAAGGTTTGTTTTATTATATTAGTATGCTATGGTATTATCGGTCATCTGGGCTCGTGATGGATTGCTGTGTTCCTATTTTCCTTAAATCTTATTCATTATTCACTTTCTTTTCTTTGTTCTTGTTCCATTTCTTATTCCTTTCCTTTTGATTTTGTGTCAGTATGATTTGTATTCCTGAATTGTTTTGTGTACTGCTACATGTTACTGCTTTGTTTATCTATATATCTGTTCACTGAGCTTTTGAAGCTCAGCCGCATTTCTTTTCCTGCGGCAGGTACTTAAGCTAGGAGCTGGGTTTTAGCTTTGGGATGAGAGCAATCTATTTTGGAGTTTTGACCTTAGTTATTTAGCTTTACCATTTGAACTTCTATTTATTTTGATATGCCATTGTTTAGGCATTTGAATATTGGATTTTGTACTTCAGTTATTTTGTCTTGCATTTCGATTTAAGTCATGTTGACTTATTTAATGTTAAGACTTTTGGATGTTTTATTTATTGAATGTTCTGTGACTTCTGATATGCCACCATTGTTGTGATATCTTTACCCTTGTCGGGTTGGGGTGTTACAATTTATGGTATCAGAGAACAGGCATTCATGAAAACCTTTGAGCTTAGGCTATCGACCTGTGAGGATTGGGTAGACATTAGGTTTCCTTTCGCGCACTCTCTTTTCCTGTCCTGCTCTACCATGTTTTTCTTTTGCTCTATCATTTCCTGTTCGATCTTTCTAATCGTTTGAAAATCCTGTAGATGGTTGTTACTCGTCGTGGTGACTATTCCGATGGGGAGGAGCAAATCCCTAACCTGGAGGAGTTGGTGGCTAATGCTATAGCCAATTTGCTACCTGGGCTTAATGCTAACGAGGTGATCACTCGGATGATCAATGATTTCCGTAATGGAGCTGGTCCCTCTGGTGGTGCTGGTGGTTCTGGTGGTGCTAGTGGTTCTGGTGGTTCTGGTGGTACTGGTGGTGGGGGCCGACCCACTACCATTAATGGTTGGCTTGAGAGTTTCAATAAACTCAAACCGTTGTCTTTCAGTACTGCTTCTACTCCTCACGCTGCAGAGGACTGGATTACTCACATGGAGAAGCTGTTTGAGGTACTGGGTTGTGAAGACGAGTTTAAGACTCGTCTGGCTGCGTTTAAGCTTGAGGGTGATGCGCTTAACTAGTGGAAGGCGCACAAGGAAGCTAAGGGAGGCGATACTTATGTTCTTGGTTGTACTTGGGTTAACTTTCGTACTACGTTCTATAATAGGTACTTCCCTGTGTCTGAGCAGCAGAGATTTATTCGGGAGTACAACACTATTGCCCAGCTAGATTATGAGAATGTAGGGGAATTTCTGGAGCGATTCCAGAGATTGGTTAGCTTTGTGGGTCCGGTTGCTGGGGATGCTGAGCATCAGGCTAAGCATTATAAGTGGGCACTGAAGAGTTGGGTTTTAGATCGTCTTCTTAATCAGGAGTTCGTTGATCCGTCAGCATGTTGCGACGCAGCTCGCAACATCGAGATTTTTCATGAGAAGGTGGGTTACAAGCGAAACCGTGATGGCGACAGGATTCAGCAGCAGAGTCAGAATCGGGACAACAAGGGGTTTTCTGGTAAGGGCTTTGAACAGCGGGGTCAGTCAGATCGTGGTCGAGATTATCAGGGTCAGCCAGGTAGGAGCTATGATCAGCGGAGACCAGATTCTAGGAGTCTGGATTCTGGTTCGATTTCTAGGCAGGGTGATGAGCGCCAGGGGCGCAATAATGGTCAAAAGCAGTGGAAGGATCAGCCTTCTAAGGGTTATAAGCAGCAGTCTCGTGGTTCTGGATCGAGTTCTCAGAAGGGTTCATCTGGGAACTTAGCTCCACCTCCTATATGTACTACTTGTGGGAAAAGTCATCCAGGAGAGTGTCGTAGAGCATCTGGTGCGTGTTTCCGATGTGGGTCTGCTGAACATCGGGTGAAGGACTGCCCAAAGCAGAATCCTGCATCTGCCAGGAACTATCTTCTTCCTCCTCCTCCTCCACCTCCGAATACTGGGCGTGTGTTTTCTACTACGCGGGATCAGGCGGCTAAGGCTACAGGTACCATTACCGGCTTTTTGTATATTGGTGATTTTACTGTTTTCGCGTTATTTGACACTGGAGCAACACATTCTATCATATCTATGAAATTGGCTAAGAAACTGAACATACCTTCAACACCACTAAATAACCCAATTGCTATATCTACCCCCATGAAAAACTACATTCTTATCAACCATGAATATTTGAACTGTCCGTTACACTTCGATGATCGGATTCGTCCGGCAAATTTACTCCCTCTGGACATGATTGACTTGATGTCATTCTGGGTATGGATTGGTTGACTTCTCATCGAGCAACCATTGACTGCTACGCCAGAAATGTGATTTTTGGTGATCTGAATAATCCTGAATTCATTTACCATGAATCTCGTCCTCTTAAAACTGTTAAAATCATTTCTGCCTTGAAAGCTCGAACCTTGATGTCTCATGGTTGCCAAGGTTATCTAGCCTCGGTTAAGGATTCGTCTGTTGAGAGTCCGGATATTTCTAGTGTTTCCATTGTTCGGGATTTTGCTGACGTTTTTCCTGAAGTACTTCCTGGTCTTCCTCCGGCTAGAGAAGTGGAATTTTCTATTGATCTAATTCCCGGTGCCGAACCTATCTCTAAGGCTCCGTACCGGATGACACCTGTTGAACTGAAAGAATTGAAGGAGCAACTGGAAGAGTTGTTGGACTGTGGATTCATTCGACCTAGTGTTTCGCCATGGGGTGCTCCTGTGCTTTTCGTGAAGAAGAAGGATGGGTCTATGCGTCTGTGTATTGATTATCGTGAGCTTAATCGCATTACCATTCGAAACCGTTATCCGCTTCCTCGCATTGATGACTTGTTTGATCAGTTGCAAGGAGCTAAAGTCTTCTCCAAAATCGACTTGCGATCTGGTTATCACCAATTACGAGTTAAAGAGCAGGATGTATCTAAGACTGCTTTTCGCACCCGTTATGGACACTATGAGTTTCTGGTTATGCCTTTTGGCTTAACAAATGCTCCTGCTGTGTTTATGGATTTAATGAATCGGGTTTTCCATGAATTTCTTGATAAATTCGTCATCGTTTTCATCGATGATATCCTGGTATATTCTAAATCGTCCAAGGAGCACGAGCAACATTTGCGTATTGTGCTGGGTATCCTGAGGCAGCAGAAATTATTCGCGAAATTTTCTAAGTGTGAGTTCTGGCTGAACCAAGTAGCTTTCCTTGGTCACATTGTGTCTGCAGATGGTATCACCATGGATCCATCTAAAGTTGAGGCTATCACCAAGTGGCCGAGACCTACCACTGTGACTGAAGTCAGGAGTTTTCTAGGATTAGCTGGCTACTACAGACGTTTTGTTGAAGGATTTTCGAAGTTGGCCTTACCGTTGACTCAACTGATGCGGAAGGGTGAAAAGTTTGTATGGACGGATGAACGTGAGCAAAGTTTTGAAGAGTTGAAACGACGATTGGTGTCTGCACCTATTCTAACTTTACCATCGGGTTTTGGAGGTTTCCAAATCTATAGTGATGCTTCTAAGAAGGGTTTGGGCTATGTGCTTATGCAAAACGGCAAGGCGATTGCCTATGCTTCGAGGCAATTGAAACCCTATGAGGAAAATTATCCAACTCATGATCTGGAGTTAGCAGCTGTTGTTTTTGCGTTGAAAATCTGAAGACATTACTTGTATGGCGAATCATGTGATATCTTCACTGATCACAAGAGTCTCAAATACATCTTTACTCAGAAGGAGCTTAATATGAGACAGAGGCGATGGCTAGAGCTTCTGAAGGATTATGACACGAACATCCAGTATCATCCAGGTAAGGCTAATGTGGTTGCTGATGCACTTAGTCAGAAATCTGGAATGATTGCTAGTTTGGAGATTGATCCGCGTGTTCTCAGGGACTTGGAGCATTTGGATGTTGAGTTGTGTGTTCGGCGTGATGTTGGTTACTGGGCTAGTTTAAAGATTGAGTCAAATCTGATGTTGCGTATTAAAGAGGCTCAGAAGGATGATGGTGAGCTTTGGGCCATTGTTCAGAATATTGAAGAGGGTAAGCAAACTGAGTTTAGAGTTGATGACGATGGAGTTTTCTGGTATGAGGATCGTTTATGCGTGCCTAATGATTCCGAGTTGCGTGAGGCTGTGTTGACTGAGGCTCACAGTTCTCCTTTCGCTATCCATCCTGGTTCTACCAAGATGTATCGGGATCTTAAGCAGCATTTATGGTGGAACGGTATGAAGCAAGATGTGGCGTTATTTGTTGCTAGATGCATGACCTGCCAGCAAGTTAAGATTGAGCATCAGCGAGCTAGTGGTCTATTGCAACCTTTGGAGATTCCTACATGGAAATGGGATGAGATTTCCATGGACTTCGTTTGTGGTCTACCTGTTACTCGTAAAAGACATGATGCGATTTGGGTGGTCGTCGATCGGCTAACTAAATCTGCTCATTTCTTACCTATCCGTATGACCTATAGTGTCAGTAAGTTGGCGGAAGTTTTTCAGCAAGAGATTGTTCGATTGCATGGTATGCCTTCATCTATTGTTTCCGATCGTGATCCTCGTTTCACTTCGCGTTTCTGGAAGGGACTTCATAAAGCTTGGGGCGCTCGCCTTAAGTTTAGTACGGCATTTCATCCCCAAACTGATGGTCAGTCTGAGAGGACCATTAAGACTTTGGAAGATATGTTAAGGGCTTGTGCGTTGGAATCGACAGGTTGTTGGGATGAGTACTTATGTTTGGTAGAGTTTGCGTATAATAACAGTTGGCATGCGAGTATTCGAATGGCTCCCTTCGAGATGTTGTATGGTAGGAAATGTAGGGCTCCTGTTTGTTGGAATGAAGTAGGTGAACATCTAATTGAGGGACCTGAGATGATCGAGATCACAAATGAAAAGGTAGCTGTTGCTAGAGAGAAACTGAAAGAGTCGCGTGCGCGCCAGAAAAGTTATGCTGATAAGCACCGTCGGGATCTAGAATTTAATGTAGGTGATCGGGTATTCCTGAAAGTATCTCCTTTCCGTGGTGTCAGGCGTTTTGGAATCAAGGGCAAGTTGAGTCCTCGATTTATTGGACCGTTCGAAATCCTGGAGCGTATTGGGGAGGTTTCTTATCGTTTGGCCTTACCTCCTCAGCTATCTCATGTGCATAATGTCTTCCATGTATCTCTTCTGAGGGGATACAATTATCATCCATTGCATGTGGTATCTTATCCACTTGATCAGATCCGGCCTGATATGTCTTTGTCTGAAGAACCGGAAGCGGTTCTGGACCGTCAGGAACGAGTCATGAGAAATAAAGTTATTCCATTCGTAAAGATTCTTTGGAGGAATCACCCGGAGCGTGAGGCTACCTGGGAAACCGAGGAATGAATACGAGCTAGTTATCCGCAATTCTCGTTCTAGTCTGGTATGTCTTTGTTTTGTTTTCCGCTCTCTTTTCTTTTTGCTTCCTGCAAATTTCGAGGACGAAATTTTTTTGGTTAGTGGGGAAGAAGTTGTAATACCTGAAATTCAGATAACCTGTAAAATGACCAAATTACCCCTAAAACAATAAAACCTAAATAAATAACTTATAAAATTCTGAAACAATTCCAAACTTCTGAAAACGATCTACATATCAAGTAAATTTATTTCTGGGACAACATTACATTATTTTTGAATGTCCAAAAATCATAAAGTCACATATACACATATATATGGGCCGAAAATAAATTAAATAAAACTAATTATATTTTGTAAAATCATTTTATTTAAGATAAATACAAACTAATTTAAGGAATTATACAAGAAATCAAAGTGTGATATTGTGATAATATTTGGGCCAAAAATCTGGATATATCCCCCCTCCTAGTCGGTTTTGATAAGTATAACACAAACCATATTATTTTCTAAAAACCCTAATTGCCGAAACCCAAATATCGACACACACAAAAATCGACCAAGCCTCCATTCGATCTTCTGGACCTGAGCAAGCATTTTTCTGGAGTTCATCAAGGTGTAAGGGAGCTACGAAAAATAAGATTTGGAGTATTGAAGCCTTCGTTCGATCGTGGTGCTTTTGTTTGTTCGACTTGTTGCATACGATAGGTATAAATCCACACGACTAATTCTTACGTTCTAATATTAATCTAGCATTTTTCTAATGATCTTTATGTCGAATATATAACTCAGTAAAAATGTTAAACATGAATCATGCAAGCTTAATCATGCGTACGAAAATTTAAAAGAGATAAAACACACGTAATTTCCAAATATTGTCATACGATTTTTCTGGAGTGTAACTATAATTTTTACATGTTCTATACTGATAATATAAGCCTAGAAAAATAACCATGTGATTTGTAGAAGCTCAGAATAATTGATCTTGATTTATGTTTGGATCGGATTTAAAAGAAAAATTAGGAAGAAACCCTAGAACGAATTAGGGTTAGGGTTTATGTTGTTAGATCTGGTGTAATTAATGCTAATAATAATTGAATAATGAAGGTTTAATGATTGGGACAAAGTAGGGTTTGGTTTTAGAATAAAAAGTGCAATCCGATTGGTTTTTAAAAGTATAAGGGTATGTTTTGCCAACTTTGAAACTTCTGGGATATTTTTGTAATATTATATAAGTCAGTAGGAATGTGGGAAAAATATAACTTGAGGGTCCTAAGTGTAAATATTGCAAGAAAATGAATTAATTGTATTTGCAAGGTACGAATTGAAATTAATTAAAATAGAGGGACTAAAAGTGTAAATTTGGGAAACTTGAGGTTATTCTGAGTAAATAATGTCATTAAGGGTGTAATGTGTAAATTTGAGTATTTATGGGCTTGATATGTAATTATAAATAAATTATGATTTAAATTGTAAGTTTTGTAAAGTTAAGGGACCAATTGTGTAATTACTAAATTCTGAGGGGTCTAATTCGTACTTCATATAATTCTAAGGTTATGTTCTGTAACTTTATAAAATAAGGTGCTTGTTTGGTAAATATGAATATTATTGGGATTAAATCATGAATTATGTAAATGTAGGGTTTATTTTTTAAATTATATAACTAAGGGGTATGAAATGTAAATTGTGAAACTTAAGAGATTAAAATGTCATTCTGAATAATATGAGTATTAGATCAGTAACTTGAAGTATTTTCCCTTTATACCTTTGAAATTGATGAAATTACAATTATAACCCTAAACTATGTATACTTGTCATAATTAACCCTAAACTTTTGTAACTGATAAAATGTACCTTAATTCCATAATAATCTTGAAATAAGGACTTAACCTAATCTGGGATACTGATATCTTACTAAATATGGAAATCTGTTACTAAATCTAGAAGGTTACTAAAAATAGAAAGTTACTTAAAATGGAAAGATAAATTAAAAGTAATAATCTGAGTTTGAATATTTCGTGATTCCGTCTTCTACTTCTTTAGGTGTGAAGAAGGAGAAGCCCTAATTTCTGCTTCGTGTTTGCTTTCTTGTCTTTCTGCTGTGCTAATAAGGTACAGATATTCTGCCCTTTTTCAGTAAGGGTTTTCATTCCCTTTTCTTTCAGCTTTTCATTTTCCTTATTAGGATTCCCAATACCATTGCTATGTTCCCTCCTGTTTGTGAACTTTTGATGTGATCTTGTTTGAACCTTTTGCCATGTACCCTTAAGAGATGACTTTTGATTATTTGATAGTACGCCTGACCTTTGATCTACAGTTTGATATCCGAGCCAATCACTAGGCATGAGGGTTTCATGTCCATGTCATTGACGCACCTCTGACGTGACTCTAGGGCAGGAGAGTGATGACCTGTTCTGTCCCTTATTTATTATCTGCTATGGCCATTATGATTATGATTATTGATTTGTCTGCGGGGGCGTATGGGTGCATCCTAGATTTGACCTGTTATCTGTATATGTTATATGCTATAGTTAATATATCCGGTGACTGATAGTGTGTGCGATACACGTCTTTCACTTTGTCTGAGAGCTGATCACTCTACAAAGGTTTGTTTTATTATATTAGTATGCTATGGTATTATCGGTCATCTGGGCTCGTGATGGATTGTTGTGTTCCTGTTTTCCTTAAATCTTATTCATTATTCACTTTCTTTTCTTTGTTCTTGTTCCATTTCTTATTCCTTTCCTTTTGATTTTGTGTCAGTATGATTGGTATTCCTGAATTGTTTTGTGTACTGCTACCTGTTACTGCTTTGTTTATCTATATATCTGTTCACTGAGCTTTTGAAGCTCAGCCGCATTTCTTTTCCTGCGGCAGGTACTTAAGCTAGGAGCTGGGTTTTAGCTTTGGGATGAGAGCAATCTATTTTGGAGTTTTGACCTTAGTTATTTAGCTTTACCATTTGAACTTCTATTTATTTTGATATGCCATTGTTTAGGCATTTGAATATTGGATTTTGTACTTCAGTTATTTTGTCTTGCATTTCGATTTAAGTCATGTTGACTTATTTAATGTTAAGACTTTTGGATGTTTTATTTATTGAATGTTCTGTGACTTCTGATATGCCACCATTGTTGTGATATCTTTACCCTTGTCGGGTTGGAGTTTTACAGATATTTTATATTCACCTATTTTAGCTATTCACTATAAGCATTTCCATATGCTTATGCACGCACCGAACATGTCACGGAGTTACGCTATTTCCTTGCGTAATCTCATTATTGAATGTCGAGTTTGTACACTTGTCGTGGTTTTGGAAATGATTTTGGATGTAACGGACATACTACTAGTATAACTAGGTTGAGTATTTCAAAATTCATTCAACCTCGGGTGAATATAGACTGATCACCTATATTCAATCATGGACAGTGGGACATAGCCTGATCACATATGTCCGACTCAGAGATAAATTTTTCAATACTGGCAATACTGGGAGTAGTTATAATGTATATTGTTAACAAAACATAACACATTCTTTAGTTCTGTTGTGGGCTTTGTGGCCCAAGACACCAAACAACCCAAAAGCCTAAGTGAAATGGGCTTAAGGCTTATTAACTACAAAAACCCAAATACACCTAATTTGGGCTCAGCCCATGACCAGAAACAAACGCACTCTAATACACACTCGTTTTCTCATCACTAACACAACCACAAATGTAAAACTAACACACACACAAAAATCAAATACGACATTTGGTTTTCTTTTAATAACCGAACCATATTAATCACCCAACACCCTTGTGTCGTTTGAACCGAGACTCACAAGCAAAGCAACATCAAGACCATATTGTGGTCTCAATGTTTTAAAAACCGGACCGGACCGGCCGGTTCGACCGGCCTCCGGCTGGTCGGCCGGTTTTTAAATCCCGGTTTTTTATAAGTCCCATTTACTGTAGCGAACCGGCCGGTTTTTTCGGTTTTGGCCAGTTTTTTCCGGTTCAACCGGTTTTGACTTTTTTTTTTTTTTTTTTGATTTTGTTTGTTGGGCGGTTCGGCCGGTTCAACCGGTGACGGAAGCATGGCCGGTTCGACTAAAAAACCGGTTTTTAAAACATTGAAGACCATATTGTGGTCTCTTTGTTAAACCGGACAAACAAAACATAAACGAGCACCTCCATGGTGACTCGTTAACCCAACCAAACGATTAACACCACCTTTCGGTGTTTTTGTCGGATCAAACACGCCAAGCACACAAACGTGAAGACAACCACACTTGTGGTTTCCCTTAACTCGAACACAAACGGAATGCAACAACAACGGGAAATCCAAGTTCAAATGTCCAAAACCAAATGTGTAGATTAAACTAAATCCGACTCAAAGCTTAAGAAACTAAACAAGCCAAACTCAACCTGTGGCCATCACAGATTTTACCCGTAACCATGATCGAATCAAAACAAACTAATATACAAAAATTAAAACCATAGCCGAGTATCATCAAAATAAATGAGCAAAACAACCAAATCTGAGACCCGAGAATAAACCGGGTCGACCCGACCCGTTCGGGTCCTACCCGATCCATGAGCAAACAACATCAAACGACCACCAATCGTCTTAAAACCCACACATATGTTATACTAAAAGCCATTTTAATCCTTCTTTTACATCCACGAAAACTTATATATACAGTGATTTGTGGTCAGTTTCAAACAAAAGAAATAATAGAAACGGAGGGTGGTCGACTTACCCAAGACGAGAGAGAAGAGGGGAGGTGAGGATGGTGGTGAACACACGAACCAAACAAGAACCAAAAACAAACCCTAGCTTGAACTTCACGCTAAACCCGTAAATAAACGCACCCCTAGGCTCCTCTTGAACGACGGCTGTGAATGGCGGCAAGTGGTGGCATGGCCGGAATCTGGCCGGAAGATGATGACGGCGCTGGAGATATTATAGAGAGAGTAGTGAGATAAGTGTGTGTGAATAGTGACGGCAAACCCTAATTTGGGTTCTTTTATATGAACACAGGGACCAAACTTGTCAAATCCCCAAACTTTGTGCCGGCGGTGTAAAGTGATCCAGGGATTGATTGTGACGTTTGATAAATCTTTTATAATACTAGGGTATGGGACCCATTTAGGTTAGTAAACATTTGATTCGACTCAGAAAAATTACGCCGTTGAGTCCAGAATAATTTTTCCAATAAAAACGAGTATTCACACAGCTAGTTTCACATAATTAATAAAGTAGTCAAATTAAAACGTATATTAAGTTACGGTTGTGCAGGTGCGCGTTGTATGTCGGTTTTCACGTTTCACGAGAAAATCTCTCATTTTCAAATCAAATGAGGTCCAAAAAGCTTGGAAATATATAATAGGTAATAATAAGTGAAATTTATTATTAAAATAAGTTTGGAAAATCATCGTTTATCACAAATGGTTAAGAGTTTTATAAACAAGTATTGCCCTAAAATGCCGGTTGCTACAGTACATCCCCGTTAAAGGAATTTTGTCCTCAAAATTCAGCTAGTACCACTGCCAAAAAGGTGTGCGTGCTTAAGTCTCGCCTGGTCCTTTCGTTCCCAAGTAACTCATGTCCCCGGTCTAAGCTCAAATAATATTATGATTAGAATCTTGTCTCATCTAAGTTGCTAAACTTCCTTAATGAGGCTTTCGGTTGGCTCTTCCACAACATGAAATAAATCACCAAGCTGACACCTTACGGGGTGATAACTAGTTAACCGCGAATAAACCACTAAATTCCGGACGGTGTTTGTAGTTCAATACAAGGTTTGCTAAAGGAACTGTTAGTCTGCTGTAAACAACCTAGTCCACTATGTTAGAGTCACTAATTCTATTTGCTCTTACTGAAATAGACTAGCGCATATACGTAGAGCCTAACGAAGGTCATAGTCATGAAAAGAGAACTAAAATTCGAATCGGCGCTCAAATGTTGCGGTCATAACTTATGTGACAAAGGTAAGTACTACTAAGAGCGGTAACCTATAACGACTTAATCCAAATTCATACCTTTGAGTGAAATGAAACATGCGGTCAAGGTAATAATCGGGTGACAAAATTCGATGGAATAAGCCTTTCCGTCTTCGAGCAAAATCATCGAAACCTTAAACTAAGTAACAACTTGATTTTGGCTTAATCTCGCAACTCATCAAACAAGAACTGTCACGAGATTAGGCTACTAATCAAGTCGTTAAGAAAGAGGAATTTAACGTCTTCGATGATTTGGCTCAGTTAGGGAATTGCTCAAAACAAACAAATAGGTACTTTAGGCTAAGATTACAGGGAAAGAAACTCTGTCAATGAGATTATTTAGGTAGGCTTTGAATGAGGAATCCTAAACTTGATGAGACATCAATGAGCTGAATTAGTCCCGGTGTATATAAGGAATTATCGTCGAGTCATGACTCTATGTAGAACATCGAGCATCCATTGAGGAGGGGAGGATCGATCGTTATATATACGTCCTTTATCCAGACCCAAAACGGTTGTAGGATTTGTAAATCCCAAAGGTTTTGTACAATTAATAGAGATCTCTAATGTCGTAACAATGAAAACAAGTCATTTGAAGTTAGACTTGTTGGCACGAAATGGTTTATGAGTATGGCATGGCGTAGATTTTGCACGAGCACCTGATACTAGTGTAGTCGTTCAGGTCGCTTTACACGAGGCTGCACCACTTAGTCGAATTGTGAAGATTGCGGATTCCATGGACTCACAAGAGTCGATGTATTCGTCAAAGAGGTGACCGATGATATGAGCCGCTATCGGGAAGATCAACATGACAAGAAAAATGGAGAATCTAAGGAAAAAGAATGAGCTTTTAAAAGCGATTGATGAGAAAGTAAGGGTAGCACCGGGTGTTGTGTCTGGTATCTTTCTTGTCTATAACATACTTACTTTCGCCCGACGTCTGGTTCCAAAAAGATGTTTGGTAATTCCTTCCTACTATCGTGTAAATTGCGAATCAATGAAATCACGTAGAGTGCTATTTGGAAAATTTGTAGATGGAGGAAAATTTTATTACTTGAAGAAATCGTTGATGATATTCTCCGTATCATTGATAGGAAAAAGTTCTGTTGGGATAAATTACGGTGTAGTTAGGTGGATATGATGTGGTTATGAGGAAGAAATTGTTGATCAAAATCGAGGGGGGAGAAATTGTACGTGCTAGAAAAATCATCAAGGTTGTGTCTCCGAATGAAAGAATGATTGTCGTCTACGAAGATTGAAGAAGTGAAAATGAAGGATTCCTAATGTGAAGAAAGTTTTTCCAAGGTAAATGGGAAGGAATATCCAACTCGTGGCATGAAGTTGGCAGTCGTAGTTTTGAAATAATATCATAAAAGGCGGGGTTTGTATGGTACGCAGTGTCCTATCCGCTCAAATCGCAAGAGACTTATGCACGTGTTTCGTAAGGAGGTTCTCATACTCAGGAAAAAGTGTGAATGGGGTTAGTGAAGATTTTCGATTTTGGTGTTCTTATCATGTAGGAAGAGTTTGTTGACGTAGTCATCCGAAAGGAAGGAATAGAATTCAATAGGGTTCGATCAATGAGAATAAAGATCATTAATAGCTTCGCAGTGGATAAAAGGCTTTTAAGGGAAAAGCCCTTGGTGTGAAAACATCAGGGAAGAACGTGTCGTCGGGTATGCACGAATAGTTGAAGACAAAGGTCTATGAATTAAAAGGTCTATGGGTAGGTCCTGGTGTTAATGATCCGGGATGCTCGAAGATCATTATTAGGCGAAACTCTTACGTCTAAGTGCTCAATTCCTCTAGACAGGACTAAAATATATAATGACTCAAAATTGTTGCCAAGTGAATACTACGTCGAGAGATCTGGTTACAAGTGAAAGCCAAAGGTCTTATGGTTCGGTGCAACTTCTTGTACCCAAATGTAATAGTAAAGTCATGTCCTAATGTAACTAACTTGTCTAGGACTCCGAAAAGGACATGTTGTCTCTTGAGTAACACTGATTGTTTAATCCAACACACTTTGATCAACACGAGAGTCTTATCTTCTGGGATAAGTGGGAAGGTTTCACTTCGAAGGAATAGTGTCAAGGCATGACACATCGCTACTATCAGTCTCGGACAGGGGTCCTCGATTCACTCCTATGGTTAGATAGCATGTAGGCATTGTGATTGATTTCGAAGTTTGTCCATGAATGGTGCGTGTTCCCTCTTGGAGGTATGGTTTTTGAAATTTGTTAAAAATTTGACCATAAATGTATTTTGAAGCAACATCGTTAGAAGTTTTCAACACTATAGTCATGTGAAAAGATTTTTTTTTTTTTTTTTTTTTTTTTTTGAAAATTTACGTTTGTACAATTATTTAAAACAACTTTTATACCAAGACGGTCCAACCCTTTGAAAATCATCAAATTATTCTAAATATTTTAAGGCGATTTTGACTATCTACAAAGTTTTGTTTAGAGAAAACATTATACACGGTCCAGACATTGAGGATTTACTAATTCGTCATACTTTATAAGATTCGCAAGAAAATATTTCATTTGTACAAAAATTTTGACCAACAGTATTCAAATTATCTAAGTAGTACCAACTCCGGAACACGAACACCAGGGTGAACCTCGTTGTCATGGTCAACACAAACAACTCAACTAACAAACTTAAGGTCACTATTTTCTCATGAGTTCTATTATCTCACTTGCAGTCTCCAAAGTCCAAATTGTACGACTAAACCATTAATTTTGACTACGCTGGTTGGCGGGTTATTTTCCTAAGGCAACTAATAATGTCATCTGACTCATCGACTTATAATGCGGTATATTCAGGCTTGCTAATAAGGTGAGTAGTGTGGGGAGACAAGGCATGTGACATAATGGCATAGGGCAATACCAAAGTAATCATGTTTCCAAAATAGCTTTCGAATAGTATTCCAAAATGGTGTTTCCAAAATAGTATGTCCCAAAATAGTTCTCAAAATAACTTATCAATATAATGTATTTTCAAAATAGCGAAACCAATGTTGACCGTCAAAATAGTATCCAAAATTGTATAGCGTATCCAAAATAACATATCCAAAATAGTCTACCCAAAATAACGTTTTCAAAATGATGTATCGCTATATATATTTAGCAAAATGTATAGTATGAGTTTTGTTTGCGTATAGGGATAAATAATATCAAACGCACGAGTATGGGGAATGGTACAGGAAATACTCTAACTCGAACCAAATCAAACCATATCATATCAACTCAACTCAAAACACATCATAACATATCGGATCAAATCACACAATATCAAATCAAATCAAAGCACTTAAGTACGTAATTGTAAGCTCACATATTGTCCTAGAAGCTAAAAGCTTCCGCACACAGAAGGCAAAGCAGTATAACCATAGATACACATAACACGTAAGGCAGATGCACACACATAGGCCAATGCATTTTCGGGTGATCTAGTCTCCGACTCCAACCAAACACTATCTAAGGTAACTACCCCCATTATCCCATGGTCGCTCCTGAATTAAGCATAGTTGATCAGGCTATGCATAATTTAGGAAAAATGATGGAATGCTCGGGCTAATCGACTCGTACCATGTTTGGGGTTTTATAAAAAAAAACTTTAGTCCGGTTATAGTTGAGATTTTTATTTTTGAAAAACTGGCATTCTCTATAACCTTAGGCTCTGATACCATTCTGTCACACCCCGTCAAAGGCGAAAACACGAGATGTAACTGAGAAAGGCACATTGCGTAACATCATAGATTCATACCTTATTATTATTACCAAAATAGTTTACAACTTTTACAGAACGATCCTTGTCTCAAATATGATAGAAAAACATGTATCTTTTGAAATCGTGTTGTCTTGAAAACATTGTAGCAAAATGACAATTAGTCTGACTCTAATAAACATGCTTTCAAATACCTTAATAATGATCCACCTGAAAATGTTACTAGAAAGTGTAAACATAATGTTGGTGAGCTCGTAGGTTTGAAAGTTAAACCACGAAGCTGTGAATAATGAAGTGTAGGACAATAGTGAAATGAATACCAATTACAAGCACGTTATCAAATCAGTAATAGTGTCACGCCAACTGAACCTATTGTGTTCATCATACTCATAACCAATATCACGTGGGGAGCAACCCCGATAGATCTATCAACATGTGGGCTCTCAAAGAGAGTTAACAGTTGCGCAATCATGTACTCACAAAACAAACATGTCACAGCATATAATCGCATCATCACACATATATGTCCAAAATCATGTAAAACAGTAGTTCACAGCATAAAAACATTTGAAAAGTATTGAGTACCATTTCCACCCCAAGGTAAGACATGTAAAAAAAACGGGGCTACGAGAACTCACCTTAGCAGATGATGAACAAGATATCACAAACAGTATCAAGAAGTGCAAGGCCAACGGTACACGATCGGCACAACCTAAATTTATAGCTTATCTTAGAAAGTGTCCCACAAAATAACATAACACATATGAGTTTTCAAAAGACAAAGTGTTTTAGTTTTCGTGGAATACTCGTATACATGTTTGTAAAAAGTCTAGTATTATTGTTTCGTGTGGTGGTATGAAAACATAGACTCGAAATATAACTCACGCCAAAGAAGAATAAATGAAAGAATAAACAATGAAGCATGAATAAAGGAAAATGAGTAGGAAAAATAAGAAATAGTGCATCAATGGTAAGTTTCGGTATTTACCCAATAATCCTCAAATAGTTTTAGAAAAGACAATTTAGTTGGTAGACAAAGCCTTTTAAATTTTATAGGAAAGTTGGGTTTATGCTTTAGGAAATAAAGGTTTAGTGATAGAAATAAACTATCTGTTTCATTCATGTCGGGTCTCATAATAATGAAAGAATCTCGAGATAAACAATAAGTTTTAAAAAAATGTTTTTATAAAGCTTGGGCATGAAGCGTCCAAGTCATGAGACTAAAACATTATTTATCAAAACAATATTTATAAATTTATGTTCCGTTTGGATTTATTGAATATTTTAGGTCTGTTCCGTGTCTAATATATTAAATTCATCCGGAGTCTAATATATTATACCGTCTCAAGTCCAAAATGTCCAATAAGTCCAATGTCCATATAATATTAATCCGGTATAAGTCCAATATGTTATCAACAATCCGTATCCAAATCCATCATGTATTAGTAATGCCCGTAATCAAATACTAAGTATCAAGTCCCAAATGAGATCCGAAACATACCAATGAACCGAACATCAAACAAGTAAAATATGTATATTGTTAACAAAACATAACACATTCTTAAGTTCTGTTGTGGGCCTTGTGGCCCAAGACACCAAACAACCCAAAAGCCTAAGTGAAATGGGCTTAAGGCTTATTAACTATACAAACCCAAATACACCTAATTTGGGCTCAGCCCATGACCAGACTCAAACGCACTCTAATACACACTCATTTGCACATCACTAACACAACCACAAATGTAAAACTAACACAAAAAAAATCAAATACGACATTTGGTTTTCTTTTAATAACCGAACCATATTAATCACCCAACACCCTTGTGTCGTTTGAACCGAGACTCACAAGCAAAGCAACATCAAGACCATATTGTGGTCTCCTTGTTAAACCGTACAAACAAAACATAAACGAGCACCTCCTTGGTGACTCGTTAACCCAACCGAACGATTAACACCACCTTTCGGTGTTTTTGTCGGATCAAACACGCCAAGCACACAAACGTGAAGACGACCACACTTGTGGTTTCCCTTAACTCGAACACAAACGGAATGCAACAGCAACAGGAAATCCAAGTTCAAATGTCCAAAACCAAATGTATAGATAAAACTAAATCCGACTCAAAGCTTAACAAACTAAACAAGCCAAATCAACCTGTGGCCATCACAGATTTTACCCGTAACCATGACCGAATCAAAACAAACTAATATACAAAAATTAAAACCATAACAGAGTATCGTCAAAATAAATGAGCAAAACAACCAAATCTGTGACCCGAGAATAAACCGGGTCGACCCGACCCGTACGGGTCCTACCCGATCCGTGAGCAAACAACATCAAACGACCACCAATCGTCTTAAAAACCACACGTATGTTATACTAAAAGCCATTTTAATCCTTCTTTTACATCCACGAAAACTTATATATACAGTGATTTGTGGTCAGTTTCAAACAAAAGAAATAATAGAAACGGAGGGTGGTCGACTTACCCAAGACGAGAGAGAAGAGGTGTTAGAGTTTGTGGATATAAATTAATATTTGTATGTCCGATTTTGAACCCGAGACTTCGTGATTGCACACATTACGTATGAGTCTCAATGTATTAATAATTAATATAATTAATTATTAAATCACAAATATTTATATGGTCGAACAAAGGAAAAAGGAGGGGGTTAAATGTCGTTTTATGAAACATGAGGAGGTGAAGAATAAAACTTGGAGGACAAGTTTTATTGCTATATAAGAAAATTTTTCCTCTTGTTTTATGATCGATCGTACGAAAATTATCCCTAACCGATTGTGACCTTTTTCAATCGGTTCCTTCTCTTTTCCATGCACTGACAAAGTTAATTCACCAACAGTAAAAGGAGTTTATTATTTATACTTGCATGTGCATGTTGGTACGTGTACTTTTAACATTCACATGGCATGTAATTTAATTTACTCTAACTTCTTGTTAGTGTGTACAATCATGTATTATCAAGAACATCAAACCCTAGGTGTTGTGATGTTTTATTTGTGATATATGAACCTAGCTTTTCACATTGAGACGCTAGTAATACGTGTGTACATGAACGGAGTACAAGCTTACTTTAGCTTGTGGTTACCTTGCCCTATTCGACCCTTAAAATTCGATCCATGTCATAAACCCTTATTAGGGTTTATCTTGTTCTTATAGATTCGATTCCTTGTTCTTGCTAGGAATCAAATAAGGTACGTGTCTATTTAATTTTATGTTAATTAATTTACATGTTTATGTAGATCCATTCCGCTGCGTGATCTTTGTGTTTATGTGTTTATAGTATTATTATGATTCACATATTCCAACAGTGGTATCAGAGACAGGTTTTTAACATGTAATTGATTACATAAAACCTTAAAAATTGAATCTTTAATTAGATACATGCAATTTATAAATCTAGGGTTTATTTTTTTGTAAACCTAATATTAGGTCGACACCTAAATTAAAAGATTTAGGGTTTTTGGTTTTTGTAGAAAAACCCTAGGATTGCATGCAATTTTTAGGGATTAATTAATGAGTACCTTATGTGACGTCGTTAATTAATTAATTAGAATGCGTACAGGATATATTGACATGATAATATGTGCTAACATGATTATATGTGCAATATGGGATCCATGACAAAATCTTGCATATTTTGTCATGGAATGTTTATTGATTTATTTGCCACATAATTTTAAGATAGATCTTAAATTAGGGAAGACCCTAATATATTAATTAAAATTGGTTATGTGCAATGTGGTATCTAGTCAATAAAACTTACGCGGCCAAATTTATTTGGTGTCTGTGGTCCATTGGGTACAATGAGCTCGAAAACCAATGGGAGTTTTATTGATTAGATACATAAAAATTCACATAGATAATTAATAGGATTTATCAAAAAGGTTTGCATGTGGCTATATGATATTGTTAATGATCATATACGTGTTATTGAGTGTTTATTTATTTTTTAAATTACTTGTTCTTTGTGTGTTTAATTATGATGGATTGTAACAACAAAGAGGGTAATTTTTCAAATAAAAATAAATGGACCTAATAACTATGAAACCTTTGTAGTAAACGATTTAATTGCCAAGTCTTATGTGCCGACAGTGGTTCGCTTCCCACGGTAATTTGCTCCCAGGCGAGACTAGCAATTAATAATTTACTACATAAAATTGTTTTAAGCAAGAAAATCATAAGTTTTAGTTGATTGATGCAACTGTACAAAAGTGGTCAAAGCGGCGGACCTATTATTGACAAACTAAAAAGTGGGTATAATGAGGCTTGACATTAAATTGTCATCCGAAAGGGGCACGTTTTTAATCGCCTTAGGGTGAACGTTTGCTCCTCCGCTCGCCTGTGCATCAATAATAGACTTACCAAGTACACCATAAAAAAAGTACGAAGCATCTTAAGGCAATGTTGTAATTTGCTCAACGCCTCAATTAAAAACTTTGATGATTTGAGCTTACGAATGAGTAAACGGATTTTTGATGAAAATATATATGATACAAAGATGAATGCATGACATCTTTGTACATATTTTTTGATTTAACACATCAAAATTTATACCCTTAAATTTAAGTAATATGCCAACCAATTAATACGGAAACACCTAAGATGACATCTACCATTGCTAGCAGCCTCAGCTGATGTAATGGTTCAAAGATGGTAGTCAAAAGGGGTAAATTGAGCACTTTCATTGCTAGCAGCCTCAGCTGATGTGATGAAACGGCGTCAATTTACACGTTTCTAAATTGGTTAACTTAATTGAGCACTTTCATCACTAGCAGCCTCAGCTGATGTGATGGGACGGCGTCAAGGCATAAAGATTTGGGGATGAAACATGTTTACATTTTGCAACTGATGTTGGCAATATAATGTAAGTCCCATGATTCTAGGAATTGCAATTGTACATTGGCAATTGAGTGCAGCTCTACCTTATTGAGTACTTTCATTGCTAGCAGCCAAAGCTGATGTGATGAAACGACGTCAATTTGGATCCTAATTTTCAATGAAAATTAAATGGTGAAATTTATTTTACCGTGGGTGTTTAATTTTCTTGAAAAGATTATTATCACAAATACTAAATTGAATTTTGAAAATTCTTTTAATGTATTTAATGCAACGTTAAAACCGTAAACATGGGATATTCTTTTAGTAGTAAATTGGTCTACACCCATAGGGGTTTTGGATAGAGTTAATTTTTACTGAAAAGAATAAACCGAGTCTACTTTCCGTGTGAAGAGTAAGACTTAATCCTATTCCTTTTCATGAGTGAGAAAGGTATAATAGGATAATTAGAATTGTCTAAATTCTATGAAATAACTCACGGCGAATTTCTTAAGAAATTGCATGGTTAGGAGTTATTGAAATTAGAAACTAGACTAATTACCGCATAATGGTATAAGGCAAACTAGAATGTTTGATCTAGTTGTTATGCTTTAACCATTTAAAGGTGCTACATGCCATGATGGGGATGGTAGACCTAACTAAGGAAGATATTGCATACCCAATTCTTTCAAGTTAATTGCATTGATGGATATTCCATCATTGACAAAGTAGAATACATTCTTTGAAGTACCTTAGTATGCATTACATAAGGAATTACTCAAAGATGTAGGAAAGTAAACAGCACGCTATTTGCTTTTACTGGTGATGCAACACTTAAAATGTTGTCAAATCCAGTGGGAGCATTGTGTTGTCATTAACTGAATAATGAGTTCATGTAGTGATCTTAAATTCAGTGGGAGCTACAAGTCTTAGTAGTTACCCGGATTATCTCTAGAATCTCTTGAGATGATTACTTTCCAATTATAGACACTTGTGGTATTAAGGATAGTCGTGTACGTTTTCTTACTAGACGAGGTGATTCTATATCTACTTATACCTATGACACAAATCATATTGGTCACATAAGCAAACTATTGACGTGTTGTTTATCTGATACGTGATGTTGTTCCATGCACAAGTGGGAGAAATCTTATTGTGTGCAAGCAACAACATAAAGGAATATGATTTAAAGGGTTCTCTTGACTGCAAGGTCAGAGATTGATGTTCTAATGTGTTTTATACACATTCTAATTTATAGAACACTTGGAGTTAATATCTACTTTCATTACTAGATATTAATGACAAGGTAAATTACATACTTTCGTCATTGCAGCCTCAGCTGATGTGATGAAACTATGTTAATTTACAAGTTTTTAAAATTAGATAATTATTAGAACAAGTGTCGATATGATAATAAGACTACTTCAAATGTAAACATTTATGTATTGTTGAAATGACATAAATAAATGAAGTAATCTTATACTACTTCATAATTTGAATGTTTATGTATTCTGGGAATGACATAAATATATGAAGTAAATATATTAACTTGAAATAATATTGAAACCAAGTTGTGGTGTTCATGGTTACTTTAGTTATACATGTTTATATTATTAAGATATAAATGTGAAGTCTTTGACTGCTATAAGACTTATAACAAAGTAAGACGTTAACTTGTTATGTTTTTTAATTAAGACATGTACAAGGAGTCATTGAGTTGATCAATGATTTATAACGTGGATTGGGATTATAACAGTTTATGTCTTTTTGGTAAGACATAGATATTAAGTGGCTTGGACAAATAAGGCACTTAAGTTATAAAGCATGCAACTGGCTTGAAAAATCTATTTTACCATTAAGATGATTTAGTTGGTAAATAGGTAAGCCAAAACGATATATATGTTTATCTTATATATATTGTAAGAATGACTTACAATATTAATCCTAATGAAATACATAGTGTTTATGGTATGTTCAGTTGGGAGAATCAAACTCTTGTTATATTGTTTGATTTAAGATAACTATATCTTCTTCTCTTCCTAAAGATATCAAGGTTAGAAAATTGAGTATGGATTAGATATACTCAATTTGACTCCAACCTAGAAGATTAATAAGACACCATTTAATATGGAATGTGATCAATCACATTAAGTCTTAAAATTGAAGTTCAGAATTTGTTAAACTACTTGTTGGGTAGGTTATTAACAAATTAAGATTAAGAACTGTCAATAAGTATTTGTAAAAGTCCCAAAAAGAGAACAAGTTTTGTGTTGCTCTATTTGCTAAGCATTTATAGGTAATCTATAAACTGCAAAAGGCGAGTGGGAGTTTTATCTTCAAAAGATAAAAAATTACAAGATACATAATCTTCTAAATACGCTAGCAAAATCATAATGAGGATTTAACATGTTAGTGTTAAATCTCAAGATGATGGAATTCTTATTCATAGATCCGCAAGGGTATCTCAAATATTTGTAGAATATGTTGAGAGTTATGAGTTACAGGATAGTGATATGCCTGTTAATAAATTGCAAATGTTATTTGGCAAATTACTCATACTATGAATAATTAGATGCAGTCCAAAAGATAACTAGTTTGGAAACGTAGTTAATCTTGAACTCTATAGTTACACTATAGAATGGAAATGAATTTCTGCAAAGGAAATGAAAATCCTAGAGATTTAAATTCTTGTGTAGAAATCATAATGGACAAATTTGTATACATATTTAATATGTGAAAAGATTATCAAACACAATTACGCAATTAAATGTGATTGAAATTCTTTCTAAGCACATTAAATATATAAAGATTATGATTGTCATTATTAGTTTCATTTATATGAAATTAATAATGGAATGTCAAAACTCTTTCTTGGATAATTACTTGAGCGAGGACGAAAAGTAATTGAAAGGAGTGTTTGAATTCAAATAATCTTTAATAGTATACAAAAGTGCAAATCATTTGTAAATGGATTAATGCATGCATCTAAAAGATATACTTATTTTTAGTTATTAAATCTGGTTTTGATTTATAATTAAAATTAAGATATTTCTTGATATTCCTGAAAGCTAGTGGGAGTGATGTATTTATTTTCTTATTTCATATATGTTGAATAACATATGGGAAGTAACATTTCATTGACGTTAACATTAAATGTTAAGTCTTAGTTAGGAATGAAACTTCACATAGAAAATAAAACCTTGAAGTATATGTTTATTTGATCATAAACATAAGCGGTTAAAATAACTGATTCTAAAAGAACATGATATTCTATTAGAAGATCTAGATAGAAACATATCTTTGGAAAGATATGACATGAACAAAATCTAAGATTGACAAAAGGATTATTCATGTGCATCATGTTGCTTGTTGTATCATGCTTGGATGCAAGATGATTGACAACATTAGTATCTAATTGAAAATTATTAGATAGCTAAGTGTAATGGATATGGTTTAGAATTTACATCCTCAGCCTGGATTTGCTCCAAAATTCTAAATATGAACCATATGGCAAGTTATTGCTTGATTGATATAGTGGTCAAATCTTGAAGGATTTGAAGATATCAAACATTACACGATAAATGTTAAAAGTTTACGGAACTTTTAAAAGAGCATATTGTTGTTTGGATACAATGATGCTAGTAAGATTGAGATGACACTCAATACTAGTCATGGTGGGAGCTCATCCTTATTAGGAAACCATGTGTACTAGTTATGCTCATAATGAGCATAGTTGCATTATACATAAAGAATTAGAATACTTTAACTACAAGGTTTGGTAGTTTAATTATCATAAATTCGTGCATGAGGATGTCACGCATTTTACGAAGTATGTGGCAATATCTAGATAGATGAATGCACACATACAAGAATTTCATTCTTGAAATAAGTATTCTCAAAATTCCGATAGATCAACATTAGTTGATTTATGCCTTGTCAACAAGTATGTGGAACATGACTTGTGGCATAATTCACTAATAAGAATTGTCATGCATTGATCTAGTTAGTATTTGGATAAGGGATATTAAAGCAATATTATTTGAATGAAATAAAGTGCGGATAACGTTTATTATCATTTATTAATATTGTATCATGTATTTGCATGTTTAAATCCGTGAATAACTTATGTTATTCTAAATTGTCCGTTGTCAATTAATAATATGGGAATATTATTGAACTAAGACAAATGTGAGGATTGGTAGAATGTACTGTAAGGTTGAGACACCAATGTTACATGATATTCAATATTGGATAAATTGAATATAGGACTTATCCCAACCACATGATTGTACTTTATGGATCGCCGTCATTAAGTAAATCATGAATATTTATCCTCAGACTTGAGATACCAGGTGACTGCCGAGGATTTAGCTCATTTTCTGTAAGGTAGTCTAACGCTATCCGTAACAGGTAGTTATAAGGGCTATTTTCGGAGGTGATGCAAAGTTCGAGGGTCACGCTCGTAGTCAATGATGAGGCGAAAAGTGTACCGCTTTTAAGGGGTCATTTAAGCCTTAAATCGTATTTATTTGATCAAATATTGCCCTAAATCGTTCCTTTTGTCATTTTAGGTACTTTTGAGGAGAAATCTGGAAAAGGAGGCATTTTGGACGTTTTTGGAGCATTAAAGTGAAGAAAACGGCAAAGTCTCAAAAATCGGCTAAAAGTTACTCTTGACGGCGTCAAGATTTACTCTAGACGGCGTCATGCTTTGGCAAGAAAAGTTGGACGTGAAATTTACTCATGATAAGCCAGTGAAAATAGCATGTGAATTCTGACGGCGTCATGCTTTAACTTAATCAAGGGCGTCACGGCTTAAATCATAAGGGGACGGCGTCACGTTCACGAGCTGACGGCGTCAAGCCTTGATAAGCCAGAATGGATTTTTGAAGAGCTAAAGAGGGACGGCGTCAAGATGGTCATCCGGGAACCCTAAAAGCGGCGAGGTGACGGCGTCACACTCCATAAGGTGACGCCGTCAGATCCAAAAATCTATATATAGTTTTCTAATCTTTTGTCATTAGGGAGAGCTTAGTGTGTGGAATTTTGGGATAAAACCCTAAGACGATTTTAGCTACTTTTTCAGGGCTTTTTGCCTTGAGATCTTCCATGTTTCATTGAAAGATAAGTTATCAATTAATCATTCAATATGTCTATGTGTTGTTTGATTCTATCTTATGCTTGTCTTTTGTTTAACATGTTAGGCTAATTTTATCTTGTGTTTGCTTAGATCTAATGAAACCTAGCTATTGATTATTGGTTGTTAGTGTGTTGTTAGTTGTATTGGATGATTGTTTATCTATGTTAGGCTTAAGAAAACTGGCTAACTTCCTATTCGGTAACTTGCTTGAACGTCTTAAGAAACATGAACCAAATGCGTACTAAAGGTTTTTATGGTTGTATTTAATGCACAAGCGAATTCTAGTGATCCCATGTTAGGAGCTTCCTAGCCGGCTCGACATAGGAGTGAAGTAGGAGCTTGTAGAGTTGGGGAAGTAAGTACGCCACCCCACGAATGGTATTAAGGAATACACCCGTCATCCACGCGACTAATACACACTAATTAACCGGTAAAAGATAGTTAGGGAGTAAGGAAATCTAAGTAAACACATTTCTCTACACATAAGTTTCTCACCACATTTTATTTTCAGTTATTTATTTTATTGCATTTGTAGTAATTTTGGGTTAGTTGACTAGCAACTAATTCCGCCCACTCTATCAAAACCGAGATTTTACTTGCTTTCATAAAAATTATAAAAACATAAAAAGAATCTTCCTCAACCCTTAGACCTAATTAGAGTAGCCTTTCACACCTAACGAACACTATTCCCTGTGGAGAACGATCAATCCCCCGTACTTACCACTACACTATACTACATCGGTCAGGTACACTGCCTGGTGGGGTTGTAAGCCTCTTGAGATCCCTCGAGAGGTAAAACCTGTTGTAAGGTTACAAAACCACGCAATCAAGTTTTTGGCGCCGCTGCCGGGGAGTAGTTATTGCTTAGGTTGAAATTTTATTTTTATTAGGTCTACTCACAAGATTCCTATCAAGTGAGATATTTTCTTTTTATTTTGTAGCTTTCTCGTAGTCTATCTTTTCTTTGTGATTTTGTTTGTAATTTGCTTCAAATGGACCTTTCACTTAGATTTCTAAGATTGCAAGATATGGTTGAGTGGCTAGAACACCAAGAAGTTCAAAATACCTCATTTAGAGACACTTATGAATCATATGAGCCTTCACCTAGGATAGATTCTTATGAACAACCTCCATGTTTAGGATCTTGTTTTAGTGAGGCTAATAGGAAAAGCGACCTAGTTTGCCAAGGAATTGTGGATAGAGCCGTATCAATAAATCATAAGTTGGATGAAGCACTAGGTTTGTTATTATCACTACCTAAGAAAACAATTGACGAGGATATAGGTGATCTTGACACGTGGAATAATGAGGTAAACACCATAAGCCCACAAAATACTCAACCATCATTTGAGGCACCCACACCGCCCGTGACTTACCCGGAAGAAGTAGAAGAGACTTTAGGAATCCCGATGGAGGTAGAACCCTTGGACCAAGCACAACTAGAGGATATAGGTTTGCACACTTTTAGTGATGACCTTACTCATAGTTCTAGGGAATTTCCTAGTGTTGATGAATTGGAACCTCAACCTTTACAGAACTTTTCATCCTTAGATTTACATCTAGGAGAAAAAAGAGGAACCGACCCACCCATCAACCAAAATTATCCGGGTAGTTTTAGGATGAAGGAAGCCATTCACTCACCCCCTTCACCTCACGTGGCATATTCACACCCTAAGGGTGTGTATCGCTACTTTCACCCGCACTTAATCCTAAGTGTAGGGAAAACCTCCCCTATTTTTGTTAAATAAGGGTAGAGTCAGGCTCGTGACTCGAACAAAAACAAGCGCTTCTTGGGAGGCAACCCAAGCTTCATTTGCTTTGTGTGTTTATTTATTTGTTTATTTAATTTTATTTGTTTCCGTATGCATTTCTTATTCTTTTTGTTTACTGTTCATGTCTCAAATATAAATTGTGAAAATGCTTTATTTTGTTTTTAACTTCGTCTTAACTACATATAAAGGTATTTTGCAAAAGATAAGTGTAAGGGAAATCCAAATTTGTTTTTAAGAACAAGATTGAACATGAACGATAACAATGAGATATAAGCATGCATATTAGTATTTGTTTGAGTCAAATGCTTGTATCGAGTCATAATGAAGTTTTGCAGGAATTCCAGGAAGTAAGGTATAGGTTTTTCCAGAAATTTTCCGAAAACTTAACATGAGAATTCTGTCAGATCATTTCTGACGGCGTCAGGCCTTACAACCTGACGGCGTCGGGTTTTAATTTTCTAAATTTTTTGAAAGTTTGGTTTTTCTACCGGAATCATAAAAAGTTTTTATTAAATCTCTAACTTATAAACTCCAGGAATCTGCAAAACATTCATTCCGCAAGCATTATATCTTTAATTGTTTTATTTCTAAGTCTGGAATTACACCTAGTTGTGAGTTGTCTTTGTTCGGTTTGATGCTTTGGTTTTTCGTGTTTGTTTTCTCAGGTTTAACAGGTTATTTTGGACAAGGAAATGTTTGTTGGATCAAGCTTATGGCGATGCATTAGCCTTGGAGCTTCAACATTACTTTGGAAGAAGATCTAACCATGTTACTTCATTATCCACCGAGCGAATCAGGGGAGTATTTGATTTCATTCTTTTACTTTATGCTTTTACATCTTGTTATTTGAACATTGGGGACAATGTTCATCTTAAGTGTAAGGGGGGGTAAAAGTACGATTAGAGAATACTATTACGCTTGATTTTTGTTTGTTTAATAGTATATGTGTAATAAAACTGAGATAAATACCTGTTAGGGTAATTTTAGTGCCAAATTTAAAATTTTTTACAACATTTAGGAGTGAAACTTTGATCTTAATGAGCGTCTCATGGATAGGAGTTATATGACTAGCACAAAAACCGTACCACTAAAAAATTTTCCACCCCCAAATATGTGAGGTTCGCCCCTAGAATTGGTAGGAAAAGCATTTATGCTATGATGTGTGTACCGGTAGCACTTAGATTCTAGAACTTGCGTTAGGACCATTCCGAGGCCACAAGTGAGACTACATTCGTGTAGTTAGATTTACTACATGATAAGAGGCATTAGGATTAACCCATTGTTTTACACCTGTGTTTTTGTTATAATTACTTTGGCTACATTGGTCAAGTAATTCTCCCACACCCTTTGCGTTGTACTCATTTTTAGTACACGATACCCCTAGTACACCCCTCAGAGCCTATCTTTTCGTTTCGACCTTTAAGCATTTTACTTAAAGGAAGAATTTGTTACACCCCACTAAAATGTACACCCAAATCGCCTTGGCCTACCTTGTATGCACTCATTTTTTGTGCATTATTGTGACAACATTTGTTTAAACCCCAAGTTAGTTATCTAGTTGATTACATGGTTGCTAAGTCGAGTCATATCCTTGTACATATTGTTTTGGGACGATTGGGACTCATGGGTAAAGTACTAGTGTAATGGAGTAATGGGGAAGAACATCATTATTACCCCCATATGTGCTAAATATTTTAAAAGTACTCCAAGTGTTTTAATTATCTTAATTCGAGTCATTAGAATAGTTAATTGTAAAGTTATGTAAAAGTTCAAGTGTAAGGGGAATGCAACGCCCCTATGATGTATTATTTTGGATGGTAGGGCAAAAGTGTATGCAAAAAAAAAAAAAAAAAAAAAAAAAAAAAAAAAAAAAAAAATGAGAAAAAGAAAAATAGAAAAAACATACGGACTACCATCCCGTTTCATTTTATGTTTATTTTATGTTTTTGTTATTTTGTTTTTAGCTTAAGATTGAGTCGAGTCTTGTCTTAGCAACATTGTATAGTACATGTAATTGATCAAGATTTTTAACTCGCCACCAGTAAAATATCCCGTATCCAACAAAACCGTGTTTTCCTTTTCCCTACACCTAAAGTTATAACCCATTTAAAAGCCCTCTTTGATAGTTTATCTTAGGTGCTTACGCCTAGTGGAGGAGGTTTTCGATCCTTTCCCAAGCCTATGGTAATCTATTTGCTATGACAGGTAGTGAGAGATATTATCCGTTTTCATTTATGAGATTTATTTTGATGACACTTGAGAGATGTGAGTATCTAAACACTACTTGTGAGGTGCTAGTTTATAATCTCCGTGCTTATTATGATTGAAGTGGAACGATTATTTGTTGTAATTACTTTTATGTTAGCATTAAATGACCCCTAACTTGTATTTTGATTAGAATAAAAGCGCATTTGCTTGAGGACAAGCAAATCTCAAGTGTAAGGGTATTTGATGAGGCGAAAAGTGTACCGCTTTTAAGGGGTCATTTAAGCCTTAAATCGTATTTATTTGATCAAATATTGCCCTAAATCGTTCCTTTTGTCATTTTAGGTACTTTTGAGGAGAAATCTGGAAAAGGAGGCATTTTGGACGTTTTTGGAGCATTAAAGTGAAGAAAACGGCAAAGTCTCAAAAATCGGCTAAAAGTTACTCTTGACGGCGTCAAGATTTACTCTAGACGGCGTCATGCTTTGGCAAGAAAAGTTGGACGTGAAATTTACTCATGATAAGCCAGTGAAAATAGCATGTGAATTCTGACGGCGTCATGCTTTAACTTAATCAAGGGCGTCACGGCTTAAATCATAAGGGGACGGCGTCACGTTCACGAGCTGACGGCGTCAAGCCTTGATAAGCCAGAATGGATTTTTGAAGAGCTAAAGAGGGACGGCGTCAAGATGG
This sequence comes from Artemisia tridentata subsp. tridentata, assembly GCA_021014915.2. Lineage (NCBI taxonomy): Eukaryota > Viridiplantae > Streptophyta > Magnoliopsida > Asterales > Asteraceae > Artemisia > Artemisia tridentata. Next base: position 166,848,076 of record CP139502.1, on the reverse strand, counting down.
TCATCTGGGAACCCTAAAAGCGGCGAGGTGACGGCGTCACACTCCATAAGGTGACGCCGTCAGATCCAAAAATCTATATATAGTTTTCTAATCTTTTGTCATTAGGGAGAGCTTAGTGTGTGGAATTTTGGGATAAAACCCTAAGACGATTTTAGCTACTTTTTCAGGGCTTTTTGCCTTGAGATCTTCCATGTTTCATTGAAAGATAAGTTATCAATTAATCATTCAATATGTCTATGTGTTGTTTGATTCTATCTTATGCTTGTCTTTTGTTTAACATGTTAGGCTAATTTTATCTTGTGTTTGCTTAGATCTAATGAAACCTAGCTATTGATTATTGGTTGTTAGTGTGTTGTTAGTTGTATTGGATGATTGTTTATCTATGTTAGGCTTAAGAAAACTGGCTAACTTCCTATTCGGTAACTTGCTTGAACGTCTTAAGAAACATGAACCAAATGCGTACTAAAGGTTTTTATGGTTGTATTTAATGCACAAGCGAATTCTAGTGATCCCATGTTAGGAGCTTCCTAGCCGGCTCGACATAGGAGTGAAGTAGGAGCTTGTAGAGTTGGGGAAGTAAGTACGCCACCCCACGAATGGTATTAAGGAATACACCCGTCATCCACGCGACTAATACACACTAATTAACCGGTAAAAGATAGTTAGGGAGTAAGGAAATCTAAGTAAACACATTTCTCTACACATAAGTTTCTCACCACATTTTATTTTCAGTTATTTATTTTATTGCATTTGTAGTAATTTTGGGTTAGTTGACTAGCAACTAATTCCGCCCACTCTATCAAAACCGAGATTTTACTTGCTTTCATAAAAATTATAAAAACATAAAAAGAATCTTCCTCAACCCTTAGACCTAATTAGAGTAGCCTTTCACACCTAACGAACACTATTCCCTGTGGAGAACGATCAATCCCCCGTACTTACCACTACACTATACTACATCGGTCAGGTACACTGCCTGGTGGGGTTGTAAGCCTCTTGAGATCCCTCGAGAGGTAAAACCTGTTGTAAGGTTACAAAACCACGCAATCAGTCAATAAAGGATTTGTTCCTTCAAATTTGTTTTGAAGTATAATACTGCTGGGCCCCTCGTAGGATTGACAAGATGTTTGTAAGGCCTTACCCAAAGTCTATCTGGAAGACGTTCAGATGTTTTGGTAATCTTGATCAATTACGTATAAACGAGAAACTATTGTTAATTATGGAATGACCTTGATCCATATCCATATTAACGCGGTATTAGCAACAAAAGGATAAGTATGATGATTAAATTCATCACGTGGTTTTTCCAAAAACCATACTCGGTTCAGGCTGGGGGCATTGGGAAGGTTAAGCTAGACTGACCCATGTCATTACGATATTAATAAATATCCAAGTGGGAGCTGTTAGAGTTTGTGGATATAAATTAATATTTGTATGTCCGGTTTCGAACCCGAGACTTCGTGATTGCACACATTACGTATGAGTCTCAATGTATTAATAATTAATATAATTAATTATTAAATCACAAATATTTATATGGTCGAACAAAGGAAAAAGGAGGGGGTTAAATGTCGTTTTATGAAACATGAGGAGGTGAAGAATAAAACTTGGAGGACAAGTTTTATTGCTATATAAGCAAACTTTTCCTCTTGTTTTATGATCGATCGTACGAAAATTATCCCTAACTGATTTTGACCTTTTTCAATCGGTTCCTTCTCTTTTCCATGCACTGACAAAGTTAATTCACCAACAGTTTGGTACGTGTACTTTTTACATGCACATGGCATGTAATTTAATTTACTCTAACTTCTTGTTAGTGTGTACGATCATGTATTATCAAGAACATCAAACCCTAGGTGTTGTGATGTTTTATTTGTGATACATGAACCTAGCTTTTTCACATTGAGACGCTAGTAATACGTGTGTACAGGAACGGAGTACAAGCTTACTTTAGCTTGTGGTTACCTTGCCCTATTCGACCCTTAAAAGTCGATCCATGTCATAAACCATTATTAGGGTTTATCTTGTTCTTGTAGATTCGATTCCTTGTTCTTGCTAGGAATCAAATAAGGTACGTGTCTATTTAATTTTATGTTAATTAATTTACATGTTTATGTAGATCCATTCCGCTGTGTGATCTTTGTGTTTATGTGTTTATGTGTTTATAGTATTATTATGATTCACATATTCCAACAAGAGGGGAGGTGAGGATGGTGGTGAACACACGAACCAAACAAGAACCAAAAACAAACCTAGCGTGAACTTCACGCTAAACCCGTAAACAAACGCACCCCTAGGCTCCTCTTGAACGACGGCTGTGAACGGTGGCAAGTGGTGGCGTGGCCGGAATCTGGCCGGAAGATGATGACGGCGCTGGAGATATTATAGAGAGAGTAGTGAGATAAGTGTGTGTGAATAGTGACGGCAAACCCTAATTTGGGTTGTTTTATATGAACGCATGGACCAAACTTGTCAAATCCCGAAACTTTGTGCCGGCGGTGTAAAGTGATCCAGGGACTGATTGTGACGTTTGATAAATCTTTTATAATACTAGGGTGTGGGACCCATTTAGGTTAGTAAACATTTGATTTGACTCACAAAAATTACGCCGATGAGTCAAGAATAATGTTTCCAATAAAAACGAGTATTCACACAGCTAGTTTCGCATAATTAATAAAGTAGTCAAATTAAAACGTATATTAAGTTACGGTTGTGCCGGTGCACGTTGTGTGTCGGTTTTCATGTTTCACGAGAAAATCTCTCGTGTTCAAATCTAATGAGGTCCAAAAAGCTTGGAAATATATAATAGGTAATAATAAGTAAAATTTATTACTAAAATAAGTTTGGAAAAATCATCGTTTGTCACAAATGGTTTCGAGTTTTATAAACAAGTATTGCCCTAAAATGCCTGTTGCTACAAGTTGTGTTGATATTGAAACAGGTAACACCGCTCCAGTCTCCGACTACTAAAATCAAACGCACTTATCAAGTCTAGAGCCACGAGATTCATCAAAAGATCTCTTAGGAACACTTAAACATTTCTACACTTGTTGTTCAACAATAAGAACACTAGTTGTAAATATTTGAGTCCTACGCAGATCTTAGCAATCTGCCAGAACATTTATGAGAAGATTTACAAATGTAATTCTCAGTGATTGAATGGAAATTTCTGCCAGGGTCAACATCAAATAGCCCTGACAGCAGGTCACTTCGGTAATCCCTTTGTGGTTTACGCTTAGTGTTCGCGGTGGTTTCAAACGGTCTACAGTCGTGGAGTGATACTTCAGTATACTTCAGCGACTTACCTGAATCGTTGATGTACTTCGGTATATCTGTGTAATCCCTCTTGAGGGTATCCGATTCAGGAACAACCTTGGTAAGGATTAGAGAAAGTTCTCACACTATGCTGTTAATGATCTCGAAGTCCGAACCTGTAAGTGCTGGACGCTTTATTGCTAACTGTTTTCACGCAGGTACACATGAAGATCGGGAATTCTATTACCACCATTACCATCATCAACAATACATCAGCTTCCACATGCTCATACGGACATCACAAAGAAAGTTCTCACAATGATCAAAGCAAAGCAAAGTTCAAAGAAAGATTATATGTCATGCAAAAAAGTCTACAAAGTTTAAAGATGAAGATCAATGCAAATGAATTGAGGACTACTTAAGTATGAAGACTCAAAGTAAAAAGAAGTATGATCATGTTGGAAAGGCGTAAATACACCAGAGGCAAAGACGTTGATGAAAGGCAGACCATTACATTACCATATCATAAAGAACAAGAACAAAGAGAAAAGATTGAAGAGATGTCAAAGCAAAAGAAGCAAATAAGACGTCAAGCAACCTTTGATAACCAACCCTTAGGGGGAGATTGTTGGGAACACGTTTAATTAATATCAAGTGTCGGTCATTATGTTTTGTAATAGGTTGCTTGTGAAGTTATAATAAAACAACTTCGTGGATCGTTTAGACAAGGGATTAAACAATAATAATGAATAAAACGATACGCAGCGGAATAAAAAAAACTATCATTATTATTGATACAAGGTTTATTTGTCATCATCTCTAACCACTACTAACAAACACAAACAGCCCCAATGCTACGTGATCAAGTGTAGCACGGTTACCTACTCTAACAGGGATCAAAGATCATTGAGGCTTAAACCACAAACTAATCTAGGCGTCTAAACAAGACTTAACGCCTAGTTACACACACCTTTCCCTGGATGTTACATCTCTAACATCTGTATATAAAACCTAAAGCCCCATCTCTTTATATTATAGAGATTTAGGGTTACAAAGACTTTAACATAATACATTTTAGGTCCTTCATCTTTGTCTTCATAAGTCTCCTTCATCTTTCATGTTGTGTCTATTATCAACTCAAATTTAATTCCCAACATTGCTTATTCATAAGGCTCATATGTTAGTATTTATTACTAGGCTAATGAAGTAAGCCCATGGGCCTATATAAAGCTCATTCCTTATGAAATGAAGGAGCTAAGGATGTTGCCCTAGCATCCTCTCCTATATATACTATTGTAAACACACTTTTATTCTTGTTGGTTCACTTATGCAAAACTTACTCTTTCATTATTATATTTCATATTTGTTCCGTACCATTCTCTTTCTACTCTCTCTCTCTCTCTCTACCTTCTCTCTCTAAATACTTGTGTTATTATTACAACATGGTGACCTACACACTCTGTTAGCATCGAAGGGTATCGAAGGGTAAAATGGTTATTATACATGAACAACGCACACACAATGGTCGAAATTTAAAAGGTTTGTATTTTAATATAAAAAGAGGCTACACAAGAAGAAGAAAAAAATGAACAAGTTAGATACTTTTTTTTTGTTATAAAAAAAAAAAAAAAAAAAAAAAAAACTTCGTAGACCATAAATGCTAGAAAATGTGATGGGTGCTTAAGGCCCCAAATAGATACTAGAGATCAATTAAACATAAAGTAAAACCAACTAAATATATCGTGTTTGTAAGTGCATAATTTCCCTTTGGAATCTTTTCAATTATTATCGGCTTTGCAACTTGACACCTTTGCAGAAATTGCTGCTAAATCTAATTTTTATGAGTTAACAGTATACAGGTGGAAATTTTTAATTGGTTTAAATCTATTATTGAACTCGATCTAGACGGTGCATAAAAGAATCTTTAGATGGAACGAGTTGGTATTTATTGTTTGACCAAGCCCCATTTCAATCCCATAAACTATTTCAACTGGAAAGAGCTGACTTTGACATTTCCATAGTTGACCAAACCCATTCTGATTCCTATTCCCATTTCTGACCCATTACTCATTTATGTAATTATGTCTTAAACTATTGCCAAGGCTTTGCAACTTGGCAACTACTGTCCTATTTACTTCCATTTAATTTTTTTAGCACACATACCAAATCAGAAAAGAAAGAGATGAATTCTGGGAACAGACATTTTAGCCATGCGCATAACCTCACTGTGCACCAAGCACATGAAGCTGCCAATATGTCATGTTCTGGCTGCAACGTGTTGGTTAATGGGACCATGTACGTTTGCGCGCAATGCAATTTTGTGTTGCACGAACAATGCTTTCGTGCAACTAGATCCCTGAAACACCCGTCACACCCTGCTCATCCTCTCACTATAGTTCCTTACCCAACTTATCCATCCAATTCTTTTTACTGCAATACATGTAAACTCACTGGAACTGGATTATCCTATTCCTGCTCCAGCTGTGAATTCGACCTTCATGTCCTTTGTGCTCAGCCGTACTCAAATCCCACCCTAGCTAACAACTACTCACATGGTCATGAAGCGGTTTCACAAAGTGGTCCAAATTCTTATCCAGCACAAAATGCTTATGTTCCTACAAGTGCTCACAATCAAAATACTAGTGGTCATCATTCATACATGAATGGTCAAACTAGTGCTCATAACCCTCAATATCATTAAAGAGGGTGGATGGATGTGGTTCAAGTATGCATTGGGAATATGAACTCATTCAAAAGGAATTGCAAAAGCTCTATCATAAGGGAAGAGTCTTGACTCTTAATTAGCTGCTGTTGGATGTCCAAAACTCGTAGGCATGATATACTATTGCATACTAATGGTTATGGACTTTCGATTTCCATGGGAAGATGCTACCACAGTTGTTGATTGTTGCTATCTCTAAATTCGAATGTACTTCTCTTCATTTCTTTATGTGTCAAGTTTTCACTTTCAGTTTATTCTATTTGTATGATGTTCATATGTTTTGTTCAACAATTTTAGTACAGATGAGTATAATCAATCTTTCATACTGTCTTCTAGGTAAAATGTCATCTTTTTTTACATGCTTTTTTGAGTAGTTGGTGGATATAACTCTATAATTGCGCAAATAATAGCTCTATACATAATGTTGAAACAAAAAGAATTTAAGTTGGCAAAAGATAACTATTGCATAATAAGTTCAAAAAGTAAAGCTGAGTTCTTTTTGTGGCATGTTATGCTAAAATTTAGTAATTCAAATTCAATCAAAAAATAACTGAACTACTCTGAATATATACGTCCAATAAGGTAGCCGTGGATCAATATTTTTGATTTGACATGATTTTTTTTTCGATCAATTTTTTTTTTTTTTTTTTTTTTTTTTTTGGATGTGTTTTTATACACTAAGGGCCTGTTTGGTAGGGGCTTTTTGGGGGAGCTGTTAGCTTTTTATTACAAAATAATCTCATCTAAACTAAGTAGCTCCGTTTGGATACATTAACTTCAAGCTTTTATTTCAAACAAATAGCTCCTAAATGAAAAGCTGATTCATGAAGCTTTTTAAACATCTTGGAGCTGTTAACACTTTAAATTACTGATATACCCTCCAAACATTTGTTTACAATTTTAGATATGTCCTTTTATGTCATTTTACATCTTATAATTACATTTAACAGCTAATTTACCAAACACTTTTATTTAAAAAAATATACAGTTTCTAGCTCATGTTAACAGCTTTGCAGCTTACAGCTTCCAGCCTACAGTTTACAGCTTACAGCATACAGCTTACAGCTAATTTTGCCAATTGTTTTTATACATTAAAACCAACTTCATATCTATTGCTACTCCATAGCTTTCTTATATTGCATTACTTGTTAGGATCGCTATGGCCACATGCCCAGTGTATAAGTCTACGTGAGGTTCCATTCTAAAACTAATTGGCAATAGAGGGAAAAAAAAAAAATTCTTTGTGCGGAAAATTATATTACTTACTCCCTAGCAAGGAGCTAGATAAAATACAAGCAAAAGAGATACATGGAGTTACAAAGAGATTTTACAAGCATTAAGAGGATCGGAAATCCAATCTAGCCACATCGGCCTTAAGGATTTCGACCTATATGAACAATCCAAGAGTAAGAAAACATTTTTATTTGATCTATTAGAGTGTCCTTCCTTGGTGGTTTTGCCTTGTAGTACAACTTGTTCATGTATCTCCTTATTACCCACATGACGATTTGGATGACTCCATCAAGGCATACTTTAGAAGAATTGGGGAGATTGGTAGAATCAGCCATTTGATCAAGTTATCTAAGTTCAGTGATATTATCCAGGTTCCAACATTCGGTAACCAATAACCATAAGTCACTAGCGACTTTGCAGTAGAGGGAGTAACTCAGCAGACGTTATGTACTCATTTCTTTCAATATACATCAAAGTATTTCTACATCAAAGTATTAGGATTACACTCAGCATCAATATCACTATTAGTTAATAACACACTACTAACGATATACATCAAAGTATTACTAATATGGACAGGGTTATGTTCACCGAATCTGAGCAATATTGTCGAATAAAATTATATACGTGCATCACCACTTTTACAAGGAGCTTAAAATGTCTCAACCATTCTATCCTTTTAAAAATTTACTAGCAGTGAACTTATAATAATCTTTTAGCATATATAAAAACGGATTTTATTACCCCAGGCAAATTAAACTGGATTATCGATAAAAAGTCAAGTTGAAGGTATTAAAATACATTTTGGCATTTTTTTTCCATGATGATAGTCAGGGGCGGAGCTACGTAGTAAGTAGCGGGGGGCGTTGCCCCCAACAAAGCTCCGGTGGACACACAAAATATATAGGAAAAAAAGTTATTTTGGTCGGAAAAAAGTCCGGTGCCCTCAAGTAAATCATTCGAGTGCCCTCGGCACTCTGTGTGATTAACAATAAGACACCAATTCTTTTTTTTTTTTTGAATCCTCATGGTGGTTTTCTTCATCGGAATAAATGGAGATGGAGCAAAGGAAGAACTTGGGAATCGGAAAAGGTACATGGAGGTGGGGATGAGTGAGTGGTCTGACATATGGGGCTACTACAAAGTTTCCTACTCCTATTAATTATTAAAATTATATGTGTAGTAAAAAAAAATGCATACAGTACTTTTAACTCTCATTTCCTAGATAACAAGAATGTGTTTCACGTTACTATCATACTCCTGCGTCCTAATTTTATTGTCACATTTTCCTTTTTCGTCTCTCTCAAAATTATTGTCACATACCATAAATAAAAAGTGAATAGGTAGTGGAATTTGGTAAAGTTACTATATTACCCTTGGTTAAAATTAATATTACAAACTTTAAAGAAGTGGTAATTAATTGGTTAAGGGTAAACTTGTCATTTGGCAAAAAAGTAAGAGAGAGAAAGTAGTGATAGTGATATTTTTCTAAAAAATGTGTTTTTTATCTGGTGACAATAATTTTAGGACGGAGGGAGTAATTTTGTTTGAATGTTTAGACTATGTTTATGAGCAATTTATCACAACCCATCTTTCATTAAAATATTATTTTTTTACTCCTCCACCTATACAACTAAAACATACAACTAATCTCAACTTTTTAACCATTTATCAATAACCCAATCTAACATATAATATTCCTTACTTCTTGCCTTGGCAGGATATAGTTAATTTAATTTTTAGCAGGTGTTTTTATTTCACTTGTAATACACGTTATACAACCCAACGTATATGATTTTAGAAAAGCTAGTTGAAATTACAAGACAAAAGATATAAGTGCCAAACGTATCAAAAAATAGCATTTTTGTTGCCTTAAACCAAACCCGACCCGACTTGTTTCTAGTACATTAAAAATCCACTCATTGCTCGATGCCCCCTCTAATTGTATTTTCTGGCTCCGTTTCCACTGATGATAGTCGTTGGCCACCAAAGACATATTCATGACATGATATTACAAAGTCAACTTCTCGACAAAAATGAGGAATAGTTGGCAATCTGACCAATTCCATTTCTAGCAACTTGCACAACAACTACTAAAATTTAATAAATTTATCTTCATATACTCTCTTTCACATTGAACCCACACACGCATTCAAGAAAAAAGAGAGATGGATCAAGGGAACAAACATTTCAGCCACCCTCACAATCTAGTCATGCATCAATTGCCCCAAGGGGTTGATCTCCCGTGCTCCGGTTGCAACTCTTCAAGCACCGGAACCATCTACATTTGTTGGCCATGCAATTTCTACCTACACGAGCAGTGCTACCACGCCACTCGATCCATGGAACACCCATCCCACCCTCTTCATCCCCTTACTTTGGTTCCTTACCCTACTTACCTCTCCAATTCATTTTATTGCAATTCATGTAAAGCCGTGGGAACCGGATTTTCCTATTCCTGCGCTGATTGTGAATTTGACCTTCATGTTCAGTGCGCTTATTCTATTTCCACGACTGCAAGTTTTCAAACAGCTCATCTGTTCCAAGAACTAGTTCCGTCAAGTTGGAAATCACAACATACTAGCTTGAGCCACAACATCCCTTTTGTTTCTGCTCATGAGAGTTTTCCAAGTCCATTCACCAGTGCACAGAATCCGGATGTGACTCTAAATTTTGTTTCCAATAAGCAATATCATTCCACGAGTCATGATCAAGGTTATGGTTCCATCCCACCTAGCCGTCAGAACTCAATTTCTACTGCTCAAGATCCATACATTGCTCAAAATGGACCTTCTGTTTCCGTTCCGCTGAGTTCTCAGAATCCAATCCCTATTTTCCATGATCCTTCTATGGCTCCGAATGGACCGTCTGTTTCCAAGCCGATGAGTTCTCAGAATCTGACTGCCAGTGTCCAGTATCCTTCCATTTCTCAAAATGAACCTTCTGTTTCTATTCCTACTAATCCACCAAATCCAATTTCTACCACCCAAGATCCTACAATGCCACAAAATAGACCTTCTGTGTCCATTCACACGAGTTCTCAGAATACAGCTGCTACTGTCCAGTATCCTTCCATTTCTCAGAATGAAACATCTGTTTCTATTCCTACTAATCCACCAAATCCGATTCCTAGCACCCAAGATCCTCCAATGCCTCAAAATATACCTTCTGTTTCCATTCACTCGATTTCTCAGAATCCAGCTGCTAGTACTCAGTATGCTTCGATGGCACAAACTGAACCTTCTGTTTCTATTCCCACAAATCCTTCTAATCCAATTCCTAAAGCCCAAGATTCTCCAATTCCTCAAAATGTAGCCTATATTTCCATTCCGTCTAGTTCTCCTAATCCAGTTACTAGCTCCCAAGATCTTTCAATCCCTCAAAATGAAATGAAAGATAAAGGGATCACGCATTTCAGCCACCCACACAAATTATCTAAAGTCGATATACCAGAAGACGAAAATGAAGAAAACGAGGTTACTTGTTCAGGATGTGAAGACACGCTAGTTGGCAAGGGCTATTCATGTGTCGAACCAAAGTGTGACTTCCATCTTCACGAAACGTGTTTTAATCTGAAAAGAGTGATCCAACACAAGTCACACCCGGAACACCCTCTAACCCTCCTCCCAGTAGCACCTTACAACAACAAAAATGGTGAATTTACTTGTAATGCGTGCTTTAGTGATGGGACAGGTTTTACCTATAATTGTTCTGTTTGTACATTTGATCTACATACCCAATGTGTAAGTTTGCCAGAAACAGTGAAACGGAGCGATCACGAGCATGTGCTTAAATTATATTACTCGTGTCCAGTAAAAAGCGAAGATCATACAGTTTCATGTGACGTGTGTCATGGGGATGTCCAAAACGATCGTTGGGCGTACTACTGTGAATCATGTGACTATGCCACACATTTGGGTTGTGTGGATTGTGAAGAATGTGAAGAGTATAGCATTATCGATGCACAAGCCCAGCTCCAAATGCTTCAGCTTCAAATGGAAATGGCTCGAAAGCAAGCCCAGTTTATGGCTGGTTTGGGTGCGAGCCTGTCTAGCTTGGTCTAGCCTCGCTGGCTAGTTAGCCGTAGTTACATTACCATGGGTCATCAACAGAACATGAGGTCGATAGACAACTGATCTTAATCAACTGTACACAAGTCCACAACTAATTGTGGATACTCAAGTTTTTACATTTCTGGTTCTTGTTAATTATCTATCTGTTCTTATGACTTTTTCTCAGTTAGTGGTACTTCTGTTATTTCTTGTATGGCAAAGAGATTATAAATGATACCTATTAATAAAAAGGGCCGGATTTGATCATGTGCGGGGTGTTCGACGGCACAGGGCCTCCAAATTTACAAGGGCACCGTGATTATAACCAACAGTGCTTATCTAATTCGATTATTAGCATAAAACTTGTATGAATGTGTTTAGAAACTTGATATATTTCGATTCATGCATGTATGAAGAAAACCAACTCGTTAAAGTGATTTTTGAAATTTTGCAAAAACAGGGGATATGGATCTGGGTGGAGCGAGTGGGGAAGATGACATATATTACGTGTTATTTTTATTTTAGACCTTATAGTTTATAGTTTTCTCACTTTTATTTTAATTTTTTATTTACTTCTCAAACTAGTGCTTAAAGGTTTAAAACATGACAAGTTTAACCCAATTGTGAGAAAATCATTACCAAAAGCCTAATATGCTTTGAAATCACTAATTTTTTTTATGTATCGTCGAATATGTTCTACAAAGTTGTTCATATTATTTATGTGACAATTTTAAATCATTTGTCTCTATGTTCCTATTATTTAGACTTGACTAAAACTATTTTTCTTATATATGCATAAAGTTTTTGCGTTAAAAGCTCACACTAATAAGGTTCATTTCCATTGGTTCATAGGGGTTGAATGGGGTGTTTCGAATTGCACTTTAACTTCATTAAGTGATACCAAACAATCAGATTCAAATGCTGGACAACAGAAGTATTGCTAGATAGTATTTGGTATGTTTATGTAATTATGTTTGCTTGAAGTAGTTAGATAAGATAAGAAAACAAGATAATCAGCTACAATTTTTTAAAAAGTGATACAATTTGTAAGAAATACAGAAAATCTTACCGTTGAATCACCATGATTATGAATTAACATGGTTGTCGCCATAATAAACCCGTGTTTCTTCAAAAATTGTTTAAATCATGTTGCTTCCAACTCTGTTCCCATTACAGGTTTTGCATACCCTGCCATTCCCGGGGAAAAAAAAATGCTTTTGCATACTAGAGCCAGACTTTCAATCATTAGGACATTCAGAACTTCTTCACCTTTAATTCAGACAGGAATTTTCACAAAATAGATCACACAACATTGGCCTTGATCACTCTCCCAGCATCCATATCATCTTTGGCTTTCTGAATATGTCTAAATGTCAAAAGCGGCAATATCTACTATTGACCTTTAGAGTTTAGATCACCTTTCAAGGCGTCTCTGAGGATTTACGTGTCTTATCCGAGCCGTTAAAAAATATGCCTTTTAAGAGGGTATTGATTTGGGTATTGGGCTTATAAATTTATTATGGGTTATAGGTTTAGTTATAAGATTGGAATTTAATTGGGCCCAAGTTTAAATGTTTAATACCTATTTAAAAAAATACATGGAATATATATATAGGACTTTTTTTTTTTAAATGTGCCCTCGCGTAAAACGGACCCTAGCCCGTTGGCCCGTTGGCCTCCCCGGCCCACCCAAGAGTTGCCCCTGCGAGTTTAGATCACCTTTCAACCCCACCCCCCTTAGTTTTGTGCATGAAACTTATGCATCTAAACCCGGTCTATTATCTTCTTGTTCTGTATTCTGATGCGTATTGGGTAATGCAGAAAGAAGGTGAAGACCGGGATTCTAATGCCTTGTAAACTGTCTTGGTAGTTAGCTCACCATTGTGGCATGAATCTAATACACTATTTTACATTGCAATCACACCAAAAACATAAACCTTATTTTTCTTTAGACACAGTGAATCTTCAATATTATGATCGATGACGATTTTTATTCCAACTAATGAAAGTGACTGTCACCACAATCTAGACCTTTTGAGGGTGGGACCTCTACCGGTTACACGTTTTAAAGACATTTACCCAGATTTATACTCCAAAACCGCATAATGGTTTTGCGATTCATAATTTTCAGGAAAGTTTTCGAAATGGCCATTTTATATAAGTTTTTTCTAGGAACGACCAATGTTTTAAAAACCGGATTTTTCATCGAACCGGTCGATCAGCCGGAGGCCGGTTGAACCGGTCGAACCGGCCGGTTCAACCGTTTGGTATTTATTCTATTTTTTATTTAAAAAAAAAATAAATAAATAAAACCGGTTGAACCGGAAAAACCGGCCGGTTCAAAACAGTAAACGGGACTTCCAAAAAACCGGCCGACCAGCCGGACAGGTCGAACCGGCCGGTCCGGTCCGGTTTTTAAAACATTGTATATAAGTTTTTTCTAGGAACGACCATTCTGGTTAGAAATTCAAATCAGCGCACAAAATGACCGGTCAAACCAGTAACTGATCAAAAAACGGCCAAAACACTGTTAAAATACAGTAAAAGTTTAGATTCAATCAGTGAGTCAACAAATGTTTTTTACTATAACAAGACAAAAAAAGTCAAACTCTGAGATAAACATAACAATTTCCATTTTGTTGTTTATATCAAAAAGAAATAGAACACACAATTTAAACATACATGATACAACTCAAACCACAAATATAAGTCCAGGGTTATAATCCAAAACCATCACTCAAATGAAAATATATGAAAATAATCAAACGTTTGCTTATAAAGCTCACAAATACCATAGCTCAATTCCAGTAGTACCATCACTTAGCACACAAATGAGGCCTCAACATGGTTATCGTCACAATAAAGACCAGGGTTTTGAGTGAATCCCTGTTTCTTTAGCAGCCTCCTCGCCTCAGTCACGAGCTTGTAATTACTAACATTACTTTTCGACTCAAGGATTGTTTGAATCGCGTTACTAAGAGCCCCATAAGCTTGATCCGGTTTGCCACCTGGTGTGGCATCAGCTGATGTCTCGTGGGTCTGACACCCGCTGATCAAAATACCATTTTCTGGCATCTCTCGTTTGTTTGATCCAGCATAGGCCTCTTCCTTCCTCCCAACTTTTGTTTTCATCGCGGGTTTTGCATATTCTTCGTCGTTTTCCAGCTTTTGCTTTAGGAATTCCTGAGCCAGACTCCCAACCATTCCAAGAAAACCACCACTGCCACCACCACCAGATTCATTGTTGCCTTGGAGTTTGTTTAAGAGGACATTCATGAACTTCTTCACCTTTGGGCTGGAGTCTTCACCAAACATATCAAACAATGTCGGCCTCACATTCCCAACATCTACATCATCTTTACCGGTTTTTTGCTTAAGAATGTCTATGAGGGTAGAAAGAGGCAAAGATTTGTTCTTTACATGTAATTCCCCTATATAGGTATCTTCTACTTCTTCTTCAACTTCTGCCTCACGATCCTTATGGCGTAATCCAGAAGGTAAACGAATGCCACGAGACTCTAAGGCACTCTCAGCCGTCTTATGCAAGAAGCTTCTAAATCCAAATCCGGATCCCGATCCAGTCTCTTCCTGTTCTTCCGTATCATCATCATTTTTGCAGCTTTCACCAATCTGTTCTTTAGCCTCGTCAATTAGTCCACCACTGTGGCACGAATCTGATACAATGGTTATTCTGCAACCATGAGGCACTTGATCAACAAGGTCCCTGAAGTCATCATCTGCAAGCATCAATACGGATACAACAGCATAGTCATTACATATGAAGATAACAGTCACTTTTCAGAAGTTGTTTGTGTAGGTACCTTAGGATCAAACAAACTCAAAAACAGAGCAGAACAATGTATGACAATTCGACAAATGAAATTCAAGACGGATTGTCTTCATTAAAGTTGGGAAATATCGATAGATTTTGGAAAAGTAGATGAACACACTACCCTTCCTTCATTTCACACTGTTTCCGCTTAGATGATCCAACAAAAATATATGTAACATAAAGCCAAAAGGCCCAAAAAAAAATGATTAACTTCTCCATTACATATTTCTTTTCCTTGTCCCCTCATCACACATTGACCAATTATATTAGTTAAGTTCCCTAACATTAGAGAAAAATTATACAATGTAATCAAACTTCATCCAGCAAATTGAACTTGATCTTAGAAGCAAACACAACTAAATTAAACACACTGTTGGTGAAATTATTAGATCTGATAATGCTAAATCAAAATGTCACGATCGCATTAGATCCAGCTATTCTAGTTATAGCAACGTTTTCCCTTTATAATGCTATATAAATTACTATCTAATCACAAACAGCTTCCAAGTTTCAACCATTTCTCAAAAAAGGTCATACAGTTAAATCACAAATAAAAAAATATATATATTAAAAAAAAAAAATCGTAAATTCAACGATCCGAATAATACGTTATTCAGTCAACTAAAAATCAAGCTCTAGATAGAAATCAACATACCATTAATCAAGTTAAAATCACAAGGAACAATACACTCATCATAACCAGTATCATCATCATCACCAGTCTCAGCAGGCAACCTAGTCCCATGACCACTATAATGCACAAACAAATAATCACCACTTTCAGCTGATCCAACTAAATCAGCCAACGCTTTACGGATATTAGCACCCGTTGGCTGCGTATACGAGTCATTGCTATCTATTAAAACATTTATGTCATCTTCGGAAAAACCGTAACGGTCTACTAGACACTGGTGCATTCTTTTCACGTCGTTTATGCATCCCCGAAGCTCGGCTTTTGTTCCTGCGTAGTTGCATCCGATTAAGACTGCTTTTTTTGTCATGGTTGAGAAAGAAAAACACAGAGATGATCGGGTAAGTGAGTTGTTATGATGTCTCCACAAAGTGTATTACTCGTATTTGACTTTTGAGTTATTGTATTTTAATGATTGTATTTTATTACTAGATATAATGCCCGCGCACGCGCGGGGTTTTTTCTAATCATTTAAATAAATTATTATTTTTAATTTCGGGTTTTAATTATTATAACAGGACCTTCAAAACCATTGTACTTTGATTAAGGTATTGAATTAGGGTTATTTACGAATGTAGTGGGTTTTAATATTAATTAGATTTGGAGGAGATGTTCTTGCGTCAATGATTGTGCATGAATGAATGATAAGAAATCGAGTTTGATTGATGGAGGAGGAATTTGGGAATGTTGGGACTTCAAATATTTAGTGGGAATGATACTGAATTTTAAATATCAGCCCAAATCTTTGAAAAACTTGCTTCACCGTTTTCAAGTTTTAATTTTTTATATTTTGACACATATATTTTTGTAAGTTTTTATTGAATGATTACAAATCACATTTTTTTTTTGTAGAATATGGATAAATTTAGAAGTATTTAGGCTTTTCTTATTTAATATTTAAGAAAATAATAATAATAATAATTTGATTATTACTTAATAAGGTATTATTTGATTTTTTTGAAATGTAAAAGTCCCCACTAGGGGTTTTGTTTTATTATATAAAAGATTGGAGTTGGTATTTATTGTTTGATTGATACTACAAAATGTTATCCTCTTTCCTTTTTATTCGATCTTTTGTCCAAAATTAAAAAAATAATGATTTCTTTTTTTTTTTTTTTTTTTTTAGAAGAATTGATTGTTTGATTTTTATTTCTTTACAAGGATCGGTAACTGGCGCGTTATCTTTTTGTAACTCATATTTAACAGCATATAACATTGTGAGACAAAAATATGTGGGTGTCTCGAGACCCCCAGGAGGCCAGGATCCACCCTGATTCCGTCCCTGGTAATAAGACAACCAGCAACACATATTTCACTTAAACACAAATAACATTTTTGAGCTTTTGCCATCGTGACGCGAGTTTGAAAAAACCGTTAATACTAGCAAGACGTTTGAATCTTACAATGATAGATCGACTAAAACGACCCCTAAGCTTAATATGTCACAGATGAATCTATTCATATGAATGATATAGTAACAATTTGTCAAAGTCATACAAAATAACAGTTGATGGACAGTGTCACCTATAGCGTATTGAAAAAATTAATTTATAAATAAAATAAAAATGGATATCATGAATAATTTTTCTCTCTTTCATTCAAATTCTCTCTAAAATTGTAGCTTTTACAAACTTATTGTCAATTAAGAAGATATAATGGTGATACAGATAAGTGCGTGTGAGTGAGAATGTGAGTGTGAGAAGAGTGACAAAAAAGTAAGAAGAGTTAAAGAGATGTTCGGTTCGTGTAACTAAAAAATTTAGTTGATTGTCATGAGAAAAATGATTGAGATGCTTACAAATTATTTGTCTACTGCATTCATTACTGTTTGTTTGTTGTACACATAGATTGCACAATTTCTATGTGTTCAATTTTGTACACATATGTTGATCCCATTTATATATTTGATCGAATTTCTTTAGCTTGTAAAGGTTTAGTTATGCTAGGTAAACTAACACAACTAGTATAGAAATTGTATTGAATTTACTAAGGTTTATGCGAAATCTAAACAATAGTATTAAGAAGAACAATAACACAATAATAAACAAATCAACAGCTTCAATATTATTAATACAAATACTCTTTTAGTATTAGGGTTTACAACCTTAAATCTATGAATAATACGTATCTAACTCAATGCCCTAAGACCTCCTTTTATAGACTAAGGAGTCCTAGTCGGCTTCCAATTACTTTCTATGGAAGATAAATAATCTTTTCTATACTTATCAAAACATTCTATACATATCTAACCGATTCTAATACTCCAGCAGTACTAATAAACACTTAGCAGTAGTACTAACTCTGTACTCCTTCAGCAGTTATAACTTAGTACTAGCAGCACTAATTTTTCTTCTAGCAGCATTAACTACTTAGTGTATACGCCAGCAGTCTTAACCTTCATAAGCACCAGTAACTCTATAACCACCAGCAGTAATGACTTAGAGCATTTTCTTTGTAATACGTGAGCAGTCTTAATCACATGATCAGCATTAACACCTTGGAAGCTTTAATTCCCAACATCATACATTACATCGTTTCTCTCTTCTTACATATACTGGAAATCACTATCTTTTTTCTTTACCCGAAATCATATTAAGCGGATGACTAGACATACATGTGTCCGAAATGAGGGATTGTACGCCGAATGAGAGATTGTACCCGATTAGCATCACAATTAACTGTTTTCGATATTTGATCGAGTGAAACCGAACTAACAATAACGTGATACATTATGTAAAATGCAATTATTGTCGTAATTAAAAAGGTTTCGAAAAATAATAAAAGCTTCTTTATCGGCTATCTTCACATCATTATATAAAAGACTTTCCACTCGCATAAAGAATTTCACTCATGTTTCGCATGGTCAAAGATTCTACTGTAGTAAGAAAAATGACAGGCTTGAAAACCAGATATAAGAACAGTCACGGTTGGTGTATAATGATTTGACATATTTTACATTCTAATACAGATATAATATTTTTATATAAAAATTTGTAGACTTCAAAAATATAACAAAATAAAAGTTTGACACTTGGTGATGACTTCAAATAAGTTTATAACTTTGGGTATAATAATTGACCAGGCTGCCAAGAACTAAGGTTAAAGTCGGAGGGTGCGGTCAGGCGAGCCTTTTGTTTTGTATGTTCACCTCATGCCAGGTTTCCCTAATTATTGTCTTGCCAGATAATTTTGAGCGCATTTTTATTAGAAGTGAGTCAAGTGACCCTCAACACAAAAATATAATAACACCAAACATTACAAAATTAAAAGAAAAAAAAAAGGGGGGGAAATAGGCTTTTCGCCCAAAACCTCAACTAGAAAGAAATTAACCAATGCCGGCTTGTAATTAACTTGATTTTTTAAGGAGTGCTCTTACGAACAACTTGAATTTTTGGAAATAAGTATTCAGTTTGAAATAGCGAAAAGATATATCATTGAGCATTGTATTCGTAAAAATCATCAAAAGTTTTACGCATGGTTGAAAAGGTGTGCATTTTCACAGAAAAAAATGAGTATGTTCAACATAATTAGTTAAACTTTTCAGACACAATATAGATATGAATGACAAAGAAAACACCAAGTCAAGCAACCAAAACGGCATCATCAAAATACAAACTTTCTGTACAATCAATAAAAACTCATGAAGTAGAAACTATCCATCTACTTGATCCAAGTGACTAGCTTAACCACCTCAAACATCATTCACAACTTGCCGCCAATGAAATGCCACCATGAAAGGTCGAGCAACTATTATTATTTGCAAAAAGAGATAAATGTGTTACCTTTAGTATGCAAAATCAGGCTGATGTCTTGCATTTGTTTTCAAGCCATTCCATTGTAACACTTTTTGGCCTCTCTAATGCCAAACCGAGGGCTCGGTCCCATATGAGCTGTAAAACCATGAATCAAGAAGATGATAAGGATATAAGGAATACAATGACAAATAATAGTACTTCCACCATTCCTTATGAAAATTGCAACATTGATTTCTTGTAATTTAACGTTGTCATTAGAAAAGAATTGTTCATCATGACTGTAGGCCACAAGACTAGTATAAAATACTATTATATTTGGAGTTTTTGTCTACAATAGTCATTTTGCGTTTCCAGCAAGAAAGATGATTTGTTCATTGCTATAAAAACCAAGTCCGGTGTTCGGAAAGTAAAATTAATCTTTAATTAACAGCCGAACATTTCTCATCACCAATGGGCCAGTTCATTCGATGATTAGCACAAAGTTAATTTCTGCAATAAATCCAAACTTAAGGTATTATTAGTGCGAGAAATACCTGAGAACAAATTCCAATGGACCTCGATACACCGAAGAGAACAGTGTAATATCTGGCAAAAAAATTGGAAAACATTATATTAGTTTTAGAGGCTACGGTTTTCTGGGTCTCATCTGCTGTAAAGTAGGTGTTTTGGGTCAACCCAATAAACATGACATTTTCAACCTTTTCGTATAAAACTCCAACCCGCCCATTTTACACTAGCAAATTTGAGAACAGAGAAAACAGAAGCCCATGAAAGGACAGAAGTTTCATTTACCTTGCTTCAGTTAAGCCGTAATAGTTAAGCAACACCCCACTGTGAGCATCAACATTTGGCCAAGGGTTTTTCACCTGCAAAAACAGAACTCCAGTTTAGATGGATGCATTTGATGAAACCTTATAAGATGTATCACACTAATAGTAAAAGGGAATGCAGAGGACGTCTACAGGCTTGACCCACACCCAATGAGCACAAAGAAGATACAACAGTCTAACTGAGTCCGTTGTTCATGTATTGTTGATTTTTCTGTTGTAATTGTATTAGCAAGAGCGGTATAAGAATCATGTACTTTTAGGAAAAATAAAAGAATTGCCAATTACATTCCCAGGATCATATATTCAATCAATTACACTGTTTTCGTGCAACTATAATCACATTACTTTAGCATAAGAATTATGGTTAAGAAGCCAAATTCTTTAGGTTAAATTGTTATGCCACATGCCTTCATGTCCCAATTTAACCATTAAAGTTCATATATCTTATAAAAGGGATGCTATGTTTCTTTATGACAGAAAACATAAGGAGAAAGAGAAAAAATAGATAATTATATATTTAAGAATCAATACATAGTAGTTACCTTGCCCAGTTCTGTTAGAATTGGCGGCACCACATCATAAAGCTTTGAAACCTGAAGAATTTTAGTAAAAAAGCAAAATCGAATAGTCAGCTAAACTGGTATCAGGATTTAATGACATGAACACACCTAGAGGTGGCAAAATGGGCGGTGGTAACTGTGTCAAAACAGATTAGCATCAGAACGACTAATGTTTAATATGGATTAGTTGAATTATTAAAAGGAAATTATATATTTTATATGATTTAGTTACTATAATTAATAATCAGTTTGTTTATTAAAGCAGTGTTGCTCAGCCCATTTGAGACCCTCCATACTTAACCAAGTTTTCAAAATTATAAATTTAAACAGTAGGATAAAATATAACCCAAATAAACCCATTTTTAAGTAAAAGGGCTGTTATTGCCACCTCTAGAAACAAGTGACCGGGGGTAAGATGCTATTAAGGTGCTAACCAGCTGAAACAGAGGATCATCAGGCAAATGCTTTAAAGCAAACTCTCTTTGACACATGTATCTGGGGTCTGTTTTCCGTAGAACTCCATGCCCGAATCCTGGAACAACCTGTGTTACGAAATAAGGAGTCAGAATGAAACTGGCACAATGATGTAATGCAAAGAACCTGTTCATGATCGCTTCAAATTGGTGTTTCTGACGTTACCACAAAAGTGTGAGTGTATGACATTAAAGTATTTGTGGTGGGTAAAAATGTAGTTATATCGACTGTATCATAATTAGTCACAATTTGATGTCTCCCAAGGTTGCTTGAAAAAGGGTAGTACAGTTTTGCTGTGTTCAAGATGATAAATTGACATAAAGATAACCAAATTTTGATGTTTTCAAATTTGCTTGAGAAAGGCTAATGAAGTTATGATGTGTTCAAGATGATAAATAGGTGTAAAGATAATACTAATATTTTAATGTGTTAAAAACTTAAAACTTTCAAGGTACTTCTACATTACCTTCCCACTATTCAGGGTTTTCCAGACGTATTCTTTTAGTTGGTCCTTGCTTACGTTCTCTCCAACTTCATCTACCACAGACTTTATCCAAAGCAAAACTTCCTGCACCAGAAATTATATCTTGTCAGGAACGAATTAAAATTAAAATAAAAATATATATTTTTAAAGATCCATAATTTCACAAGAAAAAAATACATCTCAAAGTACCTGATTAGCCAGACCATGTAGGGGTCCAGCTAAACCATTCAATGCAGCAGCAAATGACAGGTATGGGTCAGAGAGCGCGCTTGCCACCTGAAATGATCAGCAAATGAAAGGTATGGATCAGAGAGCACACTCATCACCTATAGGGTTGCCATCTGCAGAATGGTCAAATACTTACAAGATGACCCGTATGAGCACTGACATTTCCACCTTCATGGTCACTGCAACAAATTATATACTGATTAAAGTCACAGATTCCTTAAACATGGATTAAAAAAACAAGTATGTAATCATAAATCACAATCTGTGCTGTAAATATTAATCCGACCTATGGATAGTGACATAAAGCCTCATAAGCTCTAGCATGCCGGGACTATCAAATCCAAGCATGTGAGAAAAATTAGCACCATAATCCAATGAGTTGTCTGCTGGTACAATTTCACCATTTTTATATATTCTACGGTAAACATATGCAGCAACAGCTGGTAGTTGAGCAATCAATGAAAGTGAGTCCTCGAATGTCGGCTCCCAGTATCTTCAAGAATAAAGGTTATACTGATTAATAAGTATACTGTTTGTCATGTTTGCATAAATTAAATAAAAAAAATATGATGCAAACATACTTGGATTTATGGATTCCTTTCTCATATGCTTTTGAGAATTCACTTTGTACCTGAAATAAAAGAGTTGAGCAGTTGAACTTTACAAGAAGGATTAAAGCCAAGAGTCAAGAAACTTCCTTAATTTATCATGATATTATACATATATTTTTTCATATATTTAGGCGTACACAAGGCTGTAGGGATATCCACATAAGTACACATACATATGTGCAGATATGTATACAAATACACACGGGGAATAACAGTGCAATCTTTAAGATATATTTATCAAAAAGGTATATGTGCATCACCAAGTCATGACGTTATGTTGGAGCAGTCAATAAATTTATCAAATAATATGAAATAAAGCATTATTCAGGTTTATATGCAGAGCACCAATAACAGTTAGAATTAACCTGTAGAGCCATAACACCAGTTGTAAACTGAGTCATTGGATGAGCTGTTATAGGTAACGCATCAATTGCTTTGTACACATGACCTGCAAAAATGAAAAAAGTTCAGCGACTAATGAAATGTTGTTCTTATATGATTAATTTATAAGCGAATTAACTATGGGACCTGGGATATTGGCACGACTGCGCAATTCTGCGGACAGAGCATCCACTTGTTCTTTAGTGGGAACCTTGTTGAAAGAAAATAAAAAGACAAAAACTAGGTCAACACAAATATAACAAATGTCAATTTACATAAAATATAATGATAAACCAACAACGACGCTCTTTCTAAACAAGATTTACAAAAACATATAAAGGAGTCAAACAAAGAAAATATTTCACCTTGCCGGTCAAAAGAAGCCAGAGAAGACCCTCAGGTAATGGCTCCCCACCGGGCTTTGCTGCAGGCAGCACCTGTTGACATTCGGGTATGGAGAGACTTCGGAAGCGAATTCCCTGAATTATAACAGCAAAAATATCACTTTCAATTTCTGAATTACAAATTTATTTTCTTGTGCTATATGCCAATATGAATATCATCAGCCAGTTGCAGCTGCTACTTTATAAAAGTAGACAAAGGTTCAATCGCTAGGTACGTAAAATATATACCTCATCTGGGTCAAGTAAGGATGTCTCCCACAGCAGCCCCGTCATTCCTCTCATCCCACCAAGTACCTATTAATTTGTAAAACAGAGACAATAGATCTTCAGATATGAAAATGGTTCCTTTAACAAATAATGAATGTTTTAAGTAACTTTAACTTAAGAAAAGAATAAATTTATGCTAAACATATATAGACACGCAGAGAGATATTGAAACATTCAATTTGCTAGAATAGCAAACATGAACATAGATGGTGAAACTAAAAGCATAAATATGATCAAAGCAAAGAAACAAAAATTTACCATATCAACGGTAATTTTTCCCAATTCAACTTTTCCATATTCTGACTTAATCTTTTTCAGGCGGTCCTGCACAAGAAATAAACTATAAATAAATGCCACATATCAGGTTGAAACTGATACTTCTAGGACTGTACAAGTACAACGTAGGCAGTAAGAATAAAGAAAGACTTAAAACATCTAAATGAAAATTGTGAAGTATTATTGTTAAGAAATGCACCTGCTGTTCTGGAATCAATTCCTTAATGTGCGAACGGATGTCCTACATGAAAAGAAGACAAAAGAGATTATTAAGACTCTTAATCAAATAATCACATATTAAGACGTCCAAGCATAATATAACTAAATTACGGAAAAGAGTAAACATTAGGCAAAGACTATTTACACTTCTCGTTACAGCTGTAAAGACGGTACATCATAGCAATCTTAAAAAGTCCAAGATGCTATATGGTACAAGTACGTAGAGATAAAAATGACAGAATCTGAAGGCGTTCCACTTTCATTTCCCTCGTACAGAGCGTTAAGTTTAAAATGAAAAATTATCCCCTATTATAAGAAAGACTCTAATCTAAAACCATAACCAAAGACAATACCATGGGAAAGTTGAGTGAAAGGTGGCATAAAGGTAGAATCCGATTCATTAAAAAAGAGGGAATCAGATGATATTCTCTTTAAAATTAATGTAAGGGAGTTCAAAGCATCAAATAAATTTGTTGGCCGTCATTTAATAGCATGTCAGTTGAGAAGGCAAGTAAACATACTGAATCACCTTGAACATTACATACAAAGCCCCTACATCTCAAAAAAACTTGTCCAGAATGAACATCCACACAGCGTGTAAATAATACGCTTTTTATCGTCACTTTTTACCTTTTCTTACAGCACACGGGGTCTAAGAATCGGAAACTTGGTAATCATACCCATCGACACTTAAAAATTCATTTGCGAAATAGAAAATGAACAGTATTTTGAATCAGTTTATACAACAAATGGTATTAGTATATCGCCTTTCTCTAAACAAGAAAGACAGGATTTCAAGCAAAATACAAACGTCAACATATCAGATGTTCTAATTTATAAAAGCAACCAACCAAATATCGATATCACATAGGTCATTACACTAGCCAATTCAAATATCGATATCAAACTTGACGATGATAAAACTTAAGGCAAATTATGAAAAACAAAAACTCACAAGGTCAGAGGATGTCTGAATTTGAAGCCACCTAACCGAATTACTCAAACTCGGCTGTTGAACCTGTCAATAAACCCAAACTATGAGTCCTAACAAATATATAAAAAAAAAAAAAAATTGGATAAAATACTATTCAGAAACCCTGTAAGGGGGTGTTTGGGTTATCTTTTTTTGGGCTTACGAGCTTATTCGAAAATGGAAACACTCATAAGCTCATTTTTTCTGACTTGTCAGCTTATCACCTTAACCTTATGGACTAATCTAAGTCCATAAGCTCAACTTCATAAGCCAGAAAAAACGAGCTTAAGAGCTTTTCCAAATTCAAATAAGCCCATAAGCCCAAAAAAAAAAAGCTAATCCAAACACCCCCTAAATATAATCATCTTTTACATTTATAACAAATCTGATAAAATGTTCCGAATTATAAGCATTTCGTTACAACAAATAGTGACTATACTAACAAAATCTGTATATAAAAAAAAAAAATAAAAAATAAAAAAAAAAATAAAAAAAAAAAAAAAAAAAAAAACTTACAGCACGATTTTTAAGCTTAGAAAGCAGCGAAACACTTCTGTAGAAAACCATGATGAAACCCTATAATAATTTGAAGATATAAAATGGAGTGAAATTATTTATAGATCTAGAATAGATATTTAAAATGATCAATTTAGTATGAGAATATAAAAGAGTTGAAAATTGGTGTGGTACCTTTGATTTCGAATAAACCAAGAGGTGGAATGGAAGAGGTGTGATGTTTTATTACGAGTACTATTTAAGTGGAGGGAAGAAAAGTGATAAAAATGAAATGACCCTTTTATTGATGTATAAAAAATTAAAAATCATATAAATATTACTAGTATTAGATTAGCCCGGATTAAGCGAAAATAAGTTTTAATTTGTGCTTATCCGCTAAGATCATTTCTAACAGAATGCATATCATTTCTCTAAATATTCGTGATTTTAAAAACAATGGAAATCATTTCTTAGGCGTTTCAAATATTGTTAATACTTATCTGCTACTAGTAGTTTGTAATACTTGTTATTTCTGAAATGAGAATTGATTTGCACATTTATATTTTTTATTTACATGTACATAGTTGTATTGTTTATAATGTACTTTATTTGTCTGTACCATTGAGTATGCGAAGGTAGGTGATTATGACACTTTTATTCTTTATTGGGACACTAAATTATACAACCAGTAAGCACTATACAAATATGTAATGCATTCAATCAATAGAGTGTCCAATTAAAATTGTGAATGTGCAAATCAATTTCCTTTCTAAAATGCATATATGAAGTATGATGATTAAAATCTTGAAAACAAGAAACATTACGCAAAAAGTTTATATAATAATTTGCATAAACTTCTTTATTGATCACCTTTTCCAAAGCCCATGGTGCCTTAAATCCTTAATATCTTGCGGTGTCGACATTTACTTGATTTTAGGTGGGGCGCTAGTCTAAATATTGCCTGGCGGTCATCTCATATATTAGGTTCCTATCATACTATGTGATACGACGTCAAAACTCATAACTTATTGTTGGAACATTACTAATAAAGTTTTTTTATATTTTATAGTTACCCACGAAATGGAGATTAATGACATTTTTTCTGTCACTAAACCGTCTATAATAAACCATCACCATCCTAAAGACATGTCTAATCGAAATGGTGGCGGTTATATCTATTAAAAAGGCATCAATGAGCGAACCATCGCGACTGTTTGAATCGGTTTCTGTTAGCGACGGTTATTCTGTTGCTAGGTCGTCGCTAAGAGCAGTTTTTTGTGAACCATTGTGACTGTTACGAAAAGAGGTGTCTCTAAGGCCATTTGAAGGGGTATTGTGACTGTTTTGAAGGGTCACCATGTGCCTATATATAGAGGACGAATTTTCCACTTTCGAATCATCAAAAACACAAAAACCTCATCCATCTCCATCATGAAAACATATCAGATTCGCTAGATTCAAGTTTCATACTTGATTTGATTGTTGTATCCTCTAAACAGTTCGTACTAGATAGGACGAATTTCTGTTTAAGGACACTGCTAATCGCAGGCCTCAATCTGTTGTTGTAATCTTACAATTCTATACAAAACAATTTGTATTACGTTTATAAATTTACTAACAATCTTAAACAGAAATTTTCAAAGATGGATCAAGCGATGCAGAAACCGCATGTTGAAAAACCTGAAAAGTTTAAAGGAACTGATTTTCGTCGTTGGCAACAAAAGATGTTGTTTTATTTGACAACGTTGCATGTGTCAAATGTTCTCACGGATCCTGAACCAACAGATCCGTATGTGGAAGGACAGAATGTTCCTACTGAGGCACAAATGGCAGAATATGAAAGGGCCGCCTCACAATGGAATCATAATGAATATAATTGCAGAAATTATCTTCTGAATGATTTGGATGATTCCTTGTATGATATTTATTCTACCTTTGCAAATGCAAGGGACATATGGATATCGTTGGAAAAGAAATACAGGACTGAAGTTGCATGTTCCAAGAAGTTTGTTGTTGGCAAATTCTTGAACTTCAAGATGAATGATGCAAAGCCTGTTGTGAAGCAAGTGGAAGAACTCCAAATCATAGTCCATGAATTGGAAGTAGAAGGCATGGGCATAAACTCTAACTTTCTTGTTGGATCTATTATTGAAAAATTGCCTCAATCCTAGAAAAAATTTAAGTTATATCTTAAACATTTGACTGACGATATGAGTTTTGAGCAACTTGTTCTTAAAATTCGTGTTGAGGAAGATAACAGGATGCAAGAAAAGGCTGATGTAAATTCGATAGAACCAAATGCAAACATGGTTGGAGAAAGCTCTTCCAAACCGAAGAACTACCACAAAAACAACAAAAAGGGTGGTGGTTCTGGACATAATTCGTCCAAGGATAAAAAGAAGGATTACACCCAACAAAAGAAGAACAACTTCAAGAAAGTTTATCATTGTTGGGTCTGTGGGAAACCTGGTCATAAAGCCAAGGATTGTCGCCACAAGAAAGAACATGGAGGAGGAAATTCCAACCAAGCAAACCATGTGGAATCTCCAACAGAATTTGTTGGAGTAATTGAAGCCTTCTTAACCACGAATGATGTTGATTGGTGGTTTGATACTGGTGCAACAAAGCACATATGTAATTCAAGAAGGATGTTTGTATCTTACCAAAAGGTGAATGAAACTGAACCAATGTTCATGGGGAATGGAACTTCTTCAAAGATTGAAGGAAAAGGCAAAGTCATATTGAAGTTGACTTCTGGAAAAGATCTTGTGCTCTCAAACGTGTTGCATGTGCCTAACATCACCAAGAATCTGATTTCTGGCCCTGTTCTTAGTAATAAGGGATTTAAACTTGTATTTGAATCAGATAAATTTGTAATCACCAAGGGTGGTGTGTATGTAAGAAAGGGTTACCTTGATCAGGGACTCTTTAAACTAAGTGTTGTAACTGATGACAATATTATTAATAATAATAACGCGGGCACTAGCACCGCTTCTGTGTACATGATTGATCCTTCTTTCTTATGGCATTCTAGATTAGGCCATGTTAATTTTCGTTCCTTGCAAAGAATGATAAACTTAGGCATGTTGCCTAAATGCACAATGGATAAAATATCTAAGTGTGAGATATGTGTTGAATCTAAATACACAAGTCATTTACACAAATCTGTAGAAAAATCAAATGAAATACTTGGTTTAATCCATACAGATTTATGTGATTTCAAAGCAACACCATCAAGAGGAGGAAATAATTATTATATTACTTTCATTGATGATTGCAGCAAATTTTGTTATGTGTACTTAATAAATACCAAAGATGAAGCCTTGAATATGTTTAAGACATATAAGGCAGAAGTTGAAAATCAACTAGACAAAAAGATCAAAATTCTAAGGTCTGATAGAGGAGGAGAATATGAATCCAATGACTTTGCTGAATTTTGTTCTACTTATGGTATTGTACACCAAACAACAGCCCCATACACCCCACAACAAAATGGCGTGGCTGAACATAAGAATAGAACATTGAAGAACATGATTAATTCAATGTTAATTACTTCAGGGGCTCCTCATAGTCTATGGGGTGAAGCATGTCTTGCTGCAAATACAGTGTTGAATAAAATTCCTCATAAGAAGAGTGACAAATCTCCATATCAGTTATGGAAAGGAAAGCAACATTCTTATAAAAGGATGAAAGTGTGGGGTTGTTTGGCAAAGGTTCAAATACCTTTACCAAAGAGAACTAAACTTGGACCAAAAACAGTTGATTGTGTTTATCTCGGTCCAGCAAAGAATAGTGTTGCTTATAGTGTGACAACCGGTACTTTTTCACTAATATTTTAATAATAAATGTTTGTTTATTATTACACAACTGTTAAACTGAACAATTATATGTTTACATATTTCTTACGGGAAGCAAACCCGCACGCAGTAGCGTACAATAACTCACCAAAACTATTTAAACTTATCAGTAAAAGTGAATTTATCACTTCCTGACAATTTCAGACTCTGACGAATCAAAAACGAGAGGTTATCTTGTTTTTCTGAAAAACTGACACCACACGCGTACCGACACCAATTTAGTAAAGGTTGAACTGAAAAATTCATTTTTGGGAGTCAACATATTTATTTTACATTAATATCGACTCCAGAATTTTATTTCTCACATTTACGTGAAACCACGTTACCACAACTAAACAGGACACGGGGTATACTCAATACATTATAAAACTTTTAACAAATAAAATAAACCCTTCTTTTTTTTCAGGCAACACGTGAATACCTATATTGCCTTTTCTCTGACCTTCTTCCTCCCATTCTATCATCATCCACACGCAAAATATAACCTCTACCAAGATCCCTATCTCCCGTCACACTCAAAATACACCCTGTAGCACTTTTCTAGTCTCCCCAAGCTTCATCGAGACACAAACCCTCCCCCTGGAGGTCGAATCTTTATCAAGACCAAGAAAAGTTAACCCAAAAATGGTTAAGCTTATCCCTGTTAGATGAAAAGTGGATCAAGATGGTTTCCATGGATTACACTTTAAGAAACTTGATTCCAGGAGAAGCTAATCACACAAGAAAACTCCAAACTCACTCAAACTAACAACTCAGTCGAGTATACTCAAGGAAAAAGGAGGGTGTGATAAGCTTGGAATCAAGTGGGACTTCTTGTGGTGACATTGAGATCGACCCATCATCCATTCTTTTGTAAGGATAATCTTTGTTCTTGTTGTTTTTGATTCTATTAACTCTCGTATAATATGTGGTGATGTTCTTGTTTTTGATTTACACCTCTCGAATTTATACATGTTACTGTGATACTATTGTAAATTTTTCTTGAATTTATAAGAGTATATGTCGACTATGTTGGTGTGGTATAACTTGAGAATGATTTTTTTTGTTAAAACTAATGTTAGCTCAAAAAAAACATTGCCACTGGCCATTTAAAGGCCCAAGTGGTGAAAACAGTTGGAGCCTGGTTCACTGTTGAGTGGGCCGCAGCCCATCCCCCTCCTCGACACCCATTTTGGTTGTAATAACTTGACAATTATTAGTGGTCACTTATGTATATGGCGACTACATATAAAAAGGACTCGACACATTTTTATTAAACTTATGAGCAATTAAATACACATAACAACGACATATATTAGAACTTGACAATAAATAAATATTGCAACATGAAATTTGATAGTTATCACTTGTTTTGCGGATAAAGATATAATACGACATACATTTTTAAAATGAGAACATCGCAAGAAGCCTTATTTCAAACATTTGATTTTTTTAAACAATATATATATATGCGACGTGAAAACGTTTAACAAGTAAAAACATGAAATTTTACTAGTAACAACTTAATATTTACAAGTAAATATTTAGAAATTTGAATCCACATACTAGTTAAACATTTTTTTTCATAACATACAAATCGAAACGGCCCTGCTGGCACTTATATAAGTAGAAACGATTATTTTCTTCAACTTATTAAAACAATATTTTCTCAACGCGAGATATAACTCACCATATATTTAGTAAAACCTCTTCAAACCTCGCATTTTTCCACAAACCACACGTATATATGTATGAAAATATATATATACACCCGTACTCTCCTTTAAACGCCAACCATTCTATATATCGTTCACGCTGGCATTCCATAGTTGTTATCCTTCATGCGTATTTTTTCAATCTTTGTCGATTCAAGGAGTCACTATCATTATTCTTTTGTACGTTCGTACACTCCATTGAGCCAACAACTACTAACGTTAAAAACATGGTTTTAACTTAAATGCTGCCACACCAGCAACACCAACATGAACTTTTGAAATAATTGAAATCCTTGAACTTGAATTGTGGACTAAAACAAACCTTACTAATCTAGGTCGCGTGTCGGTGCTGAACACTGTCTGAACTATTTTGTGATCTGACTGCTATTTACCAAGGTGAGTTCATGGCCCCTACTTTTACTGGTTTTAAACTGTTTCTGGGGGAGAATACATGCTCGTTTTTACTTAAACTCAATGCTTGTTTGAAACGTGATTTGTTTTTCTCAAACATACTGCTTGGCTGAAATACTTGATCGTTTACTCGAATGCGTTATATGAATACATGACACACATTAACCAGGTGTACTGAACTGTTTACTCAATATTTGACTGTTTGGCTATAATACTTAATTGTTCACTCGAATGCATACATGACACACACTTTGACCAGGGGTACTGGACGAACACATATAACAGGACCGGGTGTAAAGGTCACATGACCGGGTGTAACGGTCACATGACCGGGTGTAACGGTCACATTACCGAGTGTAACGGACATACTACCAAGTGTAATGGTCATTACGAGTGTACCGCTTAACCAAGCAATATATTACTTATGTTCACCAGGAGCAAATCTTATTTGACAGCGGGTTGTAAACACACAGGTTGCAAGTCTTGTATGGGCGGGACTTGGGACTGAGTGGATTTACAATGCCTTTGCCGGAAAATCGTTATTCAAATGCTTTACATTTTACACTAAACTCTATGAACTCACCAACCTCGCGTTGACACTTTAGCATGTATTTTCAGGTGTAAAGCGATAGCACACTATTTGAGGCTTTTGGCATGGCATGTCATGGTCATAGAAGACTCTGATATATTTGGGACCATTTGAAATCTTTTATGGGCTTATATTTCCGCACCATTTTTGAAATATTATAAACAAATCACTTTTGAATATGAAATCTATTTTAAATGGTTGAGGTAAAACCATTATTTATACTTTGTGTTGTGATACCAATTTAGTAGCACCCAAACATGTATGCTTCCGCTAACCAGATTTTGGGGGTGTTACATATAGGTTCCTGGTTTACAAATCCAATGTAGAGGACATAAGCAACAGCACAATTATAGAATCTGCTGAAGCAGATTTCTTTGAAAATATCTTTCCTTATAAGGATAAAGAGAAACAAATCTCAAATCCAAGGAAAAGAGTATTTGATGATCAATTGTCTCAAGGTCAAAGAGACAACAATTATGAGGTTCAACAAGAGAATGATGAACCTAGAAGAAGTAAGCGTGCAAAAGTCTCTAAAGACTTTGGACCAGATTATATGACCTATATTGTTAATGAAGAACCACAAACATATAAGGCTGCTATGGAGTCATCAGAAGCACCTTATTGGAAAGAGGCTATTCAAAGCGAAATAGACTCAATTGTACATAACAATACATGGAAATTGGTTGATCTACCTTCGGGACACAAACCAATAGGCCATAAGTGGATCTTCAAAAAGAAACTAAGACCAGATGGTACCATAGAAAAGTATAAGGCTCGTTTAGTAGCCAAAGGATACCGTCAAAAAGAAGGTCAAGATTTCTTTGACACTTATTCACCGGTTACAAGGATAACCTCTATAAGAACGTTAATGGCTATAGCAGCAATTCACAACCTGATTATACATCAAATGGATGTAAAGACTGCGTTCTTAAATGGTGAATTAGATGAAGAAATCTATATGCAACAACCCGAGGGGTTTGTTGTCAAAGGTCAAGAGCATAAGGTATGTAAATTGGTTAAATCTCTTTACGGCCTTAAACAAGCTCCAAAGCAATGGCATGAGAAGTTTGATAACACTCTCTTATCAAACGGCTATCAAATAAACGAATGTGATAAATGTGTTTATGTTAAACAATACAAAAATGCATTTGTCATTATTTGTTTATATGTGGATGATATGCTTATCATGGGTACAAATATGCATGTTATAAACCAAACCAAGAATATGCTTCATTCTTCATTTGATATGAAAGACATGGGAGAAGCTGATGTTATTCTTGGCATAAGAATTCAAAAGAATTCCAATGGATACATCCTTACCCAATCTCATTACATCGAGAAGACCCTTAAGAAATTTGGGCATTATGATGACAGACCAGTTGTAACTCCCCTTGATCCTAAGGTTCAACTCAAGAAGAACAAAGGACAAAACATATCTCAGTTACAATATACACAAGTATTAGGAAGCTTGATGTATATAATGAACTGTACACGACCAGATTTGGCATATAGTGTAAGTTGACTTAGTTGATATTCACACAACCCTGGGAGAGATCATTGGGATGCACTAGTAAGAGTGCTTCAATATCTTAAGCATGCAATGGCTTATGGGTTACATTACACTAAGTATCCTCCTGTATTAGAAGGATTTTGTGATGCCAATTGGATTTCAAACCATAATGAAGGAAAGTACACAAGTGGCTATGTATTTACACTTGGAGGGGATGCTGTATCATGGAAATCGTCTAAGCAAACTGTGAATACCAGATCAACTATGGAAGCAGAATTTGTAGCCTTAGACAAAGCTGTTGAAGAAGCAGAATGATTTAGAAGCTTTCTAGAGGGTATTCCCTTGTGGCCAAAACCTGTGGACTGCTGTTGTATACATTGTGATAGTATGGCTGCTCTTACCAGAGCAAAGAATCTTACCTATAACGGCAAGTCAAGACATATAAGACGTCGCCACAATACGATAAAGGACTTGTTGAGAAATGGAATCATTTCCATCGACTACATTAAGTCAAAGGAAAATATAGTAGATCCTTTGACATAAGGCCTTTGTAGAGAACAAGTCATATTTACATCGAGGGGTATGGGCTTAAAGCCAACAAAATGAGTGACTACTCGGCGGAAACCTAACCTAGCAAAATTGGAGATCCCATGGTCTAGGTTCAATAGGAAAACTAGTTGAGGAAAACTCAAAAGTACTAACACACAGGTATGCCCATTCCTAAGATGATTTTTGTGTGCTTTTCCGTTGATGATTGAGGGCTAAATTTTAATTCTTAATAATGCTAATGGCTTTTTACAGTGGAATACTACGGAATATTCTTGATTGGCATTACCTATACGAGATTGATGTGGGGTCGCATCTTTGGGAACCAGATGGCTAAGTTCTCTAAAATTCTCATGAATAAGGATATGTTCACGACCGAAATGAACACAACGGTAAGAATCTGATATTGCATAAATATGATATGTGTGATACTTATTGTCTCGATTTACTACAAAACTTGGCTAGTTCAAGACTTATGTTCACTATCGACAAAGTAGATCCAATATGTACTTACTAGGATAGGTTCAAGTCCAAAAGACATCTAATCTAATGCATGTCATATTACATTTGATGGAAATAGAATAATAAGTAATTGTCTTATTTTATATTCAAATGTAGGGTATTATTTGTGTTTGAATAGAAAATGTGGGGTATTGTTGAAACATTACTAATAAAGTTTTGTTATATTTTATAGTTACCCACGAAATGGAGATTAGTGACAGTTTTTCTGTCACTAAACCGTCTCTAATAAACCATCACCATCCTAAAGACATGTCTAATCGAAATGGTGGCGGTTATATCTATTAAAAAGACATCAATGAGCGAACCATCGCGACTGTTTGAATCGGTTTCTGTTAGCGACGGTTATTCTGTTGCTAGGTCGTCGCTAAGAGCAGTTTTTTGTGAACCATTGTGACTGTTACGAAAAGAGGTGTCTCTAAGGCCATTTGAAGGGGTATTGTGACTGTTTTGAAGGGTCACCATGTGCCTATATATAGAGGACGAATTTTCCACTTTCGAATCATCAAAAACACAAAAACCTCATCCATCTCCATCATGAAAACATATCAGATTCGCTAGATTCAAGTTTCATACTTGATTTGATTGTTGTATCCTCTAAACAGTTCGTACTAGATAGGACGAATTTCTATTTAAGGACACTGCTAATCGCAGGCCTCAATCTGTTGTTGTAATCTTACAATTCTGTACAAAACAATTTGTATTACGTTTATAAATTTACTAACACTTATTTCTACAAAGCCTTCACTGTCTCATTGACCAGTTAATGTTTGGGGTAAAGGAATAGTGCCACTAAGATATTGCCCTCGTCGGATGGTGTATATAGTAAAAAGCCTTGAAGTATCTTTATCCAACATCAATCATAGATGAATCCAAGATCATCCAAGTGCATTCTTTTTACATGAATGATCCTTATGAGCTATTAACATATCATAACAATAAGGCAATAAAATGAATGGTGAAATGAGCTAGACAAATATGTGTAATTCATGGTTGTCTGTTATTAGTTTAGATAGTATAACCTATGATATTATTTAGTTTATTGTTAGGTTTAAAGATCATCCAAGTAGGGCTGAGCATGGAAGGTTCAAAACCGAACCAGACCGACAAATCGACCGAACCGACAAAAACCGAGCCGAGCCGACAGCTTGTCGGTTCGGTTTCGGCTTAGGTTTTTCATGATTTTTGGTTTCGGACGGTTCGGTTCGACCCAAAACCGAAAAAAACACACATGAACCGAACCGAACCGACGGACCCGACACAAAACCGAACCGAACCAACCATATTCGGTTCAGTTTCGGTTTTGGATTTTCGTGATTTTTGGTTTTCGGTTTTGTTGGTTCGGGTCAGGTCGGTTTTAGACCGATGCTCAACCCTACATCCAAGTGCATTATTTTCACCACCACCCCTTTGTCCCCATTCTCAAAAGCCTTCATCTAAAGTCTATACACACATTATTTATACTTCAATGATGTATGTTAAATCCGATTATAAAGTTAATGTCATCATAAAGTAAGGGTGACAATATGTGTTAACGCACTTTACTAAAAGACATCTTTAAATAATAACATTGGTCAAAATGTTTTACGCTATTTATCAACGATAAATGTTTAAAAAATGCGAATACCCTATTTGATTTACTATCATTACATAATAGCCAAACTCATAAACCTTGATATGGAAGCCCTTTAAGTTTACCAACAGTACAATATAACCCCTCAACTGATTAGAGTGTTTTTGGTTAGTGGTTATGGGAATAAGGCAATGAAATGAAAGTAATTAAGGTGCCGTTTGGTTTGTTGTCCGGAATGATAATCAGTATGAATTTGATATAGGAGTGGAATAGAAATGACTATAGGTTGAGATATCAATATCATAAATGTTGTTTGGTAGGATAATTAGATGAAAAGTGTAGTATAAATTATGTAAGCGGAAGTGGTGGGCCCGGGAATCACTTTTCAAACCACACCAATTAAGCTACCTTTCATGTATAGCTATATATTTAGTATCATTCCAGTTTTGGATTCCGATGTTAACTAACCAAACAACTATACATAGAAATCAAAGTATTCCCTAATTCCAATTGGCACACACCAAAAGCAAAATATTGTTTGGTTTGTATATATAGGTATGTAAAGTAAATATTCATTTTAAGATATTGGGTTTGCTCATAGGAGGCAATGATGCCTTCTTTGGATCTTTCATTCCATCACTTACGTCTTATTTTTCAAAAAAATAAAATAATAATAATAAATAAATAAATATTATTCTTGGAGATGAAATGATAAAACACAATACAGTTGTTTACGATGAACAATACAAAAGTAAAATAATCATTTATAGTTTAGTTATTTTTTGATTTAAAATAATAATCAAACCCAAATTTTATACCAAACAATATTTTTCAAACTATTATATGCATTCTTATTATATCCCTTAATTAAACCTATACTCATTGTTATTGGAATGTGATTGAGACACTCAATTGTATAAGCAATTAAAGCACACCGTAAGTTGTAACCACCGGTAAATTTCACCTTGTATTAAATTAATATAATATTCTAATGAAAGAATATTTATCCATTTTCTAAGTCTATTTTTTTTTTCAGTTTATCTGATCACAACAACCAACTACTGTGACATAAATTTTCATAAGGTAGAAGGACTATTTTACCCTTTGAACTTTTGACTATTTGACTTTTACAGTAACGTAAAAGCAAATACTGTAATCGATCGGTAGTTAACCGGCAACTTCTCAAGTTAAATAATTCACTCTGATTAGAATTATTACTCTCTGAAGGTTTTGTTCACTTCTGTCTATTTAACGAGAAGTTATCTCGTAAAACGTGAAAACTACATATAACGCGTACCGACACCGCATTAGTTATGGTTTAATCCCGATAATTATTTTTCGGAGTCGATAATATTGTTTATAACTTTATATACTATTTTTATAAAAACGATGACAAAAATGTATTTCACACACTTTTGTTTTAAAAAAAGGCTAAATTAGGTACCGCGATTACGGCTATGTTTGACAAAAGTAGCAGTGACCAGTAGCAGTGAGATGTGAGCAGTAGCCACAGCTCACTGCTCACCGCTCACAAATTCTTAAAGAAGCATTGAAAAAATGAGCATTCCTAAAAAATAGCAAAGCTCACCACTTTTCTGCCAAACGAACACTAAAAAACAAAAAGTTCATTGTTCACCGCTCATCGACCCAAAAAGCTCTGCGCCAAACATAGCCTACACTTTAGCTCAACGGGACACGGTGTAACCACCGGTAAAATTCCACTTGTATTAATATTCTAATGAAAGAATACTTATCCAATTTCTACGTCTAATTTTTTTTAACGTGATCAGTTTATCTGATCATAACTACTATCTAATGTGACGTAACTCGCATCCTCAATAAACGTGCTCTCACGCGGACCGACACCAACCTAATTTATGTTTATTTCACATAGACACCTTTTATATGTCAAGTATAAAATCTTACGATATTTCATTTGTCACTTTACGTTTATTCGTTAACATACGACTAATAAACATCCAAACCAAACGTTTCCTATCTGTTAGAGTTTTTACGAAACTCTAAACTATTATAACAATGAATATGAATAACTAAACCCTAAAACACTAAAGTACAACTCATCCAAGCTAAGGTACAAGCTCCTAAAGCACAAAAACCCTAAATTCACTTTAACTCCCGATACAAACCCTAAACTCACCAAACTATGATTTTATGTAATAAAATCACAAACCCTAATTAATATATATATGTTTTCTACAAATTATAAGTGTACAAGCCTTTCAAGCCAAGGTACAAGTCATTTATGCATAACAACATAATATAAATATAAATCACATTATAAACCTCAATGTACTCATTTTAAAGCACATTATCCAAGTCCTTTATGCACCAACCTTAAAAATAGAATTCTTAAGCATACTAAATATAAGTACAAGTCCCTAAACCTAATGTACAAGTGTCTAATGCATAAAAGCCAAAAATTACATTTTATTACTTTTAAACCTAATTAAACCAACATATAATTAATTTAACTTAAGCAAACGCTAAAAGTATATTTTCTATACTTCTTAAACCTTAGTACAACCCTATCAAGCCTATGGTACAACTCTTTAAAGTACAATGTGACTCCTTTCCTTTTTATGTACAAATCGACACATATATTAAACATACAAGCCCTAGATTTTTATCAACCCAATAACTAACCAAACTGATGCGTGCGGTGTCGTAGTATAGTTTTAGCAGTTTTAATGCCTACTCAAGTTTTAAATTTATATTTAGCCGACTTATCAATAACACACACACTTAACGAGCAGTGTACCCGGTCAGTATGAATATAATGGTAAGTAGAGTGTCGATCACTAGGAGTGGAACATATTATCTCGTTATTCTAATTAGTATTTTAATATCCTAACGCAAGGGGGTTTCAGCCTGAGAGACTGGCACGATTTGTTTGCAATTAAATAATAAAATAAACCAATAGGCACGAATCAGCAAGTAGCACACACGTACACAGATAAATACTCGAGACAATAAGAGGGCTGTCCTTATGATTAAGTAGATTGTCACTTGTTTTATTGATAGCCTTATATGAAGTGTATGTAGTTAACCCTTTCTCGTTGGTCCTATTCTTATCGGCGAGTAAACCCTTAATGATTACTTATGTCTAAAAGTTATTCCTAAGTGATCAATTTAGTAATAACCGTGGGAGCCACATTATGTCCCGCAGTCAAATGCCCGCAAGCCACTAATAAACACAGAGGTTATCAATGCACTAATAAGTAGTAACCAAAGACATCAACATATAAACTTTAATTGATGGGAAAGCAAGTATTAAAGGGAGTGCAATCTTTCGTTGTCACATTACACAAGCCACCAATCCTGATGAATTAAAGTTTGCTAACACAATAAAACAAAACTACTTAATGAATTAAACACATGCAGCACCTTCTTACAGCTCTTGTATCTTTGATTTGGGTGTGTCTTGTGCTGCCTCCTTGACTGAATTCGTCCTAGGGTTCTGCTGGTTCGGTCTTCGAAACTAAAATAATGCGTACGAAATTCGTCTGGTCTTGGGGTATTTATAGTTTCTGTCTGAGGGAAGATGCGGCGCATCTATTAAGTAGATGCGGCGTATTGACTTAACTTCGCGTGGGGTCCAAGATTATAATATTCAGGAATATTCGTACACCGCCAGAAGATGCGGCGTAACTCCATGATTAGATGCGGCGCATGTCCTCTTGTATCTTGGATCGTATCTGGTGATATCTTGATAGAGATGCGGCGCATGTCATGAGTGAGATGCGGCGCATCTGGAGCAGATTAGTCTTGATCTTCTTCATTTCAGTAGACTCTTTACTTTATGCATGTTTTGCTCCATTATTAGTCCAAAATCGCTAAGTTTCACCAAATGCTTGTTTTTACCTGAGAATTACAAAAGTAAACGATTAAGTATCAATCCTCATACATAATATAGTAAAACAAGTCAAATTAATAAGATAAATGATAGTAATAAAATGTACTTATTTGAGTTCATCAAATATCCCCCCACTTGAACTTTACTTGTCCCCAAGTAAACCTTAGAATTTCTCTTATGAAAATGTATCCTAAAAGATG
Organism: Artemisia tridentata subsp. tridentata; assembly: GCA_021014915.2. Taxonomy (NCBI): domain Eukaryota; kingdom Viridiplantae; phylum Streptophyta; class Magnoliopsida; order Asterales; family Asteraceae; genus Artemisia; species Artemisia tridentata. The sequence goes on along the minus strand of CP139502.1, from coordinate 166,807,561 downwards.
TTAGGATTTATTTTTATATTTAAGCATGTATTCGTTTATTTCATAATCACACAACTAAACACTTAACGAATTAGAAGTAAAATAAAATAAGTCGATAAAAGCAAATCTAATCGTTTAACTGTCCAGTCGTGACGAATATTCTATCATAAGCTTGGCAAGTATACACATCTCCTCCACTAAAGCTAAGGAATAACAAGTCTAAAGCGGTAAAAAGGGTTTTTAGGCTTAAGGGTCGATTATTCTCTTTTCACTATCGATCTCAAATTCCAGAAAAGGCGACAAAATCACAAATACATGATCGAATCCACGAACACGATACTTGCAATTGCTCAAATCCTTAACTCGAATAGGCTAAAGATAGGTCCAAACTTCACCAATAATAATATATCAAAAAGGGCGACAAAATCATAAATACATAGCCGAATCCACGACTACGATACTTAAGATTGCTCAAATCCCTAATCTCAATAAATCAAAGGTTTGGTTGGATAAAGAATAATAAAGGGTATGGTAACATTTGGGATATCAATTGGTGTAAAAATAAAAATAAACAAAACAAATAAATTAAAATCCTAAGTGTGGTTAATCACTATCCCAACCATCCCATGAATAAGACTCATATCATTGAATAACTCACGCTTTAACACTTGAAACGCACGCTTTATGTAGACACGAATTATACTCAACAAGATCTTAATCAAAGAATAAACCTTAATTGGCATTCTCATAACTGCCAATTCCCATTCAATCCATAGATATAGTACAACAAATAGTGGTGATATCGACCACTTACATAACTTTACATCGTTGGTTTAAAAACAAACATCCAACTTTTCTTTCTTTTTCTTTCTTTTTTTTTTTTTTCGATTTTTTTTTTTTTTTTTTTTTTTTTTTTTTTTTTTTTTTTTTTTTTTTTTTTAGTAACCAAAAGATGTGTAAAATTTCACCACATCACTATAATGATAATTCTGGATAATTTTTCTATACTTTTCATACTTCAGAAATAACGGTAATAGTGAAAGTAGTAAACACACGAAAAATAAACTCAAAGATATACAATATTTACTTTCACTCCAATTGCATTGTGCAATTTCCCGACCTAACCAAAGATAATGAATTACGCACGCGAACACAGGTAATGTAAGGAAACACACTTTGCCTATAGCAATCAACCAACCACGGATTCTAATCTACAGGGTAGGCTAAGGTGTAAGGGTGTAACGAAACATTTTAAACATAGGTGTAAGAAACGAAAGGAATGGCTCTGAGTGTTTTTCTAGGGGTATCTTACTCTAAAAATGAGAGTAACAAAAGGTTTATACGGGGGTTAACTAACCAGTGTAGTTAGCTAATAACACATAACATATAAAGGCTATTTGGGTGTAATCCTAGAATTTTACCAATTTAGACAAGTCATTCCAATTATATAAATAATACTCATTATGGTGGTCTCGAATAGTATACAAGCCAAGTTCTAAAGTTTACAAGTCACCGGCACACTCATAGATTTGTGAATTTTGAAAAATCACAATTTTTGAAAATAACGTCATGTGTGCAGCTATGCAACTTAGATCTTAAACAAAAACATGCTAAAAATTTTTTAAGTTTGATATATTAAGCACATTTTTAAGCATAATTTTTGAAAAAGTTTAGGACAAGTAATTGTTAAGTGTTCTAATTCTCCAATCCCCCCACTTAAGTTAAACAACGTCCTCGTTGTTTGTATAAAAGGTTAAAAACTGGAAAATAAAAGAATTAGAACAGGAAAACTCCCCTGAGATTTGCTCGGTATGATCCTCCATTAGTATAAGAGCAAAAATCATCTTTCTTGTGGATTAGAACGTTAAAGCTTCATACTTGATGTATCCACAGGAAATCCAGGAAACTATAATACCACCAACACTTTAAAACACACCTAAGATAAGAAAGGTTCAACTTGCATAATACATTAGTAGTTAGGAAAAATAAAACTTAAAAATTAAAACTGAAAATCATCAGGTCAGTCGATGCGCCGTATCTTATGGAAGAAGATACGCCGTATCGAGCCTGGAATAAATACGGATCAGAATAAAGATGCGCCGCATTAAAATAAACTGATAAATAGTTTTAAAGTCGAAAATAAAAATGCAGAAAAATAAAATAAGATATGACCATTGCAGGAGATGCGTCGCATCTCAGAATTGAGATGCGCCGTATCCTCATGCGGGCCTGACTGACTCGACACAGAACAGAATAATAAAAAATAAAGTAAAAGATAAGCATGGGTTGCCTCCCACGAAGCGCTTGTTTTTGTTCGAGTCACGAGCCTGACTCCACCCTTATTTACTGTGTAATAGGGTGTTGTTCCCCCCACTTGGGATCAAGTGCGGGTGATAATAGCAATAAACACGAAAAGAGTGTAAATTTGCTAGTAAAGATGGAAGAAATAAATAAAGATCATACCTTGGCAATATATGTACATCTTTCCTATTCTTACCCGGTTTGGTTGATAAATTGGATGACTTGACCACTTCATCGGCAAGAGTAGTATGTTGAGGAAAAATGAGTCTCCTTTCTTCTTGAGGTGAGAAAGGGTCTTTAGCAAGTAAAAGTTCGAGTTCCTCTATAACCTTCATAGGGTCTAAATCATCATCTTCATCAATCATAGCAATGTTTAAGAGCTCATCACCAAATTCTTCCTCGAGCTCCACCAAATACGGGTTGATCACAGGTGCTTCAATAGGTAGTGTAATAAATTTCACCTCATCATCTTTTTGTTTTGCAACCTGTTTAGGAAAACTAGCAAGATTATTAGTAACGGGATTAATAATATTAAATAAATTTGTACCACTTCGTGTTGTAAGTGACTCCAATTCATCTTGTGAATCTCCATCAGCAACAAGTGGTCTTGCAATTTCAGCATCGTCCCGAATTTCATCCTTAAATAAGTAATCCCAGATTTCTTCAAAATCCCTCGTTGGGTCAAAATCTGGTTGGGGTATGTCGTTATAAACTATGGCGTCAAACGGTTCTAAATCAAAATTAGAATACTTTTCATCTTTATCCGATAGATTGACTAATGGTGGTAATACGATTGCAGAATATTCTTCAACGTAAGGTTCCGTATACACATCATCTTGTGCAATCTCCGGAGAAAAAGTACTATCAATAACAATTGCCGGAATTGGTTTCATTGTATACGAATCTTCTTCATCATCATTTGACATACACCAAGTGTGTTGAAACGGCAATTTGTTTCTTTCTTTCCTTGACTTTTCTCGTCCAAGAATCAAGTATTCTTCCATAGTGATTTCTTTCGTATCAATGACTTGTGCACCATATCTTGCTCTTTCCCAATCGTAGATCCCATTATTGCTCAAGGCTCTTTCCTCTCCAAGTCTGATATATTCTTCCATTGTAATATCCGGATCGTCCATCTTCCTGAAATAAAACTTACTCGTGCAAAAGAAGGGTGAAACGATCAAAGTAAAATAAAAGCTTCTGATATCTGCTGACGATGCGCCGTATCCAAAAAGTTGGATACGCCGTATCTTATAATCGTTAAAATTAAATCAGACTTTATTCAGAAAATAGATACGCCGCTTAGAATTTAAGAATGCGCCGTATCGAATTAATTAATCAAAAATCAGCTTATCTAATTAAAATTAAATGCGTCGTATTTTCGTTACGTTTAAAAATAAATATCGATTTTTGATTCAGAAGATGCGCCGTATCGATAGAGATCGATGCGCCGTATCTGTTTAATAATTCGCAAACTGTTTTTAATTAAAATAATAGATACGCCGTATCTGCGAAAGCAGATGCGTCGTATGGCGTTAACGTTTAGAAAATTTTTTATTAAAAACAGATACGCCGTATCTGCAAAAGCAGATGCGTCGTATTACTTTATCGCTTAGAAAAATTTTCTTATTAAAAACAGATACGCCGTATCTTGGGGAAAAGATGCGTCGTATCGAATTAATTAAACGCGTTGTATTTAAAAAAAATTAAACGCAATACGCCGTATCTGAGAGATCAGATGCGCCGTATCGTTTGATTTAGCACAGTACAACGATAGCAGAACAGAAAAATACGAAAAATAAAAACAAATAAAAACACACAAACAAAAATAAAAGCAAACAAATAACACAAAACAAATAACACACAGTACAACAAATATGCAAAATAATACAATGATGCAATTAATCTAATAAAAGAAAATCCTAATTAAAATACTAATCAAATTAACAGATAATAACAATTCACTCCCCGGCAGCGGCGCCAAAAACTTGATGCGTGCGGTGTCGTAGTATAGTTTTAGCAGTTTTAATGCCTACTCAAGTTTTAAATTTATATTTAGCCGACTTATCAATAACACACACACTTAACGAGCAGTGTACCCGGTCAGTATGAATATAATGGTAAGTAGAGTGTCGATCACTAGGAGTGGAACATATTATCTCGTTATTCTAATTAGTATTTTAATATCCTAACGCAAGGGGGTTTCAGCCTGAGAGACTGGCACGATTTGTTTGCAATTAAATAATAAAATAAACCAATAGGCACGAATCAGCAAGTAGCACACACGTACACAGATAAATACTCGAGACAATAAGAGGGCTGTCCTTATGATTAAGTAGATTGTCACTTGTTTTATTGATAGCCTTATATGAAGTGTATGTAGTTAACCCTTTCTCGTTGGTCCTATTCTTATCGGCGAGTAAACCCTTAATGATTACTTATGTCTAAAAGTTATTCCTAAGTGATCAATTTAGTAATAACCGTGGGAGCCACATTATGTCCCGCAGTCAAATGCCCGCAAGCCACTAATAAACACAGAGGTTATCAATGCACTAATAAGTAGTAACCAAAGACATCAACATATAAACTTTAATTGATGGGAAAGCAAGTATTAAAGGGAGTGCAATCTTTCGTTGTCACATTACACAAGCCACCAATCCTGATGAATTAAAGTTTGCTAACACAATAAAACAAAACTACTTAATGAATTAAACACATGCAGCACCTTCTTACAGCTCTTGTATCTTTGATTTGGGTGTGTCTTGTGCTGCCTCCTTGACTGAATTCGTCCTAGGGTTCTGCTGGTTCGGTCTTCGAAACTAAAATAATGCGTACGAAATTCGTCTGGTCTTGGGGTATTTATAGTTTCTGTCTGAGGGAAGATGCGGCGCATCTATTAAGTAGATGCGGCGTATTGACTTAACTTCGCGTGGGGTCCAAGATTATAATATTCAGGAATATTCGTACACCGCCAGAAGATGCGGCGTAACTCCATGATTAGATGCGGCGCATGTCCTCTTGTATCTTGGATCGTATCTGGTGATATCTTGATAGAGATGCGGCGCATGTCATGAGTGAGATGCGGCGCATCTGGAGCAGATTAGTCTTGATCTTCTTCATTTCAGTAGACTCTTTACTTTATGCATGTTTTGCTCCATTATTAGTCCAAAATCGCTAAGTTTCACCAAATGCTTGTTTTTACCTGAGAATTACAAAAGTAAACGATTAAGTATCAATCCTCATACATAATATAGTAAAACAAGTCAAATTAATAGGATAAATGATAGTAATAAAATGTACTTATCTGAGTTCATCACAAACCAAGCCTTAAACTAATCTAGTTACTTCACTTAAACACTATGTACAACATGCCATAGCCAATGTACCATCCCTAAAAGCCATTCGATTTACATACTAAATACCTAGTTCGATTCTAATTGGAAGTAAACCAAACCATTTCTTCACTTACACCTAAGCAAACCCTACACCATAAGTTCATTCTAGGTCTAAAATACCTCCACCACATCATGTCTCCAAGATAGTTACCCTAGTCAACATAAGTAGGTAAATTCCATGGCTAGAGTTCGAAACACATCACCCTCTTTATATGGCACCACACAACCTTCATTGCACTACCTCACCATGTCCCTTTTCCCTAAACATGATGACCTAGAACCCTTAGCAACCATAACTCCCTCACTTCTATATAAGTCGACACACACATTCTTCTTTTCACTCACCTCTTATTCAAAATCCACCAAACAACACCACACTCATATACAATCTGATCTCGAAGCCTTAATAGAAGCCAAGTAAGAGTTTAGAGAAGCCTAGGAGGAGGGAGGAGCTCAGTTCTCTCTTGTCAAAAACCTACTTTAATCGAGTTCTAAGCTTGTAAGTTTTTCTAACCCATCTTAACACCTTTTGTAAGTCTTAAATATCTCTTAAACATGTTACTAAATAAGTTGTAGTAGAAAGCTAGGATAAAAAATGAGAAACTATATGTTAACTTAGGTTTATAAATGTTAAAATAATAGAATTTTTATTAAAATTTTCTACTAAACCAACTACATATAGATTTAGTAGTTTACATATTGTTGTAGACAAAATTAAAATGAAGATATAGCAATTTGAATCACCTAAAACGAGTACACGAGTCAAAAGATACGGCAATTTGAAATTTCATAAAATCTGAATAAAACATTCTGTTACAGAATGTTAAAACACGCAAAACGAAGCATTTCTAGTCCGTTTTGTCGAAAAGTTAAAACACGAAAGTTGTCCAGAACGACGTTTTCTACAAAAACACAAGGTCATAAGTCCTAAAAAATTACGACAAAGGCTGTGCATTAGGGCCTGTTTTAAAACTATTTCACTTTTCTTTTTCCGTCGAGCTAAAAACAAACACCCATAATTAATTTTCGACAATATTTTCTACATAAGAAGCCTTAAAACCTATAAGAGATGAACTAGATAAGTTAATAATCACGTAACCATGCTTAAAAAGTTAGGTCATAAGTTTAAAAATCGAAAACCAAAAGTGTTTTTCTTTTCTGTTCTTTACCAAGAACATGCTCCAATTAACCCACTTTGGGCATTTATTTCGACAAGCAAATGAACCTTATAAAATCTGGAATTTTGTCCATCTTAAAGACCTTCCAGCATAGATATTAAAGAAATAAAAGTGTCGTCAAAACTTGGTCTCGCCCCGTCTTAAAATGAGCCATGTTTTGGTCTGGTCGCAAGTCAAAAACCAACAACCCTTATTAAATCGTCCAAACCCCCTCTTTGAATAATTATTTTGAGCAAACGACAAAGATTTATAACTTCGAATCTGAACCGTTAGAAAGACCACCTAGCAAACTATAAGAAGGATTAAGAACGTTGTAAACTTGTCACACGGTCTCGCCTATATTTATTTTTCTTTTAGGCGGTTTGGACCAAAAATCAAACGCACCCTTTTTAATTTTATTTTCAAAAGCTATAAGCTAAAATATAATCAAATAAGCCCTTATTAGCTTATTCTTAAACTTATTATAACTTATTTTAATAAGTCGTAGCAAGTCTCACCTTTTTCTAAATTAAAAACGCAAATTAGGACTAATAACGAAATGTATAAAATCCTTAAGGGTGAAAACTTGCCAATTCTGAAAATAGGAGTTTTCTTGGGCCAAAAGTGTAAATTAATCTAAAGTAATTAATATAGGTACCATTTTTGCCAAAGATCCATAGTTGTGGGTATAAATTGTCATTTTCGAAACTATAGGGTAGAAACTGTCGTTTCACCAAAGTTGAGGGTAAAAGTTGCCAAATTATAAAAGTTAAGGGGTAAAAATTGTTATTTTATGAAAGTTGAAGGGTATAAATTATCATTTTATGAAAGTTGAAGGGTATAAATTATCATTTTATGAAAGTTGAAGGGTATAAATTGTCATTTCATCAAAGTTCAGGGGTATAAACTGTCAATATATAAAACTATAAGGGTAAAAAGCGTAACATTTTATAATTATTACGAGAAATGAATTTCGGCTCGATTTATAATATAAACAAGTAAACGAGATATATTTATCTCGATAACGAACAAACAAAAACATAAACATAAAAACATGAAATAAGATAAAACCTTATCATCCACCAACTTTTGAAGAGTCTTCATGTTGTCTCCTTTAAACATTTAACTGTCAACCAAAACGTTACAAAACGAATACTAAAACTCACGTATATTTGAATACGAGTACTAAAACTTGACATACCAACCCTGGTCGCGTGCCGGAGACGTTTATCAACTATATTTAACTTGTTTTCTATCCAGACTGCTAAGGTGAGTTCATAGTCCCACTTTTATACATTTTCCAAACTTGTGGGGAGATACATGCTACAAACCTGAACATAAGTATTTTTCTGTATGCTAATCCTGATTGATATTGCCTAAGACACATCGTTGCCATTAAATGCCCCTCATATCATGAACCATTAATCACTTGCGAGTGAACGCGAATATTGTGAATAGATCTATTGGAGGTTGACAGTCCATTTATGTTAGCCGGATAGATAGCCTATGTGCTAACCGGATTGATAGCCAAATGCACTTTATTTGAGAACCACCGTAGGTAGTTGGCAAGCTGTTACCCGGGGGTATTATTACTACATTTAATTATGTTGGTAATAGCACACACACACCCGTTAACGTTTGAGTTCGTGAGACTTAGAGCAATATTATGTACTGCAATATTATTGTTTTACTACTACTTAACTTGTGTTCAATCAAATAATTATTATACAAACGCTATGGATTCACTCAACCTTTGTGTTGACTTTTTAACATGTTTTGTCTCAGGTCCATAATGAACGAGGATGGCACGGAGAGGCACGGATATTGATAAAAGGCTAAAATCTAGTTTTCATTCGAAAATTATTAACAAACTGTAAAACTACTGGGACCTCATTTTGTAAACTCTGACATTCGAATGATAAATCTTTTAAAACGACTCAATTAGATATCGTTTTCTATTATTATAATTGTTGTACATCGAGTAACACCCAGCTTGAATTCTGCTGCGTATCGCGAAATTGGGGGTGTTACAGATTGGTATCAAAGCTATAGTTATAGAGAAACGGGTCTGATTGAGACCTGAACTATAACCATTTTTACAAACAAAAACCTTTTATAGCCACTCGCTTTCCGTGCCTTCCATCCTCCAGGTAATTATGTGCCTTCTAGACAATTTATGCTATACGACCATGTTATATTGATATATGCACACTCAACATACTTTCGAACACTTTATGTAAATAAAGAACTAAATACGTCTGCATATGCCTATTCTAGGGCATTACGACACAACCACATTTCCCCAAATCATGCACCTACTCCCACACTTTTGCGATCTATGAAACTTTCCCAAGACATTGGGACTAGATTCAGAGATCTCTAAACTTTTCACGATCTTACGTAATAATGTTTTACCTAAAATCTGTCACAATCTATTAATTTTCCTGCTAAAAATACAAGATATGGAATTACTAAGGAACAAAATGACTCATCATCTACAAAAGCTGAAGTTCAGCAACTTTCTATACATTCATCAAGCTCTTTTCCGAAACTTTCATTATTTAAAGTCTATAATTCTAGCCTAGTATAAATAGTTCTACGCGTATCGACCTTATTTGTTACATCTTCATACCACCTTTCACACTTAAATAATTACACAAATAAAGTCCTTCACCACCACCTCCACCATCATCTACCAATTTCTCTTCCCCGACCCAACCATTTGAGCTCGGAGAAAGAGCAATGGCCGCTATTGCCCGATATCACTCTTTACCACGGTCACCCTCTCCCGATTTCACTTTTCCACCACAAGTATTCAAGATAAGAGAAAGATCGCAGGCAGCGATGGACCGACAACCTACCATTTCTACCCTCATGGCACGTATGAATCGCCATGAGGAGCAGGTTGGTACTACTTTGGGCCACCTTGGTAAGCGACCCCTCGAGCGCATCGAGTCGATGGAGTATACAGCTGAGAACCTAGCAACCATGCAGCAGAAGTTAGACACTGGGATACAAGAGAAGATAAACAACTCGGAGGAACGTCACGGACAGCTGAGATAAGGGATACCTTTAATATATGATAATAGACTAAAGGAGATGATGAAACGGAATGAAGAATTGATGATGGCTCAAACTAGGATTACTACACTAGAGACAGTAGTGGGAGATATCCAGGCTTGATACCAGGAGTATATACAGATCCTCATCAGCATGATCATTGAGCTCGAAAGTTGACTCAGAGGAGCATTTGGTAGCCACTAGATTAGATCCCTATCTACTAGCTTTTGTACTATATCCCAGCCATGGGATGTATAGTATAGATATGACGCTAGTATTTAGTTTATATCTACCAGCTTTTGTACCTTATCCTAACCATGGGGTGTGTGTCATAAATATAACGCTTGTATCTATTTTGTTATATATATAACAATTAGCAAGTTATTTATGGCTATATGTGGTTGTGATTTTGTTGTATTTCGCTGTGTTACGATATTGACTAATGTGGGCCAATATTGATCATGTTACATACATGTATGACAGTATCTAGACGTGTTGTGATCATACGATTATCGTGGATTTAAATTGTTATGGTCTTATACTGTGGCAATGTTATTACGCGAATTCTAAACATGTGTTTTCTTGTGGTATTAATAGAAATATGCCTCGTACTTCACCAACTCCAGAACCAGCCATGTCCCAAGCTGCTATCCGAAAACTAGTTGCAGACAGTGTTGCTGCAGCACTCAAGACTCAAGCAGCAGCAATGGCCCGTTCTAGAATCACTAGCAGACCCAATGGAGAAAGCAAGACAGCTACAGCTCGCAAGTGCACTTATAAGGACTTCATAAACTGCAAACCAACTTTCTTTAAAGGAACAGAAGGAGCAACTGAGTTGGCTCGTTGGTTTGAGCGTACGGAAATAGTCTTCATGAGAAGTGGGTGTACCGAAGACTGTAAGGTTACTTTTGCTACAGGGACTTTCTTGGAAGATGCCCTGTCTTGGTGGACTTCTACCGCCCAAACTATGGGTGTTGAAGCAGCTCACCAACTCACTTGGGATGATTTAAAGAAAAAAAAATGCTAAAGAAATACTGCCCCCGTACTGAGATTAAAAAGCTGGAAGATGAGTTTCACCAGCTAGTTGTGAAAGGAACTGATCTCAAGGCCTACAATAGGAGATTTCAGGAACTTGCTATCCTGTGCCCAACTGTTGTGCCTAATCTTGAGAAAACCTTGGAGAAGTACACTGAAGGATTACCTCGAAGTATCGAGGGAAATGTTACTGCATCCAAGCCTCAGTCATTGGAAGAGGCAATTACCATAGCCCAACAGTTAATGGATCGTGAAATCAAGCGTAGTTCCACCCAAGGAAGCAGTGATCACAAGCGGAAGCCTGATGACAAGAGAACCACTCATCACTACAAGAACCATCCCGACAGCAACAACTACCATAACAACTTTCAACAAAATCGCAATAACCACCATCATCAACAGAATCGCAGGCAGGATGTAACACCCCCTAAATTCGGATATCAACAGTGGAAGACTTAATGGGGTATTACGTAGTGGATCGTAGTCATAACCATAGAAAACGACTTAAAAGAGACGTTTTAAGTTTATCATTCAAAATACAAGCATTTGAAATACAAAGAAATTTCATAGTTTAACATGTTTATATAAACTTGAATGATAAAACATTTATTTAGCACCCGTGCCGGGTTTAGTGCCTACTCCGTGCCTTGAGTTCCAGCTTTTAGTTACCTGAGATAACATGCTAAAAGTCAACAAAAGTTGAGTGATATTCATAGGTTTAAGTTTAATAGTTGAACACAAGGTATAAGTGTTAATTGTATCGAATTACAATTAAACGAGTTAAAATCAAGTTGTTATTGCATTAAGCTCATGACACGCAACGTTTAACAGGCATCAAAATGATGTAAAGTATGTAGGCCCTCGGGATAGGTCTTTGCCAATAACCTATGAGTATGTTTAAATAATGTGCGCTTGAGTGGCTCATCCTAGCAGACCCAAACGGAGATTGTCAGTCCCAAATAGATCTATTCACAACTATTTACGTTCACTCGCAAGTGATTAAGGTTCATGATAGAGGGACTTCTGGCAATAGCTACTTAAGCAATAATAACATCAGACATAGCATACTAAAAAGTTTGTGTTCATGTTTATAGCATGTATCTCCCCACAAAAGGGTTTAAAAGTTTAAGAGTGGGCTATGAACTCACCTTAGTAGTACAATAGTGGTGGTAGTATCGTAACTCAAACGATGAAAGGAAACGGCTTCAACACACGACCTAAATAATATATGGCAAGTTTTAGTGGTTTGATAGTCCAAATTTGGTTTATTGCGAATCATAGCGTTCAAAGTTTTATCGATTGATAATTAATTTGTAACATTAAAACATGCGCGTTTAAATGTATAAAGTTATGTATAAGTATAACTTGTGAGTATTCGTTCGTTTGTCGAAGTATATAAGGTTGACTAAAGAGATCGTCGTTGATAAATTAAAGTTGGTTGATGATAAGTTATGTTTTACGTTTAATGTTTCGTTAAGTGGTTTATATATATATATATATATATATATATATATATATATATATATATATATATATATATATATATATATATATATATATATATATAAGTTATAAATATATATAATTTTAGGAAAAAATGTGACGATAAATGTCGATTTGCGTGATTAGAACACATTTGTTTCGGGTTTTGAGTTCGTAAAATATTATTACAAGTATAAAATCAGAAATAACCTTTGGGTTTTACAAAGTTACACTTTTGACCCTAACAGAGAAATATTTGCACCGTTAGTCCTCGGTTAAGTTTTATTACGTTTTGAGTCTAAAACCTTTAATATTTACATTTTATACCCAAAAGTCCTTAAATTTACAGTTTTCATCACAAGATATTAAAATGACAGTTTGTACCCCAAGTTTCCAAACTTGGCAGTTTTGGTCCCTCGGTTAGCAAACTTTTGCAAAACAAGTCCAAACTTTATAGAAATCAAAGTTTTCCATTTTTATTTCATAAATAAGTTTAAAACAGCTTATGTAACTTATATATACTGCTTAATTTGTCAAAAGCTTATTTTTCGAGCTTATGGGCTTTTAACGAGCCAAAAATATGGCCCATTAAGGGTTTTCGATCCATTGAGTTTCAAGGGCTAATGGGCCTGGTTACGGGCTCATTTTATGGTTGTAAAAATATATCAAGAGGGCTTATATAATCAGCTTATACGAAAAGCTTATAAATAGCTTATTGGGCTTTAAGCCTAATCGTTATATATTTTAAGTTTTTAAAAATTGTTGCGAACATGTTTTACTTTGGGGTTTAACAAGGTTCAAGATAAGCTCACTAGGTCGAATAAAATACATGACCCGTTAGTTTGGTAGCTCGACTATCAGGTCGAGCTATAAAACTTATGTGTTGTGTGTCGAAATAAGAAAATACGAGGCACAAGTTCATGTGACTTGGGCTATGTGAAAACAGTTTTCATGTTCCAAAATATTCTAAGTATTTTATAAAATTCGAAAGTGTCCAAAATGACTTAGGAACGTGTGATTTTTATGCTTTATACGATTATATAAGGTTCGAATAGTTGTTGTTCTCGATAGTTAGCATAGCAAACACTTAGGGTGTCGAATAACATATATGTGTTGTTAATGTAAATAATGAAATATTTGGACAAAGTAAATGATCATTCGAGCAACATGAGAATGTAAGGAAATTGAAGATAGGGAAAATGGCTCACCTCGCCTCAAAAGGTGGGGGTAAAACGTAATGTATGGACTGAGTATGACTAGAGAATGAGTGTGGCTCAATTCTTTATACTTCGAATAATCAGGAACAAGGTTTGAATGCCTCTTGGTTCGACTTGAACACCATAAAAACGATCAAAGCTAAGCGTGCTCAGGAACTGAAAAAGACTTAGAAATATTTTTGAGTTGTATTTGTTTGTGTGTTAGAATGCCGAAAGTTTTAGGGCATTTTAAGGGTGAAACATTGAGTGTTATGGTGAGTGTAATGATGAAGCATGATGAGGGTGTAAGAGAGTATCAGGGAAGGTCATTGATAATTCAAGTTTGAGTGTGTAAGTAGGCTAAATGATGGTTGTTTTTGGTTGTGTTAGCCGGCACTAAGGACCAAGAATAAGAAGACAAAATGAGTTTTAATGTTGGTGTTTGTGGCTCGCTAGTGTACACAAGAGGTCAAGGTAATATGAAAATTGTTTCCAAGCTCGTTTGTGGCTCGTTGGGGTTCTCAAGGGGTCAAGCAACTATAGCAACGTGTCCAAAACCAAGTGTGGCTCGTTTGAGATTGTTTGTAGGTCGAACGTATATGGTTTATGAGTTTTGAGTTTTTGGTTGATCTATGATACGTGGGTTGAGCTTTGATGGATTTTTAACAAGTAAATGATCGACTTAGAACATGAGGTTTGCCACACTCGATTCTCAGCTGGGTTGAGAATCGAGTGGTGTAAAGATATTAGGGTGTTGTTAAGCTAGATTTTGCGTAAAATGGCCAAAGTGTTCGATCCTTGAGGCAGCCAAATCGAAAATTATATATGAAGTTTGGGCTTTGGATTGTGTTTGGGCTCGTTTGGTGGACTAGGCCCAAGTAAAGAAAAATAATAATAAGGATAAGGGTCCGTGTGGTGCGTTTGGTTTGTAGTATTATTGGGCTGAGGCCCAATGGGTCTAGCAGCCCATTTGGTGTATACTGGGTATTGGGTCGAGGCCCAATATCATCACTGAGTACTTTTGGAAGTTTTCGTGAGCTCGGGAATTTATTTGATCACGTTTGGTTAATTGATGAGACGTATAAACGTTAATTATTTTAGATAATTTCGCGATTTTAGACTATCAAGGTTCGTGTGTGAGCATCGTTCCTAGGTAAATGGTGAATCACAATATCGTTGTGATTTAAAATAGTATAGCATAAATGATGCGCGTGATGTGTCGTTGCGGTTTAGCAGTTTTAATGCCTACTCAAGTTTTAAATTTATATTTAGCCGACTTATCAATAACACACACACTTAACGAGCAGTGTACCCGGTCAGTATGAAGATAATGGTAAGTAGAGTGTCGATCACTAAGAGTGGAACGTATTATCTCGTTATTCTAATCAGTATTTTAATATCCTAACGCAAGGGGGTTTCAGCCTGAGAGACTGGCACGATTTGTTTGCAATTAAATAATAAAATAAACCAATAGGCACGAATCAGCAAGTAGCACACACGTACACAGATAGATACTTGAGACAATAAGAGGGCTGTCCTTTTGATTAAGTAGATTGTCACTTATTTTATTGATAGCCTTATATGAGGTGTATGTAGTTAACCCTTTCTCGTTGGTCCTAATCTTATCGGCGAGTAAACCCTTAATGATTACTTATGTCTAAAAGTTATTCCTAAGTGATCAATTTAGTAATAACCGTGGGAGCCACATTATGTCCCGCAGTCAAATGCCCGCAAGCCACTAATAGACACAGAGGTTATCAATGCACTAATAAGTAGTAACCAAAGACATCAACATATAAACTTTAATTGATGGGAAAGCAAGTATTAAAGGGAGTGCAATCTTTCGTTGTCACATTACACAAGCCACCAATCCTGATGAATTAAAGTTTGCTAACACAATAAAACAAAACTACTTAATGAATTAAACACATGCAGCACCTTCTTACAGCTCTTGTATCTTTGATTTGGGTGTGTCTTGTGCTGCCTCCTTGACTGAATTCATCCTAGGTTTCTCCTGTTCGGTCTTCGAAACTTATATAATGCCCCGAAATTCGTCTGGTCTTGGGGTATTTATAGTTTCTGTCTGAGGGAAGATGCGGCGCATCTAAGGAGTAGATGCGGCGCATGTACTTAACTTCGCGTGGGGTCCAAGATTATAATATTCAGGAATATTCGTACACCGCCAGAAGATGCGGCGTAACTCCATGATTAGATGCGGCGCATGTCCTCTTGTATCTTGGATCGTATCTGGTGATATCTTGATAGAGATGCGGCGCATGTCATGAGTGAGATGCGGCGCATCTGGAGCAGATTAGTCTTGATCCTCTTCATTTCAGTAGACTCTTTACTTTATGCATGTTTTGCCCCATAATCAGTCCAAAATCGCTAAGTTTCACCAAATGCTTGTTTTTACCTGAGAATTACAAAAGTAAACGATTAAGTATCAATCCTCATACATAATATAGTAAAACAAGTCAATTTAATAGGATAAATGATAGTAATAAAATGTACTTATTTGAGTTCATCAAATATCCCCCCACTTGAACTTTACTTGTCCCCAAGTAAACCTTAGAATTTCTCTTATGAAAATGTATCCTAAAAGATGTTAGGATTTATTTTTATATCAAGCATGTATTCGTTTATTTCATAATCACACAACTAAACACTTAACGAATTAGAAGTAAAATAAAATAAGTCGATAAAAGCAAATCTAATCGTTTAACTGTCCAGTCGTGACGAATATTCTATCATAAGCTTGGCAAGTATACACATCTCCACCACTAAAGCTAAGGAATAACAAGTCTAAAGCGGTAAAAAGGGTTTGTAGGCTTAAGGGTTAATTATTCTCTTTCACTATCGATCTCAAATTCCAGAAAAGGCGACAAAATCACAAATACATGATCGAATCCACGAACACGATACTTGCAATTGCTCAAATCCTTAACTCGAATAGGCTAAAGATAGGTCCAAACTTCACCAATAATAATATATCAAAAAGGGCGACAAAATCATAAATACATAGCCGAATCCACGACTACGATACTTAAGATTGCTCAAATCCCTAATCTCAATAAATCAAAGGTTTGGTTGGATAAAGAATAATGAAGGGCATGGATAACATTTGGGATATAAATTGGTGTAAAAATAAAAATAAACAAAACAAATAAATTAAAATCCTAAGTGTGGTTAATCACTATCCCAACCATCCCATGAACAAGACTCATATCATCGAATAACTCACGCTTTAACACTTGAAACACACGCTTTAGGTAGACACGAATTATACTCAACAAGATCTTAATCAAAGAATAAACCTTAATTGGCGTTCCCAAAACTGCCAATTCCCATTCAATCCATAGATATAGTACAACAAATAGTGGTGATATCGACCACTTACATAACTTTACATAAGTTGGTTAAAACTAACTTCCAACTTTTCTTTCTTTCTTTTTCTTTTCTTATTTTTTCGATTTTTTTTTTTTTTTTTTTTTTTTTTTTTTTTTTTTTTTTTTTTTTTTAACTTGAAACATAAACATAGATGTGTAAAATTTCACCACATCACTACAACTTTCTTTCCGGATAATTTTTCCATACTTTTCATACTTTCAGAAATAACGGTAATAGTGAAAGTAGTAAACACACGAAAAATAAACTCAAAAATATATAATATTTACTTTCACTCCAATTGCATTGTGCAATTTCCCGACCTAACCATAGATAATGAATTACGCACGCGAACACAGGTAATGTAAGGAAACACACTTTGCCTATAGCAATTAACCAACCACGGATTCTAATCTACAGGGTAGGCTAAGGTGTAAGGGTGTAACGAAACATTTTAAACATAGGTGTAAGAAACGAAAGGAATGGCTCTGAGGGTTTTTCTAGGGGTATCTTACTCTAAAAATGAGAGTAACAAAAGGGTTTATACGGGGGTTAACTAACCAGTGTAGTTAGTTAATAACACATAACATATAATAGGCTATTTTGGGTGTAATCCTAGAATTTTACCAATTTAGACAAGTCATTCCAATTATATAAAATAATACTCATTATGGTGGTCTCGAATAGTATACAAGCCAAGTTCTAAAGTTTACAAGTCACCGGCACACTCATAGATTTGTGAATTTTGGAAAATCACAATTTTTGAAAATAACGTCATGTGTGCAGTTATGCAACTTAGATCTTAAACAAAAACATGCTAAATTTTTTTTTTTAAGTTTGATATATTAAGCACATTTTAAGCATAATTTTTGAAAAAGTTTAGGACAAGTAATTGTTAAGTGTTCTAATTCTCCAATCCCCCCACTTAAGTTAAACAACGTCCTCGTTGTTTGTATAAAAGGTTAAAAACTGGAAAATAAAAGAATTAGAACAGGAAAACTCCCCTGAGATTTGCTCGGTATGATCCTCCATTAGTATAAGAGCAAAAATCAACTTCTTGTGGATTAGAACGTTAAAGCTTCATACTTGATGTATCCACAGGAAATCCAGGAAACTATAATACCACCAATGCTTTAAAACACACCTAAGATAAGAAAGGTTCAAACTTGCATAATACATTAGTAGTTAGGAAAAATAAAACTTAAAAATTAAAACTGAAAATCATCAGGTCAGTCGATGCGCCGCATCTTATGGAAGAAGATACGCCGTATCGAGCCTGGAATTAATACGAATCAGAATAAAGATGCGCCGCATCCTTAACCAGGGATGCGCCACATTGAAAATAAACTGATAAATAGTTTTAAAGTCGAAAATAAAAATGCAGAAAAATAAAATAAGATATGACCATTGCAGGAGATGCGTCGCATCTCAGAATTGAGATGCGCCGTATCCTCATGCGGGCCTGACTGACTCGACACAGAAAACAGAATAATAAAAGATAAATCCGGGTTGTCTCCCGGTAAGCACTTGTCTTTATTCCAGAGTCTTCAAGTTAGACTCACGTTCAGCTCTTTATTCAGTCCTTGTCACGGTCCATCCTTCTTCCTTCATCCGAAATATTTTCCCGTATATCTCTGCGATGTTTTCTTCCGTTCGACTTAATCTAGTATAACTCTTTGTCTTCACCGCAGTATATTCTTCATTAGGACCCAAAGAATATTTGATGATTTTAAATTTTTCAGAAATAATCATGGGTGGCTCATTGTAAGGAATCCCAAGTAGTTGACACTTTCTTTTGGTGAATTCTTCCTCGTCTTTATCAACAAACTTAAAATAAGGATCCTTAATCAAATAATCATCTAGTTCTTCAATCAACGACTCATTATTATAATCGTCTTGAATTGCCTCCCATTCTCTTTCCAAATCATATTGTAACTGACGACTAAGCTTTGTGAAATCATCAAACTGTTTATGCACCCATTCCCAGAAAGTAGTATCCGATGTCCCCTTAAGTCCTTTCAAGCGTTCAATTCTCCCTTTTTCTTGTAAAGCCTCCGCTTTTTGTGGGCAGTCTTCAACATTATCGTACCATTCATAATCTTCAAAGGTTACATCGTTTCCAACCCGTCTCATCCCAATTATACTTCCCCCATTACAGGTTCCGTCACTTTTATAATCGCAGGTCGGCCAAACACTACTCCCGTCCTTGAAAACGAAGGGTGTACAGGTGTGATTGATGTGCGCAAATTCCCATGGTTTATCCCAAACCCATGGTACTTGGTCATTCCATTCATAGTACCATGTGTTTTTGAAATCGTCATAAGTCTTAAATCCTGGTAGATCTCCAGTAAGCACATCATCGTCGACTTGAAGAAGGTAGTTAAATTCCTTGAACTGCTTGCACAAGGGTGTCTTATAATCGAACACATCAATGTCAATCCTGAAAAGTTCTTCAATGCCCTCATTGATTGTTGAATCATGAAGTGACGACCCGTAATCGCTTTCTACTTCTTCATCTTCTCCTCTCATCCAATATACCCATAATGCATCCTTAGTAGCACGATCCATGCTCTTATGGTTATTAAACTTACTAGCCAACCATTCTGAAAAATCAACATCGTGAGGATCGTGGTTAACGTCAAAGCAAACCTTTCCAATCATATTCTTTTTTATCTCCATGAACTCGTTAAATTGCTTCTTAAAACTCCGAGTCAACCATGAAGTCATAATCTCCTTGACTTCATTTGTAGGGGCAAATTCCGGACTACCATATTTGAGTTCTAGCCAATCATTGAGGGAGAGGTCTATCAATCTTACCAATCTCCCATGAAATAGTAACTTCGCCAAAGCATAATTCATGTCATTATCCTGATAGTTCTCATTCAATCCCCAGTACTGTTCGGAATAAGGCATGTAAGAGATTTGGGCATTGCCTCCACCACAGCTTTCGTTGCTTGAATCCATGTATGCAAGATAGAATTTCCCATCATCTTCTTCGATAGTAGTCCAGTTCAATCCTTCGGCTTCAATGATAGGCCATAAGAGCGACAATTCTTCTCCAGTGTACCTCACAAATACATCATAAGAGAATACCTCTTTGTCAATGTTGCATAAACGCATGAATTCCTTAAAAGCAGCTTCAAGAGGAGTCTCCCAAGAGAATAAATCTGCATCGATCATGAGTACATTGAATGAATCTGAAAACAAGCATTCCTTAGCAAGATATCCGTTAACTGACATGTCTTCCATAGCAAAATCTGTCATCCAAGGTAAAATCATCAGTAGGATTTGTTCGCTAGAAGAGAAATTAATGAATATAGAAACGGATATATGAATACAAATAGCTGATATCTGCAGACGATGCGCCGTATCCAAAAAGTTGGATACGCCGTATCTTATAATCGTTAAAATTTAATCAGACTTTATTCAGAAAATAGATACGCCGCTTTAGAATTTAAGAATGCGCCGTATCGAATTAATTAATCAAAAATCAGCTTATCTAATTAAAATTAAATGCGTCGTATTAACGAAAGTTAATGCGCCGTATTTTCGTTACGTTTAAAAATAAATATCGATTTTTGATTCAGAAAGATGCGCCGTATCGATAAAGATCGATACGCCGTATCTGTTTAATAATTCGCAAACTGTTTTTAATTAAAATAATAGATACGCCGTATCTACGAAAGCAGATGCGTCGTATGGCGTTAACGTTTAGAAAATTTTTTTTTATCAAAAACAGATACGCCGTATCTGCAAAAGCAGATGCGTCGTATTACTTTATCGCTATTTGAAAAAAAAATTCGTATTAAAAACAGATACGCCGTATCTTGGGGAAAAGATGCGTCGTATCGAATTAATTAAACGCGTTGTATTTTTAAAAATTAAACGCAATACGCCGTATCTGAGAGATCAGATGCGCCGTATCATTTGATTTAGCACAGTACAACGATAGCAGAACAGAAAAATACGAAAAATAAAAACAAAAAATTAAACACACAAACAAAAAATAAAACACACAAAAATAAAAATAAAAGCAAACAATTAACACACAATACAACAAATATGCAAAATAGTACAATGATGCAATTAATCTAATAAAAAGAAAAACCTAATTAAAATACTAATCAAATTAACAGATAATAACAATTCACTCCCCGGCAGCGGCGCCAAAAACTTGATGCGCGTGATGTGTCGTTGCGGTTTAGCAGTTTTAATGCCTACTCAAGTTTTAAATTTATATTTAGCCGACTTATCAATAACACACACACTTAACGAGCAGTGTACCCGGTCAGTATGAAGATAATGGTAAGTAGAGTGTCGATCACTAAGAGTGGAACGTATTATCTCGTTATTCTAATCAGTATTTTAATATCCTAACGCAAGGGGGTTTCAGCCTGAGAGACTGGCACGATTTGTTTGCAATTAAATAATAAAATAAACCAATAGGCACGAATCAGCAAGTAGCACACACGTACACAGATAGATACTTGAGACAATAAGAGGGCTGTCCTTTTGATTAAGTAGATTGTCACTTGTTTTATTGATAGCCTTATATGAGGTGTATGTAGTTAACCCTTTCTCGTTGGTCCTAATCTTATCGGCGAGTAAACCCTTAATGATTACTTATGTCTAAAAGTTATTCCTAAGTGATCAATTTAGTAATAACCGTGGGAGCCACATTATGTCCCGCAGTCAAATGCCCGCAAGCCACTAATAGACACAGAGGTTATCAATGCACTAATAAGTAGTAACCAAAGACATCAACATATAAACTTTAATTGATGGGAAAGCAAGTATTAAAGGGAGTGCAATCTTTCGTTGTCACATTACACAAGCCACCAATCCTGATGAATTAAAGTTTGCTAACACAATAAAACAAAACTACTTAATGAATTAAACACATGCAGCACCTTCTTACAGCTCTTGTATCTTTGATTTGGGTGTGTCTTGTGCTGCCTCCTTGACTGAATTCGTCCTAGGTTTCTCCTGTTCGGTCTTCGAAACTTATATAATGCCCCCGAAATTCGTCTGGTCTTGGGGTATTTATAGTTTCTGTCTGAGGGAAGATGCGGCGCATCTAAGGAGTAGATGCGGCGCATGTACTTAACTTCGCGTGGGGTCCAAGATTATAATATTCAGGAATATTCGTACACCGCCAGAAGATGCGGCGTAACTCCATGATTAGATGCGGCGCATGTCCTCTTGTATCTTGGATCGTATCTGGTGATATCTTGATAGAGATGCGACGCATGTCATGAGTGAGATGCGGCGCATCTGGAGCAGATTAGTCTTGATCCTCTTCATTTCAGTAGACTCTTTACTTTATGCATGTTTTGCCCCATAATCAGTCCAAAATCGCTAAGTTTCACCAAATGCTTGTTTTTACCTGAGAATTACAAAAGTAAACGATTAAGTATCAATCCTCATACATAATATAGTAAAACAAGTCAATTTAATAGGATAAATGATAGTAATAAAATGTACTTATTTGAGTTCATCAATAAATTAAAAAAAAAATTGTTATTGGTAAAAACGGTTATTAAATAACGTAATCATTTATTAATCATTTATTAGCATTTACTATTCATAGGGAAAATTACGAGAGGTTACAGTACATACCACTTACACTGAATTTCGTCCCGGAATTCTAGTCTAAGATAGTTGACAGGTGTGTCTATGAAAATAGGTGTGGGTATTTGGCGCGAATCTGGTCCTCTCGTTCCCAAGTATATTCCGGTCCTCGTTTAGAGTTCCATCGGACTTTGACAATGGGGATGCGGTTCTGTTTTAGTTGTTTGATCTCCCTGTCCATGATTTCCACGGGTTCTTCCGTAAAGACAAGTTTGTCGTCGAGCCGAATCTCTTTCAAAGGAATTACAAGAGATTCATCTGACAAAAACTTCTTAAGATTCGATACGTGAAAGGTGTCGTGAACCCTACTAAGTTCCTCTGGTAGTTCGAGCTTGTATGCCACTGGTCCTATCCTTTCTAGGATTTTGAATGGACCAACGTATCTAGGGTTAAGTTTTCCACGTTTTCCGAAACGTACCATTCCCTTCCAGGGAGACACTTTCAACATGACCTTGTCTCCAACCTGGAATTCCATAGGTTTTCGTCTCACGTCGGCGTAGCTCTTCTGTCTATCCCTTGCAGCTTGCAGTCGTTGCTTAATCTTGACTATTTTCTCTGTTGTCTCATGAATGAGATCGAGTCCGGTGAGTTGTACATCTCCGACTTCGGCCCAACAAACAGGCGATCTGCACTTTTGACCGTAAAGTGCTTCGAATGGTGCTGCCTTAATGCTAGCGTGGTAGCTGTTGTTGTAGGAGAACTCGGCTAAAGGTAAATGTCTATCCCAACCTAT
Organism: Artemisia tridentata subsp. tridentata; assembly: GCA_021014915.2. Taxonomy (NCBI): domain Eukaryota; kingdom Viridiplantae; phylum Streptophyta; class Magnoliopsida; order Asterales; family Asteraceae; genus Artemisia; species Artemisia tridentata. The sequence continues at coordinate 166,784,208 of CP139502.1, read as the reverse complement.
TCCGAAGTCAATAACACATGCTCGGAGCATGTCTTCTAAGGTTTGGATTGTCCTCTCGCTTTTTCCATCGGTTTGTGGATGATACGCCGTGCTCATATCCAGTTTGGTTCCCATGGCTTTTTGCAAAGACTTCCAAAAATGAGATGTGAAACGACTGTTACGATCTGAGATGATTGAGTGTAATATCCTGTAAAATTTCCCACCTAATTATAAATGATTAACGAGAGTAATCTATCGTCACGATTTAATTAACCATTTTTACGGGCTAAAATTTTGCTTTTATTCAACCATGTTAATCTAAATGTCGTTGCACGTTCTCGCATTCTTTGTATTACAATCATAGTCTCAAATCTCAAACAAAACAAGGTTATCAAAACTCATTCTAAATAAGTTACAGTATGTGTTATATGATATCACTTGAGTTCACAAATATGTTTATCAATCCCTTGCGTTACCTTGAACCCAACCCGATCTTAAAAACTTCTATATGATCACTTCCTAATATTTTTGGCCACAATTGAAAATTGATTTGGACCCAACACTCAAACACCCATACGTGTATATTTTATTTCACCAAAACACAACACATTGCTTCACAAACTCTTGCCTATATGAAATTAAAACATCCTTTAGATATTCTTGAGTTTTGTCTACTAGTTACTCACTCATTCACTCGGTTATCTATTCCCACACTCAACCGAAAGTCATACACCAAGGATACATTGTATCTACTTGTTGCTATCACCATTAATTGCTCTATCCATAAGGAAATAACTTCCTCCTCAAATGAACCTCTGACAATATTCCCTTTGTCCCTTTCTTGGCTCTATCTTAAGTTAATATAAACCCATGCAAACTATCCCATGCGTATACACTTAAACACATATACACAAAACACTTTGAAGTCTCTTTTGGTTTCACTGTCCACTGTCGAGGCATCCTAAGGAAAACCACAAGGATTTATTAGTTGTTCAAGCCAAAATCAAGTTCATTCGAGTCTCTAGTGAACTACCAAACAAGCCGCAATGATGCCTAAACACGTTTCTTTTTATCATTTCATTGACCTTCAAATCCTACCAAACAAGTTCAAACAAGAAACCATGATTCATAATTGTTTCTTTCTTTTGTTCGAACTAGCACAAGGACGATTATGTTAAAAACTCCTTCCATCATTTTGGCAACTTGTATACACCCAACAATGCCAAGACAAACCACCATAATTTCATTTTGTTTTCTTCTCTTTGGTCGAACTACAAAAGGACGATTCATATACTAAGCACCCCTTTGATCTCATCATTTTCACTCATGTGCTACAAACCAAACCTACCCTTGATATTTCATGTGGAATCGATTCTTAGACAACAAGAAAAGACACTAGGTTATGATGACTCTCACACACCACACTCAACCTTTCTTACACAATCAATCCCTCATACCTCACGCCACAACAAAACAAATACTTGAGTACTTGAATTAACTCCAAATGAAACCCACTTGCAACTTGTATTTTTTGTTCTTCTCTTTGGTCTATATATACGTATACCAGAAAGAGCTCACACACACACACTTCACACTCACTCCCAATTCACAAACATCTTCAAGGTTTTCTTTCTCTCATACGTACATAACACATATTTACAAATTCTCACATCTCAAGATATTCTAAGTCATTTCTTATGTTTCTGTGCAAAAGAGGATTGGTCAAGTTCCAAGGATTTAAGCCGTGCTTAGGGTCATTGGAATATCGAACTCGTTTCCCTTGTTGGGATGCTAAACGAGTGGTAATAACCTCCTGGAAATCACTAGCCTCTGCATCGTGTTTTTCCCACCCTATATTGCTTCATCCCACACTCAAAACCACATCACACCCACTCAAACACAACCATTTTGATCCCAGAAACCCTCAAGACCAGAAACAACTCAGTTCAAGCTCACTCGAAACGCATTGCAAGTTTGGAGTTAAAACGTGATCGAGTTCATCCCTTTTGATCGAGCACAAGTTTTCTCAACCATCCAAGTCCTCTCCTACTCAGCCTCATTCAATTTTCAAGTGTTTGTAAGTTCCTTAAACTCAGTTTCGATTCATTTCAACTCATATCTCAATATAATTCAATTCGAGTATATGTGTTGAACGTATATATATTTGTTGACTTATTTTTACCTGCACAATATGTTTCCCTGGTTCGAACCATGTTCCACACATTAGTCTAGATGCCAAAGATCACGTATATACACATACACTTCATCCATGCATTCGATTTTTACAAAAACAAACTCATTTGGAACTTGCGTTAAAAACTTAAAACGTATAACCAAAACACTTGTTTTCTAAGTGTTTTGACTATTGAAAACCAGCCCAACTCGCCCACTTTAAGGCCTCGTATTTTCGTATTCATACGAACAACACACAAATGTTTTTACCCAGTTCGAATCTCAACCTGGTCAACTTTAAACTTCGTGTTTTGAACTTTTCATGAAAAGCCATTGAAAGCCCTTAAGAACGCTCAAAGTAAAAGCTACATAACCGGATTTCAACACTTAGTTAAATTTTATAGTTTTTCAGTTTCAAAACAAGCGACTAGGCTATAAACTTTCATCATATCTTCGAGTTTGTAAACGTGACCACTCGTATTTTCGCATCATCTCATTAACAGCCTAGAAAACTACACTTTTCATATTGTGAGTTCTCAAAAATAACTTGAACCCATCACCTAGATTTACCCATTTTGATTTGACCAAATCGCTAGTTTTAACTAAAACGCAAAATTTGAAAAATCTTATATAATCCGAATTGGGCTGAACAAAAGCCCAACAAGACCTTGCGATTTAACAGCCCACTGGGCCCATACTAAATATTTTTAGAATCACAAAAATAGCCCAAGTCCAGACCCAAAAGTATTTTCATGCCCTCGCCTCTAAATTTCTTAATGGGCCATTGTTCCATGCGTTTTAAGGCCCAATATAACAAAATAAATTATTCAGGTCAAACTAGCAGTTGAATTAAGCTTTAATAAGCCTAAATAAGCTTCGGAAATTTTTGTAGAATTTTTCCACAAGTTTTAATGCAAAAAGGACTAACTTTGCAAACTAGTTTCACTTTGAGGGGCCAAAACTGCCAACTATGTAAAAACAAATTCTGGAACAGTAAAAACAGTATCTTTGGGATAGAAAATGACTTTATAATAAAGTATAAACTCAGATTGTCAAGTGGGTTAATCTTGGGTCGAAAATGTAATTTTTATAAACCAAGGACTAACGGTGCAACGCAAACACCGTTAGGGTATAAAGGGTAAAAACAGTGAAAATTCAAGGGTAAAACAGTTACATTATAACATTTTCATTCCCAATCCTCAAATTATAAAATACACCCTCAACTCTCAGTTGTTCCGTTCAAACGCAAATTTATACGTTATATTTATATAACGACTTTAAACCACTCGACTCAACGTTTTGTCTCATCCGCTTCGAGATGACGATCATTATGATTTCTGAATCATAACAACAAAATAATATTATTGATAATATTATTTTTGAACTTTAAACATTTTAAGCATATCACACTCACATCACCGATCAAATCGTCATACGATTCCTCATATCACATTCGTTATTCATGCTAAGTCGAATACTCAAACGTTATTATTATCCATGTTGTGTGTGAAACTATTCTGAATTCTCTATCCAACCAACAACTCAACTCAATCGTTGACAACTCAAGGTGAGTTTATAGCCCCTATTTTTATACGTTTTGAACTACTTTTGGGGGAGATACATGCTTAAACTACTTGTTTTTACTTTAACAAGCACTTTTACATACTACTGTGAGTTATCGCCCCACTTTTACTCGTTATAATTGTTTTATAAATGCTTTGGGGGAGATACATGTTTTATGCTTTTACAAGTACTCTTATCTATATACATGATACTGTGAGTTCCATAGATCACTCTTTAACCTATTTTGAATTACTTTTGGGGGAAATACATGCTTGTATTTCATATAAACTTTACTAGTTTACCTTAAACATTATACTCAGTTGATAAACCACTCTACTTGCTATTGAAACGTAATAATTGCTTTTACTTACAAGAACACTATAAACTTTTACGGATTACTATGAACTTATGAATCCACTTTTATACGCTTTTATATCTCATAGAGAGGTACCTACTATAAACATGATCACAAGTGATTTTTCAACTTATGCTATACCTGATTCACTATTGCCTAAGTTTACCTTTATTGCCATGTTCGAAGTCCCTCATATCATGAACCTTAATCACTTGCGAGTGAACGTAAATAATTGTGAATAGATCTATTTGGGACTGACAATCCCCGTTTGGTCTTGCCAGGATGGGCCACCAAACGCACTTTATTTAAACCCACCTATAGGTTATTGGCAAATACCTATCCCAAGGGCCACAAATATTTTACTTCATTTTTTATGCCTGTTAAACGTTGAGTGTCATGAGGCTTAGAGCAATAGAACGATACTGTAGTCATTATACGGTATTGCCATTATTTTACTAATGTTTGTAGTCATTGCAAATATTACCTAAACTTAGAACTTGTGTTCATTATATAGCAGAAAATCACTACTTGGCAAACTATAACTATTTTTTTTGTTGTTGACCAATTTAGGGCAACCCAACCAACTATGGGTGTATAACAACTTAACCCACCACTTACTTTATAACAAACTAATTATGGGTGTATAATGTCGTAACCTACCGCTTATTTTATTAATAATTGTATTTATTACAATTATTACCTAAACTTGGAACTATTGAAAATCAACTGATTTTATGCAAACTCTATGGATTCACTCACACATTGATTTTTGACAATCAACTGGTTTAACTATAAATACTATGGTATTACTCACTTTTTGACTTCGATAATCAACTGTTTATTTACAACTGCTATGGACTCACAAACTCTTTGATTTTGGAAATCATCCATTCTACTTATAAACTCTATGAACTCACCAACCTTTGTGTTGACGCTTTTAGCATGTATTTATCTCAGGTCCATAACGAGCAGGGATGGCACGGAGGAGCACGGATACTTATGAAGGCTATAAATTTTATTATCATTCGAAAACCTATTTAATAAACTTTGAAACCACTGGGACATCATTTTGTAAAACTCTGATATTCGAATGATAAATCTTTTAAAACGACTAAATTGGTGATCGTTTTCTACTATTCAACTGTTGTGCCATGAAGTAACACCCAATTTGAATTCCGCTGCGTATCATGAAATTGGGGGTGTTACAGATTGGTATCAGAGCTACAGTTATAGAGAAACGGGTCTAAATGAGGTCCAAACTATAACTACTTTTACAAACAAAACATTTTATAGCCTCACGCTCTCCGTGCTTTCCATCCGCTAGACGCTTATGTGACTTCTAGATAGTTTTGCTACACCAACACTCTAATATATTGATATATATATACTCACCAACTATTTCGAGTACCGTACCAACCATCCTTAATTATCTTACTCGCATCCTTATAGATGCGTGTGAAATACTTTTTCCGTATTTCCGGAAAATCCGCGCATGGATTATTTTGTTGATTAGTATGAGTGTTAAATCAGAAATTCTTAAGTAGGATGGTTTACAATGTCTTTATTTGAATGATTGGGATGCCTTTTATTTAAATAAAGAAATTGTAAAGCGCCGAACCATAAGTTTATATTTCCATATTTACATTGTTTGGGACGCCTCTCTATGTAAATAACGAATTATAAATAGGTGGGCTTATTTGTATCTGTAATGACACGAGTATGAAACCGATAATCACGAAATTCATCAAACACACAGCAAAACTCTCATTAGAAACCATAAATATTGATACATAATGATATGATTAGCATTGGTAATGCTAACAGTACAAATATCACTAAGAAAGGCATAACATCACCAATCGGTTGACCCGCTATGCCAATGAAAAACACCACTACACCAGCAAGAGCAAGAACCACGACTGGGTGCAACACCTTGAATATCCTGTACGACGAAAATACACAAGTTATTAACGCAATAAAACATAAATACATGATGTTAGTATACGGATTCAAAGCAACACTCCTATAAAAATACTATCACTTACCCCCATATTTCATCTGCGCTGACGGCCAAAGCCACGAGTGCTATGAGAAGCGCTATGACCTCGGCTAAGGACTCCAGATCTTCTTGTGGGACGTAAGCCAAGAAGATGGCTGCAGCAGTATACAAAATTACGAGAATGGTGTATGTGTAAGACATTTCGAGAGTTTGGGAGGAGAGAAATTGTGTGGAGTGAGGAGTGAAAGCTGGCGTATATATAGGAGGAATAGCCGGTAGGCTACTATCCTAGCCAATTGCGTTTACTATTCCTCATACAAGGACAAACAAGATTTCTCATCCCCTAAAGCTGGGATTCAGCAACTTTCTCTACATACATCCTCATCCGAATATCCCTGTGTAAGAATCTGTTATCAACAAAACTCTTTTGTTTAACGGGTAGGTTACCCGCACAGATCCTTATAATTGGAAACCATGTATAATTTCAAACCATAAAGGAATACCAATAGCCATTCCAAAAGAAATTTTTCCAAGTTGTGTTAACTGTGGAAATAGTAAATTTCACATGAGATTACAATGGTTCCATCCACTATTAAGACATTATGAACTACACAATGGTCCTACTTATTCCTCTAACATTGTGAATTTCACGATGCTCCCTCTAAACTCCCAGACATTGTATGTGATTACAATGGTCTCAAAATTATTTCGTAACCTTATGTCTTACCACTTTGAATTTATCACAAAACTCTAGTGGTCTCTATTTCCTTAGCAGACACTGTGAGTAAATACAGTGGCTTCTGCTTTTCTTGGACACTGTAAGTGATACAGTGGTCCCTATATTTCAACCTCAGGCACTGTAAATCCTACAGTAATCTCAATTACATTCCAAACACTATGAAACAATGGGCGCAATTATTTCCAAAACAGGGTTACTAAATCTAAATGTCGTAACGCGTTCTCACATTCTTAATGTCACCCTCATTTGTACGAACCTTGATGGTCTATTAATCGCAAACAATATAAACCAAGTACCACCTATAACTTTATGTATCTTGAAATAATAAAATGCGTGTGGTTAAACATTTCGGACTCACGAAAGCCAAACCAAACACACCCTTGAAACATTGGTTCTCGACCCATTGCTCACAGCAACCCAACGCACCCTTGTTTATCATTGGGCCTTTACCATAAAAACTCGAGCCCAACTCTATTTAAGCCCAAAGACTTAAGATTTACTTATAATCTAATCGGCTCATGCCCGTTTACTTTGGGTCGTTTTCTGTGAAATTCTCTTAACAATCTATCAATATTTTTACACGTCTCGATTAAGCACTTACCAAAGAATCATGTGTAACAAGTCTTTTCCAATTACTCGATCATGAGATGGCCAAGCTATCATCAAAGCTCAGCCCGACTGTCATGATCACAAATTGCCTCAATTAGGCCAAAAATCATATATTGCCTAAGTACTTTGTTCCATTCGAGTTCCAAACAACATCAGCAAACTCAAACGAACCCCCATCTAGTTAATTGGTCATGTTTCATGTCGTTGGACCCTTTTGTGGACTCGACTACAACCCAAAAACAAACCAACCATGGTGTTTCTCTTTTGTCCCCAGCAACGGTTAACAACGAGCAGAATGATTTTTGAACTACAACACATTTCATCTGATGGCATATTGATTTCCCCTCCTAGCTTCCATACATATCTAACAATTTGGATATCTTGAACGATAGATACAAACAAATTATTAACGTAAGACACGATTTTATATATAAAGCAACCAAGTTTTATTCCACATTCGTAAGAGGTTACATAGAAACATAACAAAGATTTATTTCCTACCATAATACTATCTACTAATTTCAAAAAAAAAAAAAAAAAAAAAAAAAAAACAAACTTAACTTCAACAACTTTCTCCACATTCATCATGTTATCATCCGAAATCCTCATTGTTAAAAATCTATTACTTACAAACTCCTTGTTTAACGGGTAGGTTACCCCCACAGATTTTTGATTTTCAAAAAAAAAAAAAAAAAAAAACCTTAACTTCAACAACTTTCTCTACATTCATCATGTTATCATCCGAAATCCTCAATGTTAAAAATCTATTACTTACTAACTCCTTGTTTAACGGGTAGGTTACCCCCACAGATTTTTTATTTTTAAAAATTATGAACCACGTTTATTTTCAAAACATGGTAGAATAACAATCTTCATTCAAAAATGAAACTTTTCTCAAGTCATGTTGACTATGGGAATAGTGATTTCCACATATACCACAATAGATTCATCTCTTTCGAAAATTGTATGGCTCCAACGCTTGAAATCCTTTAGTCATGCCTACACTCTTTCCAATACCTCGTATAGAGTGTTGCTCAACAGAAGATTTCATAACAACTTATCATGCGGGAATCTTCATTCCAATGACTTCCACTTATTGCAAAACAACCCTGACAACTACCTTAGCCTGGAATCCCGGGACGGGATTCAGTTTAACGGGTAGGTACTGTAATATCCTGTAAAATTTCCCACCTAATTATAAATGATTAACGAGAGTAATCTATCGTCACAATTTAATTAACCATTTTTACGGGCTAAAATTTTGCTTTTATTCAACCATGTTAATCTAAATGTCGTAGCACGTTCTCGCATTCTTTGTGTTACAATCATAGTCTCAAATCTCAAACAAAACAAGGTTATCAAAACTCATTCTAAATAAGTTACAGTATGTGTTATATGATATCACTTGAGTTCACAAATATGTTTATCAATCCCTTGCGTTACCTTGAACCCAACCCGATCTTAAAAACTTCTATATGATCACTTCCTAATATTTTTAGCCACAATTGAAAATTGATTTGGACCCAACACTCAAACACCCATACGTGTATATTTTATTTCACCAAAACACAACACATTGCTTCACAAACTCTTGCCTATATGAAATTAAAACATCCTTTAGATATTCTTGAGTTTTGTCTACTAGTTACTCACTCATTCACTCGGTTATCTATTCCCACACTCAACCGAAAGTCATACACCAAGGATACATTGTATCTACTTGTTGCTATCACCATTAATTGCTCTATCCATAAGGAGATAACTTCCTCCTCAAATGAACCTCTGACAATATTCCCTTTGTCCCTTTCTTGGCTCTATCTTAAGTTAATATAAACCCATGCAAACTATCCCATGCGTATACACTTAAACACATATACACAAAACACTTTGAAGTCTCTTTTGGTTTCACTGTCCACTGTCGAGGCATCCTAAGGAAAACCACAAGGATTTATTAGTTGTTCAAGCCAAAATCAAGTTCATTCGAGTCTCTAGTGAACTACCAAACGAGCCACAATGATGCCTAAACACGTTTCTTTTTATCATTTCATTGACCTTCAAATCCTACCAAACAAGTTCAAACAAGAAACCATGATTCATAATTGTTTCTTTCTTTTGTTCGAACTAGCACAAGGACGATTATGTTAAAAACTCCTTCCATCATTTTGACAACTTGTATACACCCAACAATGCCAAGACAAACCACCATAATTTCATTTTGTTTTCTTCTCTTTGGTCGAACTACACAAGGACGATTCATATACTAAGCACCCCTTTGATCTCATCATTTTCACTCATGTGCTACAAACCAAACCGACCCTTGATATTTCATGTGGAATCGATTCCTAGACAACAAGAAAAGACACTAGGTTATGATGACTCTCACACACCACACTCAACCTTTCTTACACAGTCAATCCCTCATACCTCACGCCACAACAAAACAAATACTTGAGTACTTGAATTAACTCCAAATGAAACCCACTTGTAACTTGTATTTTTTTTCTTTCTCTTTGGTCTATATATACGTATACCAGAAAGAGCTCACACACACACTTCACACTCACTCCCAATTCACAAACATCTTCAAGGTTTTCTTTCTCTCATACGTACATAACACATATTTACAAATTCTCACATCTCAAGATATTCTAAGTCATTTCTTATGTTTCTGTGCACAAGAGGATTGGTCAAGTTCCAAGGATTCAAGCCGTGCTTAGGGTCATTGGAATATCGAACTCGTTTCCCTTGTTGGGATGCTAAACGAGTGGCATTAACCTCCTGGAAATCACTAGCCTCTGCATCGTGTTTTTCCCACCCCATATTGCTTCATCCCACACTCAAAACCACATCACACCCACTCAAACACAACCATTCTGATCCCAGAAACCCTCAAGACCAGAAACAACTCAGTTCAAGCTCACTCGAAACGCATTGCAAGTTTGGAGTTAAAACGTGATCGAGTTCATCCCTTTTGATCGAGCACAAGTTTTCTCAACCATCCAAGTCCTCTCCTACTCAGCCTCATTCAATTTTCAAGTGTTTGTAAGTTCCTTAAACTCAGTTTCGATTCATTTCAACTCATATCTCAATATAATTCAATTCGAGTATATGTGTTGAACGTATATATATTTGTTGACTTATTTTTACGTGCACAATATGTTTCCCTGGTTCGAACCACGTTCCACACATTAGTCTAGAAGCCAAAAATCACGTATATACACATACACTTCATCCATGCATTCGATTTTTACAAAAACAAACTCATTTGGAACTTGCGTTAAAAACTTAAAACGTATAACCAAAACACTTGTTTTCTAAGTGTTTTGACTATTGAAAACCAGCCCAACTCGCCCACTTTAAGGCCTCGTATTTTCGTATTCATACGAACAACACACAAATGTTTTTACCCAGTTCGAATCTCAACCTGGTCAACTTTAAACTTCGTGTTTTGAACTTTTCATGAAAAGCCATTGAAAGCCCTTAAGAACGCTCAAAGTAAAAGCTACATAACCGGATTTCAACACTTAGTTAAATTTTATAGTTTTTTCAGTTTCAAAACAAGCGACTAGGCTATAAACTTTCATCATATCTTCGAGTTTGTAAACGTGACCACTCGTATTTTCGCATCATCTCATTAACAGCCTAGAAAACTACACTTTTCATATTGTGAGTTCTCAAAAATAACTTGAACCCATCACCTAGATTTACCCATTTTGATTTGACAAAATCGCTAGTTTTAACTAAAACGCAAAATTTGAAAAATCTTATATAATCCGAATTGGGCTGAACAAAAGCCCAACAAGACCTTGCGATTTAACAGCCCACTGGGCCCATACTAAATATTTTTAGAATCACAAAAATAGCCCAAGTCCAGACCCAAAAGTATTTTCATGCCCTCGCCTCTAAATTTCTTAATGGGCCATTGTTCCATGCGTTTTAAGGCCCAATATAACAAAATAAATTATTCAGGTCAAACTAGCAGTTGAATTAAGCTTTAATAAGCCTAAATAAGCTTCGGAAATTTTTGTAGAATTTTTTCACAAGTTTTTATGCAAAAAGGACTAACTTTGCAAACTAGTTTCACTTTGAGGGGCCAAAACTACCAACTTTGTAAAAACAAATTCTGGAACAGTAAAAACAGTATCTTTGGGATAGAAAATGACTTTATAATAAAGTATAAACTCAGATTGTCAAGTGGGTTAATCTTGGGTCGAAAATGTAACTTTTATAAACCAAGGACTAACGGTGCAACGCAAACACCGTTAGGGTATAAAGGGTAAAAACAGTGAAAATTCAAGGGTAAAACAGTTACATTATAACATTTTCATTCCCAATCCTCAAATTGTAAAATACACCCTCAACTCTCAGTTGTTCCGTTCAAACGCAAATTTATACGTTATATTTATATAACGACTTTAAACCACTCGACTCAACGTTTTGTCTCATCCGCTTCGAGACGACGATCATTATGATTTCTGAATCATAACAACAAAATAATATTATTGATAATATTATTTTTGAACTTTAAACATTTTAAGCATATCACACTCACATCACCGATCAAATCGTCATACGATTCCTCATATCACATTCGTTATTCATGCTAAGTCGAATACTCAAACGTTATTATTATCCAGGTTGTGTGTGAAACTATTCTGAATTCTCTATCCAACCAACAACTCAACTCAATCGTTGACAACTCAAGGTGAGTTTATAGCCCCTATTTTTATACGTTTTGAACTACTTTTGGGGGAGATACATGCTTAAACTACTTATTTTTACTTTAACAAGCACTTTTACATACTACTGTGAGTTATCGCCCCACTTTTACTCGTTATAATTGTTTTATAAATGCTTTGGGGGAGATACATGTTTTATGCTTTTACAAGTACTCTTATCTATATACATGATACTGTGAGTTCCATAGATCACTCTTTAACCTATTTTGAATTACTTTTGGGGGAAATACATGCTTGTATTTCATATAAACTTTACTAGTTTACCTTAAACATTATACTCAGTTGATAAACCACTCTACTTGCTATTGAAACGTAATAATTGCTTTTACTTACAAGAACACTATAAACTTTTACGGATTACTATGAACTTATGAATCCACTTTTATACGCTTTTATATCTAATGGAGAGGTACCTACTATAAACATGATCACAAGTGATTTTTCAACTTATGCTATACCTGATTCACTATTGCCTAAGTTTACCTTTATTGCCATGTTCGAAGTCCCACATATCATGAACCTTAATCACTTGAGAGTGAACGTAAATAATTGTGAATAGATCTATTTGGGACTGACAATCCCCGTTTGGTCTTGCCAGGATGGGCCACCAAACGCACTTTATTTAAACCCACCTATAGGTTATTGGCAAATACCTATCCCGAGGGCCACAAATATTTTACATCATTTTTGATGCCTGTTAAACGTTGAGTGTCATGAGGCTTAGAGCAATAGAACGATACTGTAGTATGATACGGTATTGCCATTATTTTACTAATGTTTGTAGTCATTGCAAATATTACCTAAACTTAGAACTTGTGTTCATTATATAGCAGAAAATCACTACTTGGCAAACTATAACTATTTTTTTTTGTTGACCTATTTAGGGCAACCCAACCAACTATGGGTGTATAACAACTTAACCCACCACTTACTTTATAACAAACTAATTATGGGTGTATAATATCATAACCCACCGCTTATTTTATTAATAATTGTATTGACTACAATTATTACCTAAACTTGGAACTATTGAAAATCAACTGATTTTATGCAAACTCTATGGATTCACTCACACTTTGATTTTTGACAATCAACTGGTTTAACTATAAATACTATGGTATTACTCACTTTTTTACTTCGATAATCAACTGTTTATTTACAACTGCTATGGACTCACAAACTCTTTGATTTTGGAAATCATCCATTCTACTTATAAACTCTATGAACTCACCAACCTTTGTGTTGACGCTTTTAGCATGTATTTATCTTAGGTCCCTAACGAGCAGGGATGGCACGGAGGAGCACGGATACTTATGAAGGCTATAAATTTTATTATCATTCGAAAACCTATTTAATAAACTTTGAAACCACTGGGACATCATTTTGTAAAACTCTGATATTCGAATGATAAATCTTTTAAAACGACTAAATTGGTGATTGTTTTCTTCTATTCAACTGTTGTGCCATGAAGTAACACCCAATTTGAATTCCGCTACGTATCATGAAATTGGGGGTGTTACATTGAGATCGGCACTCCATGCCGTGAAACTATTTCTTTTAGATATAGTTTTGCGAGTGTATCCATCTCGTCAGTTTCTTTGATTGCTAAGAAGTGAGCGGATTTGGTAAGACGATCAACGATGACCCAGATGGTGTCAAATACAGTTGATGTCTTAGGTAGCTTGGTGATAAAGTCCATTGTAATGCGTTCCCATTTCCATACAGGAATTTCGAGTTGTATGAGTAATCCTGACGGCTTTTGATATTCTGCTTTTACTCTTGAACAGGTCAAACATTTCCCGACATACTCGGCGATGTCGGCCTTCATGTTTGGCCACCAGTAAAGTTTCTTGAGATCTTGATACATTTTGTCGAAACCTGGATGAATGGAGTACTTGGATTTGTGAGACTCATGCATAATGAGGTCACGTATACCTCCGTATAGAGGAACCCAACTTCTTTCTTTGAAACAGAGCATCCCGTCTGCTCTTTGCACAAAGCCATTCTTATTTTCTGGCATGCCGTGGATCTTTTCACCAGGCCGGTTCTCTTCCTTAAGAGCCTCGGATTGTGCGATGAGTATTTGTGAGGGCAGGGGCGAACCAATGGTCATTCCTAACGATCTGACTCTGAGAGGTTTCAGTCGTTCTTTCCGGCTTAATGCATCTGACACAACGTTGGCTTTTCCTGGGTGATAACGGATTTCACAATCATAATCGCTAAGTAGCTCTAACCAGCGACGTTGTCTCATGTTCAGTTCTTTCTGATCTAAGATATGCTGAAGACTTTTGTGGTCGGTGAATACTGTGCACTTGGTGCCATACAGGTAATGTCTCCATAACTTAAGAGCGAATACTACTGCTCCTAACTCCAAATCATGAGTCGTGTAGTTTGCTTCATGCGTCTTGAGTTGTCGCGAGGCATAAGCTATCACTTTGCTTCGTTGCATCAGCACAGCTCCCAAACCATGATATGAGGCATCGCAATATACTACGAAGTCTTTACTTCCTTCAGGTAGTGCTAATATTGGTGCTTTACAGAGCTTTTTCTTTAACAGTTGGAAAGCTGATTCCTCCTCTTTTCCCCAGATATACTTCTTGTTCTTCTGAGTTAATTCGGTCAAAGGCTTTGAGGTTTTTGAAAAACCTTCAATAAATCTTCTGTAGTAACCGGAAAGACCCAAAAATTGGCGTATCTCTGTGGGGTTTGTAGGAGATGTCCAACCTTTGACGGCCTCAATCTTTGCAGGATCTACATGAATGCCTTGACTGTTGATAACATGCCCAAGGAATTGTACAGTTTGAATCCAAAAGTCGCATTTGGAAAACTTGGCATACAATTGTTCCTTTTTGAGTAACTCTAAAATAATCCTCAAATGTTCGGTATGTTCCTTCTCGTTGCGTGAGTAGATTAGGATATCGTCTATGAATACTATCACAAATTTATCCAGGTATGGTTTGCAAACTCTGTTCATCAAGTCCATGAACACTGCAGGTGCATTAGTTAGACCAAATGGCATTACTTGGAATTCGTAATGTTCGTAACGCGTTCTAAAAGCTGTCTTGGGAATATCCTCCTCTCGAACTCTTAACTGATGGTACCCTGACCTTAGGTCGATCTTCGAGTATACACTCGATCCTTGTAATTGGTCAAACAAGTCATCGATTCTAGGTAGTGGATAACGATTCTTTACAGTGAGTTTGTTCAATTCCCGGTAATCAATACACATTCGGAAAGATCCGTCCTTCTTCTTAACGAACAGGACCGGAGCTCCCCAAGGTGATGAGCTGGGTTGGATAAAACCTTTATCAGACAACTCTTTCAATTGCTCTGACAATTCCTTCATCTCAGATGGCGCTAACCTATAAGGTGCTTTCGCCACAGGTGCCGCTCCAGGCACTAGTTCAATCTGGAATTCTACTTGACGGGAAGGTGGAAGACCGGGTAAATCTTCGGGGAATACTTCTGGGAACTCCTTAACGATCGGAACGTCTTCAACTTGCTTATCTTTCGATTTGTTTTCCGTTACATGAGCCATGAATGCTTGACATCCTTTGTTCATGTATTTCACCACTCTGATATATGAGATAATACCGTATCGCGTTTTATTTTTGTCACCATGGACAATAAGAGTTTCACCATTACGTGGGATGTGTACGGCTTTCTCGTCACAGAGTATTCTAGCGCGGTGTCTAGATAACCAATCCATACCAATGACTACGTCAAAACTACCGAGCTGAATAGGCATGAGGTCGATGGGAAAAGAGGTGTCTTGTAGAACTATGGTGCAATCACGAATTACGGTGTTGGTGCCAATTAGGTTTCCGTCCGCCATTTCAATTTCAAAAGTGGCGTTCAGTTTGGAGGGGGTAACGTTAAGCAAAGGAGCAAATGTAGTTGACACAAAACTTCTATCTGCTACAGAATCAAATAATACTCTAGCATTATGTTGATTGAGTAAGAACGTACCCGTGACAACGTCAGGGTTCAGTGGGGCATCTTCCTCCTTTAGCACATACGCTCTCCCTCGAGCGTTGTTTTGCTGACCATTTCCTTTCGGACAGTGGTTCTTGAAGTGACCTATTTCTCCGCAGGAGTAGCAGGTTGGAGTTACAGGCTGTAGGTTACTACCAGTAGCGGGATTCCTGCAATCCTTTGTCTGATGACCCACTTTCTGGCATTTCACACATTTGGTTGTGCAAGGCCCATTGTGGTGTAGTTTGCATTTGTTACACTGGGGTTTCTGACCTTGGTATTCTCTGCCTTCAGTAGTAGCATAGGCCTTGGCGGTTTCCTGTCTTTGGTTTTGTTGATGGTGACAATTGTTTCGGTTTTGATGGTACGGGTTATTGTTTCTATGGTTGTTGTTGTTGGAGTTGTTGTTGCGGTGGTTGTTGTTACTGTTGTGGTGAGTGGTCCTTTTGTCATCGAGCTTCCTCTTGAGCTCATTGTTGCATTTGACCTCTCGGTCCAGTAGTTTTTGAGCAAGTTCAATGGCTGCCTCCAGAGTTGGCGGGTTCGATGAAGTGACATTTCCCTCAATGCTACGGGGAAGCCCTTCGACATACTTCTCCAGTTCTTTTTCGAAAGTTGGTACAACAGTAAGACATAGTATTTTAAGTTCCTGGAACCTCCTGTTGTATGTTTTAAGGTCAACTCCTTTCACTATCAACTGATGGAATTCATCTTCCAATTTTCTTAGTTCAGAACGGGGACAGTATTTCTTCAGTATCTTGTTCTTAAACTCAGTCCAAGTGAGCTGGTAGGCTGCTGTCATTCCCATGGCTTTGACAGTAGCATTCCACCATGACAAAGCATCTTGCATGAGAGTTCCAGTAGCGAAAGTGACTTTGTTATCCTCAGTACAACCGCTTCTCTGGAAAACAGTTTCAGCTCGTTCGAACCAGTGAGCAAGTTCAGTCACTCCTTCAGTACCTTTGTAGAAAGTTGGTTGGCAACTCATGAAATCCTTGTAGGTACACTTGCGGTTCGCAACTGTCACGCTTTCTCCTGTCGGTAGGCTAGTGCCACTATTGCGGGCATTTGCTGCCGCCTGTTCTGCCAAGACTGCATTTACACCGTCAGCGATTGCCTTTCGGATAGCTTCTGGAGTCATAGTAGGTGTAGCCGTTGAAGTTTCACGATTTGCGGTTGAAGTTGTTCTCCTTGTACGTGCCATAATTCTATTAATATCGCAAAA
This sequence comes from Artemisia tridentata subsp. tridentata, assembly GCA_021014915.2. Lineage (NCBI taxonomy): Eukaryota > Viridiplantae > Streptophyta > Magnoliopsida > Asterales > Asteraceae > Artemisia > Artemisia tridentata. Next base: position 166,766,853 of record CP139502.1, on the reverse strand, counting down.
GCATATATTTAGAAATCTCATAATGATCACGTTAAGTTAGAATAAATTGTAAGGTAATTGAATATGGGTTATAATAATACAGCCATAATATTAACCACAACAACTGAGTTTATGAGAATGACAATTCTGGTTCATATCTGTAGGTACAACAAGTACCATATCATAAATACATTACGACATGTCTGAATCAATCACAACACACATGAGAACATAAATGATCGAATTGAACTGTATGAATCAACATTTCACGAGACAATATATATGGGCGAATCATAATGCATATGAATGTAAGAAACAACCATGGAATACATAAATCAACATCAATATAATACATCCACACAACATAAGATTAATAACTTGTTCGATTTGTTTTACAAAACATAAGGATACAAGATTCTTTATTAATACAACATTGGTAGGCTAAGATATCTCTTAGCTATACTGACACATCCCTGATCTATGGTCCTCCTGGCGCACCATCTAGGCGGCGCTGAAGATCTGCAATCACAGTCATCAAGGTCTCCACTGTCTGGTCTCGAGCTCTTTCCCTAGCCTGGGAATCCTCAATCATAAGTCTAAGAATCAGAACCTGAGAGCTAACTCGGTCAAGCTCAGAGTCTAGTGTCTCAATCACTGTCTGCATCGAAGTAGTGGCCTCTCCTAGTATAGAAATAGTCTCAATGGCTTCCTCCAGACTAGTACCTACTTGATCGAAAACTGTCTCGATTGCCAACTGGCCTATCACGAGGTTTTCCACCTCTTCTCCAAGAGTCTCAACCTGCTCGAGTGGTAAGTCATCAAGAATGTCTACAATGTGGTCAAGACGATCCTCATGTCGGACTAATCTGGCTGCCAGTAGGGGTAAGGTATGATGGAGGGGTTCTCCGGTAACCGGAAGAATCCTAGAAGCAGCAGTAGCCAAACTCTCTCCTAGTTCCGTAGCTCTCGGGGCTCCCTCCTGGGATCTCCAGTAACGGATTATAGGTAGCAAGAAAGACCATCGGCGAGCATCGACCCTCTTGTTGGTCCTAGTGCGAGCTGCGGCCTCAGCTATGGCCTGGACATAGGGGTCTGATGAAGATGGAACTAAGCGGTATGTCCTCTTGCAAGGTAGCAGAGGCTCACTGAGAGTAGCTGATGGTGGAGAAGCTTGTGGTGGAGTAGAGGATGGTAATGGAACAGTGGTGGTCTATTGATAGAAGATAGCAGGTGGTGGAACTAAAGATAGTGGTGTAAGTGGTGGTGTCCTGGAATGCTCAGGAGCTGGGGGTGGTGATATCACTGGATCCGAAGTTAGTATGAGTGGGGCTGGTGGTGGTATGATCAGATCTGGTGGTGCACGTACCCGTTTCCGGAGAGTGTGTTTGCGAACATGACCTTCTCCAGGGCGTCGGTAAAGTTGCCCAAAGGGTTCTGGCTCATATGGCTGGAGTTGTCGCACTCGTCTACGCTGGCGAATCGGACCAGGTGATGGGATTGGTGATGCTGGAGGAGAAGTCTCCATGTCGGATGCCGGTAGAAATTGCTGGCTTTCCATGTACCGGTCAGTAGCAGGTGACATCGGTATAGCTGCCGGAGCAAAGTCTGAAGTGAAAGGCATAGGATCCTCATTCTCTGAATCAGACGATACAGCGATAGGATGGGGATCTGAAGACATGGTACTTTAATAATCCCGAATAGTAAATGTAAGCTATTAACATAATCATAAATATGTTAAACTTTGTTAAGAACTCATATAGTAAGCAACATTCTTAAAATGATGGGAGTGTGTACGCACGGAGGGCATAAGGTGATTATCCTTTAAAATGGTCTGTTTTTAAAAATGTAGTTCTAGTCCAATGTTTAAAATACATCTGGTTCTCTATAACCATGAGCTCTGATGCCAATCTGTAACACCCCCTAAATTCGGATATCAACAGCGGAAGACTTAATGGGGTATTACGTAGTGGATCGTAGTCATAACCATAGAAAACGACTTAAAAGAGACGTTTTAAGTTTATCATTCAAAATACAAGCATTTGAAATACAAAGAAATTTCATAGTTTAACATGTTTATATAAACTTGAATGATAAAACATTTATTTAGCACCCGTGTCAGGTTTAGTGCCCACTCCGTGCCTTGAGTTCCAGCTTTTAGTTACCTGAGATAACATGCTAAAAGTCAACAAAAGTTGAGTGATATTCATAGGTTTTGTAATACCTGAAATTTTGAAAGCATGTAAAAGACCAAAATGCCCCTACAATCTTAAACTTTGATTACAAACATTTGGAGAGGAACAAGATATGATACAATAAAATTTTGCCACTACATTTTAATCATTTTATGAAACACAAAAATTTATGAAAACATACCTACAATACTTACAGACCGAATTATTATTACTTTTGTAATATAAATCTTATTAATCTAAATTAAAATGCATTAAAGAACAGATAAATACAAAGTAATATGGGAAATATATCAAAATATTAAAACTACTGATTTGGTCATTGAATAGGCCGAGATTTTGGCCACTTTCCCCCTATACTCGGTAACTAAATTATTTAACTATTATATATCTCCTTAACCCTAAACAACTCCACCTCAAACCACTCGACTGCTACTTCTTCCTGTTCGGTCCACAAAAGACAGCAGCTTCAACTTTGTTTTCTTTTCTCTCAAGAAATCCAGGAGGCACGTGTGTAGGTCTCGTTCTGTTGGTCCTTATTTCATTCGTGGTGTTCCAACAAAGGTATTCTCATCGAACTTCTTTCTTGTTCTATCCATCGACATATATATATATATATATATATATATATATATATATATATATATATATATATATATATATATATATATATATATATATATCATACAATCTTAAACTAAGCATGCTACTCTAATCTTTCGAATCTTATTATCAAGATGCTAATGGGTCTCGTTAAATAATAAGAATAATATTCAAGTATACGCGGCATAGATTCATGGATCTAAACTACATATATGTCGACCTATGTTTTGCTCAGACTTTTGACCTCTCTTTTCCAGCCTAAATACCAACCTTAGAACCTGCACAATATAATAGTAATACACTTTAAACACAGCGTGTAAATATGGAAACTTTATAATCATATTAGCGAGAGTCTTTGGGGTGGATTTACAGCAGATAGTTTGTTATTTCATGTGAGGATTTGCGCCTGTGTGTGTTGACATAGGGCTGGAAACAGCCATGCATCACGTAAAATAAACAAAAGTAAATTGTGTGTCGTGTCTGTGAGTTAATATCAAGAAGGCATGGGTCGATGTAAAGATTGGTTTTCATGGTTGGATTTTAGTGTCGTTAAAATGGCAGGGAAAACATAAATGATGGGTCGAGTTGGTCATATTGTGAGTCGAGTGAAATTGAGTAAGCATGGGGTGCTGTGGTGGTTTAAATGAGTAGTTCATGTGAGTTTATGAGTGTCGCGTGGCTGTGAAAATTAGTCGATGTGGGCTGTTTGTGTGTCGGTTTGGGCTGGGGAACAAGGGTGAGTCACGTGTGCATGTCAATGTGAAAAAGGGGCTCGATCATGTGTGTTTGTAGGTAATCTGTTTGGTTAATGAAACTTAAGAAACTAAGAAAAACCCAGATGAATATGTAAGTAATACGTGGAGATGTAAGGGTTATGTTTCTTTACACATTTTGGTCAGTTTATAAAGTGTACCTAAGGGCTTTAGCAATAGAGAAACAACAAACACAGTATGGAAATCATAAATGAAGGATTAAAAAGAATGAATGTGGTAATTACATGTTTTACCTTTAACTTTGGAAGAATTACATTTGAAACCCTAAAGTATGGAACTTGCCAAAGAAGGAAACCTGCTTAAAATGGAAGTTATAAGGAACCGTTTGTAATTCTATTCTTCTACTCCTTTAGGTTCGAGGAGGAACTGAGTTGGCTTTCTGTCAGTGATTGCTTTTGTTTTTAGCTTGCTAATAAAGGTACAGATATTCTGCCCTCATTATATGGGGTGCCTTCGTCTCACTTTCCTGATTTCTGACTCTTGGTTATGTTCTTATTTGTGAATCCTGTTTGTTCTTATATGATATTGTGAATCTTAATTGATTCCTTGTTTGAACCTTTGTCTTGATAAATTGTTTGAAACTCTTGTCCTGATTTTGTGTTGAAACTCTTGTCTTGATTCTTTGATTTGAACTTTGCTTAGGTTACTTTGTTCTGGACCTTGTCATGAACCCTGTTATGTTATTTTGATACTTGGACCAACCTATTCATCACTTGGTAATCTGGATAGTTGTGACTCTAGGCTACATTGAAGGTTCATTAGATTTTATAACTGAATGTACAAAACTCTTTTAAATTACATGTGACTTATCTTATGAAAACTGCCTTTTTGAGATCATTTTTATAAAGACCATTTTAAAGGATTTCTTTTGAAACTATGATATGAGCTTTTAAATAAAAACCTTTGTTATGAACCTTGAATAAATTGTTATGAACCTTCTGATTTTGATACTTGCTCTCCTAATGTTTGATCCCCTGATATTTGATCTCCAGATATGTGACCTTCTGATATTTGATATTGACCTCTAGTATTTGAACCCTGATGTTTGACCTCCTGATTATGAACCCTGTATTTGTCTCCTGTCTTGATTCTTGATGTGAACCTTGATATGATCCTGATATGTGTCTGATGTGAACCTTATGTGAACCCTGAGACCTGAACCCTATGATTTGACACCTTAGACTTGATACATGACCCCGACCCACAGTTTGAGACTACGAGCCATCTACTAGGCATGAGGGTTTCATGTCCCTGTCATTGATGCACCGATGGCTTGACTTTAGGGCAAGGAAGTGATGTCTTGCCCCGTCCCCGGACTCTTGTTTCTGATTTATTATGTAGCGGAAGACCTTGTGGCCTGCGGGGGCGTATGGATGCATCCTAGTCGTGTCTTGATTTGCTTTTACTTGTATATCTTGGTGACTGATGGTGTGTGCGATACACGTCTTTCACACCCTTGGGAGCTCATGACTCCAACCCTTGGAGGTATCCCCTCATTTCTTGGTACGAGGTCACCCTTCCGTACACCTTGGTATCCTGATATGTGATCTGGTTCGATATGTGATTTGGTTCGGGCTCGTAGAGGATTTCTGTCACCCTACACCTTAACCTTTATTTGCCATTACTTGTTCCATATGTGCTATAATTTGATATATGACTTGCCATGTGATCTGATCTGATCTGATTAGACCTGGACTTGTGGAAGATTTTGATTTGGTTATCTCGAAATTTGACTTGACATGATTTGACCTGGATTTCTGGTTTGTTTACTTTGATTCTTGACTTGGCATTATACTGGACTAGACTTGGTATGACTTGGGATGTGATGGGTTATTTGTTTACTTTGACTTTGATATCTGTTTCATGATTCTTGATATCTCTATATAACTTTTGTATATCCCTTCCTGACTCATGTCATCCTGGTATTGTATCTTTCACTTCTCTATACGTTATTACTGCTTTGTTTCCGTTATATCTGTTCACTGGGCTTTGTAAGCTCAGCCGCATGTTTTCTTTTCGTGTGCGGCAGGTTTTTAAGCTAGGAAGCTGGGTTTGGCTTTGGGATGAGAGCAACTTGTGTGAAGTTTAGACCTTGTCATTCTAGTGTGACCATTTGGATATTATTTCTGTTATGCCATTGTTTAGGCATTTTGGATTCTGTTTTATACTTCGTTATTTCTGTCTTGCACTTGATATAAGTCGTGTTGACTTATTTTCCTTTGGTTCCTAATGTAAAGGCTTCCGCTATTTTATTTCTTGAATGCTTGTATCTGATATGAAACCATGTATTTGTGACATCTTTACCCTTGTCGGGTTGGGGTGTTACAGGTTTAAGTTTAATAGTTGAACACAGGGTATAAGTGTTAATTGCATCGAATTACAATTAAACGAGTTAAAATCAAGTTGTTATTGCATTAAGCTCATGACACGCAACGTTTAACAGGCATCAAAATGATGTAAAGTATGTAGGCCCTCGGGATAGGTCTTTGCCAATAACCTATGAGTATGTTTAAATAATGTGTGCTTGGGTGGCTCATCCTAGCAGACCCAAACGGAGATTGTCAGTCCCAAATAGATCTATTCACAACTATTTACGTTCACTCGCAAGTGATTAAGGTTCATGATAGAGGGACTTCTGGCAATAGCTACTTAAGCAATAATAACATCAGACATAGCATACTAAAAAGTTTGTGTTCATGTTTGTAGCATGTATCTCCCCACAAAAGGGTTTAAAAGTTTAAGAGTGGGCTATGAACTCACCTTAGTAGTACAGTAGTGGTGGTAGTATCGTAACTCAAACGATGAAAGGAAACGACTTCAACACACGACCTAAATAATATATGGCAAGTTTTAGTGGTTTGATAGTCCAAATTTGGTTTATCGCGAATCATAGCGTTCAAAGTTTTATCGATTGATAATTAATTTGTAACATTAAAACATGCGCGTTTAAATGTATAAAGTTATGTATAAGTATAACTTGTGAGTATTCGTTCGTTTGTCGAAGTATATAAGGTTGACTAAAGAGATCGTCGTTGATAAATTAAAGTTGGTTGATGATAAGTTATGTTTTACGTTTAATGTTTCGTTAAGTGGTTATATATATATATATATATATATATATATATATATATATATATATATATATATATATATATATATATATATATATATATATATATATATATATATATATATATAAGTTATAAATATATATAATTTTAGGAAAAAATGTGACGATAAATGTCGATTTGCGTGATTAGAACACATTTGTTTCGGGTTTTGAGTTCGTAAAATATTATTACAAGTATAAAATCAGAAATAACCTTTGGGTTTTACAAAGTTACACTTTTGACCCTAACGGAAAAATATTTGCACCGTTAGTCCTCGGTTAAGTTTTATTACGTTTTGAGTCTAAAACCTTTAATATTTACATTTTATACCCAAAAGTCCTTAAATTTACAGTTTTCATCACAAGATATTAAAATGACAGTTTGTACCCCAAGTTTCCAAACTTGGCAGTTTTGGTCCCTCGGTTAGCAAACTTTTGCAAAACAAGTCCAAACTTTATAGAAATCAAAGTTTTCCATTTTTATTTCATAAATAAGTTTAAAACAACTTATGTAACTTATATATACTACTTAATTTGTCAAAAGCTTATTTTTCGAGCTTATGGGCTTTTAACGAGCCAAAAATATGGCCCATTAAGGGTTTTCGATCCATTGAGTTTCAAGGGCTAATGGGCCTGGTTACGGGCTCATTTTATGGTTGTAAAAATATATCAAGAGGGCTTATATAATCAGCTTATACGAAAAGCTTATAAATAGCTTATTGGGCTTTAAGCCTAATCGTTATATATTTTAAGTTTTTAAAAATTGTTGCGAACGTGTTTTTCTTTGGGGTTTAACAAGGTTCAAGATAAGCTCACTAGGTCGAATAAAATACATGACCCGTTAGTTTGGTAGCTCGACTATCAGGTCGAGCTATAAAACTTATGTGTTGTGTGTCGAAATAAGAAAATACGAGGCACAAGTTCATGTGACTTGGGCTATGTGAAAACAGTTTTCATGTTCCAAAATATTCTAAGTATTTTATAAAATTCGAAAGTGTCCAAAATGACTTAGGAACGTGTGATTTTTATGCTTTATACGATTATATAAGGTTCGAATAGTTGTTGTTCTCGATAGTTAGCATAGCAAACACTTAGGGTGTCGAATAACATATATGTGTTGTTAATGTAAATAATGAAATATTTGGACAAAGTAAATGATCATTCGAGCAACATGAGAATGTAAGGAAATTGAAGATAGGGAAAATGGCTCACCTCACCTCAAAAGGTGGGGGTAAAACGTGATGTATGGACTGAGTATGACTAGAGAATGAGTGTGGCTCGATTCTTTATACTTCGAATAATCAGGAACAAGGTTTGAATGCCTCTTGGTTCGACTTGAACACCATGAAAAACGATCAAAGCTAAGCGTGCTCAGGAACTGAAAATGACTTAGAAATATTTTTGAGTTGTATTTGTTTGTGTGTTAGAATGCCGAAAGTTTTAGGGCATTTTAAGGGTGAAACATTGAGTGTTATGGTGAGTGTAATGATGAAGCATGATGAGGGTGTAAGAGAGTATCAGGGAAGGTCATTGATAAGTCAAGTTTGAGTGTGTAAGTAGGCTAAATGATGGTTGTTTTTGGTTGTGTTAGCCGGCACTAAAGACCAAGAATAAGAAGACAAAATGAGTTTTAATGTTGGTGTTTGTGGCTCGCTAGTGTACACAAGAGGTCAAGGTAATATGAAAATTGTTTCCAAGCTCGTTTGTGGCTCGTTGGGGTTCTCAAGGGGTCAAGCAACTATAGCAACGTGTTCAAAACCAAGTGTGGCTCGTTTGAGATTGTTTGTAGGTCGAACGTATATGGTTTATCACTACAAGAAAACAGGGCTTTACCCACGGAAATTACCCACGTACATTGATACATGTGTATTTTCCCTCATATTACCCATTAGTTACCCACAATTAGCAAATCCAAAGTCTAGAATAAATTACACTCGATTTTCCCATAGTTTTACCCATAAATTTACCCATTAAATAATATATCGTGTGTAGTTTGTGGCTAAATGATTCCCGCCAAAATATTTCCCACATATTACACACAATTTTTTTATCACGGGTAAAGTCATGGCTAATTTTGTGGGTAAATTTTTTTTACCCACAAACTACACACATCTTTTGTATTCGTTGGTAATATTTGTGGGTGGTTTATGGGTAACATTTATACTTGTAGCTTTTCACAGACCCGGTTTCCGATTTAACATCTCGAGTGTAATTTACGTGGCTAAATTTACATTACCCATTTATTAGACTCATCATTTGTGCTCGTGGGTAATTTGGTGCGTGTAATTTGTGGGTAAAAATATGCCCATGATTATGGCGATGGTTAACTTTTGTGCCTAGATTATTTTGCTCATTTATTAGACACTTCTTTTGTATGATATCACCACATTTTGCAGCAAATGTCCTTGATCTCAGCTTAAAATCCAAACATACCCAATGCAAAAAATCAGACAACCTGCTCCAAGTACTGGGCGACAGCACGAGACCAAAGCAATCTAAACAATGTCAGACACCCCCACTAACATTATTTAAAGTACTTTTGAACCCCACTGACCCCAACACAAAACTTGGATATTTAAACCTTTTGTATGAAGGCGTATGAAAACAAAAAAATGTACGAAAGCGTTTGAAGGGTGATGGTCCATCGACTCATACTGGAGGGTCCGTATGAAGGCCTACAAAATGTGCGAAAGCGAACACGACGTAACATCTCATGTATGTCAATATCATCTCTTGAAGTTTTTTTCTTCTAATTTTGACACATCAACGTTTAGGGCCGTTTTTAAAAAAAATAAAAAATCTTTCAATCTTGGCCAGAGTTTTTCATTTTTTACTTTTTAGTTAGCTAATGGGAGTGCTCAATTTTGCAATTAAGTTTTTTTTATTAGTTTAATAAAGTCTTAATTATGCAAAATAAACAATACAGTAATAAAAGATGTTGTCATGGTGCGTTTGGTTTGAGCGAAGGAATGAGTATGGGAATGATATATGTTGTTTGTTTCATGGTAATTGGTATTGTGTAATCCATATATTGGTTATACATCAAAAGAGTCAAAGGAGCATGGTATGAATCTATCATTGTTTAGGGGCATATCATTATTATCAAAGTTATACCAATTGTGATTCATGTCATCAAACCAAACGGCCGCTCAATTAAAAAATTTTCTCATTAACAAAATTTTAATGTCAAACACTCCTGCCCATCATTTTCCCCAAAATCAAAACACTCCCGCCCATCTTTTGCCCCAAAATCAAATCCCTCCCGCCCATCTTTTTCCCCAAAATCAAATCCCTAACACCTACACATCTCATTCATCTCTGTTTTTTTTTTTCACTTTCAGGAGACATCTTGTTTCTTTTTTTCACTAAACATGGTATGTGAAATTCGGGTTTAAGCCCTGATCTGCCATATTCCCAAATGAATACTGCCTATCAGTCTATCACACAACAAAGACTCTTTTTTTCCTCCAAGAACACACATATTCACATATGTTAGTGAACAGCCACAGCCCACCAGCAACCACTCATCTCTCACTCTTATCCATCGTAGAATCAAACATCATCTGCATCTCTCTCTCTTGTCTATCGGTCTTCAAACTCGAACCTTAAAAGGTAACAATATTTCGATAATAGAGATATGTGACAATGCTGTATGTTTTTAGCTTTTGTTAATGAATTTTTTTTCTTTGAAAATAAAAGAGATATGCTTCTTTTGTGTAAATCTTACAGATTTTATGATGCCCAACAACTGCTCGATAAAATGTGTGAATGAGATTGTTGGTGGTCTGCTAAGATCTTCCTCATGATTGCGCTAGTCTTGCTCCCTTTCTTGCTTCCTTCAGAAATAATTCAGATATATGGTTAGTATTGTTCGCTAAAAATTCATCTTGATAATTTGATCATGGAATTATTGTTATGTATTCTGATACATCGGTTTTATACTTTTATATGACAGGTGAAATTGCACATTTTGGCGCAGGGTATCTATACTTTCTAACTTTACATCTTTACTTACTTTGTAACATCTTTAAGAGATGTTAACAATCATAATTATGACAATTTGCAGGGTCTTTTTGCTAATTCAGTTAATCAGCATAATCAGTTTCATTACATGGTTGAACGAGTGCTGTTTATCCGAAAAATATGCAGAGAGATGGTAACTGTTTTTCAGAAATATATACATTATTAAAGAAATAATACGCCCTTTTCGAAGTATTCATGGTTACTGTTATGGTCTTCCGTTTCAGCCATATACATTTCATGCTGCTTGCAACTGCTGCATATGTCGTGTGCATACTTGGGATTATTTTGATGTATGTTTGGTACACGTCACAAGCAACTTGCTTACTTAACATTTTTTTCATCACATGGACGCTTGTTCTGCTACAACTTATGACTAGCGTCTCTCTTCACCCAAAAGTAAGTTCAACTACCAAAATGACTTCAATATTTGCTTCTTCGCATTGTTTTCAAATTGATCATCTTATTTTCGTAAACAGGTTAGCGCAGGCTTCTTGACTCCTGGTTTTATGGGGCTGTATATCATGTTCCTATGCTGGTCTGCTATTAGAAGGTACACTTATTTTACCACTTACAGTGGCATAGTGTGAATGGGTTGATTCGAGTTCTGTTTTACTACTACCGGGTCAATTATAAAATATAGCTAAAAAGGAAACGAGTGCGGAATTTGCCCCAAGTGTATTCTTAAATCATAAAAAGTTAAAAACCACCTAAATCTATTTTTGGGCCAAAAGGTGTTTTGGCGCTACTTGAACCAACCCACTTTGATCTATACCAATAGTACCCATTTTGACCCGTTAACCAACCTGCCTGACCCGCCCATTTTCTACCTCTAAGTGGAAGTTTAACAGCATAATCGCATGTTCTTCAAATCTAACCATGTCTGTCTGCCTGCAGTGAACCAGCTGATAACAAATGTTTCAGGAGTTCTGAAGGCTCAAGAGACTGGATAACTATCATCGTAAGCTTCGAGTTCTGATACTTCTTTGAATTTTTGTGAAAGAATCAAAATACTATAGTTTCATAAATATTGAGCATGAAATTAGTAGTCTTCAAAGAATTTAATGACGCACCTCTTATTGTTACAGAGTTTTATTGTCGCACTACTAGCAATGGTGATTGCCACATTTTCAACTGGCATCGATTCTAAATGCTTTCAAGTAAAACTAGAACCTCGTTCAAACATCATCTCAATAGGTCTTTCACACCTATGGATCTAAATGTATCTGATAACTATAGCCGCAGTTCCGAAAGGATGAGAAACAGGCTGATGATGACCTTCCTTGTAGTTTTGGATTCTTTCATTTTGTTTTTGCGACCGGAACAATGTACTTTGCAATGCTATTAATTGGTTGGAGTTCTCATCACACCATGAAAAAGTAAGTGATCATAGATCCATATCTTCCATCTACGGAAAGCCAATCCTAATGTCCGTTTACATAAATATTTGTCTTGCAGGTGGACGATTGATGTTGGTTGGACTAGTACTTGGGTTAGAATTGATACCTTTTTCAGGCTGTGCCGCCTAACGCACACGACTCTTTCAACGATGAAACCTTTGGTTCAACCGAGTCTACAAGTCAGGATAGAGTAGAAGGGTGATGGTCCATCGACTCATACTGGAGGGTGATGGTCCATCGACTCAAGTACTGAGAGTGACACTGAAGACAACAATGAAGCAGATACTGTGAGGGGAACTCAAAACCCAAACACTAGGAACTCCGAGGAGCATGAAGTCTAGTAAGATGATCATCACAGCCTTAGGACATCGAGAAACATGAGTTAATTTATTTTCTGTTTGTTTGGTATTTTAGGTTCAGGATTATTTTGGTTTGCATATCTTAGGTTGCTGTTTGCTTTATTTTGGATAATTTAGGTTGTTGGTTCCTTTCGGATATTTTATGTTTATGTTAAGTTATATAAAGTTGGTTTATGTTTGTTATATTGTCTGCCTAATTTATATTTTACAGCTCTTTCAAAATTTGTGCAGATATTTCATATTAATTTCAATCAAATCATTTATCGAAAAATTCCCACAAGTTTTACACACGACTATATCGTGGGTTATGTGTACCCTTGAATTACCCTCAAAACTTTCGTGAGTATTTTGTGGTAATGTAAAAAATCCCATGAAACATTTTACCACCGATTTAATGAACGCACCCACGATTATGTGCTGGCTAAATATACCCATAGATTACCCACATGACAATTGTGGGTATTTTCGTGGTAGCTTAGAAAATCCCATGCAACATTTACCCATGGATTGAATGAAAATGCCCACAAACAATGTCGTGGTTAACATTACCCACATGTCAAAAAGGCCTGGCTAGTCAATTACCCTCGAAGGTTTTCCCCATTAAAACAGATTCATGGATAATCCATGGGTATTCATCAGTTACCCACGAATTTAGCCCTTTTACCCACAAAATCTGTCCGTGGCTATTCGCCTGAATTCTTGTAGTGTATGAGTTTTGAGTTTTTGGTTGATCTATGATACGTGGGTTGAGCTTTGATGGATTTTTAACAAGTAAATGATCGACTTAGAACATGAGGTTTGCCACACTCGATTCTCAGCTGGGTTGAGAATTGAGTGGTGTAAAGATATTAGGGTGTTGTTAAGCTAGATTTTGTGTAAAATGGCCAAAGTGTTCGATCCTTGAGGCAACCAAATCGAAAATTATATATGAAGTTTGGGCTTTGGATTGTGTTTGGGCTCGTTTGGTGGACTAGGCCCAAGTAAAGAAAAATAATAATAAGGATAAGGGTCCGTGTGGTGCGTTTGGTTTGTAGTATTATTGGGCTAAGGCCCAATGGGTCTAGCAGCCCATTTGGTGTATACTGGGTATTGGGTCGAGGCCCAATATCATCACTGAGTACTTGTGGAAGTTTTCGTGAGCTCGAGAATTTATTTGATCACGTTTGGTTAATTGACGAGACGTATAAACGTTAAATATTAAACGTTAATTGTTTTAGATAATTTCGCGATTTTAGACTATCAAGGTTCGTGTGTGAGCATCGTTCCTAGGTAAATGGTGAATCACAATATCGTTGTGATTTAAAATAATATAGCATAAATAAATAAAAATTTGTTATTGGTAAAAACGGTTATTAAATAACGTAATGATTTATTAATCATTTATTAGCATTTACTATTCATAGGGAAAATTACGAGAGGTTACACAGGAAGCTGGCAGAGACCACGTCGCCATACTTACTGACGGAAGTGGTTATCGTGGGAAGCAACCTTTGTGTAACCAATGCAAAATGCATCACACTAGGTCTTGCATTGCTAAGTGCGAAAAATGCCAAGGAATAGGCCACAAAACAGGAGACTGCAAGGTCACAGGCGTTAAGGCGCAGCCGGTAGCCGTGGTATGCCCCAGATGTGGTGGGAAAGGACACTACAAGAATCAGTGCCCGATTAAGAATACCAATTAGGACGAAAAGGCCAGTGGAAGAGAATAGAAGGTCAGAGGACAATGTTTAAACAGAAGGAGAAGTTCTGCTATAATAATAAACCATAGTCTAAGCCCTTTAGGGTTGTATTTTAACTTTTGTACTTTACCTTTGGTATGGTGGTGTAACTTAGTTGTAATGCGTATCTTCCTATCTAATGAAATCTCTATCTTTTACTATTTTCACGATGATCCCAACCTTCATCAATTACATTTCCTATTCCACTCACTTTATTCCTAACCATTTCTAACAATATACCGTTACCCTATTAGAGATCGGGTTAAATTTTATTCCTGACCGAATAATAGACTATTACCATCCCATAATATTTTTCCAATAATCCTATGATCCATTCCTAAAATTTTATTTCAAGCTATCATGTTCCCACCTCGGAAATTGATATTCTATCACTCTACCAACTATTCACTACCGTTATGCGAACTGATTTTTCTTGTTACCTTGAAAAGGTATTCAGGTTGCCATTTTGCAAAAACAACACGTTGAATACCATCTAAAACTTTTGAGAAACATAACCCTACTTTGACTAAGCCGAACATCACATCATTTGTCCTCAATTATACATAGCCTGATTACCTATGTATAATTCAGGAAGAATCATGTCATGAAGGAAACAGTCATCTTTTCAAATTTCCTAAAACAATCTTCATTCAAAAGCAAAGCTTTGTCATTAGATGAACATTTCGTAGACAACCCTGTTGCCAACATTCCATAGATATCTACACCTTTTACACAACACCTTAATTAACACAAATTGAATCCCGGGACGGGATTCTATTAAGGGGGTGAGACTGTAACCACCGGTAAAATTCCACTTGTATTAATATTCTAATGAAAGAATACTTATCCATTTTCTACGTCTAATTTTTTTTTAACGTAATCAGTTTATCTGATCATAACTACTATCTAATGTGACGTAACTCACATCCTCAATAAACGTGCTCTCACGCGGACCGAAACCAACCTAATTTATGTTTATTTCACATAGACACCTTTTATATGTCAAGTATAAAATCTTACGATATTTCATTTGTCACTTTACGTTTATTCGTTAACATACGACTAATAAACATCCAAACCAAACGTTTCCTATCTATTAGAGTTTTTACGAAACTTTAAACTATTATAACAATGAATATGAGTAACTAAACCCTAAAACACTAAAGTACAACTCATCCAAGCTAAGGTACAAGCTCCTAAAGCATAGAAACCCTAAATTCACTTTAACTCCCGATACAAACCCTAAACTCACCAAACTATGATTTTATGTAATAAAATCACAAACCCTAATTAATATATATATGTTTTCTACAAATTATAAGTATACAAGCCTTTCAAGCCAAGGTACAAGTCATTTATGCATAACAACATAATATAAATATAAATCACATTATAAACCTCAATGTACTTATTTTAAAGCACATTATCCAAGTCCTTTATGCACCAACCTTAAAAATAGAATTCTTAAGCATACTAAATATAAGTACAAGTCCCTAAACCTAATGTACAAGTGTCTAATGCATAAAAGCCAAAAATTACATTTTATTACTTTTAAACCTAATTAAACCAACATATAATTAATTTAACTTAAGCAAACGCTAAAAGTATATTTTCTATACTTCTGAAACCTTAGTACAACCTTATCAAGCCTATGGTACAACCCTTTAAAGTACAATGTGACTCCTTTCCTTTTTATGTACAAATCGACAAATATATTAAACATACAAGCCCTAGATTTTTATCAACCCAATAACTAACCAAACCAAGCCTTAAACTAATCTAGTTACTTCACTTAAACACTATGTACAACATGCCATAGCCAATGTACCATCCCTAAAAGCCATTCGATTTACATACTAAATACCTAGTTCGATTCTAATTGGAAGTAAACCAAACCATTTCTTCACTTACACCTAAGCAAACCCTACACCATAAGTTCATTCTAGGTCTAAAATACCTCCACCACATCATGTCTCCAAGATAGTTACCCTAGTCAACATAAGTAGGTAAATTCCATGGCTAGAGTTCGAAAAACATCACCCTCTTTATATGGCACCACACAACCTTCATTGCACTACCTCACCATGTCCCTTTATCCCTAAACATGATGACCTAGAACACTTAGCAACCATAACTCTCTCACTTCTATATAAGTCGACACACACATTCTTCTTTTCACTCACCTCTTATTCAAAATCCAGCAAACAACACCACACTCATATACAATCTGATCTTGAAGCCTTAATAGAAGCCAAGTAAGAGTTTTGAGAAGCCTAGGAGGAGGGAGGAGCTCGGTTCTCTCTCAAAGTCTCTCTTGTAAAAAACCTACTTTAATCGAGTTCTAAGCTTGGAAGTTTTTCTAACCCATCTCAACTCCTTTTTTAAGTCTTAAATATCTCTTAAACATGTTACTAAATAAGTTGTAGTAGAAAGCTATAATCAAAAATGAGAAACTATATGTTAACTTGGGTTTATAAATGTTAAAATAATAGAATGTTTATTAAAATTTCTTACTAAACTAACTACATATAGATTTGGTAGTTTACATATTGTTGTAGACAAAATTAAAACGAATATATAGCAATTTGAATCACCTAAAACGAGTACACGAGTCAAAAGATACGGCAATTTGAAATTTTCTATAAAATCTGAATAAAACATTCTGTTACAGAATTTAAAACACGCAAAACGAGGCATTTCTAGTCCGTTTCGTCCAAAATAAAAAACAAAAGTTGTCCGAAACGAAGTTTTCTTTAAAAACTCAGGAGCACAAGTCCTAAAAACATACGACAAGGGTTGTGCATTAGGGCCTGTTTTAAAACTATTTCACTTTTCTTTTTCCGTCGAGCTAAAAACAAACACCCATAATTAATTTTCGACAATATTTTCTACATAAGAAGCCTTAAAACCTATAAGAGATGAACTAGATAAGTTAATAATCACATAACCATGCTTAAAAAGTTAGGTCATAAGTTTAAAAATCGAAAACCAAAAGTGTTTTGCTTTTCTGTTCTTTACCAAGAACATGCTCCAATTAACCCACTTTGGGCATTTATTTCGACAAGCAAATGAACCTTATAAAATCTGGAATTTTGTCCATCTTAAAGACCTTCCAGTATAGATATTAAAGAAATAAAAGCGTCGTCAAAACTTGGTCTCGCCCCGTCTTAAAATTAGCCATGTTTTGGTCTGGTCGCAAGTCAAAAACCAACAACCCTTATTAAATCGCCCAAACCCCCCTCTTTGAATAATTATTTTGAGCAAACGACAAAGATTTATAACTTTGAATCTGAACCATTAGAAAGACCACCTAGCAAACTATAAGAAGGATTAAGAACGTTGTAAACTTGTCACACGGTCTCGCCTATATTTATTTTTCTTTTAGGCGGTTTGGACCAAAAATCAAACGCACCCTTTTTAATTTTATTTTCAAAAGCTATAAGCTAAAATATAATCAAATAAGCCCTTATTAGCTTATTCTTAAACTTATTATAACTTATTTTAATAAGTCGTAGCAATTCTCGCCTTTTTCTAAATTAAAAACGCAAATTAGGACTAATAACGAAATGTATAAAATCCTTAAGGGTGAAAACTTGCCAATTCTGAAAATAGGAGTTTTCTTGTGCCAAAAGTTTAAATTAATCTAAAGTAATTAATATAGGTACCATTTTTGCCAAAGGTCCATAGTTGTGGGTATAAATTGTCATTTTTGAAACTATAGGGTAGAAACTGTCATTTCACCAAAGTTGAGGGGTAAAAGTTGCCAAATTATAAAAGTTGAGGGGTAAAAATTGTCATTTTATGAAAGTTGAAGGGTATAAATTGTCATTTTATGAAAGTTGAAAGGTATAAATTGTCTGTTCATGAAAGTTCAGGGGTATAAACTGTCAATATATAAAACTATAAGGGTAAAAAGCCTAACATTTTATAATTATTACGAGAAATATATTTCGGCTCGATTTATAATAGAAACAAGTAAACGAGATATATTTATCTCGATAACGAACAAATAAAAATATAAACATAAAAACATGAAATAAGATAAAACCTTATCATCCACCAACTTTTGAAGAGAATTCATGTTGTCTCCTTTAACCATTTAACTGTCAACCAAAACGTTATGAAACGAATACTAAAACTCATGTATATTTGAATGCGAGTACTAAAACTTGACATACTGTTAGGAATATGAATATTCAGTTGAAGACTCGGTCACCCCGAGTACTTATTAGCACTTCATAGCTCGGAGGATAACTAGTAATATTTGTTGTAGCTTAGTTATTATTATTAGTATTGTGGAGTGGGTCGGGTCTTTACCCTCTGTCAGCTCTCTCCACAGCCCGCTAGGGGCATATTATGTAGTAAGTATAAATACCCCTTCCCTTGTGTGGGAAGGGTTGGAACTTCTCATTATTTCAAGCTAATACACACACCCTTTCTCTCTCTAAGTTCCCATCTCTCTCTCTCTAAACCCTCCTCTATTCGATCCATACTTGTCCCAATCTTGTGTTTATGTCTTAGTGAATATCCTACAATTGGTATCAAGAGCCATGGTTAGGTCCATGTGTGTTGATATTCACAGATTCGTGTAGATTGGGGTGGTTTTTGGTTCGAAAAGTGTTGTTCTTAAAAATTCCATTTTAAGCTTTGTCTAGTGGTTAAAAGTTGTTAAATCTTGTACTTTATAGCTTAGGGATTACATAGGAGTAGTGTTTAGTGTTTGGAATCACAGATCTAGGCTTGGTGTGGTGATTTTTGGAAGATTCGAAGGTTAAAAGGTTTGTGTTCTTAGTGGCCATTTGTCACTCGTTAAGACATTCTTGGTGGCCATTTGTGTCTTGCTGGAAAGAAAAAGTAGCCATTTGTGTTTTCTCGAGATAGCGATTTGTCCCTTTACCAGATTTGGCAAAAAACGACAAACGGCTACGATAGTGACTTGTCTGGCATTTAGTGTCTAGCGATTTGTCTCTGATAGTGACTGTTCTGTCCTTTAGCGATTTGTCTGTGGCAATTTGTCTCTGGCGATTTGTCTGTGGTGATTTATCTGTGGCCATTTGTCTGTGGCTATTTGTCCGTGGTAATTTGACTGTGGCGATTTGTCTGTAGCGATTTGTCTGTGGCGATTTGTCTCTGGCGATTTGTCTGTGGTGATTTATCTGTGGCCATTTGTCTGTGGCTATTTGTCCGTGGTAATTTGACTGTGGCGATTTGTCTGTGGCGATTTGTCTCTGGCGATTTGTCTGTGGTGATTTATCTGTGGCCATTTGTCTGTGGCTATTTGTCCGTGGTAATTTGACTGTGGCGATTTGTCTGTGGCGATTTTTCTGTGGCGATTTGTCTATTAGTAGTGGGAAATTATTCTTAGGTTACGGTTTGCTTCTTGGTGATTTTAGAAAGTCCCGCGAAAGATTCTATTTCTCGGTTAAATCACAAGATCTGTAAAATCCCGCATTTACTATGGCTACCATATCAAGCACTTCATCAGATGACATTCAAGCAGCAGGATCTGACACTCGTCCACCTATGCTAGATAGGACGGACTATGAGTCTTGGGCACAATGAATAAGACTTTACTGCTTGGGAAAAGAAAATGGAGCAAACATTCTTAAGTCCATTGATGAAGGACCATTTCAGATGGGTACCACCAGAGATGTTGTTACTACTGGTGAAGATGGCACAATCACACTTGGAATTGACAGACCTCGTAAGTACAATGATCTTAATGATGAAGAAAAGAAGAGGTATGATGCTGACATTAGAGCTTCAAACATTGTCATTCAAGGTCTGCCAAAGGATGTATACAAGCTCATCAATTTCAACACTGAAGCAAAAGCTGTGTGGGACAATGTTAAAATGTTGTTGGCAGGGTCAGAACTCACAAAGGAAGACCGTGAGTCACAACTGTATGATGAGTTCGAGCATTTCAAAATGAACCCAGGAGAGAATATCACAGACTACTATGTGAGATTTCATAAGTTGGTGAATGATATGAGGATGATCAGAATGACTATGCCCAACATCCAACTAAACTCAAAGTTTGTGAACAACATGACTCCTGAATGGGACATATTTGTTACTGCTGTCAAACTCAACAAAGGTTTAAGGGATACCAACTATGAACAGCTATATGCCTATCTGCAACAACATGAGAAGCATGCTGCCTACGATCGGGTACTGAGAGAAAAGTTAAATCCTTCGGCTCCAAATGATCCACTGGCTTTTATGAAAAATGTTCTACCAACAACCCAATCATCATCCATCCCAAGCTATCATCAACTTCACTCACCAGTACCTGCTATGAGTTCTCAACTTGACTCAGGCTACTCTCAGACCGACAAAATGATCGACAACCTCACCAATCAAGTATCATTGCTGGTTCAACAGTTTCAAGCATCACTCCCTCAAACCAACAATTAGTTAAGGAATTCATCCAACCCACGCAATCAAGCAATGGTGGAGGATGGGAAAATTGTGGTTCAGAATGTGTAAGGGAGAGCTGGAAGAAACATGGGTCGAGGTTATGTGCAGAATAGAGCAGGGAATGCCAATCAGGGGCAAGGGAAACAGATCAAGTGCTATAATTGTGGAGGACTGGGACACATTGTTAGAAACTGCAATCAACCTAAACGTCCTCAGAACTCAGATTACTTCAAAGACAAGATGTTGTTAATGCAAGCTCAAGAGAATGGAGCTGTGTTGGATGAGGAAGAGTTATTGTTCTTGGCTGGTGATGGGGGAAATACGTTTGATGAAGATGTGGATGAGCAACCAGTTCAGGATCTAGCACTCAACGATCCTAACATCTTCAAGGCAGATGATTGTGATGCATTTGACTCAGATGTAGATGATGAACCTACGGCTCAAACAATCTTTATGGCCAACTTGTCTTCCTTGGCTGCATCACCTCGACAAGCTGGTTCCTCTAGTGCATCTGTGATATCTGAGGTACTAAAAATCTATGACACATATGATATAGTTGATGAACAAAAGAATCCCAAAGAAGTACAACAGGCAGATGTTTCTGACTCAAATAATGTTGACATGGAAAATAGCAATATTATTTCATATGAACAGTATTTGAATCACAACAACCCGCCTGATGTACCAAATGGTGAATCTTCTGTCAATAATGATGCTAGTGTTTTAAGTAATGTGTGTGCCTTAGATACTGCGTGTAATATAGATAATGCATGTGAGTGCCATGAGAACAACTTGCCTGTCCCTGATGATAACTTGATCACTAGACTAAACATTTATAAAGAACAAGTGGCTATGTATGAACAGCGTGCTAAGTTTGAGCTTAATGAACGTGAGCAGAAATTAGAAGGTCAAATGAGTACACTTATTAAAGAGTCTAGAGTAAGAGAAGAAACATTAAAACAAGAGTTGAATTCTTTGAAAAGTCAGCTAGAACAGTCTGTCAAACAGAAACAGGAAGTACAAAGGTGTATAACTTCACTTAAGCTAGAATTCAAAGAAAAAGAAAAGGAACTCTTAAATGATTTCTCTAGGCTCAAAACCTTAAAAAATAAGCTTGAGGATAAGTTGTACACACAAGACCAAACCAGACAGACTGCCCAAATGATGTATAAGCACAAAAAGTTAAGTGACAAGCATAGTGAAAGCAATGTAGGAAGATCTAAATTAGCTATTCATGAGATTGCTAAGATAACCCAACCTGCATTAAATGATTCTAATGTGATGTTTATGCCTAATCATGACCCGCCTGAGCTTATCTACACTAAAGAGGAGGAGGAGATGAGTGAGAGAACAAAGGAAAGAATGAATGAGAAAATGAGGGATCCCGAGTGCATAGCCAGACGAATAATAATCAAGCCCCATGACTATAGTGAGGAAAATCGTCTGACTGTGTTTGCTCCTCAAAAGAAGTTAACACCTGAACAGATATTCTGGAAACAAGATAATGAAAAACTTAAGGAAGAAAAACTTAAGGCCAACACCCCTCTCATTAGAAAAGTTGCGTCCATAACGGTGTATCCTCCCAATATACCTAGGAATTTGGTGCCTTTGTCTCTTCCCACTGAATGCAAAACCTTTATTAGCTTATATGTGCTTTGGCAACTGTTTGCTGATTTTGATAAAACATGTAAGAAGAGAATCACACCAAACGGCATTACTGAGGGGGAAAGGTGTTTTGAACATGCAAAAAGGTGTTACTTAACTGAGGTCATGCCATTCTTTAAACTACTAAAAGAACATTTTGAAGGGCTACAAACTGCCCTCAACACAGAAATAAAGGAAATGAAAGTAGTGTTTAAAGACATGGAAAATGAGGTGAATGAATATGCAATAGAACTTAAGAGTCGTGAGATTGAAAGAAAAAACATACTCATTACTAATGACAACTTGATTGCTAAATGTATTGCACAAGATGTATTTTACACTGCTACTGATTCTGCATTGTCTGCTTGTCAATTTAATGAGTATGCTATTGCGTTAAATGTCACCCAGAATCGTGTTGTTGAGCTTGAGGGGGATAATTTAAAATTGCTTGAAAAAAATTCAAAATGATGACCATGATAATATGGTTAAACGTTTTTCAAAATTAGAAGTTGATTATCTTAATTTGCAATTGAAACATCAACATTTAAATGAAAAACATAAAATATCAAATGACAAGACATCCTTGGATGCTCCTGAATTTGATACTTATTTTGAATTAAGCAAACGAGATGAGAAAATTCAAGCTCACACGAACACAATTCGACTGCTGAGGGCCCAAATTGTCCAATTGAAATCCAACAATTGTGACGTGTATGGCACCAATAAACCTTCGTCTTCAAATTCTCAGAATTTTCAATATCAAAACACCATAAATAAGTTACATTATGAAAATGAGTGTTATCGAGAAGAAAATTCAAAGGTCAAACAACATTTCAAAGAGTTATATGATTCTATTAAAGTTACAAGAAGCAATCACAATGATCAAATAATCTCTTTGACAAATGAAATTGAGAATCTTAAGGCTCGGGTGAAAGGTAAAATGCCATGCATCACTTGTAATTGTGATGCACCAAAGGCTACTGCTAGTAAAAAGTATGATGTTGATGTTGGGCGTATTCCATTTAACCTTAGAAATAATAGCTTTGCCCATCAAACATATCTAGATCATCTTAGAGAGGGCCTTGACACACTTCGTGAGGTAGTTGAAGAGGATAGAACTGAAAAGCCACTTGATAGGGCAGTTGTCTATGCCTGCAAACTCACGAAAAGGATTCAGGAAAACTTAGAATATGCCATAGGCTCAGTTCCTAAGTTTAACAGCCATAGAAATAGATTTGTTGCATCATCATCCACTGATGAGAACAAGCATGTAGCCTTTGATCTACCACCTAAAACATCAGAACCCAACACATCATTATCAGGAAGGCATGTGACAGAAAAACAAACTAATGTTCCCTTCGATGCTTCTACAGGAGTAAAAAGTGACACCCAAGCTAGCGGGTTAAGGTCTAGAGGAAATGCAAGAAAGGATAGGACTATGCCAGCTAAGAATGATCACTTGAAGAAAGTAGAAGCCCAACCTAGGAACAATAAGTTTGCAATGAGTAGGATTAATCGTGTTGATTCTAGTATCAAAAGTACTGTAATTAATTCGAATTCTAATGCTATCTGTAAAACATGCGACAATTGTTTAATTTCTGCTAATCATGATGAGTGTGTTGTGTCTTTCTTGATGTCTTCTGCTTCACCCCATGTTAAGAATGTTAGGATAACTGAAACATGCAAGAAAGTTTGGAAAGCAACAGGAAAAACATTTGCTAGCGTAGGCTATCAATGGAGACCCACTGGAAGGAAATTCAATTTAGGAAAACAGTGCACATTACCTAAAATGAATAAGCATAATATTGTGAAGGTTAAGGAATGGAGACCAACTGGTAGAATCTTGCCTTTAGGGTCACAATGCCTTCCACATAGGTCTTGTCCTGCCTCTAGTACAGTCTCCACTGTAAAGACAGTAGCATCTGCGAACTCTGTGGTTCCAGAATATTTGTGTGCTGACCAAACGGACCCCAATTGCACGTGGGGATCCACATTTTTTAGTTATCCATTGTTGTCTGGTTTCAAATGCAGGTCGTACAAATCGTCCTGTGGTATTTGGACTCAGGCTGCTCAAAACATATGACTGGGGATCGCTCGCGGCTCAAGAACTTTGTGAAAAAGTTTATCGGGACAGTTAGATTCGGGAACGACCACTTTGGTGCGATTAAAGGGTATAGAATCTATAATAAGAGAACCCGTAAAATCATGGAAACCATTCATGTCACGTTCGATGAGCTGAGTGAGCAACTTGCTTCAGGACAAATTAGTTCTGGACCCGATCTTAAACTTTTGACACCTGGACCCATTAGTTCAGGACTTGTACAGAATTCCACGCCTGCGGATTCTTTTGTACCACCTACATGTGAGGAGTTGAAGAAGTTATTTGATCCTATGTTTGATGAATACTTTGAGCCAACGAATGAAACCATCCCAAGTGAACCAGCGGTACTTCCTATGGCAGAGGCTCAAGCTCCGCAAGGCACAGAAGACCCATCAGCTTCAGTATCAGTCAGTCTCAATGCTCCAGCTGCCAGTCGGTCGCCTTCATCATCAAATACTCAATCCTCTCCAGTACTACAAGAATCTGCAGATAACCATTCTTTGGAAGTTAATCCTTTTGCTCCTGCTGATGAGGTTCCTTTTGAAAACATATTTGCTCCTGAACATTCATCAGACACACCCTCTCTTGAAGAACACAGCACTGCTACATCGGTTCAAAACCGTCAACCTCACGACCATCTCAGAAAATGGACCAGTGATCATCCAATCGACAACATCATAGGCAATCCCTCACGTCCAGTATCCACACGTAATCAACTAGCCACTGATGCACTATGGTGCTTTTTCAATTCTGTACTGTCCAAAGTCGAACCAAAAGATGCCATAGAAGCAATGACTAAAGATTGCTGGTTCCAGGCTATGCAGGATGAAATCCATGAATTTGATCGACTTGAAGTATGGGAATTAGTGCCTCCTCCAGAACTTGCAATGATCATTGCTTTAAAATGGATCTTCAAAGTGAAACTTGATGAGCATGGTGATGTGTTAAAGAACAAGGCACGGCTAGTTGCAAAAGGGTTTAGACAAGAAGAGGGAATTGATTTTGAAGAATCGTTTGCTCCAGTTTCTAGAATTGAAGCCATAAGAATCTTCCTTGCAAATGCTGCTAGTCGGAATATGATAGTATACCAGATGGATGTCAAAACGGCTTTCTTGAATGGAGACTTAAAGGAAGAAGTTTATGTGAGCCAACCCGAAGGATTCGTGGATGCTGAACATCCTACTCATGTTTACCGCTTGAAGAAGGCTCTTTATGGGTTGAAGCAGGCGCCAAGGGCATGGTACGATACATTGTCCAAGTTCCTTCTTGTGAACGGGTTCTCCAAGGGTGTTGTTGATCCCACACTATTCACCAGGAAGTCCAGAAAACATCTACTACTTGTTCAGATTTATGTAGATGATATCATCTTTGCTTCAACAGATCCTAGTGAATGTGATAGATTTTATAAGGAGATGAATTCCAAGTTCCAAATGTCCATGATGGGACAAATGTCATTCTTCTTAGGATTACAAGTTTCTCAAAGTCCCGGAGGCATATTCATTAATCAATCCAAATACGCCAACGAGATCTTGAAAAAGTTTGGATTCGATTCAAGTGAGCCTGTTGACACTCCCATGGTTGATAGAACAAAGCTGGATGAAGATCCTTCAGGGATTCCAGTGGATATAACCAAGTATCGAACCATGATTGGATCTTTGATGTACATCACGGCTAGCAGACCAGATCTTCTGTTTGCTGTGTGTATGTGTGCTCAGTATCAATCCAGGCGAGCCAAGAAGCATGTTGAAGCGGTGAAAAGGATCTTCCGATATCTTCAAGGCACAATTCATATGGGCCTCTGGTATCCTAAGGACACAGCAATGGAGTTAACGGCTTATGCTGATGCTGATCATGCGGGATGTCAAGACACTCGTCATAGTACTTCAGGAGGAGCTTAGTTTTTAGGGGAAAAGTTGGTTAGTTGGTCTTTTAAGAAGCAGATGAGTACGTCCATTTCATCTACTGAAGCTGAGTACATTGCCATGTCTGCTTGCTGTGCATAAATCCTTTGGATGCGATCACAACTTTCGGACTATGGATTCTCATACAACAAAATTCCCCTATATTGTGACAACAAAAGCGCTATTGCTCTTTGTTGTAACAATGTTCAGCACTCCAGGTCAAAACACATCGACATCAGGCATCACTTCATCAGGGAACAGGTGGAAAAAGGAATTATGGAACTATACTTCGTGAGGACAGAGTTTCAGTTAGCTGACATCTTCACCAAGGCTCTCCCAAGAGATAGGTTTCAGTTTATTCTCCCACGCCTTGGTATGAAGAGCATGACACCTGAAACCCTCAAGTGTCTTCAGGAAGAAAAGGAGGAGTAAAGGATTGTCTTCTTATATCCTTGTACATAGTTGTATATATCTTAAATCAAAAAGAAAATACAAAAATATAAAACCTATAAAAAACCATAAAAATCGAAAAATCAGAAAATACCAAAAATAGTCCTACCTAGGCATGTCTTCTGTTTATCGATAACATTTACGGATCTAGAAATGTCATTCAACAATGACACGGATCTTTAAATGAAGCTCGAGCAGAAGTTATACTAATCAGTTAAAACATGTCTTAATGGCTTGCAGTTACTTCATACTGCAACCCGCGTTATACACTGGGGAAAGCACGTCGCCAAAAAGACGGCTGTTCCTCCAACTGGGTGATGTTCACCTGGGCATGGATTACTTTATATCCATGTTTCACCGACTTAATGTACGTTTCAGTGCGTCATTTCGTGTATAAGAAGAGAAGTCTTCTTTACATCAGACTCTTTATCTTGTTTGATTCTTCAAGAGAGTCTTGATGTTACACAAGGTGGTAAATTGAATTAAATTTTCATAAATACTCGTCGCTCAATTGAATGACTACAACTCTTTAAATAGAAAACGGGTCATTAATTGAGGGGGAGAATATTTGTTCAAATTTCTGACACCTTGCCAAATTTGTGCAACATCAGCAGTGACACTCTCTCGTGGTTTAAGGGGGAGCATAGTATGCTCCTAAATCAGAATACATTTAAACCTGACCACATTTTCTCTCAAATTTTCTAAACTTATTTAAATCAATTGGGATCACAAATCTCAAATGGTTTGAAATTTTTGATCGGGGGAGAGAATGTGATTTAAATATGAAATTCTGATAAAATGTGATGATTTGGAAGTCAATGTAAGCTCTCCCGTATGTGCTAAACTGCTTTGTATATCAATGCACATATTGAGGGGGAGCAAAATGTTTTGGTCATAAAAGCAAGCTCTCCCATATGTGCTAAACTCTTTCGTATATCGATGCACATATTTAAGGGGAGCAAATGGTTTTTAACAAAACATAAAGGATTGGGCATATCATGCGAGTGTGACTCAGACATAACAATCGAATTGACGAAACTTGAACTGTCATCAATCGAAAGGATGCGTCTTGGCCGGGTAATAATTTCAAGCTGGTCTAACCAGTGATGTAAGCGTGTCTCAAAAAGACGTATCTGAGTAGAGTGTACCATTTCGAGAAACTTTCTGTGGACTTGACCAGGCCGGGTAATAATTTCAAGCTAGTCTAACTCGTAATGTAAACGTGTCTCGAATCGGTCATGTTCACTGAAAGTGGATCAATTCAAAAGTGCGAGCTTCACCTGACATGTGCAAATTTATAAAACAATTATTCGAGCACATGTTGAGGGGGAGCATTTGAAAAATATAAAACTCTCAAGTGTTTGCAAAAATGTGTTTCAGAATCATGAACACTTTGAGAGATTTTTCAAGGATTTGGTTTATGGAAATTGTGGAAGAATACCAAAGACCGACCATTTTATTAATGTATGGAGTTATAAGGATGGTAAGGTTAGGTACAAGTTCCCACGATCCCGCCAGAGCCGGAGGGATCTACCCAGGGATAATCCACTAGTTAGTGTAGAAGTCCTTAGGTATGATTAAAAAGGAGAAAAGTGAGTAAGGGAAAAGTGCCGACTGAGATGGAGCTAGTACTGGAACAAACCCAACAAGGTGCCAGTAATGAAGTCTCGGTAAGCGCTGAAGGGGTTGAAGAATAAAAAAGAAATGTAAAGATAAAGGGTGAAAAGAAAGAAGCCCTCCTTACACTTTAGGCAGAAACCGGGTCAATACATATGCTGTCAGAATCACTTAGTTGATTGCTGACATTGAAGACAAAGTATCATGGACCCAGTGATACGCTGCACAACCCTCCCCTAGCCACTCAAGGTCCCTCAAAGGATTCTTGTTTCAATTGTCACAGAGTTCAATACATTTCTATCGTCTCTCTCACTCCGAGTTAGAGGATATTGAAAAGGTGGCAGTTCTCTCCAGCCTCCGCTCACTAAATAAAAACGCACTATCGAGTCTAGAGCCACGAGATGCATAATAAGATCTCATAGGAACACATGTTACTTCTACACTGGTTGTTCAACATTAAGGACACCAGTTGTAAACTTAAGAGTCCTACGCAGATCTTAGCAATCTGCCAGAACATTTATGAGGGAATTTACAATTGTAATTCTCAATGATTGAATGGAAATTCCTGCCAGGGTCAACATCAAGCAGCCCTGAAAGCAGGTCACTTCGGTAATTCTTTAAGGATTACGCTTAGTGGTCACGGCGGTTTCAAACGGTCTACAGTCGTGGAGTGATCTCCAGCGACTCACCTAATCGTTGATGTGCTACGGTTCGATCTTAAAAAGCCCTCTGTGGGTTTTCGATTAGGAACGGTCTTGGTAAGGATTAGAGAGAGTTTTCACACTATGCTGTTAACAATCTCGAAGTCCGAACCTGTAAGTACCGGTCGATTTGTTGCTAACTGTCGTATGCAGGAACTTCTGGCGATTGTAGCCGTGGAATGCTGTAGCTGGTTGCAGAAAAGATGCCAATCCTCTACCACATGTTCACACTACATCATCATCTTAATCAAAGAAGTCATGACAACCTAAATGACCTTCAACACAGCTTCTGCTAACTCTGATGCTGAAAGTCATGACCCAGAATGGAGTGAGCATGTCGGTTCAATGAGTACCACATCACATCGATACATACCACTGAAAGATGACATGGAAACACATGGTAGATGATAGCTCCAACGAATCAACAAAGATCATCCAAGACAGAAGAAAAGGTCATCTGAAGAGTTGATGCTGCACAATGATCAAGGATTGTGAAGAATCATTGTTTAACGAGCTATGAAGTCAAGAGACATGGATGAAGTGCAAAAATTCTGAACATTACTTCAGGGGTGACCTCCCTTAGGGGGAGATTGTTAGGAATATGAATATTCAGTTGAAGACTCGGTCACCCCGAGTATTTATTAGCACTTCATAGCTCGGAGGATAACTAGTAATATTAGTAGTAGCTTAGTTATTATTATTAGTATTGTGGAGTGGGTCGGGTCTTTACCCTCTGTCAGCTCTCTCCACAGCCCGCTAGGGGCATATTATGTAGTAAGTATAAATACCCCTTCCCTTGTGTGGGAAGGGTTGGAACTTCTCATTATTTCAAGCTAATACACACACCCTTTCTCTCTCTAAGTTCCCATCTCTCTCTCTCTAAACCCTCCTCTATTCGATCCATACTTGTCCCAATCTTGTGTTTATGTCTTAGTGAATATCCTACACATACCAACCCAGATCACGTGCCGGAGACGTTTATCAACTATATTTAACTTGTTTTCTATCCAGACTGCTAAGGTGAGTTCATAGTCCCACTTTTATATGTTTTCCAAACTTGTGGGGAGATACATGCTACAAACCCGAACATAAGTATTTTTCTGTTTGCTAATCTTCATTGATATTGCCTAAGACACATCGTTGCCATTAAAAGCCCCTCATATCATGAACCATTAATCACTTGCGAGTGAACGCGAATATTGTGAATAGATCTATTGGAGGTTGACAACCCATTTACGTTATCCGGATAGATAGCCTATGTGCTAACCAGATTGATAGCCAAATGCACTTTATTTGAGAACCACCATAGGTAGTTGGCAAGCTCCTACCCGGGGGTATTATTACTACATTTAATTATGTTGGTAATAGTGCACACACACCCGTTAACGTTTGAGTTCGTGAGACTTAGAGCAATATTCAGTACTGCAATATTATTGTTTTACCACTACTTAACTTGTGTTCAATCAAATAATTATTATACAAAGCTATGGATTCACTCAACCTTTGTGTTGACTTTTTAGCATGTTTTATCTCAGGTCCATAATGAACGAGGATGGCACGGAGAGGCACGGATATTGATAAAAGGCTAAAATCTAATTATCATTCGAAACTTATTAACAAACTGTAAAACTACTGGGACCTCATTTTGTAAACTCTGATATTCGAATGATAAATCTTTTAAAACGACTCAATTAGAGATCGTTTTCTATTATTATAACTGTTGTACCATCGAGTAACACCCAGCTTGAATTCCGCTGCGTATCGCGAAATTGGGGGTGTTACACACGGGACACATGGTATAATAATAAAACAAACTCACCCTTATCTTATCACCTACACCGCCTCATTATGAGAGGTTAATATCAGATCTTATCATCCTCTCTCTACCCACCTCCCTCTCTCTAAAATCTGGTTACCACCACCGCCTCACCACCGGCCACCCCTACTGCCATCATCACGCCGCCACTCAAGATCAAGGATTAGGGTTTGGTTGCGAGAGTTTTGGGTCGTGGTCTTGTTTCGTCCGTCCTTACCGTCTTCCTTTCTCTCGTGGTATGTCAAACATCATCAAAACCATTTATCTTCATATATTTTTAATAAATCCGAATGAAAACTATTGCTACAAAAGATTAAAAGATTTTTATGGATTAATAACGTTTTTTGATTAAAGGTATCATTAATCGTGTGGTATAAAAACTAATAAGGGGTCGTATAGTGCTTATTAGGTCTCGAACCGGTCAAGAAACCCACGTAGGGTGCGTTTCTTTGTTTTGGTTAATTTAACGAGGTCACCACAAGGGTGTGTTATGGTTAATAGTCTCAAATTCATAAGAAACAACCCACATAGGGTGTCGAGTATTGTTTGGGTCTCGGTGGTGTTCGGATTGTAGCTATAGGATTTGTCTGTTTTAGCTTATCTTGAAACTTATGGCTTATTTTGACTTTTGGCTTGTTTTTGTTGTGATGATTTTCCGTTCAAGAGAAACACCCACGAGGGTGCGCCTGGTTTTGTTTATTTAGCCCACCGCAACTAACAAGGGTGCAAGGGTTTGTTTGTTGCTCTCGGTTTAACCACAAACCCCAAGAGGGTGTTTGTGTTTAGTCTCGACAATAAGGGATGTTTGTTTGATCCAACGACAACAGCCAAAGGCTGTTTAGTTTTGGTTGTCTCGAGTACAAGTGAAGAACCAACCAAAAGGGGTGTTTGTTGTCTGTTGTTGCATCCACACCTAAGGGGTGTTTGTATTAAACTTATATATTTCGGCTTATAAATGTTTGGCTTGTTTATGAGACTTTGGTTAAGAGATTATTAAAGGTTTGTTTAGTTTTATTTCTGGTCAGTCGCAAACCCACTAAGTGTTTGGTTAATTTCGGATTCACAAGAAACCATCAAAGGGTAGTATTATGTTTCTGATTCAACAACTAGAATTAATAGGGTGCATTTATAAGCCTTAAAATTAAGGGTGCGTGGTGCAGCTGCAACCCACCTAGGGTACGTTCGACTTTGGTTCACGACAACACCCAAGAGGGTTGTTGTTGAGTCTCGGTTTGGTACAACCAAACCCAAGAAGGTGTTATTTGATTTGGTTTTGAGTATAACCCGCAAGGGGTGTTTGCTTGTTGTCGGCTCAAGAACAAAACCACAAGGGTGGATCTATTTTAGTTAATGGCCCAAAGGAAATGTTTGTCTCTTGAGTGGGATTGGATTTGTGTTGGGCTAAATATCATTAAGGGTGCGTTTTGTTATTAATGGGCTAGAGCCCATTTAGATTATTAAGGTTGTTTTGTTAATGGGCTAAGTATGTAAAACCATAATGGCCCTAATCCATTTGTAATACTTTAATGGACCACTTATCGGATACTTACTCGGACTATAACATTTAATTTGTGAACTAGACACATTGGATATTTATATATATATATATATATATATATATATATATATATATATATATATTATAGGGTCCGGTTCTAGAGAAAAGTTGATCTCGGTAGAAAAGTGAGAAAAGTTACATTTTGACAACTACAGGGTAGAAGGCGACAACAGTTGAATCTTGAGGGTCAAAAATGAAAAAAAAAAAAAAAAAAAAGGAATCAGCTTTGTTAATACAGATCCAAACACACGGTTATTATTTTTTCTCAAAATTCAAACAGACACTCTCGTTTCAAACACACACTCACCGTCACCACCACCACCGTCGTCACCGTTTTCCGTCGCCACCATGTCCATCGCCACCATCATCTCCACCACTCCACATCGCCACCATCAACTCCATCGCCACCATCATCTCCACCGTCACCGATGTAGCTTAAACCACCTACACCGCACACCAGACCATCTGTAGTACATCCGCCGTACACCAGAATAACATTGAAATTGAACCAGAGATATCAGACTATTGTAAAATTTTAATTACAGATTTTTTAATTTTTATGTTATTTTAGTTCATTATTGTGAAATTTATAAAATAATTAGTGTTATTGTGCAATCGAATGACATTTAATGGATTTGTATGTATAATATTACATTTTAGTGCATCTGTGTAAGTAATATGTTATACGTAGTGTGGAAAACTAGAAGGGGGGGGGGGGGTTGAACAGTTTTACCAGTTTTTAAGTTCTTTTAAATCTTCTTAAAAGTTTACTATTGAAAAACTTAGATTCGAGTCTTATGTGCAATTAATCAACACCAATATGAACAACACACTAAACTAACTAATTATAAGTAATGAAAGTAAAGAGAAGAGTTGGAAAGATCAAACCGGGACAAAGGATTTATAGTGGTTCGGCTACGAAGCTCTTCTTCGCCCTACTCCACTCCCTGAGTACCACACTCGAGAGTTTCAAGCACTATCACAACAACCTCCCTTTAGGCGGAGAAAACCGTACACGTCGCTTATCCTATTTCCGACACTAAGCTAGATGTCGAGTGCTAATCTTAGCTAGCACCAATCTACCACGATCCACTTGATCCTTTCTACTTCACACACTTAACACACAAGACTCGATCTACCCGATCTACCTATGATCCACTTGATCAATCACACACGCCCAATGGCTTCAAGAGATCTCCAAGATCTCGACACGACCACAATGATCAACCCTCACTTCACTCAACCTATTCTATCTACCTTTGATCTTCTTGATCAATCACACTAGCCCAATGGCTTCAAGAGATAATCAATATCTCTATAAGATCACAATGATCTTCACTCACTCTCTCACAAAAGAAAAATGATCTTGATGTATACTAGGATACAACAAGTGTGTAACAAATGTTACAACTTCCCTAACTAAAACTACAATTCTTGTATCTTCTTGGATACCTTGAGTTCTTCTCTTGCACTTGAAGAGGAATGACAACACTTTGTATTCTTCTCTTGCTATTGAAGATGAATGAAGAGGATCACAAGATAGGATGACAGGATCACTCTTGAACAAAAGAAAAACTAATCTAAATGATCAAAGAAAGAAAATGTGAAGAGAGTTTTAAACTCAGAAAGTTCTGTGTGAAAAAGGATGCCCAAAATCTGTGAAGTGGGCTGGTATTTATAAGCAGAAAAAATCTGGCCGTTATAAAGGGACGGCTCCACTAAATCACCCACGGCTCCACTAAATTTAGTGGAACCGTGGAGCCGTGTCAGACAAAAACACTCATCTTTTTGTCTTTTTTGGTGAAAACTTATTTGGGGAAGTTTGGAGCTGATTTGGGGGGGGGGGGAAATAGCTGTTATGTATTTTAAACTTATTTTTCCATTAAAACATTTCTTAATTATTCAAAAATAATTTGTAAAGTATATTTTTGAAAGAAATGTTTTGTCACATAAAAATGTGAAGTCTTAATCACAAATTCACTTCTTTGATCATTAGTCAAGTTGTAAATTTGTTCTAGAGTGATTTGCGTAGAAATGGGATCTTCCGATTAAAAACTTGTTTACGTTAATTTTAACGTAACGTGATTTCACATTTTGTCATCCTCAAAATGTGAAGTAATCGAAAGATAGAAATAACGTTTTTAGAACATTATTTGCATCAACAATCTCCCCCTTTTTGATGATGACAAAACATAAACTCATTTTAGGTTAAAATTAATTTTAATGAGTTTACTCCCATTTCTCCCCCTTTTTTTCGAAGCAAAAAGGTTGCTAAAGCTCCCCCTTGATGTATACTCCCCCTCGTTTGGAGGACACCAAGGAATCGAGCAATGATTCGTGCTACATAACAAGGTTAGATAACAAGTATACAAAATCTAACATGTAGCACTTATGACAAATATCCGACCACAAAAAGAATGACAAAGTAGCCAAACCTCCAAAAAGAAAACAACCATATAAAAGAAAACATCCATTCATAAAAAAAACAAGTGTTAGGACAAATTGCCCATGATTGGGAATTCGAAGAATTTGAGCAAATTGCTCAAGGGTTAGGACAAATTTGAAATTTCGGACCCAAAGCCAAAGTGACAAAGATTGATCCTCATTACGTACGAGTTCAACTTGTCGAAAGAATTCTAACACAAAACGAGGACAAATGTGCTCGTTGATGTGTAGTAAGCAATCAAATCCTATAGCTCTAAATGATGTGTTGATATCCCTATGATAAATTAAGGATGGATCAACGACTCGACCTTCATGAAACCGACGGGTTTCAAGATTGACATAGGCACGAATGTGGTTACCGGGTGTTGTAGGTTCACGAGATATTTCGGGTGTATAGGTATCGGTTAGAAGATGATCAAAATCATACTCATGAGACACTATTGTTTCCTATAAGAAAATTTTTAGGAAAAAATAGAATTGAGAGTAGTTTCATTAAAGACACGTGTCTAGTGTGTGCCTATATGCAAACTATGTGGAGGTGCGGTAATCTCGACTCTAGAATTAAAAATAATGAGATTACCCAAACACTCCTAATTTACTTTTGCTTAAGCAAATATGTCAAAAAATGTAATTCGATCAATATTTGTGAGATCATGAATGCATGAGAAAACGTTTTTAGTTTGCATCAACAATGCACGAAAAAGCTTTTCATGAACCTAATTTCGTGAAAATTTTCGAAAATAATGGAATTGGGGTGTTTGGCAACTTCAATGTTTTGGTGCCAAAAGTTTTGAAAAATTTGAGTGTTGATGACTTCTAATTGCAAGTTTCCTAGACATGATTCCTTTTAAAAATTTTAAGGAAAATATGTGATTTAATTGGGTTTATGAAGATCCTATGTTAAGGGAATCACCTATTGTATAATCTTAGTAATAAAGACTCAAAAATTGAAAAGCCCCAACTCAATTTTTTTACGTATAAACAAACCCTAGACTCAAAATTAAAGAAAATTAAAGTAAGATAACTTACAATTTATGTTGAAAAGGTGAAAGTGATTGATAATCTTGAAAATCAATGTCTTGAATATGATCTTGAAGGGGTGTGATTGAATTTTGGGTTGTGAGGTTTGATTTTGACAGCAGTTGCAGAAGTTGGGAAGGTTTAAATTTGGTAATGTGGGAAAAAGGAGACTGAAATACGGGATGTATCAGATACACGGTTCCACGGTACCGTTAAATTTAACGGTGCCGTGCCACCTTTAGTGGAGCCGTGATCTAATGGGATGAAATTTTGTCCCATTTTGATTTTTGACGAATAAGTCTCGCTGTTTTAGTGAGACTTTTTGACACGAGAAAAGAATTTATACCTAATAAATTCTTTTGACGAGGGGAACCTAGTCTAGACGAAAAGAGATGACTTCAAGGAGTCATGAGATGACTTCAATATTTCCCGTGAAATATTGGCATAGTCATGAGATTTATGGAATATGTTCCATTATTCCTAGACCTAGACGAAGGTAATTGAAGGATTCTCGTTTGAGAGGTTTAGTTAGGATGTCAGCGATATTGTCTTGAGAAGGAACTTTTTCAATAGAAATATTTCCTTTCTGAACATTATCACGAAGGAAGTGGTGACGAATTTCGATGTGTTTAGTACGGGAGTGTTGAACGGGGTTTTTGCTCAAGTCAATAGCACCTTTATTATCGCACATAATGGGGACGTCATTTAAATGGATGTCATAGTCATTAAGGGCTTGTTTCATCCATAGTGCTTGTTGACATGCCTTTCTGGCGCTTACGTATTCGGCTTCGGTCGTGGAGATAGCAAGAGTGGTTTGTTTCTTGGAGAATCAAGAAGTTTGACAACAACTTATGAGGGTACAAACATCACTCTCTCTTTATCAATCCACATTATCTCCCGCATTATCAGAGTTGGTATAGACAACGGTTTCTACACCAATCTCCTTGAGATATCATAATCTTAAGTGTATAGTGCCATTAATGCATCGGAAGATACATCAAACGCTTTAAGTTAAGAAGTTTTGAGATCCTTCTTATAAGCGGGCACAGAGCCAGACACTAGACATTATGTCGGGCCTACTTGCCGTTAGGTAAATTAAATTACCTATCATGCCCCTAACCTAGTACTATCCGCGCACTCACCTTCATCGTCTCTTGTGAGATTTGTTTTTGCGGATATGTGCGTTAAAATCAATTAAGAATTTTCTAAGCTAAGTATCTTATACATATATAGTATACTTAGGTTTATGAGGATACTTTCTTAAGTAATAATATATACGGGCTAGGGAAGAAACTTGATTCACTCATCATTGCTCATCTCAAACTTGTCACGCATGATCTTTGAGCGATCATTGTACATTTCTGGACAAGTTGAGTTTGTCATGATAATCTTTGACAAATATTTGAGTCATGATGAAATGTAAATTTTGTTTCTTTGTGATAGTGCCTACTATGTTAGCTTCTAACAACACTACATGCTTAGCATTTCTACTAACAAAGGGTATTTTAAGAAAGCGTACCTTAGCCTGAGGTGTTGCCCTTAAAACTCGAAGACTAGACTACCTTTGTTGAAAGCTAGGTATATGACACACGACTTGACTTTTCATCACCAGATTAGTGTAATTACTAATCACACTCCATTTGTTGGACTTCAAGTTTATTTACAACCATGTTTATCTAGCAAAACAGAAGCTCAAACATTTGGTCCCCAATATCTCATGGGTCCAAAGTTGTTAGTGGCAAACATCCTACACATTTGTTGCAATTGTTTAGGATGTGAGAATGGAGGACACATTTCCCATTGTGAGTAACTTTGTGATTGATAGTTATTCCAAGTTACAGGGAAGTTACTTGGATAACTTTGCCTTCTAGAGTTACCTCTCGGTAGAGGAGTTCTTGACCGAGGCTTGGGAGAATTTGTTTTTCTAGGTGGAGGAGTCTTTGACCTAGTGTCGGGCTTTACAAATCCAAGTTCGGGAGTTGACAAGGGTTTGTAAAAGCTTTTGACTTCCTCTATGCTAGCAATAGGTACCTTAGTACCATTTACAATTATGTGACTTGGTTTAGGATTTAAGTTATTTTTCAAAATTGACCCTGATCTGACTTCAGCACCAGACGGTACCACGGTACCATTAAATTTAATGGTACCGTCCGTACCTTTAGTGGTGCCGTCACCTACAGACTCAGATATTTCAGGCTTTACAAATTTTACTTGTTTAGTACTACTTGTAGAAGCTTGATTTGGGTCAAATCCTAAGCCCGCACGGTCATGTTCACTAAACCTAATGTTTTCAAGCATCTCATTAAGTTCCTTAGTTCCTTCTTCGAACTTAATGATTCTCAAAGCATTTTCTTTGAGTTTCTCATTTTCTACTTGAAGACTTATGCATGACTCACATCCTAAGTCTAATTCTTTATTTTTCTCAAGTCTTTTGACTTGATCCTTTAGTTCTAAAATTAGCAATTCAAGTTCATGCAATTTTAATTTTAGTGTTCTGTTTCTACCTAAAATTTTAGAACTAACCTCGCATAGTTTAATATATTCGTCATGCAATCTATTGTCATCTATTGATGAATTATCATCACTATAATAAGAAGAGTCGGAATGTACCTCATTAGAAGCTTGAGCCATTAGGCATGTTTCATCGTTGGGCTTCTTCTCTTCTTTTTCACCGCTATCACTCCAAGAGCCTCCTATGAAAGCTCGTTGGTTGTTGGATTTCGGTGGTTTGGGACATTCTCCTATGAGGTGATTAGAATCTCCGCATCTAAAGCATCTCCTATCACTCGTCCCTTTCTTTTCATCTTGATTCTTTTGAAATGACCTCTTTTCATTTTGAGGTTGTCTAGGAAATCTACCTTTCCTCATAAGGAACTTTTTAAAGTCCCTAACTGCTAACGCATATTCTTCATCTTCACTATCAGAACTCGAACATTCCACATCACTAGACTCCTTCTTGGCTTTTAATGCTAGAGATCTAACTCTCTCGCCTTTGCCTTTAACTATATCAGAGTCCTTCTTATTTATCATCTCGTGAACTTTCAAGTTTCCTATTAGTTCATCGAGTGATAATGTCGCCAAGTCCTTTGACTCTTCTATGGCGGTGACCTTTGCTCTCCATTTAGGATGTAGAGCCCTAAGAAACTTCCTAACATAATTCTTGCTAGAGTAACCTTCATCAAGAGCTTTAAGACTAGTGATAATAGTATTAAATCTAGCAAAAGCATTATCTATTGACTCATCTTCCGAAATGGAAAATTGTTCATATTGTTGAACAAGAAGATCTATCTTGTTCTCTTTGACTTGATTATTACCTTGGTGAGTGACTAACAAGGTTTTCCAAATATCTTTTGCCGTATTACACATGAAAATTCTTTCAAATTCCTTTTTAGGCAAAGCATTGTAAATCATCATTTTAGCCTCATTATTTTTGGCTAATTTTCTTTTAAGTTCATCACTTTGTTTATCATAAGAAACTATTTCATTCTTTTTGGTTTCCGGATTCATTTGAATCGGTTGAAAGTCACCCTCGGTAATAACATGTCAAAGATCAATGTCTTTTGATTTCACATACGTTTCGAATCTTGTTTTCCAATAAATAAAACAATCGGTTTCAAAAAGTGGTGGTCTTTGCATAGATTGCCCTTCTAGATATTTGTCGGAATCCATTGATCGATTCAAGTTTTAAAATACAATTTACTTTAAAATCTTGACTGACGTGGCTTCTGATACCAATTGTGGAAAACTAGAAGGGGGGTTGAATAGTTTTACCGGTTTTTAAGTTCCTTTAAATCTTCTTAAAAGTTTACTATTGAAAAACTTAGATTCGAGTCTTATGTGCAATCAATCAACACCAATATGAACAACATATTAAACTAACTAATTATAAGTATTGAAAGTAAAGAGAAGAGTTGGAAAGATCAAATCGGGACAAAGGATTTTATAGTGGTTCGGCTACGAAGCTCTTCTTCGCCCTACTCCACTCCCTGAGTACCACACTCGAGAGTTTCAAGCACTGTCACAACAACCTCCCTTTAGGCGGAGAAAACCGTACACGTCGCTTATCCTATTTCCGACACTAAGCTAGATGTCGAGTGCTAATCTTAGCTAGCACCAATCTACTACGATCCACTTGATCCTTTCTACTTCACACACTTAACACACAAGACTCGATCTACCTATGATCCACTTGATCAATCACACACGCCCAATGGCTTCAAGAGATCTCCAAGATCTCGACACGATCACAATGATCAACCTTCACTTCACTCAACCTATTCTATATACCTTTGATCTTCTTGATCAATCACACTAGCCCAATGGCTTCAATAGATAATCAATATCTCTATAAGATCACAATGATCTTCACCCACTCTCTCACAAAAGAAAAATGATCTTGATGTATACTAGGATACAACAAGTGTGTAACAAATGTTACAACTTCCCTAACTAAAACTACAACTCTTGTATCTTCTTGGATATCTTGAGTTCTTCTCTTGCACTTGAAGAGGAATGACAACACTTTGTATCTACTTAGATACTTTGTGTTCTTCTCTTGCTATTGAAGAGGAATGAAGAGGATCACTTGATAGGATGAAAGGATCACTCTTGAACAAAAGAAAAACTAATCTAAATGATCAAAGAAAGAAAATGTGAAGAGAGTTTTAAACTCAGAAAGTTCTATGTGGAAAAGGATGCCCAAAATCTGTGAAGTGGGCTGGTATTTATAGGCAGAAAAAATTTGGCCGTTATAAAGGGACGGCTCCACTAAATCACCCACGGCTCCACTAAATTTAGTGGAACCGTGGAGCCGTGTCAGACAAAAACGCTCCTCTTTTTGTCTTTTCTGGTGAAAACTTATTTGGGGAAGTTTGGAGCTGATTTTGGGGGGAAAAATAGCTGTTATGTATTTTAAACTTATTTTTCCATTAAAGCATTTCTTAATTATTCAAAAATAATTTGTAAAGTATATTTTTGAAAGAAATGTTTTGTCACATAAAAATGTGAAGTCTTAATCACAACTTCACTCCTTTGATCATTAGTCAAGTTGTAAATTTGTTCTAGAGTGATTT
The DNA here is from genome assembly GCA_021014915.2 of Artemisia tridentata subsp. tridentata. Classification (NCBI taxonomy): domain Eukaryota; kingdom Viridiplantae; phylum Streptophyta; class Magnoliopsida; order Asterales; family Asteraceae; genus Artemisia; species Artemisia tridentata. The sequence continues at coordinate 166,725,958 of CP139502.1, read as the reverse complement.
GCGTAGAAATGGGATCTTCCGATTAAAAACTTGTTTGCGTTAATTTTAACGTAACGTGATTTCACATTTTGTCATCCTCAAAACGTGAAGTAATCGAAAGATAGAAATAACGTTTTTAGAACATTATTTACATCAACACGTAGCACTTACTTGTGTGAATAAGTGCATCAGTTTAAAATTTTTGTAACAAGTGTAGATGATTAGATTATAAGGAATTTGATTTACAACATATTTTTGTTAGATTAGAGTATCGTGATATAGATTGATGTATCCGTTGTGTATTATTAGAGCATCATGTGACATGTTCGGGCATCTGTTTGTTCGATTAATGCATCAATAATTAATGTTATGGAATTTGTTAGAATGATTAGAGCATAAGGTTACAACTAAAGAGATTCAAATGATTAGAGCATCAATTGTTTAAATGATTAATGTAATTGCATCTGTTAGTATGATTATAGCATCAAGGAAAAAGTTAGCGCATCTGTTTGTTTGGTTATTGCATCTGAAATAAACGTTACAACATCCGTTTGACGATGATGTTATACATTATAATCCAAACTCGAGGAAACTGGAATTGGACGAAAGTATGAACCAGTTGAACTAGCTGTGGAGATTTAACCTTTAAGACATGAGGCTTGTTATACCGGTTAAGACATGAGGCCTATTATACCGGTTAATACGTTTATCGCTCGATTGATATCAGATTATGAAATTCGAACTAGTAAAATATTTTAATTAGTCTGATGATTCTGGTAGGACATCTGAATTAGAAGTGATTCAGTTTGTCTATTACATTTACTGTTGCGGATATGTTAGAATGGTTAGTGCATCATATTATAAGTTAGGGCATCTGTTTGTTTGATTAGTGCATAAAAAAAATGTGTTACGACATCTGTTAGTATGACAATAGTATCTTGTTATAAGTTAGGGCATCTGTAAGCATTAGCGCATGTGTTAGTATGATTAGGGCATCACGTGACTTGTTACAACATTTGTTTGACAACAAGGGCAAGCCAGTAGGATAATGTGTGCTTATAATCGATTCAATGGTCTACCAAATTATGTTGATTACAATCTTTTGACAAAGACGGCTCATGAACCTTGGAACTTTAAAGGGTACAGGCATTTCCATTATTTAAGTTTTTGTTAACCAGAAAATCCACTGGGCATTTTGGCTACCCGAAAATCCAAGTGGTGATACATTATATGCATTATGATTCTGGCTCTTTAGATTCAGAGGTGGTGTGTTTGTGTAACTTGTTTCTATGCTCACAGGTACATTGCATCTGATTCTGATGCTATTATGCATGATGTTCAAGGATATTCAAAATTACCCGAAGATGTTGTTGCCAGTGTTCTTAAAGCCGATAATGTTTGCATTATATTGTTGTTCAACTATCATAAGTATAAGTCACGTGACAGTAGTGTTGTGTCATGTTGCGTCTGTTTTAAGCACTCGTTCTTTTAAACAGACTTATTTAATTGTATCCGTTTGAGGTACTTTAGTGCATTCGTTTGAGGACCTTTAGTGCATCCGTTTGAGGTACTTTAGTGCATCCGTTTGTATCATAGTAGGGCATGAACATATCATGGGATTCAATATCAAAATATCAGGAGATAAGCACCTTTAAATAAGCGATTCCAAACACCCCCTAAAACAATTGAATTGTTTGTCTTTGGTGGTTATCATCTTTCTTTTTCTAGCCTTTTGAGTTTTGCCAATTATAGAAAAGCATTTTCTAGTGTTTGTATGAAGAGAAATTGACACATTATAACTGGTTCATTAAAGGCTGGATAACTAGTTTAGGAGTAAAAACAAGAAAACTGATTATGATTATCTATTTATCAATTACACTATTGTTTGTAGCCTGTTACAGTTCATTATTCCATATCATTAATCTACAATGCCAATGCCAAACACCCCTTTTGTTTGCTGTTTGTTTCCCAGGTAACATTCTATTGGAGGCTGTTGCAGGTGCAGTTGGCTTAAACAGTTGAATTACAAAATCACAAGAGGCTAGATAATTGGTGGGTTGGTATATTGGAGAATATGCAACAGGTTGGTTAAGTGGGTTGTTTCAGCGAGTTTGTTCAGTGGGTTGCTTCAGTGGGTAGGTTCAATGGGTGGTAGTTTTAGTAGGTGGGTTAAGGATTAATGTTTAAGGCATTTGTTAGTATGCTTAGAGCATCGCATGTGACATTATCGCATCCATTAAGTATGATTAGAACATCTCATGACATGTTAGCGCATCAATTGTGAATGAATAGGGCATCCAGAGTGTATGATTATACATTACTGCATCTGTATTATACATTTACTGCATCAACATTATCCATTACCCTATCTGTTTGTTAAATTAGGGCATCCATGTGATGGTGCTGGTTCATCGAACAATGGAAAAAAAAGTCAGTCACTTTAATGATCACATATCAGACAAATATATTGATAACTTCATAATCTATTTGCATTCTAAAGTTAAAAAGTTACATGCAACACCAATTTAAATTAGTGACACTTATGTTTTTATCAATATTTTATATTACTTCTAAAGGCTGCAATTTTTGTGCTTCACCATATGAAAGATGAAAATCAGTGAATTTCTTGAAGACCTTTACAAGCAGGTAACATTGGTTACATTGCTCTATATGCACAGATATTCCACTGCTATTTTACAGGTCAGTGGTCACTGCCACGAAAGGTAATGAATTTGAGGACTACATTCTAAAACGCGAGCTACTTATGGAAATCTATGAAAAGGGTTTTGAAAGATCTTCACCTATACAAGAAGAAAGTATTCCTATTGCATTGACCGGAAGCGATATTCTCGCAAGAGCCAAAAATGGAACCGGAAAGACAGCCGCCTTCTGTATCCCAGCTCTTGAAAAGATTGATGTTGATATCAATAAAATCCAAGGTTAACTTTTGTACTACCTGTTAAGCATTTTTATCCACCCAATGTGTTAAAAACCCGTAATATTTGGAGTACATATTAAAATAAGTGGGAATAGGCTATATCTTAAGGGTCTTGTTTAAAGTGGCGCATTGGGTCAAAACATCAGAAAGTTTTTGAATGGAGGTAAAGTTTTTTGTGTTATTTAAGTTCATGGTTAAACATTTTTTGCAATGAATTTTATTCAGAGGTCTTGCAATACCAAAGGACGCCTTGAATAAACTTAGAACTCCAATATATGATGTAGAACACTAGTACATACATGTACTCTTATATCATAGACATGAAATTCCAGAAATATTGATGCCTGGTGCTAGTTATACAAACTGACATTAGGAAAAAGGTGCATAGAGAAAAAAGTCCAACCCAAATCTATTCATTTAGATGCATAAAAATGTCCTAATCAACGCCTTATATGACCTACATTGACCCATATAAATAACTACCATGAATTCCCAAATAACTAGTCAAAGTGTAGTGAAGCCCCTCATTTTGTAGATAATTGAACAAATGAACAAATGGACGTAAGTATGTTTGTGCTTATCATTGAATAAATGAACTAAAATCAGTTTGTTTGTTGCAAGCAGCATGAATTTTGTAGGTAGCATGATACCATTGTAGTAGATGTTCATTCTATTAAATAAAAAATCAATGACGGGTAGATTGGTTCAAGGATGGTCCATAAAAAATTACCTATTTCAAAAATTGTGAAGAATTTACCAAAAACTACCTATTCTATCAGGTCTCTTTGTGTAGTTGCCACTACTACTAAGGGTGCTTCAGGGTAGTCACAAAAAACATACTTTTCATGCATAAATTGACTTTCTATGATGCATTCATCTTTGGGCATTGGCTTATAAGTTATAACAAATATAATAGCTCTTGCGGCTTTATTGGGTTTGGTAGCATTAATGTGCACTACTTCCTAGATCTTCATTTGTCAGAAATCCCAAGTAACACTATAGTTGCCTACTGTTGCAACCAGGTGATGTTCTTGCAGCCCGCTCTGAGTCACCTCAAACATAATTGATAGATTTAATAAACAGGTTTAATCATTGCAGGAGCCTAGTAGTTTAAGGCATCAGGAGTGTATGGACTCACGTCCATATTGATTTACATAGGGCACTTCCATGAGTCCACTTTAACTTCTTTGCTGATTCTGATCAAGTGGATGTATTTGTCATGCCACAGGACGGCTGATCGGGAGCTCTAATTGTTTCAAACATGCCTGCTAGTAGGTACGTCAATTGGTCTCTGTTATTTTTCTTCACAACATGAGGTTATTCGGGAATTCAGGGTAGTTATTTATATGGGTCAATGTAGGTCATATAAGGCGTTGATTAGGACATTTTTATGCATCTAAATGAATAGATTTGGGTTGGACTTTTTTCTCTATGCACCTTTTTCCTAATGTCAGTTCGTACAAAATTACCCGTTTTGATATGAAGCCATCTTTCCTTGGTACTGTCCACTTATTTAAAGAGACGGTCTTGATAATTTCTTGTCAATATTTTGCAGGTCTTTGTTGATATCATTGATTTTCTGAAAGAACTAGAAGGATGATGTGGAGATTATACTCGTTCGGGCCCGGAGTTCAGCAGTCGTCTCTTAGGTAAAGCTTCATATTCGATCAGGAAATGAGAAATGGTTGTTGGAGTCACCAGTCAAAGTGTAGCGAAGCCCCTCATTTTGTAGATAATTGAACAGTGATTGTAACGAAATATTGGTAGAATGGCTAATAATGTATAGACCATTATTATGTTTTTTGGCGAAATTAGTTCTGAAACAACCAAAGCAAAAAGAGAATAGCATAGTAGAGTTGGGGAATCACTTTATGAATCGATTATTTAAAAATTTATTGTCATTGGTTGGGTGTAATGAGTAGATTTAAACAATTTCACATCATTTGTGGGTACCATGATCTCCAGAAAGTGTGTCGTTTAGCAATTATGTTATGTAAGACTGTTAACACATATTGAAAAGAAGACGTTATTAACATTGTTTGTTCTTAATTTAATCAAAAAAATGGGTTGAATGTAGTTATTAAAAAAAATTAGGAGATGCTAGCAGTCAAATAAGTCAATGAATCATACAAAATAAAATGAAACACAAAACAACCCTTGGAAAATAACAAATGTGACAAAGAGGCCTATTGAGTTGGGATGGAAAAAAAGGAGGGTGTGGAGATGGGTGATTTGTACACTTTTCTCACTTTTCTACCAAATGATACTTTTTTCAAGAACCAATATATATATATATATATATATATATATATATATATATATATATATATATATATATATATATATATATATATATATTATATATATATATATAGGATAAAGATCAAATAAAAAGACAAATATCCGTACATTACGTAAAAAGATTTTTTTTTTTCAAAAATTTTCTCGAAAAATTCCAAAAAAATTCCACTAGATCAGGTATGTTGGTGCATGAAAAAGTTGTGAAGGAAGTTTTTCTAAAAGTTGATATTTTTTCCGAAAAAAATTTATGAAAAAATACGTTTGTGCATTAAATCGATTTTTTGTGCATCAAAAATTCGTTTTTGTACCCAAGTTCTTTTGACTTTTTTAATCAAAATAACATTGCGCATCTAACTAAAATAAGTTGAAAATTTTGTGCATCAAAAATTTTTTGCGCATCAAAATTCGTTTTTTGTGCATTAAAAAAAACGTATAAAAACTCAAAATTAGAAAAAATTCTTTCACAAAAGTTTCATGCACCAACATTCCCGATCTTGTGGAATTTTTATGGATTTTTTCGCGAACTTTTTTGAAAAAAAAAATCTTTTTACGTAGTGTACGGATATTTGTCTTTTTATTTTAACTTTACCAATTATATATATATATATATATATATTATATATATATATATATATATATATATATATATATTAGACTCGGACTCAAGATGTTGGACATAACGGACTTGGACATATTGGATATAACGGATACATAATGGACATATTATTTTGGACGATACACATACTTAATGAACTTTATTATGCGGACTGTGATTTGGACATACTAGACTCGAACTCAAGATACCAGATATAACGAATTGTGACTCAGACTTTAGACATTGGACTATGACTCATATCACTCGGACTTATATATATACTTTGGCATACGTTTTGTCTTGAGTCTATGATATTATACCACCACACGAACGATGATACTAAACTTTTTACAAACGATGATACGAGTCTTCCACGAAAACTAAAACGTTCTGTCTTTTGAAATTCATATGCATCGATCACTTTTTGCGTGTCATATTCTAAGACCAGCTTATATTTATTAGGTCGTGCTGATTCCATAACGTTGTACTTTACTTGACAACGCTTGTGTTATCTTATTCAACATACGCTGAGGTGAGTCATAGCCCCTCTTTTACTAATTTTGAACTCTTTATGGGAGATACATGCTTAACTGCTTGATTTTACTTTCATTAGTACTCTAAACTTTTACATAATATTACTATAAGTTCATAATCCAACTTTTATACATTTTTCAATCTCGTGAAGAGATACATACTACAACCATGAACAAAAGTATTCACTGTTTCTGTTATAGGTGCTAACAACATGGCCCACTGTTTCTGTTATGGGTGCTAACAACATGGCCCACTGTTTCTGTTATAGGTGCAACAACGTGGCCCACTGTTTCTTTTATGGGTGCAACAACGTGGCCCAATCTTGAAACTTGTGTTCAACTGATTTTTGTACAAACACTATGGATTCACTAAACCTTTGACCTGGTTAGGGCAAACAAACGAACTACGGGTACATAACAACGTAACCCACTATTTATTTTATTATCACCCAAACTTGAAATTATTGAATTCAACTGTTTTACTTATAAACTCTATGAACTCACCAACATTTGTGTTGACACTTTTAGCATGTTTATCTCAGGTCCATAATGAACGAGGATGGCACGGAGGGACACGGATACTTCTAGAAGGATCATTCGAAAACTTATTTAATAAACTGTGAAACTATTGGGACCTCATTTTGTAAACTCTGATATTTATAAAATTCAAATGATAAATCTTTCAAAACGACTCAATTAGATATCGTTTTCTATTATTATAACTGTTTTGTCATGAAGTAACATCCAGTTTGAATTCCGTCGCGTATCACAAAATTGGGGGTGTTACATAAGCATTGTACAAATATATAATGTATACATTTTAGTGTCCCAATAAAAAATGTGAAATGTACAAATCAATTCCCAATTCATAAACTAAACCAAAAGGCACCCTAAAGTTTATATGTAAACACACTTTGATATTCAAAAACAACCCTAAAAATTACTAATAATACAACATAGCCTCTAAACCACTTAAGTTTTATATTTTAATAGTTTTTACCCTTTGGTAATATAACAAATTAATCATAAACCTATTAAACTTTGTGATGCGTTAGATTATTTCTTTATTATTGTTAACACTTTTTATTAAAGAAATATATTAACCTTTATTTCGTAGCACAAAATAAAAGTTTTTACACCGTGGCAACGGACGAACACAAATATCTTGTCATTAATAAAATACAGTAGTAATTATGTTGGGTCCATTTAGAAAACTTCAATATAAACACACATGTTTAACTAACAGGGTTACATAAGGCTTTGATTGAGATATTGATTTCTAATTTTTTAATTTTATTCATTAATATATATATCAATTAATAGTGAATTTAATTTATAAATCACAAAATTGATTCACAAACCTTTATAAAAATTGGTAATGCTTCACTAAAATTGTAGGTATTTATATCACAAAATCGTAATTTTTGAACATATTTTAGATTAAATTCACATCAAACTCACTTCGGGTGTGTTTGTTTTAAAAAAAAAAGTCTTACTAGCCCTCTTACTCTTACCAGTAAGAGGTGGTCAGATGTTTTACTTGTTTGTTTTTTTTTTGAGTCGACCCAGTTAGACATATAATATCTTACTCAGTAAGAGGTGGGGGACTTGTCTTACTGCTCTTACTCGATAAGAGATTGAAGACTCGTGTTAATTATAATATATTTGATGGTTTATTAAAATAAAAAATATTGTTTCATATCTACAAAAGTTACTTAAATAAATTGTAGAAACGAGCAATTAAAATTATTAGGACAATTATAAAAAAACAATGTGTCGGTAAGATTAAGAAATAAAACATTTTAACAAACAAAGACACCCTTCAATTAACTGAATCAAAGTTAAAAATTCCTTCTAGATCCAAATTTTGCAATATCGGGAAAACGTAAATGAGTTGTCGACCTTTAACCACTCTGAATCCAAAACAACTAAAAAATGAAAAGCTTTTGGTGTTGTAAAATGGTCAAGTGGCCTTTGGGACACTAGCAAAGCTAAACGCCAGATTCTATCTCTTTCAAACTTTATTAACAGATTGTAATTTTCCATTACTACTTACATGTGTTATACACATAGCATCTAATCAAACCTAGGGTTCATACTTTCACTTCCATCTTGCTTAGGAAATCATGCGGCCCGTTTTATTCGGAGCTGCTGATTGTTTCAGAAGATTCAATTCGGTTTGTTTATTTTCTTCTTTTTTGTTTTTATTTTGCATAATTGCATAACTTTTAACTTTTGAGCTAAACTTATATAATTAAGTTTGATTGTTTCGGCTTATGACTTATTTGGTTTTGGCTTTTGGCTAATTACTTTTTGTGGCTTATTTTGAAACTTTTCCGTTATTATCAACTTATATAAGCCGAAAAGTTTCTAAAGAAGCCACAAAAAATGAGCTTATGAAACATAAGCCCAAAACCAAAATAAGCTCTAAGCCGGCTATATAAGCCGAAATAAACACCCCATAATCTGACCTATAGTCTTCACTGTAGTAACTGATTTCTGAGTTTTTCTTCGTTTGAAGTGATTGGCTTGGGTAGCGTTTTGAAAGTGATTATGTTATAGAGGTCAATTAGATAATCAATTGTAACTAAATAGGATGCAACAGTATTAATTTGTAGCAGCTACTCCTAAGTTGATTGTACAAAACCAATTCTGTAATCAGATGGCCGGATCAGTTTCATTATGGCTAAACACTACACTATTAACTAATTATTTACCACTTAAAAACACAGTATTTAAAAGTGGTGGAAGCTACACTGTATGAACCTATGAAGCATGATATATTGAAATCAGAGATTATCTATGCGTATCCATTTCTATCTAGGTTTCACATTGTTGACTTTTATACATTTAATACACAGGTCAAGTCTAAAATAAAATCCCATTTTCAACTTGGAATATATCATGGCCAGCTTCTGACTAGCAACAATGTGGAAGGTTCAATGTCAAAGATGTATGCAACTATGCCCGAAAAGATCCAAGAAGATGCAGTAAAAGATGATCACGTTTCTAATATGTTGGTTGATTCATTTGGAAGAGTACACACCTATCTTAGAATATCCTTAACAGAACGCTGCAATTTACGTTGCCAATATTGTATGCCAGTGGAAGGTGTGGAGTTGACACCTGGTTCCTTGGTTATGTCACAAAATGAAATTATACGCATAGCAAGTTTATTTGTAAGCTCGGGAGTGAATAAAATTCGGTTGACTGGTGGGGAGCCTAGTATTAGGAAGGATATTGAAGAAATTTGTTCACAGCTTTCTAGCTTAAGAGGACTAAAAACGCTTGCCATGACTACAAACGGGCTTGCCCTAGCAAGGAAGCTTCCGAAGCTGAAAGAAAGTGGACTTAATTTGCTTAATATCAGCTTAGACACTCTCGTTCCTGCAAAATTTGAATTCATGACAAGGCGTAAAGGGCATGAAAGGGTTATGGAGTCGATCTACAAAGCAGTAGACCTAGGATACGACCCTGTTAAGGTATGCATCTTCTTCAAGTCGAATAGTTCTCTGATGGTTTCGCCTAGGCAAATTTGGTGGGCTGGGTGGATTGGTTAATGGGTAATTTAGGTGTGGTTCAAAGCGGGTCAGGTTGGGTTGATCCGAAAAACTTATGGTTCTAAGTATCTATAATCAGTTAGTTTGTCAAATGTGATTACATTATTAGAAAAGTTATACAGTAGTATTTTAACAATAATGTAATTCTTCAAAGAAATAATTTGGAAGGTTTTATGCACTAGAAATGGTAGACTTTTGAATAATTTGACCTGTTTCCCCTTAGGCAAGTTTGTCATTTTACATGTTTGACCTGGGCAGAAATAAAACATAACCATGATCATCTCTATATGCATGTATAATGTTCTTTTCTTCTTTCTCTTATCAGGTAAACTGTGTGGTGATGCGTGGATTCAATGATGATGAAATTTGTGATTTTGTAGAGTTAACGAAAGACAAACCTATTAATGTACGTTTTATCGAGTTCATGCCCTTTGACGGTAATGTTTGGAATGTCAAGAAACTTGTATCCTATGCTGAGATGCTGGACATAGTGGTAAGGTACAACTCTGGCGGATAATCCCACAATTATATCTGGCTGCTTTTTTCATATAGTTTTCATTACTGATTATCCCCATAAACAGGGAAAACGATATACAGGGCTAAAGAGAATCCAAGATCACCCAACAGAGACTGCCAAGAATTTCACAATAGATGGACATCGGGGCACAGTTTCTTTTATCACATCAATGACAAATCACTTTTGCAGTGGTTGCAATAGATTGCGACTTTTAGCTGATGGGAATCTAAAAGTGTGCCTGTTTGGGCCATCGGAGGTATATTGACGCTCATGTTTGAACAGTTACAGTTTTCTCTCTAGTGGTATCTTTGTGACAAAATGGGCGGGTTGGTATAACATGTCAAACCGGGTAAATTCAGTATTGTGCCAGCAAGCGGGGTTTAACACTTTTTTGGTCAACTTTTATAGGAATTTATTGAAATACATCTGTTAAACTATAATTACAACACAACTTTATTAATTAAAATCTAAAAGTTTGTAGGCCTAACATAAACGCTAGGTGAATTTTGATCCATTCATAAGTTTAGGGACCCCAAAAATTGCCACCTATATATATCTGAGGACATGACCTCAGATAGGAAGGCTTGGCGAGATAGAATTAGGTTAGGCGGGTAGCTCAGGCTAGGTGTGTTGGGTTTCTTTGCCTTAGCCTAGGCCCCGTGCGTTGTCCGACTTTGCTTTCTTTAGTATCCTTGCCTTAGCTTTAGGCCCCGTGCGTTGCTCTGCTTTGCTTTGCTTTGTTTTGGTTGTTTTTGCCTTAACTTTAGGCCCCGTGCGTTGCTCTGATGTGCTTTGCTCGTCTCCTTAGGTTTGCCTGCTTTGCTTGGTACTTTGCTCTGTGATTTTCGTGCTCTTGTTCCTTTTCTGTTTTTTGTGCTTGCGATTTGTTGTGTTGCTTGTTTTGCTTGCTCTTTTGCTTTCTTGTTGCCTGCTATGCTCTTCTCGGTGGCTCTCCCTCCCTTGCTCTCTCACGCGCACACATGCACCAGCCGGAGGTCTCTTTGGAAGCAGCCTCTCTACCCCCGGGTTTACCTGGGGTAGGGGTAGGGTCTGTCTACAGTCTACCTCCCCCATACCCTGCCCCGGCGGGATTGGGTTTTGTTGTTGTTGCATCATCTCCATGTAAGGAAGCTTGCATGTGAAAACATGAATTACAATTAAGTTGCTATTTAACTTTAGATCCGAGGCTATTAGAAGTGAAAATGGTGTTTGATGGGGATATTGTTATTATGCTGATGCCATGAATTGTTTGTTTCTAGTGAATTTTTAAAGTGGTGTTTGTCAAACGTCTTGTATTAGCTCTTATGCGGGTTTTTCTGAATATATTTCCAGGTTAGCTTGAGGGATCCTATTCGTGATGGTGCTGATGATAATGAGCTGAGGCAAATTATTGGGGCAGCGGTATGTTTTTATCGTCTCTTATGCACAATATGCAAAGTATAGATCTGCCTACAATGTTGCTTTTTAAGTTTTTAACTTTCATGGTTACATATACCAATATTTTCTATGGTGATTAAATAATCAGTTGAAAGTTGTTACTGACTGTTTCAGGTCAAAAGAAAGAAAGCATCTCATGCCGGAATGTTTGACATTGCCAAGACGCCAAATAGACCAATGATACATATTGGTGGTTAACTTTCCTTTTCTCCATCCGGTAAGTTTTATGCAACTAGCTAGTTTGTTTTCAGATGTGGACTTATTTACACTAAACCAAATGATACATGCTGTTTACTCGTGAACCTTATAATCAAGTCTACTCAAAGATATATTTCAATTATTTTCAGATCCTCACATGATTGTATTAAAGACTCCGGTGCTGTTATGCACGTTCACTTCACAGAGAAAGTTAAATTCACACAGTATAAACACCCGAATAACATGAAGCATACAGGTGACTAATGAACTGAGCAAACCTTGCGGATCTTATTAGTTGACAAAATCTTGTCTATGGCTATGCAAATGTTCATCAGTGTCCAATATTAGTCTTGTTTATGTTGATATTATTAGCTAAAATGTGATCAAACGAATAAAGCATTACTTTGCTTCTTTTTCTTTATAAGGCAGGTAGAACAACACGTACCTTGTGCTTGGTTCCAAATATGTGCTATCGTGACTAGGTTTATGCGATAACATTTGTATCTCTTTTACTTCTATACATTTTGTGTTGAATTCAGAGTTTAAGTTCTGTTGTAACTTTTTGATTGATAAACAACACAACCACATAATACAATCACTATTACCACCTAAGCCAACTGGACAGGGCAACATCCAGCCTCCTTGAGGTCACTCTGAAAAACATAAACCGATACATTACTTTTGTAGTAAACCGTCACTTTTCAACTCCAAAGTATAACTTAAACTACTTTAGTTGCTCGTGAATTTCTGTTAAATATACATATATGATATTTTTGATATGATGCATCCCTAAGTTGAACAAAAACAAGTGGAAGAAAAGGATATCTTTGTGGGGTTGGCTATTTAGCAGGACGTGCACAATCAGGAGACATTAATGGTATTGTGAAAGTATTTTCCCGGATAGCAAACCATCGGGTGAGACCAAACAAAGTATTGGTTCATGAGTTTGCATGATGCGTGTGCCAGTCCTATGGCAGAATTCGTGAACTGCAAACAGTTTCACGCAGGTGCCCAAAAGAAACTATACTTGTTATGTGTAAGTAGTGCTCTTGTTATCATGTATGCAAAATGAGACAACATCGAGAGTAACAAAGTATTTAAAGGACAACCCAGACGATAGTTGGTGTCACAGGATTCGATGATCTGGGGATACACACAACACGATTACAAGGAAAAAAGCTCTTGATATATTTGAAGAAACGAAAAGTGGATATGGAAAATTGGAAATAGATGATACAATTTTTATAGGCTTTATTACTGCGTGTACACACGCAGGTTTAGTCAATGTATGTGAAAGACATTTCAATGGTAAAAAATCATTGTATTGATCAAACATCAGACCATCACTGTTGTATGGTTGATCTGTATGTATATCCAAGCGAGATTACTAATAAAAGCTTTGGCTTTTATAAATAACATTCCATATTCCGCTGGTGCAAAAGTATAGCGGTCTCTTTTAGCTGCTTGTCGTGTCAATAAAAATTTAGAAACTGGAAAATAGCATGTGATATACTTATGTCAGTAATCCACAAGATCCAGCTGCGTATGTATTACTGGGGAGTTTATACAGAACATCTGGTGGTAACTGGCAAGATATATCAAAACTTAGGAAATTGATGGATGAGAGAAACACGAAGAAATAAGCCGGTTACAGTTAGATTGAAATCAAAGAACAAAACATATTAATTTGTTGCAGGGGATGCTAATTTACATCCTTTAGCAGATCTTATTTAATCAAATTAGAAGAATTGGGATTGCGATGAAGGAGTGAGGGATAGAAATTGGTGATAATCGTTTCATAAAATTCAGAATTTTTGGCCGTAAGCTTTCAGAGATCATGTTTATGTGTATCTGTATAAGCCTTAAGGTCTTCTGCACTAAATATGAAAAAGATAATATTTTACTTGATTAATACAAGCAATATAAAAAGTGAGTGTTGTAAGAAACAACCGTGTTCCAAGTAATATTTGAACTATAGTCGGTTTGTGTTTATGGTGATCTACTGATCTTATGCTAAATATTAGTCCTCTGACTTTAGTTTTTACATGAAAACTTTACGCTTCAACCAGGTTTACTCATTTATCTATGGTCGTAAGCGGGTTTTACCTTTGACGACTTCAAAATATAGACTTTAACTAGCTAATATGTGTCGAACATGGAGCCAATTAATGTGGAATGAGAACTAGAACTGAGGCATTTGAGGCAAACATTTGATGGAAATGAGTTTTGGGTTTGTCCCACATAGGTGAGTGAACAGACATGAGAACGATTTATAAGTAATCAAGACCACAGAATTATCAAGCGAATTTTGTTAGCCATACGTAGAATGGTCATGACTACATTGTACGTATGTTTAACAAATTTGCTTTTTATATCATTTTCCGTTGTTACAAACCTCGACCATGTTACATTTTCATTTATATTCAGTAATCTCACATCTTTCCTTTTCCATCAACAGTCTACTCAAAAATATATTAGTTACTTTCAGATCCTTCACATGATTGTATCAATATTTTTAGTGCTGTTATTCACGTCCACTTCAGATATACTTAAATACGCCAAATAGTATAAACACCCCAATAATCTGGAGCATACAAAGTGACTAATGAACTCTGCAAGCCTTAGGGATTATTTGACAAAAGCTTGTCTATGGCTATGTAAATGTTCACCAGTGTCCATAAATAGTCTTGTTTATGTTGATATATTCGCCAAAATGTGTTCTAACGAATTAAGCATTGCTTTAATTCTTTTCCTTTATGAGGCACAAAAAAATATTTGTTTTTTTGTACACAAACGTATGTGTAGTGAATGGTGCTTGTTCCAAAAATACGCTACTGAGACTAGCTTTGTGCAATAACATTTGTTTCTTTTTATTGTTAACAGGAATAGATCTTTTAAACCCAAGTGGTTTGATTGGATTTGTGACCCAAAAACATCTTATAATACCAGGTTATAATCTTTTTGACATCTTTATGAAATTGCAGTTCATCAAATCCATGTCATAGTCACATAATATTATTATAAGAGCGCAATGAAATGTAATAGCGATTCACTTTGGAAAGAGTTTCATTTTATGCAACATATAATTCAAATAAAAATTACGAAATATTTATATTGGTTACATAAGACCAAGCTTGCAAATGTATGTAACCAATGGTTCCTTGTGAAAAATGAGATTGTATTTATTTTCTAACTTTAATTTCCTCATCAACCTAACGATAGTTGGTGGCAAGGGATTGGATGATCTCGGGATATACACAATTACGATTACAAGGAAAAAAGCTCTTGATATATATATGAAGTACAAAAAGTGGATATGGAAATGGATGATATAATGTTTATAGGCTTGATTACTGGGTGTACACACGTAGGTTTAGTCAATGTATGTGAAAGATATTTCTATACGATGGTCAAAAATCATTGTATCGATCAAACATCAGAACATCGCTGGTGTATGATTGATCTGTATATCCAAGCGGGATTACTAATAAAAGCTTGGGCTTTTATAAAAAACATTCCATATTCCACTGGTGCAAAAGTATAGCGGTCTCTTTTAGCTGCTTGTCATGTCAATAAAAAATTAGAAACTGGAAAATAGCAGGCGATATACTTATGTCAGTAACCCACAAGATCCAGCTGCGTGTGTACTACTGGGGAGTTTATACGGAACATCTGGTGGTAACTGGCAAGATATATCAAAACTTAGGAAATTGATGGATGAGAGAAACACAAAGAAAGAAGCCGGTTACAGTTAGATTAAAATCAAAGAACAAAACATATTCATTTGTTACAAGGGATGCTTTACATACTTTAGCAGATCTTATTTAATCAAAATTAGAAGAATTGGGCTAGCTTGCGGTGTTAAGGAGTGAGGGATAGAAATTGGTGATAGTTGTTTCATAAAATTCAGAATATTTGGCCGTAAGCTTTCAGAGATCATGTTTATGCGTATCTGTATAAGCCTTAAGGTCTTCTGCACCAAATATGAAAAAGAAAATATTTTACTTGATTAAAACAAGCAATATAAAAAGTGAGTGTTGTAAGAAACAACCGTGTTCCAAGTAATATTTGAACTTTAGTCAGTCTGTGTTTATGGCGATCTACTGAAGTTGTGTTAAATATTAGTCTACTGACTTTAGTTTTTACATGAAAACTTTACGCTTCAACTAGGTTTACTCATTTATCTATGGTTGTAAGCGGGTTTTACATTTAACGATTTCAAAATATAGACTTTAACCAACTAATACGTGTCGAACATGGAGCCAATTAATGTGAATGAGAACTAGAACTGAGGCATTTGAGGCAAAAGCTTGATGGAAATGAGTTTTGGTTTGTCCCACATGGGTGAGTGAACAGACATGAGAACGATTTATAAATAATCGAGACCACAAAGCTATCAAGCTACTGTGTTCTAGGCATACATCCTTTGTTACAAACCTCGACCATGTTACTTTTTCATTTATATTCTTTAATCTCACATCGTTCCTTTTCAGATCCTTCACATGATTGTATCAATATTTTTAGTGCTGTTATGCATGTCCACTTCAGATATACTTAAATACGCCCAATAGTATAAAGTTATAAACACCCTAACAATCTGGAGCATACAAAGTGACTAATGAGCGGTTAGGATTCACTTATATGTTTTTTTAAAAAATAAGTGTGTTTTATTGATCTCACCTACGCTCTTATAATAATATTATGTGACTATGACATGGATCTAATGTGCATGCTCCATGTTAATTTTCTTTTTGAACGGCAATTTTATTAGGACTAGGCAATTGCATATATACCCATTAAAACTTGCATATTTGCATATATACCCAAAACATGCTTAACTTGCATTGTACATCATGCATTGAAAACTTGTATTTTGAAGAAATATGCAAGTTTTTGAGTTTTAGTGGGTATATATGCAATTCTCTTTGAACGGCCATTTTATTAAAACTAGGCATCGAGCTAGATGTCAAAAAGATTACGACATGATATTATAAGAAGTTTTTGGGTCACAAATCCAATCAAACAACTTGGGTTTAAAAGATCTACTCCTGTTAACAATAAAATGAAACACAAATGTTATTGCACAAAGCGTGTCACGATAGCGTATTTTTGCAAAAAGCATTATTCACTACACATACATTTGTGTACAAAAAAACATAATTTTTTTTCCTGCCTCATAAAGAAAAAGAATTAAAGTAATGCTTAATTCGTTAGAACACATTTTGGCGAGTAATATCAACATAAACAAGACTATTTATGGACACGTACTGGTGAACATTTACATAGCCATATAGACAAGCTTTTGTCAAATAACAAGATCCCTAAGGCTTGCAGAGTTTGTTAGTCACTTTGTATGCTCCGAGGTGAGATCAATAAAAAACACTTATTTTTTTAAAAAACATACAAGTGAATCCTAACCGTTCATTTTTTTTCATCAAACAAAAAAAACCCATTTTCCACAATTTTTTTAAAAACAACATATCTTGCAAAGGTAAATCTTCAAGCTACAAAAAATAAACAATCGCGATAAGAATATATATATATATATTTTTTTTGTTTTAGCAGACGGGCACTTTGATATACTTTCGACCATTTTCTAAATATACCAAATCATATAAACCGATAAGTTACTTTTGTAGTAAAAGGTCACTTTTCAACTCCAAATTATAACTTAAACTAGTTTAGGTACTCGTGAATATCCGTTAAATATACCAAATCATATTTCTGATATAAATGCTTCCCTAAGTTGAACAATAAGAAGTGGAAGAAAAGGATATCATTGTGCAGTTGGCTATTTAGCAGGACGTGCACAATCAGGATTAATGGTGTTGTAAAAGTATTTCAGGAGACATTAATGGTGTTGTAAAAGTATTTTCCCGGATAGCAAACCATGGGGTGAGACCAAACAAAGTATTGGTTCATGAGTATGCATGATGCGTGTGCCAGTCCTATGGCAGAATTCGTGTACTGCAAACAGTTTCACTCAGGTGCCCCAAAGAAATTATACTTGTTATGTGTAAGTAGTGCTCTTGTTATCATGTATACAAAATGAGGCAACATCGAGAGTAACAAAGTATTTAAAGGACAACCCAGATGATAGTTGGTGTCAAGGGATTGGATTATCTCGGGATAAACACAACACGATTACAAGGAAAAAAGCTCTTGTTATATTTGAAGAAGTACGAAAAGTGGTTATGGATCGAAATGGATGATATCAATGATATAATATTTATAGGCTTGATTACTGCATGCACACACGCAGGATTAGTCAATTTATGTGAAAGATATTTCGATATGATGGTC
Organism: Artemisia tridentata subsp. tridentata; assembly: GCA_021014915.2. Classification (NCBI taxonomy): domain Eukaryota; kingdom Viridiplantae; phylum Streptophyta; class Magnoliopsida; order Asterales; family Asteraceae; genus Artemisia; species Artemisia tridentata. The sequence goes on along the minus strand of CP139502.1, from coordinate 166,707,597 downwards.
AAAAATCATTGTATCGATCAAACATCAGAACATAACTCGTGTATGGTTGATCTGTATATCCAAGCGGGAATACTAATAAAAGCTTTGGCTAGCTTTTATAAATAACGTTCCATATTCCGCTGGTGCAAAAGTATAGTGGTCTCTTTTAGCTGCTTGCCGCGTCAATAAAAATTTAGAAACTGGAAAATATCATGTGATACACTTATTTCAGTAATCCACAAGCTCCAGTTGCGTGTCTATTACTGGGGAGTATATACGGAACATCTGGTGGTAACTGGCAAGATATATATATCCAGAATTAGGAAATTGATGGATGAGAGAAACGCGGAAAAAGAAGCCGCTTACAGTTAGATTGAAATCAAAGAACTAAACATATTCATTTGTTGCAGGGGATGCTTTACATCCTTTAGCAGATCTTATGTAATCAAAATTAGAAGAATTGGGTTAGCTTGCGGTGTTAAGGAGTGAGGGATAGAAATTGGTGATAACCGTTTCATAAAATTCAGAATTTTTAACCTTAAGCTTTCAGAGATCATGTTTATGCGTACATGTATAAGCCTTAAGGTCTTCAGCACTAAATACGAAAAAGAAAATATTTTACTTGATTAATACAAGCAATATAAAAAGTGAGTGTTGTAAGAAACAACCGTGTTCCAAGTAATATTTGAACTATAGTCGGTCTGTGTTTATGAAGATCTACTGAAGTTATGCTAAAAATTAGTCCACTGACTTTAGTTTTTACATGAAAACTTTACGCTTCAACCAGGTTTACTCATTTATCTATGGTCGTAAGCGGGTTTTACCTTTGACGAATTCAAAATATAGACTTTAAATAGCTAATATGGGTCGAACATGGAGCCAATTAATCTGGAATGAAAACTAGAATTGAGACATTTGAGGCAAAAACTTGATGGAAATGAGTTTTGGTTTGTCCTGTTAGAGTTTTAATGGAAAAATATTATCGTGTATGACTAGATTCGAACTCGGGTTCGAGAGATTGCACACTTTATGTATGAATGGCTAACATAAATAATTAATATATATAATTGTTATGTATTTTAATTATTTGGACACGAAATGATACATAACGGACGTTAAGTAATTAACCGAATTGACTAACGGTAGTTAAGTTAATAGTTAAAGGACTATTAGTGAAAAAAGGAGGATTGGAAGGATCTAGAAACCCATCTATGGGTTGTGGCCGGTTTGCATATGGGTTTGACAAACCCATTGTCGACCCATGTAATATCTTGTGCTCCAAGATAGGTTTTGCCTATAAATACTAAGGCATTAGGCTTAGGGTTTTTAGCTAGTGCATTGTTGTTAAACCCTAAAATTGTCCTCTCCTCTCCTTGCTTCTAAAATCCGGTCGAACTATCCTTAGGGTTAGTCGATCCATAGCTTTCAAGTAAACAAAGTTAGTTTGGTTTTCTTGTGTCCAATTGCTAGCACCATTCGTTAGCCGCTTATAGTACGTGTGTACAAGAGCTCGTTAATTACTTACTTTAGTAATTAATCTTGGATTGTGGAACAAAAAGGTAAGGGGTTCCACGTTAATCCGTTTGGTTGTTCAAGTGAAGGAGAAAGAAGATTTGATCTTTGTTTAGCTAAGATCTTAAAGGTACGTTTCTTATTTAATATTCGGTAATACTATTATGTGTTAAATTAGATCCTTGCTTTCGCTATTACGTGCTTTGATGTTTATTTATTTATTTGAATGTCAAGATATTTAAATTTCAACAGTGGCATCACGAGCCAATTTAACATGTAATTGTTATTATCGAAACACATAATGAAAATCAAATCTTGATTTGGATTTACATGTATCCTAGTTGATTTTTTTTAGGGTTTTAATACTAGATCTAAAAAGTAATTCGATTCATAATTTAGGGGGGGGGGGGGGGGGGGGTTCGACCCTTGTTAATTAAAAAGTTAATTTTGTAACCCTAAATTAGGACATGTTTATATGTTTATTTGAATAAGGGTTTCGTTCCTGTTTAATTCATGATTCTTCATGCAAGGAATTATGAATTAGAGTTTGTTTTATTTGCTACATGTTATAGATAAATCTAAAATTAGGGAAGACCTAATATATTAAATTAATGAATCAGTTATGTGCTATGTGGTATTTAATTATTAAAACTTACGCGGCCAATTGTTGGCGTCTGTGGTCCATTGGGTACAATGCGCTCGAAAACCAATGGGAGTTTTATTAATTATATACATAATAATTACACATATAGATTATTAATAGGATTTATTAAAAGGTTTGCATGTGGCAATATGATTTAATTGTTAAGATTATATGCGTTATTTGTGTTTATTTAATTTTTGTTAAAATTACTTGTCTTATTTGTTTAAATTGTTCATGAATTGTAAGCAAAAAGAGGGTGACTTTTGGTATAAAAATTAAATGGACCTAATAACTATGAAACCTTAATGTGGTAAATTATTTATTGCCAAGTCTTATGTGCCGACAGTGGTTCGCTTCGCACGGTAATTTGCTCCCAGGCGAGACTAGCAATTTAATAATTTACTACATAATTTTATAAGACTTAGAATCATAAACTTTTAATTGATTGATGCAACTGTACAAATGGTCAAAGCGGCGAACCTAATTTGACAAACTATAAAGTGGGTATAAGGTTGGTTTCGCATTAAATTGTGGCCTTAAAGAGACTCCATTCTGTCTCTCCACTCGCCTGTGCATCAAATTAGACTTACCAAGTACACCATTATATGTACGAAGCACCTTAAGGCAAAGTTGTAAGTTACTCAACGCCTCAATTAAAACTTTGTTGATTTAACTCTTAGCGAATTGGTAATTAAAATTGTTTTGAAAACTTATGATACAAAGATGAGTGCATGCTTCTTTGTACATATTTTGATTGTCACATCAAAATAAATACCCTTAAAATTTAAGTCCATGCTATCTAATTATAAGAGACACTTGAAGTTAATATCTGGCGTAAGTGAGACCTTGACACAGATATTAATGACAAGGTAAATTACATACTTTTATTGCTAGCAGATCAACTGATGTGATAAAATTATGTGAATTTACATGTTTCTAAATTAGACGACTTAATTAAGTTATAAGTGAGACCTTGAGACTTAAAGCATGAGATGGGAAAAAACATGCTTACATTGCAAATTGTTTGGCGAATGTAATTCCCATAACTTTCTAGTAGTCGGAAATTGTTTTGCCGATTATTGTACGACAAGTTACCATCTTTTGTACTTTCACTACTAGCAGATCAATTGATGTAGTGGAACTATGAAAAGTTGGATCCTAGTTTTCAAGAGAATTAAATGGTTATATTGTATTTCCTGGGTAATTTTCTTTTCTTGAAAAGTGTATTATCGAAAATACTAATATTTGAACTTATTTCTGTAGAAATGGCTCAACCCGACAACACTTCTGCTAGTTCCGCTTTCAAAGCTCACTTTGAGAGGGAAAAACTGACTGGGCCTAATTTCAATGATTGGCATCGGTCCTTGAGGATTGTCCTGCGAGTGACCAAGAAGCTTGATTATTTGACTAAGCCTTGCCCTGCATAGCCAGCTGATGATGCATCTGATGAGGTCAAAGCTGATTGGCAAATGGAGTTCGATTTGCATAATGAGGTAGCATGCTTAATGCTAAATAGCATGGTGCCAAAGTTGCAAAAACAGTTTGAGCATTACTTTCCTAAAGATATGCTTGAAGAACTCCATAAAACCTATGAGGTACCTCCAGCTGTCGAACTTTATGATTTGATCGATAAATTTCATAGCTGTATGCAAGAGGAAGGTAAACCCGTGCGAGATCATGTGCTACTGATGAAAGATTACATCGATCGGCTCTATACTATGGGTTATGTCTTAACCGACAATGTTTATGTGAACTTAATCAATAGGTCCCTTAACAAGGACTTTAAGGGTTTTGTTCAGAATTACAACATGCATTGCTCGGGGAAGACAATAACTGAACTACTCGCAATGCTCATTGATTATGAGAAGGGTCTATCGGGAAAGGATAAGGCTCCTACTCCACAAGTACTAGCAATACAGAGGGGTAGGGTTCAGAAACCAAAACCGCAGAATAAGGGGAAAGGGAAAGGTAAAGCTGCTGATAAGGGTAAACAAGTTATGTCTTATCAGCCTGAACCTAAGAAGGCCCCTAAGAAGAACAAGCCTAATCCCAATAAGAAGGATCAAGGTTGTCATCACTGCCACGAGACTGGACACTGGAAGAGGAACTGTCCTCTTTATCTCGAGGAGTTGCGACAGAAAAAGCTGAAGGGTGAGACTGGGCAAGCCAGTACTTCAGGTAATTTCTTTATGATTGAATTATTTTCACTAACTTGTAAATTAAATTCCTGGGTATATGATACTGGATGCGGTATTCACATTTGTAATACGCTACAGGGATTTAGAGTGCAAAAGAGACTCGCCTATGGGGAGCAATTTCTGCAAGTGGGCAATGGTGCACAAGCAGCAGTTGAAGCCATAGGAATGTTTGAATTAGTTTTGCCTTCGGGCTTGATACTGAATTTAAATAATTGTCATTATTCACCATCTATTGTTAGAGGTGTTATTTCTTTTGCTTGTTTGTTGAATTTGGGATTTCATCATACTATTTCTGGCAATAAGATTTCTGTTTCATTAAATGATGTTTTTTACTTTGATGCGATTGCTGTAAATGGTGTGTTTGAGATTAATATGAATGAACATAGTGATTATAATTCGATGTATAGCATCAACAATAAGAGAGTCAAGAATGTCTTGGATTCGTCTTATCTTTAGCATTGTCGACTAGCCCACATAGGCAAGACTCACATGCAAAAGCTGCAACGTGATGGGCTTTTGAAAGATATCAATGATGAATCATTTGATAAGTGCGAATCTTGTATATCTGGGAAGATGACTAAGAAACCTTTTAATAATCGTATTGAAAAGGCTGATGATCTACTTGGTTTAATACATACTGATGTGTGCGGATCACTTAGACATACGTCAAAGAGAGGTGCTAGCTACTCCTTAACCTTCACGGATGATTTCAGCCGTTATTGTTATGTTTATTTTCTTAAACATAAACATGAGGTATTTGAAACATTTAAGGTTTTTAAAGCTGAAGTAGAATTGCAACTATGAAAGAAGATTAAAGCTCTTCGATCCGATAGAGGTGGTGAATACCTTAGTCAGGAGTTTAAAGATTATCTGAGTGAGAATGGAATTGTTCAGCATCTCACATCTCCATATACTCCACAAAAAAATGGTGTATATGAGAGAAAGAATCGTACATTATTAGATATGGTGCGATCTATATTTAATCTTACTACTCTGCCGTTATCCTTTTGGGATTATGCCTTAGAATCTGCGATTCGCATATTAAACATGGTTCCAACCAAGAAGGTTGATAAGACACCCTATGAGTTATGGTTTGGGAAAACGCCTAACTTGTCTTATCTTAAGGTCTGGGGTTGCGAGGCGTTTGTTAAACGTGACTCAGCTGATAAACTCCAACAAAGATCTGTTAAATGTATCTTTGTAGGATACCCAAAGGAAACTATGGGTTACTACTTTTACTTTCCACCTGAACAAAAGGTAATTGTTGCCAGATATGCAAATTTTCTTGAAAAAGATCTAATATCTCAAGAATTCAGTGGGAGGCTCTATGATCTGGAAGATGATCATGAGGATACATTACCTTCTGAAAACACTAGTGAACTTCCTGCTGAACCAGATAGTCTGGGTCCTCCACCTGAAGTAGATGTGATTCCCATTCGCAGATCTGCAAGGACTGTGAAAGCACCTGGACGTCTATGTCTTAACGTAGAGGTTGAGGAAACTATATTAGGGGACCTTAGAGAGCCTGCTAATTATAGAGCTGCCATGAATGATCCTGAAAAGGATAAATGGCAGATTGCTATGAATGAGGAAATGCAATCCATGAAAGACAATCAAGTCTGGATTGAAGTAGACCTTCCTCCCAATGCCAAGGTAGTTGGGAGTAAGTGGCTCTTCAAGAAGAAACTATATTAGGGGACCTTGGAGAGCCTGCTAATTATAGAGCTGCCATGAATGATCCTGAAAAGGATAAATGGCAGATTGCTATGAATGAGGAAATGCAATCCATGAAAGACAATCAAGTCTGGATTGAAGTAGACCTTCCTCCCAATGCCAAGGTAGTTGGGAGTAAGTGGCTCTTCAAGAAGAAGACTGACATGGATGGCAATGTACACACCTATAAGGCCCGTTTGGTAGCTAAAGGCTTTACCCAAACATATGGCGTTGACTACGAGGAGACCTTTTCTCCTGTAGTTGACATTAGGGCTATTAGGATTCTCATAGCCATAGCTGCATACTATGATTATGAGATTTGGCAAATGGATGTAAAAACCGCCTTCTTGAACGGTCGTCTAGATGAAGACATCTATATGGCGCAGCCTGAGGGGTTTGTGAATCCAAAATATCCAAACCGTGTATGCAAACTTCAAAGATCCATTTATAGATTGAAGCAAGCATCACGTCAATGGAATAAAAAATTTGACGAAGAAATCAAAAGGTTTGGATTTACTCAGAATCTTGATGAGCCATGTGTATATCACAAAGCTAGTGGGAGTGGTGTTATTTTCCTAGTTCTATATGTCGATGACATATTGATCATGGGTAAAGACATTCCAAGTTTGAATAAGGTGAAAGCCTATCTTGGGAAATATTTTTCCATGAAAGATCTAGGGGAAGCAACATACATTCTGGGAATCAAGATCTATAGAGATAGATCAAGGCGATTAATTGGTTTAAGTCAAAGTGCTTACATTGACAAGATATTGAAGAGATTCAATATGCAAAATTCCAAAAAGGGATTTTTGCCAATGCAAGTAGATCATGGCTTGAGTAGCAAAGCTTGTGCTTCAACTCCTGAAAAGGAGGCACGCATGAGAAGAGTCCCGTATGCTTCGGCTGTGGGATCTATTATGTATGCGGTGAGATGTACAAGGCCCGATGTGGCGTTTGCTCAGAACATTACCAGTCGATATCAGCAGAATCTAGGTGAACTCCACTGGACAGCTGTGAAACATATTCTCAAGTATTTGAGAGCTACGAAAGATATGTTTTTAGTGTATAGGAGAAATCCAGAAGCAGAGCTGTGTGTTACAGGTTACTGCGATGCATACTGGAAGTGTGATAAAGATGATACGAAGTCTCAGACGGGTTACATCTTTGTCATCAATGGAGGAGCTGTGGATTGGAAGAGCAAGAAGCAGAGCACTATTGCGATGTCTGCTACAAAAAGTGAGTATATTGCTGCCTCAGAAGCTGCAATGGAAGCAGTCTGGATTAGGAAATTCGTTTCAGGGCTTGGAGTTATGCCCTCAATCGAAAGACCTATAAAAATGTATTGTGACAATTCAGCCGCAATTACATTTGCCAATGAACCTGAAATCATGAAGGGCACCAGACATTTCCTGATTCGATATCACTATGTTAGGGAACAAGTGGATATTGGCGAGATCGAATTACTCAAAGTTCACACAGATAACAACTTAGCAGATCCATTAACGAAGGCTCTACCCGGAGGAAAGCTTAAAGAACTTTCTGATGGCATAGGACTTTGTTTAGCTAGTAGTTTCATGCATATCTGTGATTAGTATTTGGATATTGGGATGTTGTAAAACAGTTATTAATTTTAATGGAATGAAATAATGGTTATGCTTTGTTATCATTTTCTTAATAATATATCCTATATTTGCATGTTTATATCCTTGAATATATTTATATATTCTAAACTGTCCGTTGCCAGTTAATGATATAGGAATATCATTAAATTAAGGTAAATCTGAGTATTGGTATAATATACTTGAAAGTATATTGATGCGTTGTCATGCCAATTTCACATGATATTCAAAATGTTTGAGTATAGGACTTTATCCCGCCGACATGAGTTTACTTTATGGATCTTGTCATCAAGTAAATCATGAGTATATAGTTATCCTCAGACTTGAGATGCCAGATAACTGTCATGCATGTAGTGCATTTCTGTGATTCAATCTACCGCTATACGTAACTGGTAGCTATAAGGATTGTTTTCAGAAGCGTTGCGAAGTGCATGAGTTATGCTCGTAGTCAAGATAGAATTTGTTCCTTCAAACTGTTTGGAGTTTAATACTGCTGGGCCCCTCGTAGGATTGGTAAGATGTTTGTGTGGCCACACCTAAGATCTCCCCTGAATGGTTCAGAAGATTTGGTAATCTTATTTAATCATAAACAACGAGAAACAGAATTATTAATAAAGAATGACTTAGATCCATATCTTTATTAATGTAGTATTAGAAGCAAAAGGATAAGTATGATGATGAATCATCGAATGGTTTTTTCTAGGAGAACCACCACCCGAGTTGTTCTGGGGGCATTGGCGTGTTGCTAGACGCTAACCAATGTCATTACACTTTTAATAGATTTTCAAGTGGGAGCTGTTAGAGTTTTAATGGAAAAATATTATCGTGTATGACTAGATTCGAACTCGGGTTCGAGGGATTGCACACTTTACGTATGAATGACTAACGTAAATAATTAATATATATAATTGTTATGTATTTTAATTATTTGGACACGAAATGATACATAACGGACGTTAAGTAATTAACCGAATTGACTAACGGTCGTTAAGTTAATAGTTAAAACCTATTAGTGAAAAAGGAGGATTGGAAGGATCTAGAAACCCATCTATGGGTTGTGGCCGGTTTGCATATGGGTTTGACAAACCCATTGTCGACCCATGTAATATCTTGTGCTCCAAGATAGGTTTTGCCTATAAATACTAAGGCATTAGGCTTAGGGTTTTTAGCTAGTGCATTGTTGTTAAACCCTAAAATTGTCCTCTCCTCTCCTTGCTTCTAAAATTCGGTCGAACTATCCTTAGGGTTGGTCGATCCATAACTTTCAAGTAAATAAAGTTAGTTTGGTTTTCTTGTGTCCAATTGCTAGCACCATTCGTTAGCCGCTTATAGTATGTGTGTACAAGAGCTCGTTAATTACTTACTTTAGTAATTAATCTTGGATTGTGGAACAAAAAGGTAAGGGGTTCCACGTTAATCCGTTTGGTTGTTCAAGTGAAGGAGAAAGAAGATTTGATCTTTGTTTATCTAAGATCTTAAAGGTACGTTTCTTATTTAATATTCGGTAATACTATTATGTGTTAAATTAGATCCCTGCTTCCGCTATTACGTGCTTTAATGTTTATTTATTTATTTGAATGTCAAGATATTTAAATTCCAACATGTCCCACATAGGTGAGTGAACAAACATGAGAACCATTTATAAATAATCGAGACCACAAAGTTGTCAAGCGTATTTAGTTAGCAATACGTAGAATGGTCATGACTATATTGTACGTAATGTTAACAGATATGCTTTTTATTATCATTTTCCGTCATTACAAACCTCCACCATGTTACTTTTTATTATCATTTTCCGTCGTTACAAACCTCCACCATGTTACTTTTTCATTTATACTCTGTAATCTCGCATCTTTCCTTTTCCATTAACAGTCTACTCCAAAGTAGATTAATTAGTTACTTTCAGATCCACATGATTGTATCAATATTTTTAGTGTTGCTATTGTTGGGTCCATTCAGTACCCAAGCTTCCTTAAACAAGGATTTGAATACAAATTATCCTAAGTGTCACATATCCTTGAACGTTCTCAGGTCACTGAGTGAACAGTCACTCAGTGAGTTATCTTCGAGATGCTTAAGACAAGTCTAAGAAGAAGGATTCTCCATTCAGTGAGGCAGAACTCCCTGAATGGCACCTAAGCCAAAGAAGAAGATAATGGGTTCAATGAGTGATGACAATGACTCACTGAACCCCAGTCTCTTCAACAACTATGAAGAATGAAGACTGAAGACTGAAGACCAAAGACTGAAGAACTTGAAGACTGAAAGAAAGGTGGGATAAGGCGAGAAGGTTTGAACTGACTTAGAGAAGTCCTTATCACTCTAAGGTCAAACTTTCCCTGAAAGGCTTTATAACAAGAACAGTTTCATCACTGTTACTCAGAAAGCACTATTGTCCTATACCCAAAATAGGTTCTTGTAACAGTGACAAAATACATCAGTATTTTGTCCTGATTAGCTTAGGTCATCTTTTGTCTTGTATTTAACGGTTGCTCTTTTTACTTTTCTATAAATAGGATCATAAGATGGAGTAAAATGTGACAAGTTTATGCAATTAATGCTTAGACATTCACAAACCACTTTTACTCCTCCAAAGAGAAACCTAGTCCCTGAGATAGCTCAGTGATTCCTTATAGTTGCCACTTAAGCTTAGCTTAAGTTTAGAGATGAGACAATACCATACTTGTCATTTCAATCCCAAGTGTTTTTTCCGCAAACACTTGGGTATAGATTCTTTTGATTAAATTCTAATAAGAATTTAAACGTTGAAAAACTCTTGTCCTTATCCTTTACGTTTTTACTTATTTGTCTAGTTAATTAATACATTATTAAGTTATTGAACACGGTTAGCTAAACTTTGTAGTTAATTCTAATCATGTAACGGGAATAACAAGTGGTATCAGAGCCTCTGGTTTATAAAACTTTTAAAAACTAAAGAGTGCTCAAAAGGTTTTTAAAACCAAGATCCTACCATGGCTGACAGTAATGTACCCTAGTTAGTTGACAAAAAAGGATGAAGCCATTGAGTTGTTGCTCCTAGACTAGAAGTTGGTAAATTTAGCAAGTGGAAAAAGCGTATGCTTTGCTACTTGACTGGTATGGAACCATACTACATCACATGTATCAATGAAGGTCCCTTTGTCCCTAAGACAGCTGAAGGGTTACCTAAACCTGAAGCTCAGTGGACAATTGATGAGAGAAGGGTGGTTAACCAAGACCAACGCCTGAAAAGCATCATTATATCTTGTCTTTCTGACGATACAATGGAATCAGTCATTAATTGTACAACAGCGAAACAAACTTGGCTTGACTTGATTCACAGCTCTGAGGGTCCCTCAGATACCAAGAAAAATAGGATTATGGAACTGAAACTTGAGTATAACACTTTCAGGGCCAAAGACTCTGAAAGTCTCTCTCAGACCTATACACGATACAAAACCTAGATCAATGAAGTATCTAATGATGGTGTAGTCTTGTCTAAGCATGAAATCAATGTTGGCTTTGTCAACAGTCTCCCTGAGAAGTGGTTAAACTTCTCTCAGGGTCTTTGGAATGCTAATTACATTCAAAATCTTGAGCTCCCTGAGATCTATGGGAAGTTTGTCTATGAGGACAACTTAATCTCAAGGAGATACCCTAACTCAAAGAAAGCTCAAGAGATCAAAAAGGCCCTGACAACCATACGCTTATCTACTGCTTTTTATTCTAATGGTGCTGTGCAGGATTTCCAAGAGAATTCTGTTGATGAGGCTAATGAGAGAACCAGTGAGGAATACCTTAATGACTTGCACACTGAATTTCAAGAAAAGGCACTCTTTGCTAACTCTAAACGTTTTATTAAAAGAAATCAGTCAAACTTTTCTAAAGCAAAAGCAAATGAAACCACTGAATGTTTCAAGTGTGGTAAAAAGGGTCATTTTGCTAAAGACTGTTTTTCAAAAACCACCTCAGAACCCTCATACAAATTCTCTGGTAATAGTTCTTCTTCAAGAACTAGCAAGTTTCAACCAAAAATGCTTCAGTCTACTCAACATTTTTAGAACAAAAATGTTCAAAATGATCAAAAAGATTTTGAAGCTATAGCTAAACTTGCTCTCTTTGAGGCCACTCCCTCAATATCTCAGGCTGCTCAAGCCACTAAACCTATTCAAACAAAGAACAAGGTACTTGTGGCTGAAGCCTATGACTAGGATGAGGAAGATGTCTCCTCAGATGATGAAGAAGTAAGAGTCAGTGTACTGATGGCACTTTCAGATAATGACAAGCTGACTGTTGGAAAAAGCCATGCTAGAAATGGAGAGTGGGTTAACATCACCATGAAAAAGGTAAATATCTTACTATCTATGGATGATGATTCTGACTGGCAATCTTACTTGAATTATATAAATGTGGATCTTAAGTTTGTTGAAGAGCAAAGACTTAATTTATTTTCAAAATACAATAAACTCGTTCTAGAATTAAATAAGTGTAGAGATGAACTACTTGTCTTAAAACAAGCCAAGATAGAAGCTGTTACACTTCAAATTCAAAACACTAAAATTTTGAAACAAAACCAAGCTCTTCAAACAGAACTCAAGAAAGAAAAAGCTGTCATTGAAAGCTGGACAACAAGGAATCCTATAGTCTATGAAACTGTTAGTCTTATTCCTAGTTCTAATAAGAAAATCATAGGAGAAGACCAACTCACTGAATCCCTTAGTGAGAGTCATAGTGAAAAGGCCTTTATACCAGCTGGCATATCTTTTGAACAAGAAATGGAACCCAAGTCTAGTGACTGGGTTGAAAGAAGAAACCCATACAGTAAGTTACCTAACTTTGAGACTGGGAAAATATTGCAACCTGAAAATCAGGCTATCAAAGATATGCTTGGACTCACTGATAGACCCAGTAACACTAAGTCTGTCAATGAGTCTGAATCAGAATCACAAATACCTCTCCCACCACTGAAAGTCCTTTAGGGAGCAGCACCATGCTCAGACCTAATACCTTTACTTTACTCTCAACATTCTCCAAAAGAGAAGTCAGGATTGGGTAGAACAATCCTGAAGAGACCCACACCTGAAGTCTCAGTACCCACTGATGACTCAACACCTTCAGTCTCAACTGAAGTGAACACTGAAAGTCCTGATTCAAAATATGATCAGTTGGCTGAGTTTGTCAGGAAGCTGAGTGAAAAGATTGAATCATCTGAAAAACCTCCTTAATCTAAGATTAAGGAACTCAAACCAGCTTCCTCAAGCACCTCCAAACCAAAACCTCAACAAAGATGTGAACTGTGTAACTATACAAATCATTTCACTGATGACTGTTATAGAATCCTCTTTTGCATGATATGCAAAAAGGAAGATCACGGGACTTCTGATCACCTGTCATACACAGTCTCATCCAATGTTGCAACACACTTTAAAGCACAGGCTTTTCAGTATCCTTCTGGTTCAAAACAGATACAAAGGCAAAAGGCAAAGCCTTTTTCACCTTGTCCACATTGTGGTTTCAATGACCATCATCCTGATGATTGTTTAATGTATCCTTGCTGTGACTTATGTAGAGATCCCACTCATGACACCTCAGGACATAAAAAGGTCATTCAGGCTAGAAGAGGTGCTACCAAGTCCTCTCCTCAGTCTACTGAGTCCACATCAACAACCAAATGTAAAGTCTGTGGAAGCACAGTCCATACCACCACTGACCATGCATCAATTGTATCTTTCAAAAAGGCCATCAAAGCCAAGCCCACCAAGAAGTGGGTTCATAGGAAAAACTGACACAGTTTACTATTTGTGCAGAGACATGCTAGGGAGCCTGTTTGGCATCTAGACAGTGGATGTTCAAGGAGCATGACTGGTGTGAAGGAATATATGCACAAATATGTTGAAGAACCAGGACCTAAGGTGATATTTGCTGATAATTCATCATGTCTCACTGAAGGTTATGGTTCAGTAAACTGTAGTGGAATAGTTTTTACTAGGATTGCTTATGTTAATGGCCTCAAGTACAATCTAATCAGTGTCAGTCAACTATGTGATGCTAAATACATAGTTCAATTTGTTGATAAGCAAGGCACCATCTTTAATGCAAATAAAGAAATTGTTCTTATTGCACCAAGAAGACAGGATGTTTATGTGTTAGATATGTCTACTCTAACTCAGAATGGAACTTGTCTTTTTGCTAAAGCCACTGAAACACTAAACTGGCTTTGGCATAAGAGACTCTCCCATCTAAATTTCAAAAACATAAACAATCTTGTCAAACAAAACAAGGTCCTTGCCTTACCATCACTTGTGTTTTCAAAGGATAAACCCTGCTCTGCCTGTGAAAAAGGTAAACATCATAGAGCATCATTTAAAACCAAACAAAACTTCTCCATCAAAAGTTGCCTTCATCTTCTCTATATGGATCTTTTTGGACCTGTCAGTCCAATGTCCAGTCATCATGAGAAGTATACTCTGGTCATAGTGGATGAATACTCAAGATACACTTGGGTTTACTTCCTGACCAAAAAGAGTCAGGCAGTTGAAACAATCATGTCCTTTGTCAGGAACATTGAAAACCAAAATGACATAAAAGTCAAACAAATTAGGACTGACAATGGGACTGAATTCAGAAACCATGATCTTAAGTGTTTCTGTGATGAGAAAGGAATTTCTCAAAACTTTTCTTCTCCTTACACACCTAAACAAAACGGTGTTGCTGAAAGGAAGAATAGAACACTAATTGAGGCTGCTAGGACTATGCTAAATGGATCAGTACTATCCAAACATTTTTGGACTGAAGCAATTAAGACTGCCTGTTATACTCAAAACAGATCCATCATTGTCAAGAGACATAGCAAAACTCCTTATGAGTTATTCAAAGGAAGAATCCTTGACATCAGCTATTTTCATGTCTCTGGGTGCCCTGTCTTTATTCATAATCACAAGGATCACTTAGGGAAAATTGATGCAAAAGCTGATGATGGATACTTATTAGGATACTCTCTTGTTTCTAAAGCCTTTAGGGTGTTCAATACAAGGAGACAACAAATTGAGGAAACATTTCATGTCACCTTTGATGAGAGTACTGAAGTCATCAGATTCTCAAACACCTCAGTGGAAGAGATAGGAATTGATGACTCATCAAGATACCCTCCTGATGAATATCATCCTGATAGTAATCCTTCCACTCAATATCAAGCAGATGCTGATATATCCTATTACATTGTCCCACATAACCTCTCTTATCCAACCATCACTAAGTTTGTTGAAGCACAAACATGTACTGGTGAAATCAATCAGTCTGAACAAATTTTTTAGGATCTAATCAATCTCAGTGATCAACTTGGTCAGTCAAATACTCAAGATCCTAAAATTCTTCAAGTTTCTGCACCTGAACCAACACCTCCACCCAATCAGGCCTCTACAAGTTCAAATCAATATCCAAGACCTCAGGACAGTTGGACTAGGTCTAAAGATATAGAACTTGTCAACATAATTGGAGAGCCCACTAAAGAAATGCAGACTAGAAGCATGGCTGCTAAACTTAAGGCAGCCTCAGCCAATGAATGCCTATTTATGGACTTCATCTCCAATATTGAACCTAAGAGTGTCAAAGAAGCACTGAAACATCCTAGTTGGATTCAGGCTATGCATGATGAACTTGAACAATTTGACAAAAACAAGGTAATGACCTTGGTCAAATGTCCTCAGGATGTTTCCATCATTGGCATGAAATGGGTATTCAAGAACAAAACTGATGAAAATGGCATAGTCATTAAGAACAAGGCTAGGCTTGTTGCCAAAGGTTATAATCAACAAGAAGGCATTGACTATGAAGAAACATTTGCACCAGTTGCAAGAATGGAAGCTATCAGGATCTTCCTTGCATATGCAACCTACATGAACTTCAAAGTATATCAAATGGATGTAAAAAGTGCCTTCCTCAATGGATCATTGAAAGAAAAAGTTTATGTTCAACAACCTCCTGGATTTGAAGGCAGTGAGTTTCCTGACTATGTCTGCAAGCTTGACAAAGCCCTTTATGGATTGAAACAAGCTCCTAGGGAATGGTATAAAACTCTTTCAGCCTTTCTCATCCAAAACAAATTTGTCAGAGGCAAGATACACAACACCTTTTTTATCTATAGGACAAAAGAAGATGTCATTCTTGTTCAAGTGTATTTGGATGGCATCATATTCGGCTCAACAAATTACAAACTTTGCAAACAGTTTGAAAAACTGATGACAAAGAAATTTGAAATGAGTATGATGGGAGAACTCACTTACTTCCTTGGACTACAAATCAAGCAGACTGATAAGGGAACCTCCATCAGTCAAGAAAAGTACACTAAAAGCCTACTGAAAAAGTATGAGCTCAGTGACTGTGCTTCAGTGAAAACTCCAATGGTTCCCCCAAACAACCTAGGTCCTGACCTTGCTGGTAAACCAGTAAATCAAACTCTATTTAGGGGTATGATTGGGTCACTAATGTACCTACTTGCATCAAGGCCTGACATCCAATTTTCAGTCTGTCTATGTGCCAGATATCAGTCTGACCCAAGAGAATCCCATCTCACAGCTGTAAAAAGGATCATCAGGTACCTGAAAGGTACTCCAAATCTTGGATTGTACTACCCTAAATGTTCAGGTTTTGATCCCAAAGGGTACTCAGACTCTGACTATGCAGGCTGCAACATGGATAGGAAAAGTACCTCAGACTCCTGCCAATTCCTTGGTGGTAAACTAGTCTGTTGGAGTACTAAGAAACAACAATCAGTAGCCATGTCCTCAGCTGAGGCTGAATATGTTGCAGCAGCCAGTTGTTGTGCAAATGTGCTATGGATGAAAAGTCAACTCAGTGACTATGACATCCATTACAAGATGGTACCCATCTTCTGCGACAACACAAGTGCCATTGCTATCTCAAACAATCCTGTTCTTCATCAGAGAACCAAGCATATTGATATCAGATATCATTTCATCGGGGACCATGTCATGAATGGTGACATTGAATTATACTTCATCCCCACCGAATATCAACTAGCTGATATATTCACCAAACCATTGGATGAACCAAATTTCACAAGACTGAAAGCTGAATTGGGGATGTTGTATATTGATCAATCCACTGACTAAACCTATCCAACTAAGTGTAAATAATGGTAACCATTGGTTCCTGACTCAACAAATCTCTTAGTGAATAAGAATCTTATGTCTCACAGAATAACCTTCCGTAAACATCCTCACACTGAATGAAAAGTCATTTAGGGGCCTCAAGACATCAACAAATGACATTCAATGCTATACTAAATGCTCTAAGTACTTAGTTAGTAAATATCTGAGGTTGGTAACTGGATACATATTTAATATAGGAATGTATGTTCTTATACCTTTTGGCATCCACATCTTGGGCCCCTACATTATCACCACATATCCCACTTGGCATTTAATGTCTCTCCTCACATGTAATATTTTTTTTCATATTATATGTGGTGATGTCAACCTATAAAATGCACTTTTTGTAGAATATCGTAACTGTTCACCTTGGCAGTTGCGCAATACCTGGGAAGTGGATAGGTGGCATTTAATGCGGATCTCAAATGTTATACAAAACAGTTTTCAAATTTTTAGTAAAATTTGCAATATTGCAAAAACACCCCTCTATCCACTTCCCTATAAATACCCACACATAAAATAACACACACACGCTATGGAAATATTAATCAAACTCTTGCTATCTTTCTCAAAACTTGTGTGTTTTTCATCTCATAACCAGTTTTCTTTCATAATCAAAACTTCTCTTATAATGGCTACTTCTAGGGCTATTACCTACGCTCCAAATGTGGAATTCCAATTAGAGAGCGTAGACTTGACAAAAACAATGTCGTTGGGAACTTTGCCTATCCGGAAAAAATTTCAGCTTATAAAGATATGGTAAAATACCTTCAAAATTGCTTTCTCTCTACGACATTTACCAAGACACCCTCAGTCATATACCATGACTACTTGAGGGAGTTCTGGTGTACAGCGGTGGTCACCAACCCTGATGTCACCAAGGACTCCATCATTACCTTATCAGTGAAGAATGGGAGGAAAACCCTCTCCTTTGACTACAAAACTTTCATCAAAGCCACAGGCCTTGATTTCACTGAGACTTTTGCCCCTCAACCCTCAGAGAGTGAAGTAAAGGCCGAATTGCTTTTACTTGGCCCACATGACGATAAACACCCTGATGTGGCCCCAGGGACCCTTTTGGCCAAAGCCCCAATACTAAAAACTTGGTTTCCTACTGCTTGGAGGATACTGATGACCTTTGTCATTCAGGTCCTGGGTGAGAACAAATCCTCCACGGAGCAATTGAATACTGTTTAACAAATGATAGTGTTCAGTCTCCTGGAGGGTAGAAAAATTGATATTGGAGAAATTATCTTCAAAGACCTCATAGTCAAGCTCTCAGGGAAATCCAGGCAAAGACACATGTCTTACCATAGGTTCATTTCATGTGAGCTCCAAGACTTATTGGGCTCTGAGTATGTTAGGCCAAATATACAGGGATCTGACCCTGATGTCTTACACAAGGCCAATTACTCAAGAGACCTCACTGAGGTCACACGAGTCACCCTGACCACCTACATGTTGATGGTCATTCAGGGTGCTGACGTTATATCACCAGTGCCTTCTACTTCCAAGAAAGAGAAGAAGAAGAAGAAGAAAGGGTCCAGGAAGGTGGTTCCACCCAAACCACTCGATACTGAGACCTCTGCTTCACATCCTGAGAAAAGAAGGCACAAAAAGCCCCAGCCCATTGAGACACCCATTGAGGAGGCCAGTACTCATTTGACCAAAGAACAAACGCCAACGGAGGGCACTGAGAAATCACACTCAGTGTCCTCGGGCAAACCCTCTCCAAAAGACTCTGCTAACATAAACAAGTCAGTGGAGTCAGGAACCATTCAACAATCACTTCACGATGAAGGCATTAGTACATCACAACCTTTGCCTGAGGGAGAAAAGGATCTTGAATCCTCAGTAGAGCAGCACTACTCTACCGAGAAGGGGACCCACACCCTTTCACATCCTGCTTACAGAACTGATAAATCACAGTCAGAGTCTTAGGGAGGACTGGTCCCTATATCTTCATCAGGGCAGCACAACCTTGGTGGAAAAGGGGACCTCAACATCTCACATCCTGCTTACGGCTTTGATAAATCATAGTCAGAGTCTCAGGGAGGACTGGTCCCTATATCTTCATCAGGGCAGTACAACCTTGGTGGAAAGGGGGACCTCAAAATCTCACATCCTGCTTATGACTCTGATAAGTCACAATCAGAGTCTCAGGGAGTACCGGTCCCTATATCTTCGTCAGGGCAGCACAACCCTGATGGAAAGGAGGACCTCAACATCTCATTTCCTAGTGATGGTACTGGCTCAAACCCACCAGTCCCTGAAGGAACCTCAGGGGACAAAGACTCAGGGGGCATGCAACCACCCACTGATATGGAACCTACACCCCCTCATGGCGTTGCGCATAACTTGGGAACTGACTCCGCGGACCAGGCAGAGACAACCCACTCTGTTCTCCTGGAGGGGTCAGGACCTGGCCACAACAAAGGCAAGCCCTCTTCTAAGGGGGAGCCGATTTTTGCCGCGGTTCCTACTCTTGCTGACTTACAAATGTACATCAATGAAGGTCATAAGAGGAAATGGTTGAATTTGAGGATGATGAAGTTCTAGCTACTGGGGAAGACATGGATACTGATGACCAACTTCTTACTTACAACTCCCCTCAGCACACTGAGCAACAAACTTCATCTCCTCCTCCTGAAGAACAAGAACCCCACCATCAACATCATACATCATCATCATCATCATCATCATCACATAAATCATCAGGCTCCTCAGACTTTGCTGCTGCAGTCTCTGAGTATCTGCAGAAGTATGACGACGTTCTTCCCCTCACTGAAAGGCAGCTGGTTAAATTCCTCAGGAAGCCAAATACTGCCCTCTTCAATGAGCTAATAACTGAGCAATGGGATGAACACACTGCAGCATCAACCTCTTATGCTGACTTCAGGGCGGCTGTTGAAGGGTCACAAGGTCAACTCAACAACCTCACAACCTCTACTGCACAACATGTCAGTGACTTGAAGACTTCCATTGAGAAACTGGGTCTTGATCAAGGGACGCAATTCAACAATTTGCTTTAGTCTCTTAGTGCCATTCAAGAGGAATTCAAAGATGACCCAGTTCTCATCACCAAGCTGACTGAGTTTATGGATTCCCAAAAGACCACCTCCTCCAACATTAGTGAACTTCTCAGGCTCCTCAAGGAGGTGGATCTTACTACTCTCAGGTCTCAGCAGGAGGCCCTTCATAAGTCAGTCTCTAATACCCAAGGATGCCTGACCCAGATCTCCACAGCCTTTGACCAGCTCTCTGCCAAACATAATGAGCTGGTCAACCACTACACCACAAAGGTCACCCAACTTTCTGAGGCTCAGGTCACCATGAAAAAGACATCTCCTCACTGAAGACAGAGACCTCAGAAATCAAGTGCATGGTCTCTATCATCCTGACCCTTCTTCAGTCCTCTCAAGTTCGCCCTGCTCCTCAATCAACATATGCTTCCACTGAAGCTCCAGCATCTGTTGAGGGGGAGAAACCAACTCCTGATGAACCAATTCCTGAGCCTACTGCTGAAGTCATCAGTGAAGCCGTCCCTCTTCAAAGCTTCATGCCAGGAACTACAACATCTTCAACACTGGTTGTTACTACCACTCCTATTCCAACTGAAGCAACAACCACAACATTCCCTGAATCCTCCTTCAGTACACCCCCACCCACTGACAAAGGGAAGGGAATCGTGGAGACTGAAGACTCACCTCCCAAACTTGTTAAGGCACCAAGAGAAGTGCGTCCTGATCCTGATGCACCAGTACTTATGGAAGTTATCTTGCACAATGGGAAAGTCTTCAGGGGAACCAATGAAGAAGTGGCTGCTGTCTTGGAAGAAAAGGATAGGATCAAGGCTGAATTGCTCACTAAGCCTGTTATAGCTGAAGTTGCCAAGGAAGTCATCAAAGAGATGAAGCAGAACATCAGGCGGGAACAATCCTCAAACTTTAGGCTAACCTAATCAAAGAACACAACCTGAAGGTCAAGCTGAACATTGAAAGAAAAAAGAGGAACTATGAGAGGTATGTCTGGACCATGACAAAGACCAAGGGTGAAGGTCCCATCACTGACATGATTATTCATGCAAACACTGATCCCCTAGCCATAACTATTCAAAGAGGACCAATGAAGTCTGAGAAGAATGCTCCCTTCAAGTTCTCAGCATATGGGATCAAGGAATGAGACATAATGGGACCCATCCTAAAGAAGAAGAAGAACAAGTGTGTCCCTGACCTTCTGGCTGCCCTAACAAACAAGTACGAGAAACTGGAAAGGGTAGCTAAAAGCTTAGGAATTGACCATCAGAAGGCACTTGCTTCTCAGGGACTAACAATCCCTGAACCAACTCAGAGCATAGGGAGGAAGAGGAAAGCAATAGGTCAGGAACCTAAACAATTCATTGTTGCACTTCACTACAACAGAACTCCCCCTGAAGGTGTCAAGTTCATCCCCAACAAGGTGATCAAGAACCCTGAGTTTGGAATCTTCTTCATAGACGAATTTCGTCAACAAGCCTTCCAGAGAGTCAGTGACATACACTTGGTGGAAACAACAACCCTTCTGGCCTACAAGCTGATGGCACTCCATGTGAAGAGCCCTGAGAATGATGAGTTCATCAGATTGATGGAGAAGATGATGAGTGAGAGACCCGACAAGCAGGTGTTGGTGTCTAAGAAAGCAAAACTGAAGCTCATGGGAATTAAGGAAGTCTGAGTACTTAACCCTGAGTATTTTGTTTAGATGATATGACTGATGTAATATTGATGAATAAAATGATGGCCCATATTTATTAAATCAGTGTCCTTTAATTGCTTTATAGTATCTTTAGTGTAAGAAGAAGCCCGATTGCTCACTTACACTGATCAAACACTTAGGCTATATTTATATCCAAATAGGGGGAGATTGTTGGGTCCATTCAGTACCCAAACTTCCTTAAACAAGGATTTGAATACAAATTATCCTAAGTGTCACATATCCTTGAACGTTCTCAGGTTACTAAGTGAACAATCACTCAGTGAGTTATCTTCAAGATGCCTAGGACGAGTCTAAGAAGAAGGATTCTCCATTCAATGAGGCGGAACTCCCTGAATGGCACCTAAGCCAAATAAGAAGATAATGGGTTCAGTGAGTGATGACAATAACTCACTAAACCCCAGTCTCCTCAACAACTATAAAGAATGAAGACTGAAGACCAAAGACTGAAGAACCTGAAGACTGAAAGAAAGGCGGGAAGGTTTGAACTGACTTAGAGAAATCCTTATCACTCTAAGGTCAAACTTTTCCTGAAAGGCTTCATAACAAGAACAGTGTCATCACTGTTACTCAGAAAGCAATATTGTCCTATACCCAAAATAGGTTCTTGTAACAGTGACAAAATACATGAGTATTTTGTCCTGATTAGCTTAGGTCATCTTTTGTCTTGTATTTAACGGTTGCTCTTTTTACTTGTCTATAAATAAGATCATAAGATGGAGTAAAAGGTGACAAGTTTGTGCAATTAATGCTTAGACATTCACAAACCACTTTTACTCCTGCAAAGAGCAACCTAGTCCCTGAGATAGCTCAGTGATTCCTTATAGTTGCCACTTAAGCTCAGCTTAAGTTTAGAGATGAGACAATACCATACTTGTCATTTCAATCACAAGTGTTTTTTCCGCAAACACTTGGGTATAGATTCTTTTGATTAACTTCTAATAATAATTTAAACGTTGAAAAACTCTTGTCCTTATCCTTTACATTTTTACTTATTTGTCTAGTTAATTAATACATTACTAAGTTTTGAAACACGGTTAGTTTAACTTTGCAGTTAATTCTAATCGTGTAACGGGAACAACAGTTATGCACGTCCACTTAAGAGATACTTAAATACGCCCAATAATCTACAAAGTGCCTAATGAACTCTGCAAGCCTTAGGGATCTTATTATTTGACAAAAGCTTGTCTATGGCTATGTAAATGTTCATCAGTGTCCAAAAATAGTCTTGTTTATGCTGATATTATTAGCGAAAATGTGTTCTAACGAATTGAGCAAAACTTTAATTCTTTTTGTCTATGAGGCTGGAAAAAAATATGTCTTTGCACAATGTATGTGTGGTGAATGGTGCTTGTTGCAAAAATACGCTATCGTGACCAGGGACGGATCTATGTAGCAAGTGTGGGGGCCGGTGCCTCTTATGATTAGCCGAAAAAGCTGAGAATTTTTTTTTTTTTTTTTTTTTTTTTTTTTTAATTTATTTTAATTATGACATTTTTTCGAAAGTGTCACCAACCAAAAACTCAAGTTGCCCCCCACCACATACTAAAATCCAACATTCAACACTTTAAAGTCTTATAAATCTTTCATCTCTAAGTAAAAATACTCGATTTATCATTACGATCATAGTTTTTTCTTCCGCAATTTGTTGCTATTGTTAAAAAAAAGAAAAAAATTCGCCCCCAACATTCTATTTTCCTAGGTCCGCCACTGATTGTGACTCGCTTTGTGAATAACATTTGTGTTTCATTTTATTGTTAACACGAAACCCAAGTGGTTTGATTGGATTTGTGACCCAAAAACTTCTTATAATATCATGTAATCTTTTTGATATCTAGCTCTTAGCTAGTTTTAATAAAATTGCTGTTCAAAAAGAAAATTAACATGGAGCATGCACATCAAATCCATGTCATAGTCACATAATATTATTATAAGAGCGCAATGAAATGTAATAGCGATTCAGTTTGGAAAGAGTTTCATTTTATGCAACATATAATTCGAATAAAAATTACGAAAATTTATATGGGATACATAAGACCAAGCTTGCAACTATATGTAACCAATGGTTCCTTTATTGTGAAAAATGAGATTGTACTTATTTTCTAACTTTAATTTCCTCATCAACCAAACACTAATCGATCTCCACGACGACTGCATATATAACATAGAGTTCTAGAGAGAGTTTTTCATTACCGTTGGTTAAATTCTAAATCGAAGGTACGTGGCATCGTGTTTCTACTTTCACGATCGGACATTTTTTGAAGACACGTAATAAATTAAATGCCAAATCAAGACAAATCGCTCTATAAGCTATTTTTCAACAATGGCTAGCTAGCTAGTCATTTTCTTGCATTCATGCATGTTGAAGAATGAAGTGAATATACGTTGGTCATAACAACAAATAATAGACATTGAGGACCACTTAATTGAATTATTTTGATCATTGAGTTCAGTGTAACATATGCATAGAGAGGGTATGATTAGTAGCACCCATTTAACTTAAATGGATGATCGATCTTATTATATATCTAAATCTTGTTTATATAATTTCTAGAAAGATGCACGTATGGGTGACGAGATCGTATAAATAAATATGCCAAATTAGATAAAACAAAATTAGTGCATTAGACAAATAGTGTTTAATGTTAGCTTATGATCAAATGGCAGTCATAATAAAAATAAAAATAAATAAAAAAAAATCAAAAAAAACAAGGGGGGGCTTCGATAGTATTTTTTTGGGGGCTTAGATAACTTGTCCTTAATACATATTATAGGACATTTTTAAAATTAAAGTAATCGTAAAAGAGTAGTTGCGTGTTTAATTTGGTTTAAAAAACAATAGAAAAACGTACAGAAACAGTTAGGAAATAGACAAAAAAAAAAAAGAAAAGAAAAGTCGAATGACAAGGCATATGGAACCTTGCATATATATAGCCATCTGATGAGCTAGTGGTGAAATTGACAGAAAACATTATTATACTTTTTTGTGAAACCATGATTTTCTATCTAACTTTATAACATTTTCGTAAAATACAAAAGCTTAAAAGGGACTGCCTTTCCTATCACACAGTCTCTTGAATCTGGCTGGACCAACGTAGCCACCGATGGCTATACAAAGAAAGTGTGACAAACATTATAGCAATGATTGTGTTGGTCACTTGTAGTGCACAAGTGATATACGCCCTCCGTCCATATTAAGTGTCCACAATGGAATCTTTGGATATCTCAAATTAAGTGTCCATATCGTATTTCAACCAATGAGATGAGACTTTAGTTGACAAAAATAATATTTGATTGGTGGAGAGTGTAGTTGGTGGAATATTCTAAAACTTTGTGTATTTTGAAAGTGAACACTTAATATGGGACGGAAAGAGTATATTTTTAGGACGAAAAGAGTAAGAAACTGTCTTAAAATAAAAGGATACTGGTAAGAGATGACACATCATGTTTATTCTCGTTCAAGAAATTGTTTCGCGTCTATTCTCTCTCGAGTGATTCCAAACTAGATTTCGGGTCCGAAAAAATGATCTTGAACGTCAGGCACAAACCATATACAAGTTTGGGTCTATTCACGTGCTCAAACAATTAAGCGCAATGCACTTAATTATTGCTACATGTACCACTAAAGAAAGCAAAAATATCTTAAACTCACAACACAACACAAATAATTTATACTAGTTTATAACTCTATGCATACATAACTGAATTGTGTACTAAAAACCTCTCCCCTCTAAGGCGATTTTGGCAATCCCATTCTAACCCTAAAACGCGACTGAAAACCTGATCGTTGAAGCTTTTTACTTACATCATTCTTGTTTGGGTTATGATTTTCACTCGTGGTTAATCATATATCTTTACAGGATCGTTTGTTTGTTTCAGTTTTAATCATTAGGGTTCCATAATCGTTTATTTTAGGGTTTCTTTTTCTATAACCGGTTTTAGGGTTTTTAATACAGATACTGATCGATCAATTATTCTATAATAACAAATCGTTTTTTAGGGTTTACATACTTCAAAGATCTACTTATTCTTCCTGGTGTTTTGGAAAATATTGGCGTGCAAGGTTTTTGTGTTCTGTGCCTCTATGGTAACCCTAATCGTCTTTACGTCGGTTGGTTTTTTATTCTAAATCTGCTCACTCAGGTTGGTTGGTTGTTTCTTTGCTGTTAGGGTTTATTTGGCTCATCGTTTGGATTTGTATAGTGTGGTTTATATGTTTTAGTTGAGGTAGAGGTGATGGCGTTAATGAGTCCGAAAGGGAGAGATGTTTTAGGAGAGGTAATGGCGTTAAGGAGAAACAAAGTCCTACGGCAGATGATCCTGTTAGGAGTAAGAATCGTGTTGATAAGGCTGTTGGTAATTCTGGTAATGTGAACTTGAATGTGGAACAAAAATTTGGCACAAGTCTTTTGTTGAATACGACGAATGATTCATGTGGGGTCATTAATGATGAGAGCACTGATTTGAATAAACATCCTAGTATAGTCTCGTCTGATAATACAAGGGCTGGCGATTTCGCTAGTATGGATTCGTCTAAAACTACTAATGCATCGACTTGATCGAGGGACCTATTTTGAATGAAAGTACTAAAGAGATTGGTTCGTATTGCTAAGTTTTTTAAAGGTGAATCGAGTGGGAAAAATGCCAATTTTTTAAAGTTGCTAGCACCGTCTGGCAAAATGGCGCCGATTTAGCTGTTTCAATGGACTCTGTCAACACTGTTCATGAAAGGATTAACAACACTGTTGTGGAAAACTATAAGGAGGGTTGAATATTTTTTACCGTTTTTAAAATTAATTCACTTTGAATACTTAACGTGATTTCAACTTAATGCAAATAATCAAACAATATAAGTAAAGCAAGTAAGGAAAGAAACAATCAAACCACAATACGGATGTTTATAGTGGTTCGGTCTATAAGGACTCTCTTCCTTGCTCTACTCCACTCCTCGAGCCTCTAACTCGAGAGTTTTTCTTTACTAAGAAACAAGCTCTCTTCTAGGCGGAGAAAACCTTTACACGTCGCTTACTCTTTATCCGGTACAAAGCTAAATACCGAGTTCTAGTTCGAGGTAGAACCAACCTAACGTCGCTTACACTTTTTCCGGTAGTAAGCTAGATACCAAGTTCTTTACAAGGGTACAACCACTCCCGACACTCTATGTGTTTTGAGGACTAAAACACTAACCGATCACTACTGAATGTTTGGTATAACTATGATGTGTGATAAACTACAAATCACACAGTATCTAATCTAACAAGTCTTGCAACAGTGTGTTGAAGCTTGTGATGCTTGATCTCTTTGCTACAAAAGAAAGATCACTACAAATGAAATGAATGAATGAATGGGTTAGTAATGTATGAAAGAATGTATAATGTAGTTTATGCTATATGAGTGATGAGTGAACATGAATGATCAGCTTGCTATTTATAGGCAAACTGATCACACAGTCCACGGATTTGGCGGACCCAAATTCTTGGGTCCGTCCTTTATGCAATTTGGTTCCGTCAGAACCTGACAACATATCTTTCAAAATCTTTCCAAATCTTGCCAAGATCTTACAAAATCCAATTCTTTGTTTGAAGATCTTTCCAAGATATTTACTAAATCTTCAAGATATCCTAAAGATATCCAAATGATGTATGCCATGATGTCATGTATATATTTCTATTTTAAGAATAAAAATGTAAACATGTAAATGTATATATGTATGCCCTATGTATATTCTAGTGATCATGTAGCATGTTATGATGAGTTTTTAAAGCTTATTACTATAGATGTAAAAGACTTTAACTTATAATTATGCTTTGTTAAAGATAAACTTTATAATTGTCATTAACAAAATATAGCAAAGATCGTAAAATATAAATAACGTTTATAGAATGATATTTGTATTAACAATCTCCCCCTTTTTGTTGATGACAAAACATAAATTTTATATTTAAGAAATGGAATAAGTAAAGTGTAAGTCTTTTAAAAATATAGATTAAAACTAGTTTTATGCAAATTTTGTAATCAATTTTGTCATAAAACATGTATGAAATGAATGATGTATGAGTTTAATCTAATCTCCACCTTTTTGTCGAAACAAAAATAAGAAATGCATAGCGGAACGCGATGAATGGCCCTTGGTAATTACTCCCCCTAATTTGGAGTACCAAGTATGATGCATGGATTTTGAGAACTTAATAGCTCCCCCTTGGATAATACTCCCCCTAATTGGAGTGCCAAGGTTATGATGCATGAATGAACCGACAAAAACAATAGTTAGTGTATGATATGCTCCCCCTTGATCAATACTTCCCGTTGCTAGGGTACCAACGTATATGATGCAAGGATTATGAATGCTACAAAATTCTGAGGTCCGTCCTTTATGCAATTTGATTCCGCCAGAACCTGACAACATATCTTTCAAAATCTTTCCAAATCTTGCCAAGATCTTACAAAATCCAATTCTTTGCTTGAAGATCTTTCCAAGATATTTACTAAATCTTCAAGATATCCTAAAGAAATCCAAATGATGCATGCCATGATGTCATTTATATATTTCTATTTTAAAAGTAAAAATGTAAACATGTAAATGTATATATGTATGTCCTATGTATATTCTAGTGATCATTGTGACAAATGGTAAATTTCCCCTAATATTTAATTCATGACAGTTCCATTATTATGACTGAATCACCATATTAGGCATTTACATGATTAACACGGAAAGCAGACATGCACATTTCATCACCTAGAAATCTCACCTAGAACAGTGAAATTATCACATCTCACAATATACTCACTATATTGTAGTAAAAACGGGAGGATATCCCAGTTTCACTCAGACTGACACCACACGCGCACCGGAGTCCAAACAGAAATTAATCAGGAACTATAATGAATACTTACATTCAGGTATTATAAAACGTCCATGAAAATACAATCGTCCATATTTAAAACGGTTCCGGAAAGGACCTGAGTTTGACTCAGTTTAACGAGACGCGGGTATAATATGCTACTCTATAACTAAACTTATCACTACACACTTAAATTAAATAAACTCACCCACTCACACTACTACCCAAAAATCTGCCATAGGTATTATCACCCTTTTGTTCGCCCCCTCCTTCTTCCCCAAAACCAGTCGAACCATCCCTTTCCTTCATCACTATTAACCTTTCTTTTTGACCTAGAAATCCTTGCCATATTCACGGGTCTAGAAATCGACACAAGTCAAACCTAGGATATCATCATTGAAGTAGAAATAGCACACAAATGGAAGGCTTACTCCTCCCAAATCCGAAAGACTCCATGGAGATACTCTCCGAAATCCTCCATTTAATCTGCCTCTCCAAGGGGTATCGAATCACAACTCAACAAAAACCCACCAAGATTCTGAGAAATTACTCAAGAAAGGATAAGTGTGGTGGTGCTTGTGGTTTGATTTGGAGTATTGGGTTATTCGGTTTGGAGCAGTGGGATTTTCGGATTGGAATTTCATTCGAGACCATTCATCTCCCAAGAATCATTGTAAGGCTTAGATTAGATTCGGATATTTTTTTATTTCTTTCAATTCCATTTATGATAAATAATTTTAGGTCGAATGAAAGATTAAACTAAGAGTTGTTTTGATTAGTTTCGGTTAATTAAATTTTCAGAAAGGATGATTGTTATTGAGGAATTTGTTAAGTGTTGTTGTTATGGTGTGGCGTAAGAAGCTAGAAAATTATAGAACTCGATTCATAGATTTAGAGTTTGATAGACATTGTGACTATATTGCGTTCGAAGGCCCTAGGAAACGCAGATTCATGGCTTGAATCTGGGAAAAACTTGTGGTAGTAAACAAATCATGTAGGATGGTGTGTTCTTGCTAGGCTGGTGTTAACGACCCCTGTGACTAACCATAGCCGAGAAATGACCACCCAAACTAGGTTCATTGGTGGTAAATATTGGCTGGAAAACCACCTCGCATAGGGGAGGTTTTAGTCAAGTTAATTAGTGACAAGTTAGACCCAACCCATGAGGGTTATACCCTCGGTTCAAACTATGTAAATGCTCACTCGAGCCTCAAACCAAAACCCCAAAAAGATAACACCAATTCGCCCTAACACAAACCCGCCAAGGGTTGTAGGTACTCATATGGGTACTTTCTTTTGACGGATAAATTTTAGGCCTCCATGTTAAGGGATTATAGAAGGTCTTAGGTCATAAGAAACTAGGTTCCACTAGAAGTCATTTTTGCCTCTTGTCGAGACATATAGTTGAGCCAAAAACCAAACCCATTGTTAACGCTTAGACATACAAAGCTTCAGAGTGGGTAATACTCGAAGCCTAGCCAAGGAGATAAGTTTTAGACCTTTGTTGGTAACCATTGTTCGGCCAAAGGAAATCCCAGGAAGACAACACAAGTCTCGTGAATATCTGTGTTCTTTTGTAATTTGTACCAGACCAAGCCCAAAAAGTGAAGCCCAACTAGGAGTTGAACACAAGCCCAACGAAGCCCTTTATTTTAATCCATGAGATGGGCCTGTGTCGAATGGCTTTGGCCCACCAGAACCCTTGTAGCTCAGTTGTGATAAAGCCCAACCCAGTTAGCGACCATTTATTTCCCCCCTCCTCGAATCCAGTGGGCCGCAGCCCAACTAGTGCTAAGTATACCATTCGGATAACATTTATAGAATTACTTGTTGCAAACATTAAAATCTACATAAGCCGTTCACGAAAGCATTTCGTAGTAACTAACATATACACATATATAAAACTGGTATAGACGAGTACACAATTTAATTTCATCTCGAATTAGCATAAATGTACATAAAAACTTGGATAGCCGTAATGTAAAACTCGACAAAGATAATTGAAACATTTAGACTATATTAGCACAATATATATATATATATATATATATATATATATATATATATATATATATATATATATATATATATATATATATATATATAACATTGTTTTACGATTTCATAAATGATATAACATATACTCGGTAAAATAGAGATATAAAAATTGACACACACTTGTTAAAAACATGGTACTCAAGTGAAATAAATGACAAATCAATCTCACGTTAAGTCTCGGCTATGACTCACGTTGGAGGATATATATATAAATTGACACTTACCTTTGTTATATTAAGACTAAGTAAATATAAACGTCACTAATAAAGAAACTAAGAATGGTATATCAACCCTGAACTGTACTTAGACAAATTTGACGATATATTTAGTTCTAAGCTAATAATGTGTAAAAATGAGTCATAATAGATTATTAATAACAAAGCAAACTTCGCTAGAATTTTAATTAACCAAGTTACTAAAACTTACGTTATATTAAATCTTCTCAAATCATGTAACTAGTAGGTAGTAAACGTCAAGTACGTTAGGCTTTACTTCAAAAATCAACATAATCGGACATGACGAACAAATTACACAACTATAATTATATATATATATATATATATATATATATATATATATATATATATATATATATATATATATATATATATAATACATCCCGACAGAATCCATTTAGGCTTTGGATAGTTCAAGATCCCCAAATTCCTCATTTCTATGCACATAAGTCATCCATAGAGCCAAACCCTACCAGTTTCTAGGAAAACCCTTCGTAACCTCCCTTACTGCCACACTAGCGACAACAACCACGTAAGCATTCTGAAATACTGAAATTAAACATTCTGAAAGAACTCAATTTAATACTTGAAACTGAGACATGATTATTTAATATAGGTCGCGTGTTGGTGCCATACCTCCTTGCATTCACTACATCCATTGTTAAGGTGAGTTTATAGCCCCTTTTTACTTATACTTATTTTTTGGGGTGAGAAACATGCAAAACCAATTTTGTGGATCATTAATACTATTTATACCAATGTTATTGCGCAGTTAGCCTAAGTCCTGATATGTCCCCTACTGCCCGAATTTCATGAACCGTTAATTCTCGTCAGGAAGCGTGAATATTATAAATAGATCTATTAGGAGTAACGTCCCCGTTCGGTTTGACCGGATAGGCAAACGAGCGTATACCATATCAATGTACAAGTGTCTGGGATAAACACTTGCCAGGGCTTTTATTATTTACATGCTTCTAGAGCATGCAGACCTGTTAAAGCTTCGGTTGCATAAACTTAGTGCTAGCGTAATAAAACATATATGCTCAAATAAAAATTGTTGGTCCAAAAATGATATAATTGTTTTAACTGAAACCTATGAACTCACCAGCTCTTTGCTGACTTTTAGCATGCTTTTCTCAGGTATCTAGATTATGCAAGTGTGGCAAGGATTGGCAAGGCGGCAGACTTATACTTTTGACCAATGCATTTTAAATAAATGATTAAGACTTGTTTTTGAGGGACCAGTAAACTTGTAAATAAATTGCAACCTAATGATTGTTATAATTTGAAGAAAGCAAATGTGTACGTTTTATAAAGTGTGTAATTGGTTCTTCGTTACCTTGTGTTATGATCTCCATTTCAGTAGCACCCCATGACATTAATGCTTTCGCAAATTCAGATTTTGGGGGTTTTACAATCATGTAGCATATTACGATGAGTTTTTAAAGCTTATTACTATAGATGTAAAAGACTTTAACTTATAATTATGCATTGCTAAAGATAAACTTTATAATTGTCATTAACAAAATGTAGCAAAGATCGTAAAATATAAATAACGTTTTTAGGAAGATATTTGTATTAACAACTGTGTATGGTTTCTTTTTGGGCAAACGTGTTGCGTACCCGATAGTCGAGAACTATGTAAATAATACTTGGAGTAAGTTTGTTCTAGTTAAATCACTGATGAATTCTAAAGGTGTACTCTTCTTCAAGTTTAATTCTAAATACGCGATGGATGCAATGCTTGAAAATGGTCCGTGGTTAATTCACAACGTGCCACTAACACTACAACATTCTATGCTATTCGAGGGGACTTTTTGGACCTTTCGACGGGTACATGTCCCCGCCAAAAACTTTCAGCGGGGACTTGTCCCCGCCGAAAAGTCCCCGCTAACTCCTTCTTGCTAATACTTTTGGCGGGGACAATTTCATCTTTTGGTGGGAACAAGTAGGACCTGCAGCCTTTGATCTGGACAAACTTAGTCCAGCGCGGCATTACTTTTGGCGGGGACAAAGGTCCTTAATTAACCAGAAAAGTCACTTAATTAAGTGATTATGATAATTAATTAAGTCTTTTGGCGGGGACATGTCTCAGCCAAAAGAATCATCCACTGTTGCAATAAATTCTTTTGGCGGGGACATATCCCCGCCAAAAGCCTCCAACCCATTTTGCAGCATATTGCTGCAAAATGGGTAATTTCCAGATATTTTCCGGAATTTTTCTGAAAAAAATATACAACATCACAACCTGTATATCCAAATGCTACAACACCACAAAAGACTCTCGCATCACAAATTCGCTAAACATAATATCATGCATATCCAAATTCGCTAAGTTAATATAATCATGCATATGTATCCAAATTCGCCAAAAACGGTTCAAAAACCGTGATCACATGATCATCTACAAAACTATACATAAGCTAGCTATCCGCAAAATGGTCCAAAAATTATACATAAGCTAGCTATCCGCAAAATGGTCCAAAACTATACGCGGGGAACAATTTCCTAACACATAAACGACATAAACACATAATAATCCATGTAAATCTCCACAACTTTGTCCATAACCCCAAAACAAATATAAATCACCCATGGGACCCAAACAAGCCATACGCTACTCCCCACTCCCCCCACTCCCCTCCCCGGTACCTCGAGACTCACCCTGTGAAGCATTTTGTGATCCCGATGTCCCCAGCGTGCCACTCGCTAGCCGCTCGGTCCAACCCGGCTGAGTCCTGGCCCAATCCATCAAAATATCAAGTTGTGTCCTTTGCGTGGAGAGCTCCTCGGATTGTTTATGCATGGTTTCCTGCAGCGAGGACGAGGAGGCTTGCTTGGGGCTCGTGAGGCGCTGAGGGTCGTCTTCTGACCACATCCGGGTAACACTGGACCTACGCCAGGAATATGACCGCGCTGCTTAGCACCGATCACGTGGCGCATAATATCGAGGTCAGTCATAGTCGTCCCGACGGAGGTGCTCTCTTTCCGCATCCGTATCATCTCATTCTGTTTAATTACAAAAAAACAAGAAAAGTAATATATAAGTCGTGATTTATTATATTGCATTAATGTGGGTGAGTTTTTGGAATTAAATTATACTTATGTTGGGAACACGTTTTGTAATATTTCAAGTATTGTTCATTTGTATTAGGTTGCTTAGGCCTTTAGGTTTGTTATTAGGCCCAGCCCGTGTAGAAGGCCCATGGGCTGTGTCATTTTATCATTTATTATTGTTAATTATGTATTATATTAATCATGTAGGGCTAGTAGCCCAACCTCATGTAAAACTATAAATACCCCTCCCATCCAAGGGAAGGGTGTTGGTTGATGAATTAAGAAGGTTTATTGTTAAGTGTGTGTAATCATCTCCCTTCCATCTCTTTCTCTCTCTAGCTTTCTCTCTCTAGATCTAGTAGGTAATTAGTGGTAGCTTAATTCATAAAAGTGTAAAACATCAAGTGGTATCATTCGCCAAGGGGTAATCTAGGTTGTTACAAGATTAGATTTAAGAAAAAACTAAAAAATCCGTAGATTTAGAGTCATCAGACTAGTTACTGTTCATCAGATAAGTTGTTTAGTCGAACGAATTAGGGTAATCGAACGAGATAGGTCAGTCGAACGAGGTGTCTTAGTCGAACAAGCAGGGTGATCGAAGGAGGATACTTCATCGAAGGAGAATTCAGTCGAACGAGCAAAAGGGTAGTCGAGTTAGACTTACTCTTCCAATTGATCGAACGAGCTTATTGATCGAACGATCTTACTTGATCGAACGAGCTAATTTGATCGAACAAGTTACTTAATCGAACGAAGTAACCTTAATGGAACGAACAATCTTAATCGAACGAGAATACCTTAATCGAACGAGAAACCTTAATCGAACAAGCAATCTTAATCGAACGAAAATAGCTTAATCGAACGAGAAACCTTAATCGAACAAGCAACCCTAATCGAACAAGCAATCTTAATCGAACGAACTAACTTAATCGAACGAGATAGTCGAACGAGAATACCTAATCGAACGAACTAACTTAATCGAACAAGATAGTCGAACGTGCTTACCTGATCGAACGAACTTAGTCGAACGTGATTACCTGATCGAACGAGATAATTTTTTCTTGGATTTCGTACAAGTTTCTAATCTTCTAAACAACAACCGTCTTTATCCTTTAAAGATCCTTAACCGTTTCAAGCTACTACAAGATGTCTCAACCACCACACTTTAATTACTACTACCAGCTATAGCAATATCCTCAGCAACAACAATACTCTCAACAACAACAACAATTTCCTCAACAATATCCACAACATCATGCATATGTGCAACAACATCAATTCATTCCTCCACCGCAACTATCCCCACAACAAATAATGCAAAAAAATTACCTTCAGAACAATCCTTCAGTGTCCAGAGAACCTCACTGGTTTCATAAGATGTGTGAAGCTATAAGCAGTCAGCAATCTCGTCATGAGGCTGGAAATCAAGATATTCCACCCATGTTAACACCTGGAAACTATGTGCAGTGGGAAAGTAGGTTTCTCCGATTCGTTGAACTCCGCAAACCCCATGGACCGTATCTGAAGCATGTCATCACTGTGGGGCCCTTTCCTGAACCAGTAATTGTTGTTCCAGCAACTCCTGAAAGAGAAGAAACATCCACCCCTATTGCTGTTTCTAGCTATACAGCCGAACAAGCCTTACAACAAGAAGCAAATGGAATGGAAATGGCATTCATACTCCAGGGAATTCCAAATCCCATCTATCGAAGTGTTGATGCTCAGAAGACTGCAAAGGATATGTAGGAACATGTGCATCTTCTGATGGAAGGAACAGAGCTCAATCAGGAAGACCTTGAATCAAAATTGTACATGGAATTCAACAATTTTGTTATGGAACCAGGAGAGACAATTGAATCATACTACCACCGCTTCACCAATGTTGTTAATGACCTTGATCGTCATGACATGAAGTTTCCAAGGATTGCAATCAACTCCAAATTTCTGGGATGCCTAGGTCCTGAATGGCAGAAATATGCAACGTTTGTTAGGCAATCAAAGAAGATTGGTGAGATCAAATATGGATTGATTTATGATTTTCTCAAACAACATCAATCAGAGGTGGACAAAGAAGTAGCAGCAAGAGGAGGTTTCATACCAGGACCACAACCTAATTCGATTGCACTAATGGCTCAACCAAACTTCTCTCTACCTTCTCAGGAATTTGGAAACTCATCTTATCAACCAAGTTTTCAACCTCAAAACCAACTTGTCCCATATGAAACACCATCTCAACAATCAGGCAACCAAATGGTAACCTACAACAACACTGACTCCAACTTTTACACCAACAGTGAATATGATGATGAAGAAGAAGCTTTCAGTTCCCTCAATGAAGCATTTGGGTTGATTGCTAAAGCATTTGGGAAATTCACAAACAAATCAAACAACCGCCTTCGCTCATCTTCAAACACAAGGAATCAGGCAGTTGTTAATGATGGTAGGGTAGAAATTCAGAACAGATCATCGGGAAGGTTTGGTTCAGGGAACAGAGGAGGATATGGCTCACAAAGGTTTCAAGCTGGAGAACAAAGGTTTCAGTCTGGGGGTAATAGGAATTATATGGGGGCAGATCAGAACAGGAATCAATTGAATGGAAAAGAATCAAAAGGCATTGCAAATACCTCGATTACATGCTACAACTGTGGAGGGAATGGTCATATGGCTACTGCATGCCCAAAGCCTCGTACTATGGGCAGTGCATACCACAAAGAAGCTCTCTTGATGGCACTTAAGGATGAGAAAGCAAGCTTGATGAATGTGAAAGAAAACAGCTTCATGGCAAATGCAGACTCAGAAGATGATATGGAGGATCTTGAGGCAAATGCAGCTGTCATGCTCATGGCTAATATGCAGGAAATGAATACATCCGAGACAGGCCCGGTCTATGATACAGACGGTCTTTCTCAGGTACTTGATCCACCATGTTTACTACATGAGATTGCTTCACCTTCCATATCTTCATTCTCAAATGAACGTTCTATTCAAAATAATTCACCATTCTCATCTTCTTTAGATAATCAAATCAACACTGATATATCATTTGATGATGATAGAACAGTCGTCTCATTTGATGATCTAATAGAAGATGACAATCATGATCAGATTGAACAAAATGAAAATTTGACTAATCAAGATTCGGAGCTTCAGGCCTTAATAATGACCACCCAATCACATATTGAAAAATGCAATGAAATCAATAAAAATCTGAAAGAAAAGATTGCGTTGTTAACAAGGGATAATGAGTGCTATCAACAACAACTTTCTGGATATCTTAAACAAGATAAACGTGAAAAAGGTTTTGAAATTGCTTTTCAACAAGAGTACGTAAAAGTTCAAGATTTGCAAAACCAAATACGTGAATTAACCGATTCTAAGGCTGAGCTTCTCTCTCAAAAAGAAAAGGATCAATTTGAATTCAAAAAACAAATTGATGCTTTAACTTCTGAGTTGTTAAAAACTCAATCAGAGCTTTCAACATCTCAGCAGGATCTTCTTGACGAAAAGCAAGCCACAAGGAAACGTGTTGACTCATATCTTGAGGAAATTCTGGATCTGGAAACCAAACT
This sequence comes from Artemisia tridentata subsp. tridentata, assembly GCA_021014915.2. NCBI lineage: Eukaryota > Viridiplantae > Streptophyta > Magnoliopsida > Asterales > Asteraceae > Artemisia > Artemisia tridentata. The sequence goes on along the minus strand of CP139502.1, from coordinate 166,670,267 downwards.
CAAAGATTTTCAAAATGTTGTGTATAAAACGGGTAATTCTGTAACACAAATTCAAAAACTGACTGTGAAACCAAGTCCTAAAGGAGTAAGTTTTGCACTTGGAAGTGACACACCCCGTAATTCACAGAAAGCACTCAAAGATAATCCTAAGTTATACAATGCAACATTTTTGTTAGATGATTCCTTTCAACGTGTTGTTATGTATTCTGTTGATGAAGAAACTGATTTTCTTGCAAACAAGATTGAGGGTCGATCAAATTCACAAAACAAGTTTTCAAGTTTACATTATGATTATAATGAACGACCTCACATAAGCAAATCATTTGTGCCACCAAAAGATAAACCAGAACAAACGCTGATACGTACCTCAGATCAAATATATCATCTCTCCCAAAATGATGAACATCTCAACAATTATTTGACAGAGAATGATGTTGATCCACAAATGCCTCCAGCTTTTAAAATTGTCAAACATTTTGAGACATTTATGGAAGACATCAAATTTTTAGAAATTGAAATTGAGTTTAATTCTAAAATCACTGTCTCTTCTTTTTTCTCTCCTGTGGAAAAAGAAAAGATAGAAATTCTTCAAAAGAAAATTTTACCTCATGTCAAACACTTGAAGAAATGTGCATCTCAATGGGAAGAAGATCTAGTTGACGAGGTTCTATCAATGAAGAACATTTTCAAAGCTAAAGACTCCAAAATTCAAAAACAAAAAGTTCAAAAGAAGAATTTGGAAAAAGAAAATGATCGACTCTTGCAAAATGTTCTTAGTTGTGATGTTGTTTCTGTGTTGATGAATGCACTTTATGAATCTGGTAATGAGTGTCTTTTGAATAATCATGTTGTTGATACAAAGTTGTTGCAAATCGAAATTAAGAATCTAGTGAAAGAGAATGATGATCTTCGACAAATCAACAATGATGTGGAAAACAAAGTTTTTAATCTTCAAAAAAGGCTTGATTGGTGTCAAACTCAAAGTGCTGAATTTGAACTAAAATTTCAACATCTCATAGGGTCTTTATCATTTCAAAACAGTCATGTTCCTGAAAAGTTTAAGGAAACAAAGGCTTTCTTAAGACTTAAACTGTTTCAAAATGAAAAGGAACTCGATGAAATTCTTCAAAACAGGAATGACACAGTCCGCCTTAACAGAAAAATAGATTCACAAAATCAAGAATTCCAACACATCATTGTTGATCTGAAGAAGAAAATCAAAGTTTTAGAAACAGGCAAAAACAAAGTTGATAAGATTGTACCAAGGATGCAAAAAGTAGACAGCGCACCTAAGAATGCATCATCAAAGATAACCACTAATGCTCTTACTTCACCTTCCACAGGATTAGTTGACACATCTAAGGGTAGAAGATCCAAGACCACCAAGAGACCAATGAAGACTAGTATCTGGCTACCTAAGAGTGAAACATCTAAGAATGGAGAAGTAGAAGATAATGCATCTAGTGAGAATAAAACGCATGTTATGTCTAAGATAGAATCTAGCTTGGTTAAGTGTAATTCTACAAAAGATGTAATGAATGCTGAATCTTTAATAGTTATGAATGATGTTAATGCTTCTTGTGTGTTTTGTCATACTCGTATCTTATCTGGTAATCATCAAAACTGTGTTGCTAAAACTTTGCTGAAGAGAAAAGCGAAACGAACTAGTGGTCTCCCTAAGTCTAAAACAGCTGCCAAATCAATTTTAGGGAAGTCACCACTAGCAGCTTCTAAGCAGACCATAGTTGCACCCATAGCTAATCACAAAAAGAACAAATCACCTAGCACATTCCTTAGGAAGAAAGCAGCAAGTAGTAGGAAATGGCAACGTTGGCTAGAGAACACAGCAAACTTTAAATGGGTTCCTAAGCTACTTAAAACATGTGTTTCTAACCCGACGGGTCCAACCGTTACTCCATCTGTTTCTACCAATTGTGATGCAGGTGGTTCAAATCGTTCTATGGATTGTTGATAGCGGCTGTTCCCGACACATGACCGGCAATCTCAAGCTTCTCAAAAACTTTGTTGCAAAGTTTATAGGAACGGTCAGGTTCGGGAATGACCACTTCGCCGCAATCATGGGTTATGGCGACTATGTAAATGGGAACATAGAAATTAGTCGTGTGTACTATGTTGATGGCCTGGGTCACAATTTATTCTCGGTTGGTCAATTCTGCGATGGAGACTTAGAAGTAGCATTTAGGGAGAAAACCTGCTTTATTCGTGATCTTCAGGGAAATGATCTAATGAAAGGAAAACGGGGAACTAGTCTTTACACCATCTCCTTTGAAGGAATGACAGCTTCAACTCCTATATGTTTACTCTCCAAGGCTCATCCCACAAAAGCATGGTTATGGCATAAACGATTGTCTCATCTTAACTTCAAAACCATGACCGACCTGGCAAAGAATAAATTGGTAGATGGTTTACCAAAATTCAGATATGCCAAGGATCATCTGTGCTCTGCATGTGAACAGGGTAAAAGTCACCGAGCTCATTTTCCACCAAAAACAGAACATAGCACAGACCACGTCCTACAACTGCTTCATATGGATTTGTGTGGTCCAATGCGGGTTCAGTCTGTAAATGGGAAATGATATATTCTGGTAATAGTGGATGACTACTCAAGATGGACATGGGTTTACTTTCTCCACACAAAAGATCAAGTTCCGTCTATAGTTACCACGTTTCTCACAAAAATTCAAGTGCAAGTCCGCAACACCGTCAGAATCATTCGAACCGACAATGGCACTGAATTCAAAAACCAAATCCTTCGGGAATTTACAGAGAAACATGGGATTGTTCACCAATATTCTATAGCTCGCACCCCTGAACAGAATGGCGTAGTTGAATGACGAAACCGTACACTCGTGGAGGCAGCTAGAACTATGTTGATCAATGCCCAATTACCAGATTATCTTTGGGCTGAAGTTGTTAACACTGCTTGCTACACTCAGAACTGCGGGATGATCACCAAAAGACATAACAAAACTCCATATGAGCTCATACAAGGGAGAAAACCCAATATCAACTACTTTCATGTTTTTGGAGCGTTATGCTACCCAAAGAATGATAAAGATGATCTTGGAAAATTGAAGGCAAAAGCAGATATAGGGATATTTGTTGGTTATTGTGAGAACTCCAAGGGATACAGAATTTGGAATCGTCGGACCGGAGACATTCAAGAGACGATACACGTTAATTTCGATGAACTCACAGAAATGGCTTCTGAGCAAGACCGCTTGGAACCCGCACACAACCGCTTGAACTTCCCAGAATCTTCAGCTGAACCATTACCTTTCAAACGGAAAGATCTGGAAGATCTGTTTGCTCCTATGTTTGATGATAGTTTGGTTAAAAGTACATCAGAGGCTTCCACAAGTTCCGCTGCTCAACAACTCCCAAATCAAGCACCTGATCCATCAGCATCTACCTCTACAGTAGTTGCTGATGATGCACCACAACCTGAACCATCATCATCCATAGATAAAACACTTCCACCAGCAGTTGAAGATTCTTCTCCCATTTCTAATCAAGTTCCAACACCGTCAGACTTTGACGGAAATGCATTTTTCAATCCATTTGCTCTACCCCCAACCATTCCCGAACCAGGAGAATCCTCCTCGAGCAACATGGAACCGTCAAATCTGAATCACAACATTCAACACTACCCATCTACTCATAAATGGACAAGGGATCATCCGTTAGTTAATGTGATTGGCAATCCAGATAAACCAGTTATGACACGACAGAAACTCCACACAGATGGTGAAACTTGCATTTACGCTCTCACCGTTTGTCAAGCTGAACCGAAAAATATCAAAGAGGCCATGACTTATGATAATTGGATTGAATCAATGCAAGAGGAGTTGGATCAGTTCAAAAGATTGGAAGTCTGGGAACTCGTTGAAAAACCTGATGGAGTTTATGTTGTGGGCTTAAAATGGATTTGGAAAAATAAGCTGGATGCAGAAGGCACGGTTATTCGTAACAAGTCTCGGTTGGTAGCTAAAGGGTTTTGTCAAGAGGAAGGAATTGACTTCGAGGAATCTTTTGCACCAGTGGCTAGGCTTGAGGCAGTTAGAATGTTCCTGGCATACGCGGCTCATAAGAACATCACCGTTTACCAAATGGACGTGAAGACAGCATTCCTGAACGGACAACTTCGTGAAGAGGTGTATGTATCACAACCTGACGGCTTCGTGGATCCAGAACATCCTAATCACGTATACAGGCTTAAGAAAGCTCTCTACGGCCTTAAACAAGCCCCGAGGGCATGGTACGACAAACTTTCTGCATTCCTTATTGCTAATCATTTCACTAAAGGCTCTGTAGACCCGACTGTAACACCCCGACCCGACAAGGGCAAAGATGTCACAAGTACATGGTTTCATATCAGAATAAACATAGCATCCTCGAATAAAACAGCGGAAATCAATACATAAATCAAAAGAGTAAGTCATCAAGACTTAATTACAAAGGTAAGACAGAAATAATGAAATACATAACAAAATCCAAATGGTGAAATAATCCAACTGAAACAAACTTCACTCAGATACACTCTTCCCAAAAGCCATACCCCAGCTCCTAGCTTAAATACCTGCCGCGGGAAAAGAAACGCGGCTGAGCTACACGAGCTCAGTGAACAGATATAACGGTAACAACAATAATAATGAAATAGGGAAAACGAAAGGAATCATACATGATGTGATAATAGATGAGAAGAAATAAAAAGGTTATACAGAGATATAAGAAACATGGATGGTATCATGAGTAATGGTGAAGTAATCAAAAGATCCCAACAAGCCCAACATACCAAGCCCAGTACAGAGATAAATCCAGTATCGTACCATAGGGTATCAGTAATGGAAGGTAAAGGTCATAAGTCTATAAGGTGCATGGAAAACAGTAATCCTCTACGAGCCCAGAAACATGAACATGAAATCATAATCATACCGCCATGTAGAGAGATGTTCCTCTCACTAATCCCAGGAATCAGAAATGGAGTAGCTAGCTCCCAGAGTGTGAAAGACGTGTATCGCACACACCATCAGTCACCATAAATAATATATCATGTAACAGGTCAGGTCAGGTCAAGTCTAGGATGCATCCATACGCCCCAGGTGGCCAGAGTCTGCCTCTACGTAAATCATAATCATAACAGGGACGGGATAGGTCATCACTCTCCTACCCTAGAGTCATGCCATCGGTGCATCGACTGACATGGACATGAAACCCTCATGCCTAGTGAGTGGCTCGTAGTATCAAACTGTGGGTTAAGGTCAGGTATCATGTATCATGTGTTAGGTGTCATGCATCAGGAATCAGTATCATGTACTAGGTATCAGGTTCAAGTATCGGGTGTCAGGTTCAAGTATCAGGTGTCAGGTTCAAGTATCAGGTGTTAGGTTCAAGTATCAGGTGTCAGGTTCAAGTATCAGGTGTCAGGTGGTCCAGGTCATGATATATATCAGGGTTCAAGACATGGTTTAGAACAAAGGATCAGGACAGGAGTTCAAACAAGGGTTCAAGTTGAATGGTTCATATAAAATATTTCAGAGTTCAAGTCAGGGTCTAAAGTAAGGTTCATGACAAATCATTATAAGAAAACAAGCAAGGCTCACTGAACAAGGAAACATAAAATGAACCAGAAATCAGAAAATGAAACGAAGGCACCTTACTAGAGAAGGGCAGAATATCTGTACCTTAGTGATCAAGTAAGCAAGTGAAATGGCAGACACAGATAGAACTTCTCCTCCTTGACACCTAGAGGAGTAGAGACAGAATTACTACGGATCCCATGTTCATATTAAGTACTCTTTATATTTAGCAGGTTTCCATTTTTAGAAAGTTTCCATATTTAGAAAGTTGGATCAACATTCTTAGTTAAATCATTATTTCTGGAATTAGGGTATCTCTTATCACATTTACATATTAGGTCCTTAAGAATTCACAATTTACACTTTATACCCTTTAGTTTCAAAAGTTACACTTAAGACCCTTAATTTATCAAAGTTTCACAATGGTCACTCATTTTATCATATTATAAGAATGTATCCTCAATTTTACAGAATTTACACAATAGGTCCTTCTAGTTTACAAAGTTACATATTTAGTCCTTTAATTTATAATTTCAACTTTATATTATTAATAATTACATATTAACCCATTAAATCACCAAATTTACACGTAACCCCATGAATAGATTAAATTACTCAAAACAGCCCCAAGTTTCAGAAATTACAAGTTTAGTCCCTCTATTTAATAATTTTATAATTCGAGCCATAATAAAACCCTAAAAACATTTTAACCCTCTAAAATACAAAAATGACATTAGACCCCTTCCTTTTATATTTTTCCCAGCAAGTACATGATCTAAATTAAGTTTTAAAACTGACCCACAAGTTTTAGAAATTACAAAACACACCCTTAACTTATTATTTCCAAATCGTTACACATAAAATCTTGTCTAAATCGAACCCTATTAATCCAAATCATTATACCATCATTCTATCATCATTATACCATGTTAATTTCCAGGTTTCATTACCTCAAAACCCTAGCTCGATCGGTTTGATAATTTTCCCAAAATTTTTCTTTTATTCTTTTTAATTTCTTTAAAATTGGTAAAACTAAATAAATCAAGAATAATTATTTTAGGCCTTAACAATTCGAAATATAATTTTTCCCAGATTAGTATGATCATATGGAGTCCAAATAAAATAAATATGAAGCCTCAAAAATTCGAATTGAATTATTTAGGGTTTATACACGTTTTTAAGATTTAATTCACAAATAATTGTTAGATCATGCATGGATCGACTTTTACATTTTATTTGGTGTTCATAACATATATAGGGTCTGAGAAAAATACCAAATCAAGATTCGAACGTGTAGAACGAGACGCACGATTTAATATGTACGCGAATAGCCAAAATGCACCATAAATCACCACGACTTCAAAAACGATCTAAAAATCATGAAACCAATTTTCACAGGTCACATATGATGTGAGGAACACCATAAAAATAAGAAACGAATTTTCCAAGATCGAATGAATCAAAAATGGAATTCTTACCTTTCGGATTGAATTAAACAAGAATTTTCGAAAACCCTTGAATCCGGCCACCAAAATTCAAAGTATTATTTTTCTAGGACTCTTGAGACCCTTAAGAACACAGGAAAAATAGTGTTTCACTTCCAAAAATTCGAATGGATGAAGAGAGAATTATTTTGTGTATTAGGGTTTGATCGGATTGGAATTTTGAGAGAAAAAATATGTGTGCTATGTGAATTGTGAAGTGAACGAGTTTTAGAGGAATAAAAGACCAAAATTTCGGGATTTTGGTCAAATGATTTAATGGCATGATTATCTCCCCTTAATTTCCATTTAATTCCATTAAGTTTCCTTTTTATTAATTCATAACTTTGAATTTAAATTCTATATTAGGCGCCCAAGGGCAATTTGGTAATTTTCATGGCTTGAATAAATGTTAAATGAAGTTGTTAAAATTATTTGGGATCATAACTTGTTCATTGCTAGAAGTTTGGAATTTATTTTGTGCTTTACATATATTTTATTTAGGTTTTAAATTCCCAGGGGCAATTTGGTCATTTTACATGTTTAGGATTTTCGGGTATTACACCGACTTTGTTTATACAAAAACACAGGGAGGACATTCTCATCGTACAAATTTATGTGGATGACATCATTTTTGGGTCTACCCACAAAAAGTACTCTAATGCTTTTGCAAAACTTATGAAACAAAACTTTGAGATGTCCATGATCGGTGAACTAAACTTTTTTCTAGGATTACAAGTTCACCAATCACCTCGTGGTATATTCTTGAGTCAGTCTAAATATGCACAAGAGATATTAAAAAAGCATGGAATGGCATCTAGTGACACCTATAACACCCCTATGTCTTCCTCATCCCCGAAGCTAGATGCTGACATTCATGGGAAACCCACTGATCCTACAAATTATCGTAGCATAATTGGGTCTCTCATGTATCTCACCGCTAGCAGACCGGATGTTGTATTTGCCACATACCTATGTTCACGCTATCAGTCTAACCCAACAGAAAGACATTTATCTGCTGTTAAAAGAATCCTTAGATACATCAAGGGAACCATTAATTTGGGGATCTGGTATCCCAAGGATTCTGGTTTTGCACTAACTGCTTTTTCAGATGCGGATCATGCGGGATGTATTGATACAAGAAAGAGCACATCCGGTGGTGTTCAATTCCTAGGTGATAAGCTGGTGTCCTGGCAGTCAAAGAAGCAAGATTGTACGTCGCTCTCATCAACGGAATCAGAATATGTAGCCATGTCTGCCTGTTGTGCTCAAATCATTTGGATGCGATCACAATTGATGGATTATGGTTACATATTCAACAAAATACCGATGTACTGTGACTCCAAAAGTGCTATCGCTATCTCGTGCAACACAGTGCAACATTCCAAGTCCAAACACATCGCTCTCAGATATCACTTCATCAAGGAGCATGTGGAGCAGGGTACCGTTGAGTTGTATTTTGTGGGAACAGAACACCAATTGGCGGATCTTTTCACGAAGGCTTTACCTCATGATCGTTTTGTGAAACTGGTTCACCAAATTGGAATGAGATGCTTGACTCCTCTAGAATTAGGAAACTTTCTCAAGAACAACTAATCGAGTCATGCTCTCTCACTATCTTGTATATATTTAAAAAAAAAAAAAAAAAAAAAAAGAAAAAAGAAAAAAAAAAACACTATTAAGGTGTGCAAATATAAATTTTCTTCAAAATATGATTTCAATCTTTCAAATTATTTATGATATTTCAAACATTGATCATATTTTGAGGGGGAGATATCTGTGTACACCATTCACATTTCTTCGTCATCTAATCATTCTTCATGAAAATTATCTATCTCATCAAGACTATCAAGGGTTTAAAAGAATAATAAGTTGGACATAAAGGACTTAAAAGTGTTAACTTATAACATCTAGGTTAGTTTTGGAATGTAAAATGACTAGGTTAACAAGTTTAAGGACCAAAGGTGCCAAATGTTGAAAGTTTCTTTGGATTATAAAAAGAAGACTTAGTCAAAACACATAAACAACACTCTCATTTTCACCTCACTCTCTCTCTATCTCGTCGAACGAACCAGAGCCCGCCTATTTCATCGAACGAACTCAAAATCATCAGTTTTTTTAATCTTGATCGATTGTAAGCATTCATTAGGTCTCAATATCGATTGTTTAACTGTTGTTGAGTGTTATTTGCTTATTATAACTGTTAGCATATCGATAAGAGACAATCGAATTAGGCGTTTCTTGAACTATTGATTTGAGAACCTATTGAGTGAAATTAAGTATGCTTAACAGGTTATGATGTGTTGTGTAAAAAGGGTTTATCGATTGTATGTATGTTCGTGACTTAGGGTTTGTATTAATAGTCGAACGAGTGTTAAATGGACTGCTTAGACTGTGTGGATTATTGCTCAATATGTATATGATTTCTGAGGAGATTGAAGGACTCAAGAAGATCATGTTATCTCCGAGTTAGGAGATAACATCCAATTACGTCGAACGATTCGTTTTTTAGTCGAACGACTCAAACTAGTCGAACGACTAAACCTAGTCGAACGAGTAAATTTAGTCGAACGACTATTTAATCGAACGACAAGTTTAGTCGAACGACCAATTTAGTCGAACGAATAGTTTAATCGAACGACCTAACTAGTCGAACGAGCAAACTAGTCGAACGACCAAATTAGTCGAACGACCAAATTAGTCGATCGCTCTAATCAGTCGAACGACCATTATAGTCGAACGACCAAAATTAGTCGAACGACCTAAATTAGTCGAACGACAAAATTTGTCGAACGACCTAATCAGTCGAACGACCAATCTAGTCGAACAACTAATTTAGTCGAACGACCAATTTAGTCGAACGACTACACTAATCGAACGACAGAATTCCTTGATCGAGTATCCTTAATCGAACCAATTAGTCGAACCATATAATGATTAGTCGAACGAGGACAGATTAGTCGAACCAAGTCATAACAATCAAACCAGACTTCACAGTTGAACAAATGTTTGAATATGCAGACTTAGTGTTTATTTGTGCAATTGTAGCTATTCCTGTTTCTAGCCATAGCTGTGTTTAAGTTGAATCTATATGTGGCTGCTTATCTTGTGCTTCAATTGATTGTGAATTGCTTGTTGTCCAATAAAGGTGTTATGTAACTGGATGAGTATAACCTTGTGTTGTATGTGACTTATGTGTTGTCATTACTGGTTCAGTAACCGAGATGCTATGATCTGTCATGTATATTGTTGGATATATGTTTTATGCTATATGTTCTATCTGGTATTGAATGTACTATAGGATAGAGTCATTGTATCATGGTCACTTATCTAACACATATATATGGTGTTCTTGGTATTACTATTGGTGTTTGCATTGAACAGATTAACAATGTCTCGCACCATGTCACAAGCATCTATCAACAGACAACCAGAAGGAAAGAAAAGACAGATTGGTTACTGCAATTCAAGGATTGAGTTTCAGAAGCTTATTTGCCATGAAACGTGTCTCATCATCAGGGATATTTTGGAAAGACACTTCATTAGTCCAACTTTGTCAAAAACCGCCAGTGTTCCTGAAGTCTACTTGTATCAGTTTTGGGAATCACTAATCATAAGCAAAGACGAAGAGACTATGACAGTTACACTTGACAACACAACAATCACTTTCAAGGTTGAATCACTTAGATCTGAACTAAACCTTCCAAAAGCAGTCTCAGGAGATTTCTCAGAATTCGAGAAGGATCCCACTCTTGAAGAAATGATCAAAACACTAAAGCTTATTGGTTATGATGAACAAGATGTTGAGATAACTTCAAGCTACAAAGTGGAGAGAAAATATTTCCCTCAACCTTGGCTAACTTTGTACTCAATTCTCATCAACTGCATTACTGGAAAAGCAACTGGGTTAGAACATCCGAGAATGGAACACCTGCAATTCTTTTGTGGGGTAATCAATCTGAAACACCTAGACTTTGCAAATCTTATCTGGAAGGATATGGTCTTTCTTGGCAACAAGTTTCTTCAGAGTACAGAACTGCCACCCATTCCATTCCCAAGATTCACGAAACTTCTCATCTCACGCTTTATACAAAGACACCCTGAACTCAAACGACCTTCGACTGAAAAGATGCATACTGAGAAACGAGACCGTATTTTCACCAAAGTTCTAAGTTATTCTTCAATCCAAGGGGCAAGAATTCCACCATACCTGTTGAGTGAAGAACTTAAGAACACAGAGGCGTACAAGAAGTATGATGAAGCAGTTAAGGCTAAAATGGTGGGTGGCAAACCAAAAGATACTAAATCACCAAAGGGAAAAGACATCCTAACCAGAGCAAAGACTGTACGATCAAAGAAATCAAAAATTCCTGAGAAAAAGAAAGTGGTTTCTAAACCAACTTCAGAGATGCTGCTAAGGGATGAATCTGATGAAGAAGAAGAAAGGTTGAATCTAGAAAAAGGTAAAGGTGCTGAGAAATTCAAGACAGCTTTAGCCACTTCAGATAAAACTCTAAAACCGGGAAGAGGCAAATCTATCAAGTTCACAACAACACGATTTTCTCCAATCCGAGAACCCCTCACTGAAGAAGAAGAGAAAAGAGAATTAAAGAAGGCCAGAAAAGAAAGTTTAAAGAAACAGGCTGAGGAAGAAGAGAGAAAAGGAAAACTAAGAAAAGGAGAATCTGCATCACATATTATTGAACAATCAGAAGAATCAGAAGGCTTTAAATCAACAACTCTTAGAAGTTCTGAGGAAGAAAGTGATGGTTCTGATGCACACGATCTATCGGCTTCTGGTTCTGAAAAAGAAGATTCTGACAGAGATGAGGAAGATGAAAAAAATGAGGAAGATGATAATAATGATGAAGATGATGATGATGATGATATGATGAAGATGATGATAAAGATGAAAAAGTTGATACAGACAATGATGATAATGGAGATGGTGAAGAAAGTGAAAAGGATTCGCAGGAAAAACAAATTGACACTAACATACCTCCCTCACCACCACATTCATCTGTGGCTCAGTCCACAGTAGAGTACAATGAGTTAAAACAAAAGGTTCAAGCACTTGAAGATGAGATGAAACAGAAAGTAGAGGAACACAAAGCAATATATCAAAAGATCAGTGAAGCTGAAGATAAAGCAGCTAAGAATGTTGAAGGAATCAATACTCAGATAACTGCTGAAGTAGAAAAGCTTCTTGAAGAATCCATTCCCAGATTGATCAAACAATACGTACAGAAGGACTTGGAGAAGATAGTTTCAAAGATGGTCAAAACTACTCCAATCACACTCAGAACAGTGCCACAACATCCATCCAGATTAGAAAGCAAAAGGATGATGTTGCAAGAACTTAAAGATGATCCCAAGGAAGCAAAGCTTCGAGAGGCACTTAAGGAATCCATCAAAGCAGAAGAAGAGGAAGTTGTAGTACTAACTGAAACGTGCAAACCCACCAAATCAACCAAAAGACGACATGAAGATGATCCAGATGCTCACGGAAAGAAAAGGACAAAGCCATCATCATCAACAGGTCGGACTTCCACCACACCCTCTTCTGGCACAACAAAGAAAGGCAGCCAAACAACGTTTATTCCTTCTCGTGGAAGCGGAGCATTTGAAGCTACAGAATTCTTTGATGATCCAAGTTCTGACCATGAAACTCCAATTGCTCCTATTCTAATCCAAGAAGTAGTTGCTCCTTCTGCTACTGTCAAAGACGTTCCATTACCTAAGTGGGTTGATCCATCAGCTCCCAAGTATGATTGGTTTGATCAAATGGTTGACGATTACTCTGTCGATGAAAATGCTGAACCAATAGAAGGATCAGTTGTAGACTTCGCCAAACGATTGAAAAAGGTGATGAAAGTCCAGCAACTAGGTCTGAAAGACATCATCAGAGTTCGCAAAAGTGGATTCATAGAATTTTCAACTGTTTCAACATCAGAGCTGGAATTTGAGTACAACGTTGAACAAGTAGCCAGAGCCCTAAACGAAAACATCAACTGGACACAAGAACAATTATCTGTAGATCCGTTACCTCCTCGAAACTACACACAACCCTTACCTCTTGTTGGACCACCTCACAACCTCAAGCTACCCATAGCACACTTCTTCAACAAAGATTTAGATTACCTCATGTACGGTAACACAAACCCTGAGAAGAGATATGCCACCTCACTTACCAAATACCCGGCAGCCAGGTATGCCTTAGAGGGGTTTGAAGAACAAACAAACAATCTTTGGAGCAGAAAGATACAAAAGTACAATGAAGATGCTGTGTTTGGGATCCATCATTGGCCTAATCTACGGAGGTTGTACTACAAATATATGATGGCCATGAGAAAGACAGGGGACGAGGTATGGAGCAGTCATAGGGTTATGTCTATCGTCAGTGCTGAAACGGAGTTTATGTATGGGTACAACTTTCTAACAAAGATCATTGTAAGACGAAGCAATGATAAGGAGTATGTGTTCACCGAAGCTGACTATCCTCTCCTTAATCCCAATGATATCGAGGACATGTATCTATTGAAGATTCAGGGTAAACTTGAACACCTCCCTGGACGGCTTCAGTACGATATCATCAACTCCCTTCTCATCTTCATTCGCAATATGGTGATTAGACAGTGGGTTGAAGATGTTCATCTTGGAGTTGAAAGTTATCAAACCAAGCTAAATCTTACCAAGCCAGACTTCACACCAGAAAACATTCATGATCAGCAACCATACACTTTTGGGTACAAACCATTTGGAGTATACTATCATAGAAGAAAAGCTGGTACAAGATTTATGGGTTTCGAAGATCTTCGCAAGTTCAGTGATCCAACCATCCAACATGTCAAATCTGAACTTGAGAAGATCTTAAAGGATGAGAAGTTGGCTAAAGAGTTGAAGTGGGGCGGGCAGGAGAAAAGACAAGCAAGGAAGTTTGTGAAAAGGATAGATAAGAAGATTAAGCTTCGGGAACAGATGCGTCGGTTGGAAAGCTATGTTGGAGGTCGAGCTAAAATTCCTAACATCCTCACGTTTCGCCGTCCTGAGTAATGAAACACTGGTACTAAATTCATTGTTTGCTCAATTTTTCATCATCTCATTCATATTTAATCATTATTACGGCTTGTGCACACATAACAGTGTACAACCCGCTCTTGTAAAGAAAGGACCCTGAGGTACGCTTCAGTGCCTCAATCCTGAAAAAGGAGCGAAAGCTTCTTCCTTATGAGCAGAATTAAAACCAGAAAATTTTTCAAAGTTTTTTAAACAATTCTGCTCATAAGAACAAGTATTCCCTTGTTAAGGGGGAGTATTTGAAAAATCTTTGTTCTAAACTACCAACGTTCTTGACATTCTTCCACAAACACCTCAAAAAGAGCATATTTTAATCAACAGTTTTTTCAAAAACAACATTATTATGCTATTTTTGAGGGGGAGAATGAAAAAGTGATTAAAATATGGTATCTCATTGCTGGAATCTCATGAGTGTAAGACTCAAGAATTGACCCTCGAATTGACGATAATAACAGTCAGTAGTCGAAAAGGTATATCCGGGACGGGTAATAATTTCAAGCCAGTTCATCTGGTGATGTAAGCGTGTCTCGCGAAGGATATATCTGAGTAGAATGTACCAATTTTGAGCGACGATCTTTGAATATGACCGGGACGGGTAATAATTTCAAGCCAGTCCAACTGGTGATGTAAGCGTGTCTCGCAAAGGTCATGTTCATTGAAAGTCAATCAATTCAAAAAGTGCCAACTCTTCCCGACATGTGCAAATTTCAAAGTAATTTACATATGAGCACATGTTAAGGGGGAGTTCTTCTGAAAAATAACAAAACTCTCAAAGTGTTAACAAAATGTGTTTTACAATCATAAATACTTTGAGAGATTTTTTCAAAAGGTTTGGTTTTATGGCATCATTAGGATAGTCATGGAGTTATAAGGTGACTAAGGTTAGGGAAAACCGTCCTATGATCCGCCAGAGCCGGAGGGATCTACCCAAGGACAACACCAATAGTTTAGAACTAGAAAGTCCTAGGTATGATTAAAAAAAAAAAAAAAAAAAAAAAAAAAAAAAAAAAAAAAAAAAAAAAAAGGAGGAGAAATGAATGAACGGAGAAAGAAGGGGTTGAAGAATTAAAAAGAAAAGCAAAGAAAAAGGGTGAAAAGAAATAGCCCTCCATTTGTTCAACCTTAGGGCAGACACCGGGTTCAATACATAATCTACTGGTTGATCAAGAATCACCGGTATTGAAGATCAAAGTCGTCATGGACCCAGTGACGCACTGCACTAAACCTTCTTAGCTACTCAAGTGTCTCTCAAAAGACATTTGTTTCATTCACATGGAGAACCCTTCATAATCTATCGACCTCTCATTACGAGAGTGTTGGTATTGAAAAGGAGGCAATCTGCTCCACGCCTCCGACGACCAAACAAATGTGCACTAATTGAGTCTAGAGCCATGAGATTCATAAAAGATCTCTTAGGTACACTTAGTATTACTCTGCTGTTCTACATCATGGGCAGCAGATGTAAAATTAAGAAAGTGTCCTTCGCAGATCTTAGCAATCTGCCGAGAACATTCATGAGAAAAGTCACAATTGTGATTATCAATGATTGAATGGAAATCCTGCCAGAGCAACATCAAACAACTCTGACAGCAGGTCACTTCGGTAACTCCTTGTGGGTTACGCTTAGTGTTTTATCCCAAACGGTCTACAGTCGTGGGGTGATCTCCAGCGACTCACTGAATCGTGGGTGCACTTCGGTGTGTCCGTGTAAGCCCTCTCGGGGTATCCGGTTCAGAACGGCCTGGGCAAGGATTAGAGAAAGTCTTCACACTATGCTGTTGACGATCTCGAAGTCTGAGCCTGTAAGTGCCGGTTGGTTTGTGCTGCTGCTGCTGAGGAGCTTGGAGACCTGGAGTTCAACCATCACCAAGACTCCATCATGTTCATGTCCTGAAGATTAGTTCTCACCAAGACTCAGAGTCATCAAAAGTTCAGAATATGTTTAAGAAAAGTCTAAGTTCAAGCGCTACAACCTTTCATATGTTAAAGATTGAAGAAGTGAGAACAAGTTGAAGAACGAAAGTCACAAGTCATATGAACATGATGGAGAGGACACGAAGACACCAGAATCAAAAGATCGTTGGAATACGGCAGACCACCACCATATCATATCACATCACTTTCAAGAACAAAGAACAAAGATTATGAAGACGTCAAAGCCAAAGAAGCAAAGACGATGATGAAGCGAAAAGTGTACCGCTTTTAGGGGGTCATTTAAGCCCTAAATCGTATTTATTTGATCAAATATTGCCCTAAATCGTTCCTTTTGTCATTTTAGGTACTTTGGAGAAGAAATCTGGAAAAGGAAGCATTTTGGACGTTTTTGGAGCATAAAAGTGAAGAAAATGGCAAAGTCTCAAAATTACGCTAGGAAAGTACCTTTGACGGCGTCAGGAATTGGTCCAGACGGCGTCATGGCTTGGCAAAAGTGGTGGATGTGAAAATTACTCATGATAAGCCAGAGAATTTTGCATGGAAATTCTGACGGCGTCACCCTTTAATGTGATCAAGGTCGTCACAGCTTAAGCTAAAATGGGACGGCGTCAAGCTTGATTCTGACGGCGTCAAGCCTTGATAAGCCAGAGCGGATTTTGGAGGTCTAAAGAGGGACGGCGTCAGGAAGGCCATCCGGGAACCCTAAAAGCGGCGAGGTGACGGCGTCAGGATCTACAACGTGACGCCGTCAGCCCTTATACTCTATATATAGTTTTGCAATTTTTTGTCATTAGTGTGGAACTTTGTGTGTAACCTTTTGGGAGGAAACCCTAAGACGATTTTAGCAGCTTTTTCAAGGCTTTTTGCCTTGAGATCTTCCATGTTACATTAAAGATAAGTTATCAATTAATCATTCAATATGTCTATGTGTTGTTTGATTCTATCTTGTTCTTGTCTTTTGTTTAACATGTTAGGCTAGGTTTTCTTTGTGTTTGCTTAGATCTAATGAAACCTAACTATTGATTATTGATTATTAGTGTGTTATTAGTTGTATTGGATGATTGTTTATCTATGTTAGGCTTAAGAAAACTGGCTAACCTCCTATTCGGTAACTTGCTTGAACGTCTTAAGAAACATGAACCAATGCGTACTAAGGTTTTTATGGTTGTATTTAATGCACAAGCGAATTCTAGTGATCCCATGTTAGGAGCTTCCTAGCCGGCTCGACATAGGAGTGAAGTAGGAGCTTGTAGAGTTGGGGAAGTACGTACGCCACCCCACGATTGGTATTAAGGAATACACCCGTCATCCACGCAATTAATACACACTAATCAACCGGTAAAAGATAGTTAGGGAGTAAGGAAATCTAAGTAAACACATTTCTCTCCACATAAGTTTCATCAACCTTTTCATTTTCGTTATTTTATTTTATTTGCATTCGTAGTTATTTGGGTTAGTTGACTAGCAACTAATTCCGCCCACTCTTTCAAACCCGAGATTTTACTTGCTTTCAAAAAATTATAAAAACATAAAAAGAATCTTCTCTCACCCCTAGACCTATTAGAGTAGTTTTTCATACCTAACGAACACTATTCCCTGTGGAGAACGATCAATCCCCCGTACTTACCACTACACTATACTACATCGGTCAGGTACACTGCCTGGTGGGGTTGTAAGCCTCTTGAGATCCCTCGAGAGGTAAAACCTGTTGTAAGGTTGCAAAACCACGCATCAAGTTTTTGGCGCCGTTGCCGGGGAATAGTTATTGTTTAGGTTGAATTTTTTTATTTTATAGGTCTACTCACTAGATTCCTTTCTAGTGAGATTTTTATTTTCTTTTTCTAGGTTTTCTTTAGTCTATCTATTTTCTTCGTGTTTTTGTTCGTATAAAATTTTCATTGACTATTCAGTTTGCCATTATGGAAAACGCGAATCCACCCCTTACACCTGGCGAAGTGGCTTTGTTGCGTAGCCAACTTGAGAATGAGATTAGTGAGCTCAGGGAGCTCAATAGAATGATTGATATAGAGCTTGATTATGCCTTGAACAACTTAGGGACCGCCATATACTCAAATAATTACTTAGAACGTAATAATCTTACGGTTGAGAAGTTGATTGAGAAAATTGATGAAGTGAAGGTAGATCCTAGGTTGGATGATTATTTCAATGAATACCCCACTAAGGAGGAGATTGCTTACTATAACAACCTAGTTGATAACCCTCGACCACCTTTTGTTAGAATTGACCCAAAGATTAAGAGGGGTGATCCCGGGAATGTGAAGATACCATGTATGATTGGGTACCAATACGTTGAGCATGCTTACATTGACTGTGAATCCCCAATCAACGTGATGTCCTCAGGCCTTTATAGCCAAATCATAAACACACCATTTGAGCCTAGGATGGACCCCAGGTGCCCAGGCGGAGTTTGCAACTTCATTGGGAGGATTAAGGATATGCATATCCTTGTTGGGAATTTTACCTTTGTCACCAACTTCATGATCTTAGAAGATTTGGCAAGTGTTGTTGACTGCCGCCTATCTCGCGTGGTGTTAGGAAAGCCGTTTGTTGAAGCATCCAATTTAAAGTATGATCGTTTAAGAGGCACGGTTCAGTTTTCTAATCACATAGATAGGATCACATATAGGATGCCTTATCGGATAAATGAATTTCGTTTTGTGCCTCGATTTGACAAGGACAACATTGGTGCGATTGAGGACATCAATGATGAGGATAAAGAAAAAGGCATGGACTATGTTTGGAATAAGAGAAGCCTTTATTATAAAGATTGCTTGAACCTAAGACCTAAATACAAAATTGATATGGAGGTTGTTAGGATGATTAGAGGGGCAATTGAGAAGCAAAACGGAAAAACGTAGAACCCGTGACTTTGAGTCTAGCTACAAGACTCGTTAATAAAGAAAAGCGCTTCTTGGGAGGCAACCCAAGCTTTATTTGCTTTGTGTGTTTATTTGTTTGTTTGTTTGTTTTTATTTGTTTCCGTATGTGTGTTTAATTTTTATTATTATTGATTCATGTTCAAAACTAATTTGTGAAAATGCTTTATCTTGTCTTTAACTTCGTCTTAACTACATATAAAGGTATTTTGCAAAAGTTAAGTGTAAGGGAAATCCAAATCGGTTTATTAGAACACAAATGAACATGAATCATAATAATAATAAATTAACCTACATATTAGTATTTGTTTGAGTCAAATGCTTGTATCGAGTCATAATGATGTTTTGCAGGAATTCCAGGAAGTAAGGTATAGGTTTTTCCAAAATTTTTCCGGAAACGTAACTTGAGAATTCTGTCAGATCATTTCTGACGGCGTCAGGATTTACAACCTGACGGCGTCAGGTTTAATTTTCTGAAAATTTTTGAAAGTTTTGTTTTCATAAAATTTTTTTATTAAATCTCTAACTTATAATCTCCAGGAATCTGCAAAATAATCATTCCACAAGCATTATATCCTTATATATAGAATTTATCCCGCCGATGTTATGCAGGTTTTCGTGTTTGTTTTCTCAAGTTTAACAGGTTATTTTGGACAAGGAAATGTTTGTTGGATCAAGCTTTTGGCGATGCATTAGTCGTAAAGCTTCTACATTCTCTTGGAAGAAGATCTAACCGTGTTGCCACATTATCCACCGAGCGAATCAGGGGAGTATTTGATTTCATTCTTTTACTTTTTTACTTTTACATTTGTTATTTGAACATTGGGGACAATGTTCATCTTAAGTGGAAGGGGGGGGGGGTAAAAGTACGACACTTTAGAGAATATAATTACGCTTGATTTTTGTTTGTTTAATAGTAAATGTGTAATAAAACTGAGAGAAATACCTGTTAGGGCAATTTTAGTGCCAAATTTAAAATTTTTTACAACATTTAGGAGTGAAACTTTGATCTTAATGAGCGTCTCATGGATAGGAGTTATATGACTAGCACAAAAACCGTACCACTAAAAAATTTTCCACCCCCAAATATGTGAGGTTCGCCCCTAGAATTGGTAGGAAAAGCATTTATGCTATGATGTGTGTACCGGTAGCACTTAGATTCTAGAACTTGCGTTAGGACCATTCCAAGGCCACAAGTGAGACTACATTCGTGTAGTTAGATTTACTACATGATAAGAGGCATTAGGATTAACCCATTGTTTTACACCTGTGTTTTTGTTATAATTACATTGGCTACATTGGTCAAGTAATTCGCCCACACCCTTTGCGTTGTACTCATTTTTAGTACACGATACCCCTAGTACACCCTCAGAGCCTATCTTTTCGTTTCGACCTTTAAGCATTTTACTTAAAGGAAGAATTTGTTACACCCCACTTAAATGTACACCCAAATCGCCTTAGCCTACCTTGTATGCACTCATTTTTAGTGCATTATTGTGACAACATTTGTTTAAACCCAAGTTAATTATCTAATTGATTACATGGTTGCTAAGTCGAGTCATATCCTTGTACATATTGTTTTGGGACGATTGGGACTCATGGGTAAAGTACTAGTGTAATGGAGTAATGGGGAAGAACAACATTATTACCCCCATATGTGCTAAATATTTTAAAAGTACTCCAAGTTTTTCAATTATCTTAATTTGAGTCATTAGAATAGTTATTTGTAAAGTTATGTAAAAGTTCAAGTGTAAGGGGAATGCAACGCCCCTATGATGTATTATTTTGGATGGTAGGGCAAGAATGTATGGAAAAAAAAAAAAAAAAAAAAAAAATCGAAAAATTAAGAAAAATACAAAAAAAAATGAGAAAAAGAAAAGTAGAAAAAAAAAAACATACGGACTACCATCCCGTTTCATTTTATGTTTATTTTATGTTTTTGTTATTTTGTTTTTAGCTTAAGATTGAGTCGAGTCTTGGCTTAGCAACATTGTATAGTACATGTAATTAATCAAGATATTTAACTCGCCACCAGTAAAATATCCTTTATTCAACAAAACCGTGTTTATCATATCCCTACACCTAACGTTATAACCCATGTAAAAGCCCTCTTTGATAGTTTATCTTAGGTGCTTACGCCTAGTGGAGGAGGTTTTCGATCCTTTCCCAAGCCTATGGTAATCTATTTGCTATGACAGGTAGTGAGAGATAATATCCGTTTTCATTTATGAGATTTAAGTTGATGACACTTGAGAGATGTGAGTATCTAAACACTACTTGTGAGGTGCTAGTATGTAATCTCCGTGCTTATTATGATTAAAGTGGAACGACTAATTGTTGCAATTACTTTTATATTAGCGTTAAATGACCCCTAACTTGTATTTTGATTAGAATAAAAGCGCATTTGCTTGAGGACAAGCAAATCTCAAGTGTAAGGGTATTTGATGAAGCGAAAAGTGTACCGCTTTTAGGGGGTCATTTAAGCCCTAAATCGTATTTATTTGATCAAATATTGCCCTAAATCATTCCTTTTGTCATTTTAGGTACTTTGGAGAAGAAATCTGGAAAAGGAAGCATTTTGGACGTTTTTGGAGCATAAAAGGGAAGAAAACGGCAAAGTCTCAAAATTACGCTGGAAAGTACCTTTGACGGCGTCAGGAATTGGTCCAGACGGCGTCATGGCTTGGCAAAAGTGGTGGATATGAAAATTACTCATGATAAGCCAGAGAATTTTGCATGGAAATTCTGACGGCGTCACCCTTTAATGTGATCAAGGTCGTCACGGCTTAAGCTAAAATGGGACGGCGTCAAGCTTGATTCTGACGACGTCAAGCCTTGATAAGCCAGAGCGGATTTTGGAGGTCTAAAGAGGGACGGCGTCAGGAAGGCCATCCGGGAACCCTAAAAGCGGCGAGGTGACGGCGTCAGGATCTACAACGTGACGCCGTCAGCCCTTATACTCTATATATAGTTTTGCAATTTTTTGTCATTAGTGTGGAACTTTGTGTGTAACCTTTTGGGAGGAAACCCTAAGACGATTTTAGCAGCTTTTTCAAGGCTTTTTGCCTTGAGATCTTCCATGTTACATTAAAGATAAGTTATCAATTAATCATTCAATATGTCTATGTGTTGTTTGATTCTATCTTGTTCTTGTCTTTTGTTTAACATGCTAGGCTAGGTTTTCTTTGTGTTTGCTTAGATCTAATGAAACCTAACTATTGATTATTGATTATTAGTGTGTTATTAGTTGTATTGGATGATTGTTTATCTATGTTAGGCTTAAGAAAACTGGCTAACCTCCTATTCGGTAACTTGCTTGAACGTCTTAAGAAACATGAACCAATGCGTACTAAGGTTTTTATGGTTGTATTTAATGCACAAGCGAATTCTAGTGATCCCATGTTAGGAGCTTCCTAGCCGGCTCGACATAGGAGTGAAGTAGGAGCTTGTAGAGTTGGGGAAGTACGTACGCCACCCCACGATTGGTATTAAGGAATACACCCGTCATCCACGCAATTAATACACACTAATCAACCGGTAAAAGATAGTTAGGGAGTAAGGAAATCTAAGTAAACACATTTCTCTCCACATAAGTTTCATCAACCTTTTCATTTTCGTTATTTTATTTTATTTGCATTCGTAGTTATTTGGGTTAGTTGACTAGCAACTAATTCCGCCCACTCTTTCAAACCCGAGATTTTACTTGCTTTCAAAAAATTATAAAAACATAAAAAGAATCTTCTCTCACCCCTAGACCTATTAGAGTAGTTTTTCATACCTAACGAACACTATTCCCTGTGGAGAACGATCAATCCCCCGTACTTACCACTACACTATACTACATCGGTCAGGTACACTGCCTGGTGGGGTTGTAAGCCTCTTGAGATCCCTCGAGAGGTAAAACCTGTTGTAAGGTTGCAAAACCACGCATCAAGTTTTTGGCGCCGTTGCCGGGGAATAGTTATTGTTTAGGTTGAATTTTTTTATTTTATAGGTCTACTCACTAGATTCCTTTCTAGTGAGATTTTTATTTTCTTTTTCTAGGTTTTCTTTAGTCTATCTATTTTCTTCGTGTTTTTGTTCGTATAAAATTTTCATTGACTATTCAGTTTGCCATTATGGAAAACGCGAATCCACCCCTTACACCTGGCGAAGTGGCTTTGTTGCGTAGCCAACTTGAGAATGAGATTAGTGAGCTCAGGGAGCTCAATAGAATGATTGATATAGAGCTTGATTATGCCTTGAACAACTTAGGGACCGCCATATACTCAGATAATTACTTAGAACGTAATAATCTTACGGTTGAGAAGTTGATTGAGAAAATTGATGAAGTGAAGGTAGATCCTAGGTTGGATGATTATTTGAATGAATACCCCACTAAGGAGGAGATTGCTTACTATAACAACCTAGTTGATAACCCTCGACCACCTTTTGTTAGAATTGACCCAAAGATTAAGAGGGGTGATCCCGGGAATGTGAAGATACCATGTATGATTGGGTACCAATACGTTGAGCATGCTTACATTAACTATGAATCCCCAATCAACGTGATGTCCTCAGGCCTTTATAGCCAGATCATAAACACACCATTTGAGCCTAGGATGGACCCCAGGTGCCCAGGCGGAGTTTGCAACTTCGTTGGGAGGATTAAGGATATGCATATCCTTGTTGGGAATTTTACCTTTGTCACCAACTTCATGATCTTAGAAGATTTGGCAAGTGTTGTTGACTGCCGCCTATCTCGCGTGGTGTTAGGAAAGCCGTTTGTTGAAGCATCCAATTTAAAGTATGATCGTTTAAGAGGCACGGTTCAGTTTTCTAATCACATAGATAGGATCACATATAGGATGCCTTATCGGATAAATGAATTTCGTTTTGTGCCTCGATTTGACAAGGACAACATTGGTGCGATTGAGGACATCAATGATGAGGATAAAGAAAAAGGCATGGACTATGTTTGGAATAAGAGAAGCCTTTATTATAAAGATTGCTTGAACCTAGGACCTAAATACAAAATTGATATGGAGGTTGTTAGGATGATTAGAGGGGCAATTGAGAAGCAAAACGGAAAAAACGTAGAACCCGTGACTTTGAGTCTAGCTACAAGACTCGTTAATAAAGAAAAGCGCTTCTTGGGAGGCAACCCAAGCTTTATTTGCTTTGTGTGTTTATTTGTTTGTTTGTTTGTTTTTATTTGTTTCCGTATGTGTGTTTAATTTTTATTATTATTGATTCATGTTCAAAACTAATTTGTGAAAATGCTTTATCTTGTCTTTAACTTCGTCTTAACTACATATAAAGGTATTTTGCAAAAGTTAAGTGTAAGGGAAATCCAAATCGGTTTATTAGAACACAAATGAACATGAATCATAATAATAATAAATTAACCTACATATTAGTATTTGTTTGAGTCAAATGCTTGTATCGAGTCATAATGATGTTTTGCAGGAATTCCAGGAAGTAAGGTATAGGTTTTTCCAAAATTTTTCCGGAAACGTAACATGAGAATTCTGTCAGATCATTTTTGACGGCGTCAGGATTTACAACCTGACGGCGTCAGGTTTAATTTTCTGAAAATTTTTGAAAGTTTTGTTTTCATAAAAAGTTTTTATTAAATCTCTAACTTATAATCTCCAGGAATCTGCAAAATAATCATTCCACAAGCATTATATCCTTATATATAGAATTTATCCCGCCGATGTTATGCAGGTTTTCGTGTTTGTTTTCTCAGGTTTAACAGGTTATTTTGGACAAGGAAATGTTTGTTGGATCAAGCTTTTGGCGATGCATTAGTCGTAAAGCTTCTACATTCTCTTGGAAGAAGATCTAACCGTGTTGCCACATTATCCACCGAGCGAATCAGGGGAGTATTTGATTTCATTCTTTTACTTTTTTACTTTTACATTTGTTATTTGAACATTGGGGACAATGTTCATCTTGAGATGTTTCAAATTCTACCATATAACTTTTTTTTCTCACTTTTCTATCTAACTACACATTTTCCTAGAACCGGACCCTATATATATATATATATATATATATATATATATATAGAGAGAGAGAGAGAGAGGTTAGTTCATAGAAAAAGTTGATTTTGGAAGAAAAGTGAGAAAATTATACAAATCACCCCCTCTTTCCCCTCCCTTTTTTCACACCAAACTACAGGGACATTATTGTAATTTCTTTCATTCTTTAAGGTAGGTTTTGTATATTCGCACACTACCCCCCACCCCCGGAAAAAAAAAATTCCCGCAAAAAAAAAATTTTTTTTGGCCAGCCAAAAATTTTTCCGCCAAAATTTTATAACTCTGATGCATTTTTTTTTATGCATCACAGTTATAAAAATTAGTTATAACTATGATGCACCAAATTTTATAACTGTGATTAAGGCTGAGCAAAACCGACCGATCCCGAAAAGTCCCGAAAAACCGACCGATCCCGTGTAGGCCCGATACCGAAATGTTATTATTTAGTCGGTATTCGGTTTCAAAAAACAGTGTATGTCGGTTTCGGGTCGGTTCTGGCCGGGAACCGACTTTAAGCCCGAAGTAGCCCGCCAACCCGAATACTTATTAGGTTTTCTAAAGAGAAACCACCTCTCCACTCCTCCATTATTCATTTATTCAGTCCATTCACTCAAACACTACTCGACACTCATCTTCTGAACACCGCATATGGATCAAACAAGAACACCACATATGGATCAATCAAGAACACCACATATGGATCTGCTCCATATCAGTAAGGGGTGTTCTATTAATCTACTCCGTATTTGTTTTAATTATGCTTATACACAACCGATTAGTTTGATAGAAAAATTTGTGTAAAGATATGTAAGGGCGTAAGGCTGTAAGCTAAGTTTTGCTTAATTTGTTAGTGATTTTTTTTTCTTTTTTTTTTTTTTGTCCAAATCAATTTTTTATAAAATGATAAATATCAATTAAATGAATATAGTTGTAACTTGATGAATTATCATTGTTTACTGATTTTAAGGGGTGTTGGATCTGCTCCATATCAGTAAGGGGTGTTTGGATCTGCTCTAGATTTTGGATTTTCGGTTCATGCTGCATATACCCGAAACCGTCCCGACTTCTAATCGGTTCGGTATCGGTCTGGCATTCTCACATGATTCGGTTTTGGGCTGGATCGGGTCGGTTCGGGATCGGTCTGGATTCGGCCCGATGCTCAGCCCTAACTGTGATGCACAAAAAAAAGGTGCATCAGAGTTATAAAATTTTGGCGGGAAAATTTTTGGCTGGATTTTTTTTTTTTTTTTTTTTTTTTTTTTTTTTTTTTTTTTTTTTTTTTGCCGTAAAAAATTTGTTTGGCACCAATATATATATATATATATATATATATATATATATATATATATATATATATATATATATATATATATATATTTTTTTTTGGGGGGGGGGGGGGTGGGTGGGTTTCAAAACTTACCCTGAAGTTTAAGATGTTTGCAAATTCTACCCTCTAACTTTTTTTCTCACTTTTCTATCTAATTACACTTTTCTCTAGAACCGGGACCCCATATATATATATATATGAGGTTATTTTCAGAACCAAAAAAATGTACAGAACTGCGAGAACCGGTCTCACCCATTAGATTATTTGATCAATGGTTGAGAATGCACATGGCATATTTGTAAATAAAATGAACTTTTTCCCTGCATATTTTTAAAATTTAGGGACAAAATAGGTAATATACATTTATCTTTCAAATGTAACTGAATTCGTTCCTCTAACTAAGTGAAAAAACAGGAGTAGTTATCATTAACTCACCCCCACTTGATTCGATCATATCACTTCCTAAAATAACTCATAATTTTAAAAACACAGTTCATATCATCACCGGTTTATAAAATCCCCAAAAACTAGGGTTAGTTCAATCGCAAAAATTAGCTTCCAATAAAGGCTAATCGTCTGTTTTCTTGGGTTAATAATGGAAGGTATTCATCTATCTTTTCTAATTACACACATTTTCATGGTAGTAGAATGATTGTTTATTGTGCATTCATGATTTTAATTGATTTGTGTTTTGATTTTTAACAAAATGCATGTGTGTTGATGAGTATGATGTTTCATTTGTTCCGATGTTTTTTTTTTGGTTTCTTAACTGTATGTTTGTATAGCTGATTATGAAAAATACATGTGTGCTGATAAGTTTGATTATTGATATGATTTTTTTTTTTTTTTTTTTTTTTTTTTTTGGTATATGTGATGAGTTTTGAGTGTCAGATGTTTTGATTAGTTTTGATGTGTGTCTTTTGTTTTTGATATTTTTTTGTTAATTATTTATATATCTTAGTTATCAAATATTCATATCAAATATACATGTGTTTAGATTATTTGATATACATGTGGTGTTATGTCAGGTATACAGAGCAACTGAGTCATATGAAAAATTGGTAAAAGACATGTTGGTTAAGACTAAACATCCTAATCATATTCAAAACACATGTTTTTTAAAACTAAACATCATAATACTTGAAAACATACCTAAGTTTTGAGAATACATGTGTTTTGAGATAGGATTTTTGACGGATTGTTAAAAATATACATTTGTTTAAAAATACATGTGTTTTGCTGTGAGGTATACATGTGTTTTGCGAAAGGATTTGTATGAATTAGTTGCTCTGAGGTAGGATTAGGATGACTAGTTTTAAAATACATGTATTATTAAAAATAATCATATGAGTCAGTTGTGTTTGTGTATAAATAGAAAATTGGTTAAATATTTAATTGTGATTCAGTTGTTCAGACGTAGAATTATGATATTTAGTATTAGAATACATGTGTTTTGCTTTGAAAAATACTTATGGTGATCAATTAATAATATGAGTTTTGATTTGTAAGGAAACTTATAATCAAAAGGTATGTATTTGGTATAATAGATTGCATTTGTGTATGATGAATGGATTATAAGGTCAAACCATAGTGTTCTTTATGATGAATGGATTATAGCATAGGTGGTTTGGTATAAGATAGAATAAGGGTATTTATTTTATGAAATACATGTGTTGTGCTTTGATGTATAAATGTGTTTTGAGAGAAAAATTGTAACTGATTGCTAAAAGTGTAGAATGTATTTTGAATCTGAGGATGGAGATCTTCACTGAGTACGTTCAGCAGGCATTAAGAAAGGACGGTAAGACAAAAGAGTTGAAAGGAGTGGAGCTGGTAAGTACTGCTGTATGATTTTTAGTTAATGCATTTAATCACATGGCAATAACATATGTGCATTTTTTGTAGTAGATAGTTTCTATAATGTGAAATTTACGTATGTGCATTTGTGCCTGGATGTTAATACAGGTGTTTATTATTTATAATATTGGTCAAGTAAGTAATATGTACTGTATTTTTTTTCTGAACAAAGCATGCGGACTTCGGGAGATATTTGACAAACGTTGGGCATACCAAAGCAGTGGAGATATTTACTGGTAAGCTACATCGTCCAGCTCTGAAATGGCAAACAGAATCAATGGTGCCAAACTCTGGAATTTTTGTTATGCGCCATATGGAAACCTATATGGGAGAACCAATTGAGAAGTATGCATGTGGACTGATGTATGATGCGCGCAAGCAGATAGCACAGTTGAACAAGTTAAGAGTGAAGTATGCATCGAAGATTCTGCTTTCTGGTTGCAATTTGATGACAGGGAAGATACATGGTATGATGTCTGGTAATTAACAAGCAAACAGTATGAAAACAAGTGTTTTGGTTTATGTCATCTATTTATGATGGTTAAGGTTAGAATATTATGATGGTTGCATCTGATTTGGTATTTTGAACTGGATGTTTTAAATTTCTTATGATTATATTTGATGGGTTGTTGAACATTATGTTTAATTATATGTGTTTTAGTTATGATGGTTTATAAAAAAAAATTCAGATGGTTGCATATTTGTTGGTATTGTTTTACTTAAACTGTCATTTGTTGGTAAACACCAGTATAATGAATGTGTTTGCGAATGTATAATAAATGGGTGTGCACAGGTATAATGTAAAATTCAGGTAACAAATTTTTTTGATGAACTTGTATAATGTAAAATTCGGTTAGTTGTGGCAATGGTTAAACTTAGTTAAAAGCTAGAACAAATAATAACACATGTATTCCTTGTAAAGTTGTAAACAATTTATCAAAACACATGTACACACATATAAAACACATGTATAACTTATAAATAAGTAAGTAAAAACAAAAAATTAAAAGTGTATTTTTTTTATTTAGGTATCCTAAATAGAAAGGGTTGGATTTTTTAAACTAGAATAAATGAAAACATATATGTATTCCTTTTAAACAAATTAGCAAAACAAATGTACACGGAATTACTAACAAAACGGACTAAGAGATTTGTATTAGTAGTACTAGTACAAATATTAACTATCAAAAGTAGTAACACAATGTGGTTAAAAAATAAATAGACGGAAAGACATGTATAACTTATAATCCAGTAAGTCAAAAAAGAAAAAAAAAAAAAGAAGAAGGTATATTTGTTCTATTTAGGTATACTAAATACAAAGGGTTGGATGACAAATAACACAAGTATTGGTTATAATAAATTGATGAAAGGAAAAAAAAAGAATTTAGTTGTAGAAATTTGGATTAGGAACACCAAGACATATCGAAACACATGTATTACTTAAAATCCACTACTCGAAACCAAAAACAGGAATTATATATCTTCTACAAATTTATCCTAAATAGAAAAGGTTGGATTACAAATACAAAGACTTGAGAAAACACATGTATTACGTGTAAAAGCACATGTATTAAAAATAAGATTGAGATAATGTGGTATTGTGCAAACAAAAATAAATATTTTAAATGTAGCTAAATGGAAACAAATTACGAATATATTATAATTGAAAGATCTAAAGTTGAATGTTATGGAAAAGTTCCATACATTAACAAGATTGATAAACATATCAACCTATCAAACTAAACACAAGACTTATTAAAAACACATAAAAAGTCACTAAACATGATAAAAAGAAAATAATATTTATTTTATGTCTTGTGTTTGAACAATTCAACTCCAGATCATTACTCCTCATCTTGAGTGTCTTCAACCTTTCTTTCTTTGCCTTTGTTTTTATTCAGTATGCAGCTGCGCATGTTATGTCCAATCCCACAACACATGCTGCACCTACCAACTTTGGGATAACGTTTAGTTATTCCCTTTGATCCAGATCCCTTATTTGTTATTATGCCTTTAGTGACGACAGTAACACCTTCAAAACTTGGGGAAGACATGTTTTCAAGGAAGAAAAAAGCAGAAAAGTAGCTATGGATTATGTTGATTGTGTTAGGGTTTGTGATGAATAATGCTGTATATATAAACAATAATATGTAACAACCTTTGCTAAGAATAAGGAATAGAAATCTTTGAATTTAAAATAAAGATATGAAAGATCAATCGCAAAATATAAGCAAAATAAAATCTGTATTTTTAACATAGAGATTAAGTCATAAGAATCATTCAAATAAGGAATCAGTAAAAGTAAGTAAAATATTTTAAATTTTAAATAATATTTTGTAAGATATCTAATTTAAAAATAACTATAATCGAATGTGTAACATAAATAATTTGTGCACATGTATTGTACTGTATAGCTGCAATGTAAATTGACATGTAAACGTAAATGCATGTGTGCACATAAGAGAAAAGTTATGTGTAGCTACCTGATCATCAAATGAAAAACTTATAGTTACACTTTTAGTCATCTAAAATACATGTAAGATAATAAACAGAATCATAACACATGTATTTATAATAAGCGACAACATGTAAACAAAAAAACTGAAGTCGTAAATATTTCAATAAAGTCTGAATGTCGTAGAACTGACAAAAAAAGATAAGAAACATAAGAATAAACAAAATATATGATATGCAATACACATGCAAAATTTGAAATACACATGCACATTTGATGCGTACAACTAAAATTGCCTATTATAAACAAGATGTTTATTTCAAACTCATTAACAAAATATTGATTGAATACTGGATGTCACATAAAATTGATAAAACCATAAACCATAAACATATAACGTTTGTGAAAACACATGTATATGTTGACGTGTTAATTACCAGAATGATATGTTGAAAACAAAATTATTTAAAACGAGAAATACACATAAACTATATGATATAGGAAATTAAATAAACTATAAGACTGATAATTACCAGAATGACCATCTTCATCAGAGTTAACAATGGCATCAATGTTTTCAGGTTGAATAACATCATGCGAAGGTGTTTCATTATGTGTTTCGTTGATTTCAACTGGCACACTGGGATGATCTTGAGCAGTTTTTTCACGTGTGGGATCCATTTGTGGTATTTTATTTTTTTCAATGAGGATGTTGATAAGGAACTGGTGATGATCGTGATTAGTTTAAAGGTGAAAATAAGAAACGGTTTTAGGGTTTGATACTGATGATATGATTTGATCGTGTAACATGTAACCACTTCCAAAAATAAAGGAGAAGATACAGATTTTAATTAAATGTGCATATTGTAAACTACCGAAAATGCCCCTACAAAAATATGATAATAATAATTAAATGATAATTATTTATCTAAAATTTGATTGGTCTTTGCCAGTTCTCGCAGTTCTGTACCTTTTTTTGGTTCTGAAAATAACCCTACACTATATAATATATATATATATATATATACACATATACACACACACACATTCAAATAAATAACATTATATACCAAAAAAGATGATAATAAATAATTAAATAAATAAATAAATAAATAAACACACTTAACCACTCGATAACAATTTCATTCAAATAAGTGTCGTTTAACAAATTACAATTTGAGATCAATCTCTCACGTCACTAAGATAAAAATCCTCATTATTATTGTCAGCTTCATCTTCACGATCGACGTGGTCTTCACCATCTGTTACACCCCGTGCCCGATTAGACAAAAAATTAAAACTTTACACGCAAAAAACGTGAACTAAAACTGACCTTCTGTTACTCTTTCGACCATTTATAAAAATACATGAACATTCAGACATTGAGACTATTTTTAAATGAAACTAGACTTAATTACCTTCGAAACGCCGGGTGGCACGACCCTTGACGACTTACGAATTAAAAGATATGATTTTTCGAAAATCGACAAAATCTGTCCAAATTTCGGTACAAACCGAAATTTGGTGTACCCATACCGAAATTTCACCCCTTTTGACAATAAACAACCCATGCTATCTTATTTCCACACCAAACTCACTCAAAGCTATTAACATCTCATACTAAATTGTTTACATAATTAATCAACCTGTTTGCTACCCAAAATGGGTAAAAACATTATTAACCCAAACACCCCTTTAACTGCATAACCCTTTTATTCTTCTCTTTGACCCATTTTTCGGAAAGACAACTTCTATGACCCGACAATTAACCCTTTTATATATCATTGGGCTCATTTTCATATAAAAACATTCACCGTTAGACGGGTTATGCGTTAAACCCATTTTGACCCATTTACACTCCAACCCACTCATACCACTTCATTTTTCCCACCAAACTTAACCATTATCATTACTTTAACATACAAAACATGTTTCATAAACACTTGACCCGTTCACAACCCAAAATGGGTACAAACACACTCAATCCAAACGCCCCTTTAACTTTTACTAAAAACACTTAAAACACACTTTGACACATCGTTAGACCACCAAATCATTAGGACTCCATTATCATACATTTTGACACTTGACTTAACTTTACAAATCAATAAAAGACCAACGGGGGTACAAACTTTATACTTGAGCTCGGTATTCTACCTAAGCTCCTACACGCATACTACCTTTCAAATCGCTTCCAATTCCTTAAGCCATAACCCAAGCCAAGTTATCTTCAACGCAATTAACCTACTAAACATTAACCACTAAAAGGGGTAAGCTTACGCTTAGTAAGTAACTAGATTAGTACATGATTAACATTTCCATTCACACATATATGCATCAAGACATCTTTAACCAATTATCTCATGATCTTCCCATCTCATAACCATTATCCTTTCCATTTCACAACCGTAACACATAAACATCATAACATTAAACACATAGAATCATAGACATACCTTAATCCCTTCAACACTATGTCCTATCTCTTGATCCTTACTCACTAACATACTCCTTACTAACCCAAATCACTAATCCAAGGCATAACCCTATAACTCATTCATTAACATATAACATGAGAACATTAATATTAACATATAGTAATCATAGTTACTTACCTCATATCCAAGCTAATCTACCATTTATGATTTCACCACCATCATCATCATCCTCACTAGTCATTATCATCATCATCATCATCATTTTTACTTCCTAAACCATAACCATCATCAAGACCCATTAACACAACACATCATGATCAAGGGTCATAAAACCCATTTAAACTTACCCAATATCCTTTCTATATCATCCTATGATCATATCATGATCATAAGATGAAAACCCACTTAACCCATATACTTTTACCTTAATAATCATTATAAACTCAAGATTAGAGTTACTTACTTGGAGTGGATTATTGCTAGGACACAACCTTAAGCACAAGGACTTCATCCTCTTCTTCTTCTTAAGCCACCACTATTTTTTCCCTCTCTTTTTCCTTCCTCCATAACCGGACCAAACTATCACCCTTTTAATTATTGAGAATTGCCTGGAACTTTCTAGGCATAAGATATTTGTGGAGGAAAGTTTGCCTAATTGGCAAGTATGGTCCTTCAAGTCCTTCCTTTTCTACTTTGGCCACACTACATATAATAATACATTTAATACTTGGCAACTTAGGTCCTTGAAGTCTATTCCCTTTATAATTGTGACACATGATACTTTCTATAGCCATATTATACATGCTTTGACTATCGGGTTTGACCGCTACACAACTTCCGTTGACTAACCAATTACAACAAGCCTTATTCAACTCATCTAGAGTGGGGCCTATTTGTATCCGGGAAACGGGTCTAACACCATCAGATGCTAAATTTTGAGGAACGTGGTCATCATAATCAATATCATCGTCGTCGTCGACATCAGTGATAATTGGTGATGGTGGTGCCTCAACTTCCGCTGGCTGGACATTTATATTTATGGTGTTATAATTCAACTTAACCAACTCGGCAGAAAGTGTGACATGTGATGAGTTTTTGTCATGTACAATATCTTGATTGTCTTCTACCACGATGATATCCGGGTTCCAAATCTTTCGATGATAAGAATCTTGGACTGCCTTGCAATTACCACGTTAACCCGGGAAATCAAGGTAAAAGACTTATGTTGCTTGTGTTGCAAGAATGTATGGTTCATTTTGAAACAATACACGATCTGTCATAATTTGTGTAATGTTATTTCTATAGGTACAACGTTTTATGCGACCCTCATTATTAGTGTCGAACAATTTGACTTTGAACAACACAACCTTGAACGGAATATACAAAAACTCGAGAATTTCTTCAAGATGGCCATAATACATTCCTCTGCTAGGATTAGGAGTTGAAATTCCGCTGTTTTGAGTTGAACGACGTAAATCACGGTCGTGTACGATAAACGTCACACCGTTGACTACGCAAGAGTCGACTGAGACTGCAGTACATGATCGTCCACAAGCCAAAGCGAATAACTCGGAAGTACAACTTGGGTCATTCTTTACTTTTAATTCATGAATCTTTGAAAAAGTTAAAAATAGATATAGATGAGTAATAGTCATTATTTTTACAGGGTAATACATACAATAAGTCTACCTTGTTCCCAAACCAGCGAGGAAATCCTTCTTGTATGTCATTGCCAGGAAATGCCCTATAAATGTTCATGATATTAGAATAAGTCGTCGAATAATAACTTACGTAAAAAAAATTTGAAATAAAACGCGTACCTCTTGTATTCGTTATGTACGGGTCGATTTCATGACTATTGTGTAGTACATACCATACTACTTTCTACGTTGTGTCTGGTTGAATCCGAATTAATGATTGTCTATCATTCATTTTACAGAGTGATCAAAACACCTGAAATCGACTTGTTGGGCTTGGACTGTCCTCATTCTGGTCAGGACGATTAAATCTCGTCTCAACACCTCGAAAATAATGCGAACAGAAAGTTAATGCTTCATCAGCAATATAACCCTCCGCTATTGAACCTTCAGGCTTAGCTTTATTTCTAACATAATTTTTGAGCTTTTTCATGTATCTTTCAAATGGATACATCCACCTCATGTAAACAGACCCGCCTTCAATAGCCTTTTCGGGTAGATGAATAACCAAGTGAATCATAATGTCAAGAAAAAGCAAGAGGATATATTTGCTCGAAACTGCACAAAATATTGATAAGTTGTTCTTTAGCTTTCAACATGTCATCCACCATCAAAGTTCGAGAGCATATTTGTTTGAAGAATGGACAAAGCTTGATTATTGGTGTTGCGGTGGTTTGGTCCTTCAAGTAATTTTGAAGTCCAGCAGGAAGTAACCGATGCATCATTATATGACAGTCATGAGCCTTCAAGCCTGTTATGTTGCTATAATTGTTTGTCACTTTATGCTTGAAGTTAGATCCGAACCCATCAGGTAGTTTAACACCTTTGATGAATTGACAAAAAAAATCATGATATTAGAAAAAGTCGTCGAAATTAATACGCGAATTGAATTGGAACAAATAAATTTTGAAATAAAACGTGTACCTTTGATGAATTGACAAAAAAGTTTTCTTTCTTCAGTTGTGAAAGAGTACGTGGGATGAGGCTTAGAGCACTTCCCGTTTCCTTTGTTGACGAGCCACAACTCATCACGAATTTGCAAATTTTGTAAGTCTTGTCTTGCCTTGTTGGTGTCTTTTGATTTGTCATTCATTAACAAAGTACCCAACACACTCTCACACACATTTTTTTCGATATACATGACATCAAAATTGTGTTTTAGTGTAAGAAAAGACCAATACTTTAGCTCGTAGAAAATAGATACTTTGGTCCAATTCAATTCGCGATCAGGATCACGTTTTTTCTTCGGACCCCCAAAACTTGGATGTTTCCTCAGGATACGTTTAGGCAATCTCCTAAGTTGAGTCCAGATGACATCACTGGTAAATTTTCTAGGAGGTGGTCTATCATTGACCGGAGTATACAATGCCCTTCTGTTTTTCCGCCATTTATTGGTCGCGTTTAAGAATCTTCTTTGACCAACATAAGCGGTTTTGCTTAACACACGAATAGCTGGAGTGTTTATATTACAGGTCAGACATGCCTTGTAATCTTGCCCACTCCACCTAGACAAACTACTTCAAGCGGGAAAGTCATTGATAGTCCATAAAAGCGCTGCTCTCATACAGAATTCAGTGCCAGTAATAGCATCCATAGTCATGACTCCATCTTTCTATAAAGTCTTTAGGTCTTCAATCAAAGGCCTCAAGTAAATATCTATGTCCTTCCCGGGTGATTTAGGGCCTGGAATTAACAACGTCAACATAAGAGAAGTCTCTATCATACATATCCAGGGAGGCGTATCGTATGTTGTTAATATGACCGGCCACATGTTGTAAGACCGACTAAGGTTGCCGTACGGATTGAAACCATCAGCAGCCAACCCTAATCGGACGTTTTTTATTTCGTAAGAAAATTCTTTCGAATACTTCATGTCAAATTTCTTCCATGCTTGACCATCAACCGGGTGTTGCGTCTTACCGTTCTCCGTAGAGTGCCCAGAAGCATGCCAAGTCATATGTTTTGCATTGTGTTTAGACTTGTACAAACATTGTAGTCTAGGAATGATATAAAAGTAACGCAACACCTTGTTAGGAACTTTCTTCCCCAGTGTGTTCTTGTCTTTCCATCTACTAGCATCGCAGATGGGACAATGCTGCAAATCTTCCTTACCCACCCCCAGATATAAAAAACAATCATTTACACAAGCATGTATGGAATCGTATCCTAACCCGATCATTTTATATGTCTTCTTTATTTCATAGTATGACGATGGGATTTTCTATCCTAAAACGGGCGGGAAACATTCCTTGAGAAATTTTAGGGTTTCGTTAAATGTGGTGTCACTCATTTTACTTTTGACCTTGATGTTCGTAAACATTGCCATAAAGTCCAATGAAGACATCCAATTACAGCCCGGGTATAGTGGGTCGTTGGCAGTGGCAAGTAACTCTTCAAACTCGTTACGTTGAGGAAGTGTCGTTGCTTGAGTTGGCTCGTTACTTGTCTTGCCAATATTTCCTTGAGTTGGCTCATTTTGTTCGTTATTCGGACAAATATCATGAAGGAACTCAACCATGTCACTCATCCCAGGATGATTTGTGTTGGGTACTACTGTCCAGGCATCCGGTTCACTATGATTATACCATTTCGTATAACTTTGGTCCCAACCATTTGTGT
This sequence comes from Artemisia tridentata subsp. tridentata, assembly GCA_021014915.2. Classification (NCBI taxonomy): domain Eukaryota; kingdom Viridiplantae; phylum Streptophyta; class Magnoliopsida; order Asterales; family Asteraceae; genus Artemisia; species Artemisia tridentata. Next base: position 166,632,858 of record CP139502.1, on the reverse strand, counting down.
GTATGTGATCAAACAAATCTTAGTGCTTTATCCAACCAACGTTATAACAAGAACCACATGGACATTTTACATTCCCATCAATATTCACAAAAGACTTGCAATACTCGCAAAAAGCTTTAAGGCCTTTTAAAAATTCGATGCTAGCACGAGATAATGAGACCCAACTCTTATCAATTGGCATAACTGCGTTTTAATGATGCAACAAATAATTATATATAATTAAACATGTTCACAAAAATCTACACGTAAACGCATAAAGGTGGAATTACGAGTTGTGCGTTTTGTTCACCTAATCCAACTATGGAAGGCAATCCTAACCCACTCTTTGAATGTTTCGTTTCATATATGAATGCGTATAACTGAATTTACTATTTGAGAAAATTTCGGCAGCATTTCACCTCAACTCCCCAAATATGTGAATTAAAGACATATTCATAGGAGTAAAGGGGAAACACTGTCTAAATTTTCACAAATAATAAATCAATTATACGCATTCATATCCTAAATGAGACAAAACATTCAAAAAGCAGTCCCAAACAGGGGACTTTCCGAAATTAATTTCTAATAAATTAATTTCAGATGGGTTTTCTATGGGATGATTAACTTCGGACGGGGACTTTCCGAAATTAATCACTAAAGTCCTAAAATCATTTACAATAATCTAACACAATCAAATACCATATAATACTAACATATTCGCATTGTCAATTTCGGCTTATATATCATAAGACTCAATTTTCCGGCTTATTTGGAGACTTGTGAGCTTACATAAGTTTATTATATCATAATATACTTATATAAGCCCACAAGTCACCAAATAAGCTGGAAAATTAAAGCTTATGAAATATAAGAAACTTCAAGTTTATTATAAGTTTATTATATCATTAATGACAAGTCAGCCGCAACATAGTATACAAGAAACTTCAACACTTCTATACGTACGTACTTTCCCAAAAATTATTTATATTTGTGCACAAACTAAGTTACGAGGCAGGTAAGACTGATTAAGACTTGTATCAAAATCATTATACAAAGTGTAGGACAAGTAAACAAAAATTAAGACATACTGAGCTGCGGTGTGGCCTAAGACAAACCAAACGGACACCCCTTGTGGGCTGTGGTGCAGAAAATAAGCAAACCCAAACACCCCTGTTTGGACAGGAAAAACCAAACGCCCCTTGTGGGATGCTGTTAACCAAACCAGCCCCGCCACTAGGCGCAAATAGGTTCCCACTTGCTATATATTAAAGACCAAAATTATTGTATCTTTTAACAGTTATATGTACCCTTTCCTCACAATGTTTAAGCATGGTCCTTAAGTGAATAAACTCATAACATGAGAAAATCAAAATACTAAAACAAGGAAACCGCAAAGTTACGTGAGCTTATTTGTTTTTCGGGGCTGAAAAATAAGCAGAACCACTATCCTAACTCAATACCAGGCTGCCTCACTCCCACATAACATTACTTAAAACAATCTTAGCATTCAAATTACAACAATACAATCGGCCAAACACAAACAAAAAAAATGTACTGACTATGGCTGCTCTCGGCGGGTCTTGACAGTAGGCTGCTCTCGACTGTGGTCAAGGTTGTGGTCTCGACAGCAAGTGGACTCGGTCTCAACAGGGAGCTAAAAAAAATATATAAACATAAATTAATGACTATAAACCTTTGGCAGCGACATGTTCCCGGTACAAACATTAAAAAAAAAAAAAAAAAAAAAGAAAAAGAAAAAAAAAAATAAACACAAATTAATCACTATAAACCCGTGGTCTCCGCTTCGGTTCTCGGCTTCGGGTCTCGGCTTCGGTTCTTAGCAGCAACTGTACCCAAAAAAATTAACAAAAAAATTAAAAAAATAATAACAAAAAACATAATACACATATATCAAAAATTAACATATTGCAAAAATTAACACATATCAAAAAATTAACAAAAATTAACATACATAAAAAAATAACAAAAATCAAGAAATTAACAAAAATTATCACCAAGGTTTTGTAAACGACAGGTATAAAGGAAGAAAGGAGATGAGAAAAAGAAAGAATTAATCGATGAGAGGTTTTGAGGAAAGAATTAAACGATGAGATGGGAGAATTAAACGTGCATAGTGGTTCGAGTGTGTGTTTATGTGGTGGAGATGGTGGTTGCTGTGGTGGAGATGCTGGTGTAGTGGTGGAGATGGTGGTGTAGATCGATGGGAGGAAGAAGACGATGGTGAGATTCTTTTTTTTTTTTTTTTTTTTTTTTTTTTTTTTTTTTTTAACTAAGTGTTACAGATCTGTTAATAATTGAGGGTTGGTTTTAGCGATCACATTTGGCGGGGAAATTTCCCCGCTGAAAGTTAATTTGTCATTTAGTTAGACTTTTGGCGGGGACACATCCCTGTTAAAAGTTTTTGTTAACCACCAAAAACTTTGGCGGCATAAAGTAAATGCGAAGAGGGAAAATCAATTTTTTTGGTAAAATCCTTTAGCGGGGACATATCCCTGCGGAAAGCTGTTTTAATAATAATAATTAAAAAAAAAAAAAAAAAAAAAAAAACTCTTTTATATCATTTTAATTAAGTCAAATCAATATTAAATCTTTTAAATTTAATTAAATTTTTTCTAAATCATCTTTAATTAATTTAAAACTTTTTAAAATTATTTACATCACTTTTACCTAATAAAGTTAAATCATTTATACTTAATTTAAATCATTTAAAATTATTTTTAAAACATTTTAATTAAGTTAAATCATTATTAAATCATTTAAATTTATTTTAAATATTTTGTAAATCATCTTTAATTGATTTAAAACTTTTTAAAATTATTTAAATCTTTTTTAACTAAGTTAAATCATTTATACTTAATTTACATCATTTTTAATTAAGTTAAACGAATGAGCCGAGATGATATGGTTATACATGAGATGTTAAACGAATGAGTCAAGATGATATGATTATACATGAGATGTTAAACGAATGAGCCGAGATGATATGGTTATACATGAGATGTTAAACGAATGAGTCGAGATGATATGATTATACATGAGATGTTAAACGAATGAGCCGAGATGATATGGTTATACACGAGATATTAAACGAATGAGTCGAGATGATATGATTATACATGAGATGTTAAACATATGAGCCGAGATGAAATGGTTATACACGAGATGTTAAACGAATGATTCGAGATGATATGATTATACATGAGATGTTAAACGAATGAGCTGAGATGATATGGTTATACACGAGATGTTAAACGAATGAATCGAGATGATATGATTATACATGAGATGTTAAACGAATGAGCTGAGATGATATGGTTATATACGAGATGTTAAACGAATGAGTCGAGATGATATGATTATACATGAGATGTTAAACGAATGAGCCGAGATGATATGGTTATACACGAGATTTTAAACGAATGAGTCGAGATGATATGATTATACATGAGATGTTAAACGAATGAGTCGAGATGATATGATTATACACGAGATGTTAAACGAATGAGTCGAGATGATATGATTATACATGAGATGTTAAACGAATGTGTCGAGATGATATGGTTATACACGAGATGTTAAACGAATGTGTCGAGATTCTATGGTTATACACGAGATGTTAAACGAATGAGTCGAGATGATATGATTATACATGAGTGTGTAGGGCCCTCAACACACTTATCCCATCACTATTATCTATCTATTTACTGTGATATTCCCACCAAAATTTCCCACCAAAATATTGGCACCAACACTTCCCACCAAAATATTGGCGCCAAAACTTCCCACCAAAAGCTAGCAGATCTGCTCTATCCTCACAAACACATTATATACACTCTTATCCTCAAAACCACTCAACCTCACAACCTCTTATCTTCACACCAATTTCAAAATCTGAGATGCAGCGATATAATCATTTTATGTGTTCTTGTGGAACAGGAAATATAAAACTAAGAAAATCACATAAAAAAGATACATTTGGATGAGAATATTATGCATGTCCTCTTTCGAAGGTGAACAATCATACTTTTCTTATTTATGTAAATATACAAACAATCATAACATTTCCTTATTTATGTAATAGCCAAGAGAAAAAGATCATGGATGTGGATATTTTATGTGGAAGAGTGAATTTGATGACCGGTTATGAGTAATCTCTTCTGCTTCAACATCTCAAGGTGATGGATCTGCACCAACAGAGTGCTCAAACTGTAATGCCAAAGATCTTAGGATAAACATGCTGGAATCACAAAAACAGGTGCTAGAGACAAGAGTAAGGATGCTGGAGGCAAGACTTGAAATGGCAACGAATCCCGACGACCACGACCATGCATGTCAGTCGGCTGCAATACTTCGTGAGCTATTAGGTGACATGGACAATCTTCATATGTAGTGTTGTTGTTGTTGTTGTTGTTTAATAAAATGTTGTTGTTGTGAAAACTTAAGTAGTTAACGAGGCTTCTTTAACAGCCGTCGTGCACTTTCGTTAGCGGCGGTGATCTACCTATCTTTTGTTGACCAGGTTCTGAGTTAACCAAATAATGGTGTCACCCCTTTAAACAACAAAGTATTTCAAATATACAATTTTCCAACACTAAATTACATATGCATAAAGAATGGAACTGAAGGAACAATATCACAATTAACAAACACGAAGGAAAACCTTTTATTTAAAACACGCAAGAGTTCTCAACCACATACATTTCATACAGACTCAAATGAAACAACTTGACAAGCAAACGAAACAGATCAAACGAAACAACTCGACAAGAAAACGAAACAACTCGACAAGCAAACAAAACAATTCGACAAGCAAACGAAAACACGACATAGAACATAACAAACATCGCCCATTCATTTTTTTTTGCTGCTACTTCCCACTTTGCTAGAACCTGCATTACCTTTTCCCTTCCTTACATTCTTTTGCTTGATGAAATGTTCAAACAAAGCTTCAAGATTTGTTATCCTATTTCTCAGATCATCAAGTTTGGTATCCAATGCGCTTTCAGCTTCATCGTCCAACGTGCTTTCAGCTTCACCGTCCAACATCTCTCTGTAGTATGGATTTTTCCTCAACCATTCCAGAATCTGGTCTCTCATCCACGGGCTAATGTTCTTATAAGAACCATATTCATCATAAATTTCGACGCCATATGTATTAAGAACTTCATTAAAGAGATAATATCACGATAAAACCTTTGACCACTCCTCTTCCGGCATGTAACCAGCCATTGTTATGTGTGTTTTGTGGGAATTAACGATTTGGTTATTTATGTTTTGCCTATTTGAGGATGATCGGTTAGTGTTGGGAATTAAATTAAGCAGTTAGTACGGTTCTTTATAAGTTAGTACGGTTGAACAGTTACTGAAGAATACAAGAACAATTAGTACTGCTGATGAAGAAAAGTTCGTACTACTTACAAGATTAAGGTGAAACCGTGTGAAGATAAATATGGAATGGATATGATGTATATCCTATTTGTAAAGAATGATACGGATATAGTTTACTTGTAAAGGACTCTTTGTGCTATAAAAAGAGATCCTCGGTTAAGGTTTTAATATACATATCCATATCTCCTATACGTACAAGCATTGTTAAGAGCTTCACGTTTATTCATTGTAATCGTTCAATATATTGAAGCAAAGTGTTTGGTTAAACAATTGCCTTGTTTATTATTGTTACATTCATACGATCATACAATCGCCAAACACATATTCTTCTAAGTACTTGGTAGTAAATTCCGCGTGCTATCAAGTATATACTCAAAGTATCTCCAACACAACTCGTGTGTTTAGATCCGGTCAAGTGGTATCAGAGCCAGGTTTCTGATACTTTGAGTTTAGAAGATCCAGAAGTATTTACTCACTAGCAACCAAGAAGATGGACATGGAGACACCTCATACCTCAATCCTTGCTAAACTCCCCATGCTGAAACAGAATGAATACGATTTATGGCGGCTCAGAATAGAGCAATATTTCATGGTGCAAGATTATGCATTATGGGATATCATTATCAATGGTGATTCCTTCAAACCAATTGCTGTTGAAGAAACACGTGCTGATGGTTCTAAGATCACAAAGCTTAACACTGAGCCAGTTACAAACGAGGAGAGAATCAAAAAGAAGAATGACCAGAAGGCTAGGAATTTGTTACTAATGGCAATTCCTAATGATCAAGTGCTGAATTTTAGCCATTATGAGACTGCTAAAACTCTTTTTGAAGCAGTGGTGGAAAGATTTGGTGGCAATGAAGCTACCACGAAGGCACATAAAACCCTACTTAAGCAAAGTTATGAGAACTTCACTGCATCAAGCAATGAAACTTTGGACCATATCTTTAATAGGCTTCAAAAGATCATCAGTCAACTTACTGTGTTGAAGATTGTGATTCCACAGGAAGACCTCAACATGAAGTTTCTAAATAGTTTACCTGCTGAATGGAACACTTATGTTGTGGTTTGGAGCAATAAACCAGAGCTGGAGAAAATGACAATGAATGAGCTTTACAACAATCTTAAAATTGTTGAGTAGAAGGTGAAGAAGAGTGGTAGCACCAGTTCTAGTTCAGGGAATATGGCTTTGATATCTTCTTCAAACAGTTCGAATCATGAAGATGAAGAAGCAGTTGGTACTGCTAAACCAACAGTTAGCACTGCTAGTGTAAAAACTAGTACTGCTGGCTTGACTGAAGAGACCATATATGCATTTGTGTCAGAACAGTCTGGTGGGTCTAAGATCTTTAATGAAGATCTTCTTCAAATTGCTGAAGATGATTTGGAAGCTATGGATTTAAAGTGGCAGTTGGCTTTGATAAGCATCAGGGCTAAGAAGTATTACCAAAGGACTGGGAATAAGATTACCTTTAATGGAAGAGATGTTGCTGGGTATGATAAGTCTAAGGTGGAGTGCTTTAATTGTCACAAGATGGGGCACTTTGCCAGGGAATGTAGAGGTCCAAGACAACAAAGCAACCAGGGTCAAGGGTTTAAGAATCAGCAAGGAACAAGGAGAACAGTTAATGTTGAAGAGCCTTCTTCCAAGGCTATGGTAGCTGTAGATGGAGCTGGATTTGATTGGAGCTTCATGGAGGAAGAAGAGGAACCAGCTAACTTGGGTTTGATGGCTTTCTCAGACTCTGAGGTACATATTGTTCAAAAATGTTCAAATACTTGTTCTGCTTTAAAAGATTATGAGTGTCTTAAGAAACGGTATGATGATCTTAGAGTAGAATTTAATCAAGTAAATTTTAGTCTGGCAAATCATAAAAGAGGACTAGCTATTTTGGAAGAACAAATTGTGTTTTATAGACAGAATGAGTCAAACTTCTCTGATGAGATAGGTGTTTTAAAGAGGGATTTGCAAATAAAAGATGATAAAATGAGTGGACTTGTATAAGAACTAGAGAATCTTAAAAAGGAACTCAGATGCACCAACTATTGAGGATTGGACATCTGATGATGAGGATGCAGAGGTTAAGGACAAACCTAATGTTGTTAAGGTAGAAGTTAAACATGCTCCTAAAGTGGTTAAGACTGAAAACATAAAACCAGTTAGGAAAAGTGTTCGATATGCTGAGATGTATAGGACTAATAACAGATCACCAATTTCTGAGGGTAGTCATAGGAACTGGAATCACTCAAAATCTAAGAAATTGGATGATAAGTTTGCTATGATTAGAAAAGTGTGCTTTGTTTGTGGAAGTTTTGATCATATAGCTGCTTATTGTGATTCTAACCCATGGAAAAAGAGGGTTTCTGGGAATTCAAGGGTGAATAGGAATAACAATGCTAGGGTAACTCAAAACAGTTCAACTAGATTGACAAGCCCTAATGCAAATCATAAGTTGTCACCCAAAGCTGTTATGTTAAAGACTGGCATCAAAATAGTTTCAACTGCTATTCAAAATAAGTGGTTTAATGACAAGCAAACTGTTTCGAGTGCAAAACAATTTTCAAATCATGCACAAACAGTTAAAAGGCATTTTTATAAGAAAACAACAATGACTAATCAAAAGTAGGTGCCAAAATTCAAACAAGCAGTTCCAACTGCTAGGTCAGCAGTTCCAACTGCTAGACCAGCAAATCCTACTGCTAGGCACTTAAATGTTAAGGGAAAAAGGGGCAATGCTGTCAAGGCCTCAGCACATTGGGTTAGAAATTCTACCAAATCCAATGGTGCATCAAAGACCTCCAACAAATTTTCTCATCTTGATGCACAAGGCAGATCCAAACCAGTGATGGTTTGGATCCCCAAAAGAAACTAACACCTTTATTTTGTGTGCAGGAACATCCTTCAAATGGTAAAGAAGATAGAGGATATTCAGACAGTGGATGTTCAAGGCACATGACTGGCAACATGTCATATCTTTCAGACTTTATTGCTCTGGATGGAGGACCAGTTGCCTTTGGTGGTGGTATTGGAGGAAGGATTACTGGTAAAGGGGTAATTAAAACTGGTAATCTTGATTTTGAAAATGTGTATTATGTACCAGAACTTAAGTACAATCTTTTCAGTGTATCACAAATTTGTGATAAACAGAACAAAGTTTTATTTACTGATACTGATTGTCTTATTCTTTCTCCTGATTTCAAGCTACCTGATGAAAGTCAAGTATTGCTTAAAATCCCTAGAAAGGATAATACATACAGTGTTGAGATGAATAAACTAGTTCCTAAGGTTGGACTTACTTGTCTTGTTGCAAAAGCCAGATTGGAATAATCAATGTTGTGGCACAGAAGGCTTGGTCATGTTAATTTTAAAACCATTAACAAAATTGCTAAGAATAGGTTGGTAAGAGGTTTACCAAATAAAACTTTTCTCAATGACCAAACTTGTGTTTCTTGCCTTAAAGGTAAGCAACACAGAGCCTCATGTAAGCCAAAGACCCAGAACTCTATTTCTCAAGCTTTATATATGTTGCATATGGACTTGTTTGGTCTTACTTCTGTGAATAGCTTGAATTTTAAGAGATACTGTCTTGTTATCACTGATGATTATAGTAGGTTTTCTTGGGTATTCTTTATGAAAACTAAGGATGAAACTAGTGAAATCCTTAAGACCTTCATTGTTGAAGTAGAAAACCTAGTTAATAAGAAAGTTAAAATAATCAGAGGTGATAATGGGACTGAATTTAAGAATAGGGTGATGGATGATTTTTGTAGAGAAAAAGGTATTAAGAGGGAATTTAGTGTAGCTAGAACCCCACAGCAAAATGGTGTAGCTGAGAGAAAGAATAGGACTCTTATAGAGGCTGCTAGGACAATGTTAGCTGACTCTAAGCTACCAGTTTCATTTTGGGCTGAAGCAGTTAGCACTGCTTGTTATGTATTGAATAGGGTTTTAGTTGTGCAACCTCACAATAAGACTGCTTATGAGCTTCTTAGAGGTAGAACCCCTGCTTTAAGCTTCATGAGACCTTTTGGTTGTCATGTTACTATCCTTAATACCAAAGACCAACTAGGAAAGTTTGATGGGAAATCTGAGGAAGGTTTCTTTGTTGGTTATTCTCTGCACAGTAAGGCTTTTAGGGTGTACAATACAAGCACCAAGCATGTAGAAGAAAATCTGCACATAGAATTTTTGGAGAATAAACCAAATGTTGCAGGTGTAGGTCCAGATTGGATCTTTGATATTGACAGTCTTTCAGATTCCATGAATTATGTGCCTGTTACAGGTACAAATACTAACAATGATGCAGGTTCAGAGGAGGAAGATGATGATTGCATTTTCATACCAGTCATGGAAGAAAGTCCAGTGAATGAGTCTTCTACAAAGAAAGATGATGTTCCATCATCAAGTGGTGTAGACAAAGAACAAGATGTTGCTAAAACCAGTGGTCAGAATGGTAAAGAAGCTGAAAATCCAACGAGCAGTACAAATGGAGTTAGTACTGCTCAGCCACAAGTTCCTACTGCTGAGCAAAATAGTGATGCTGCTGGACCAAGTCAACCTCATCTTGATTCACCAGTTGATACTGCTTCTCAAGTTGATAAGTTTGATTTCTTTGGAGATGGTCTGCAAAACATGCCTACCAGCTATGCAGCTCCTTCTACTCCCCATACTATTGTACATAGGAATCATCCACTTTTCAATATCATAGGAGATGTACAATCTGGAGTCAAGACCAGAAGGCAAATTCAAGACCCAGATCATCATGGCTTTCTCAGTGTGGTATATGAGGAGAAACATCATAATGATGAGCATGAGTGTATGTTTTCTATCTCAGGTAGAACCCAAGAATGTGCTAAAGGCTTTAGAAGAATCAAGTTGGGTTGAAGCTATGCAAGAAGAACTGCTTCAATTCAAAATTCAGAATGTATGGGTTCTGGTTGATCTACCAAAGGGAATGAGAGTGATTGGTACAAAGTGGGTATTCAGGAACAAGAAGGATGAGAGGGGCATTGTGATAAAGAACAAAGCAAGATTGGTTGCTCAAGGCTATACTCAGGAAGAGGGTATAGATTATGAGGAGGTTTTTGCTCCAGTTGCCAGGATTGAAGCCATAAGATTATTTCTTGCTTATGCTTCATTTATGGGGTTTATGGTCTATCAAATGGATGTGAAAAGTGCCTTTCTGTATGGTACTATTGATGAGGAGGTCTATGTTTCACAACCTCCAGGTTTTATAGACCCAGAGCATCCTGACAAGGTTTATAAGGTGGTGAAAGCTCTATATGGATTGCATCAGGCTCCAAGAGCTTGGTATGAAACTCTTGCTAAATATCTTCTGAAGAATGGGTTTCATAGAGGGAAAATTGATCAAACTCTCTTTATTAAAAAGAACAAGGGTGATATTCTACTGGTACAAGTCTATGTAGATGACATCATTTTTGGTTTACAAAGAAACAGATGTGTAAGGAGTTTGAAAAGCTGATGAAAGACCAATTTCAGATGAGTTCTATGGGAGAGCTTACATTCTTTCTAGGTCTTCAAGTACAGCAAAAGCCAGATGGTATATTTATCTCTCAGGATAAATATGTTGGTGAAATATTGAGAAAATTCCAATTCACAGATGCCAAGGTTGCTAGCACACCAGTTGATAAGGAGACACATTTGCTATTAAAGGATCAGAGTGGTGAAGATGTGGATGTGCACATGTATAGATCTGTGATTGGGTCTCTGATGTACCTTACATCATCTAGGCCTGACATTATGTTTTCTGTTTGTGCCTGTGCAAGATTCCAAGTAAATCCTAAGGTATCTCATCTCACAGCAGTAAAGAGAATCTTCAGATACCTTAAAGGTCAACCTAACTTGGGGCTATGGTATCCTAAAGAGTCTGCATTTGATTTAGTGGCATTCTCTGATTCTGATTATGCTGGTGCTAGCATGGATAGAAAGTCTACAATAGGTGGTTGTCAGTTCTTGGGCCGTAGATTGATTTCTTGGCAGTGTAAGAAGCAGACTATGGTGGCCACATCTACTACTGAAGCAGAATATGTGGCAGCAGAAAGTTGTTGTGCTCAAGTTCTTTAGATTCAAAACCAGATGCTTGATTATGGGTAAAATTTCTTAAACACAATTATACATATAGACAATAGCAGTACAATGTGTATCATTAAGAATCCAGTTCAACATTTAAAAACTAAACATATTGAAATTAGACATCATTTTATAAGAGACTGTGCTGAAAAGAAGTTAATAAAAGTTGTTAAAATACACACTGATGACAACTTTGCTGATCTCTTAACAAAAGGTTTTGATGTAGGAAGATTTTAGTACTTGGTAACAGGTATTGGAATGCTTAATCCTTCAAAAGATTAATGTCTAAATGTTTTTGGTTTTTGTACTGCTAGTTGTGCTATTTGTATAGTTAGTACTGCTTGGTAATTTTTAGTACTGTTTGTGAATTTGTTAGTCAATTGTCATAACTGTTAAAAGAAAATATTGTGTATTGTGTTTTCTTTGGTTTTGGACTAACACTTCAGGTTAAGAAAAGCTTTTTGCTTTGGATTGTGCTTTGGAAAGTATGGTGGTTTAGATTGTTAAGTGTGAATGCATTGTCAAACAACAAATGATAATTGATTCACCATGTCTAACCGATATAAGAATCAACTAGTCCAGATCAAACGGTTTCTGGTAAAGACTACTCAAATCTGTTTATGGTTGACAGTTTACCAAAAACTGGTTGGTTATCAACTCACCAAATCTAAGTGTGAAGAGTTGGCTAGTCCATAGCAAATGGCTATTGGTAAAGACATGTTAAATCCGTTCATAGCTGATAGTTTGCTAAAAACTATAAGTGGACAAAAATGTTTTTAAATCCACATTAAACTTACAACTTGATTTTATCTCTGAAAATTTTTGCTAACAGTTTGTACTGCTGGGGTTGACAGTTTGTACTGCTGGCTTCACTAGTTTGTACTGATTATTCAAACTTAGTTCCTACTGAGTTTATGCTCTGTGATACACCTCTCTCAGAAGGTCACACATCTGGAAGTGTTGAGAGCAGTTTGAAACTAAACAACTGAATTGATGGTAACTTGTACAAATTATCATATTGGATGTTGAGCTTGGATGTCATATGTTCTAGTTCATCTGATGGTGAAGATTCTTCCAAACAGTGGAGGAATTACAAGTTTGTTCAGTTGCTGTTAAAGATGATTATGAAATTCAGGGGAGGAATTAAGAGTCAGAGATGAATTATAAACAGGTGCATAAAATTTATTCATTAAAGAAGTGGATTCATTACATAAGAAAAACCAACAAAACTAACCAACTCCTAACAACACAAACCAACCAACTCCCAACACACAAACATAAACAAACCTAACACACAACCACTACTCAAGCTTCCTCTTTCCTTTGTCCTTGAAGTCTGGCATGGATTTGTGAACTCCTTTGCCATCGATTGAGTTCCACACTTTCCAACTAGGAAGCCCCAAAACTTGTTTGTCAGGTCTTGGAAGTGGTTGATGTCTTTCGGGCACTTGTGCCTTACTCATTTTTGCCGCAGCTTTCTCTATCTCTCATGTCAATACAACTGATAGTGGAAGTGCTTGTTGATCGTCATCATCAGAGGAAGTTAAAAGGTCATCATCAGAAGATACTTCTTGAGCTTTTGGACATGGGTTTCTGATAGTCAGATTAGTGTAGTTCGGTGGAAAGTAAGATCTCCATCCATCACTTTCTGAATCTGAAGATGAATCTGATGAAATCTCAACAATGTTTGGATTGGATGAACTCATTGGGTTTGATAGTTGTGATTTCAAGAATGATGGGTTAGTATTGAGAATTTAAGGCTTTTTATAGAACCAATGGAGTTTTAAAGCAATTAAATGCAGGGTTGGTATTAGGAATTAAATTCTTTGGGTTGGTATTTAGAATTAATTCCTTACAGGAATAAATTTAATTATGGTAATTTTTGAGGAGTTGACCAAAAAGAGTACGATATGTGAAGAAAATTCCCAAGTGTTTTGAGATTAAAGATAAGTGTTTGAAAGAATCCACCACATCAACATAAGCAGAAGTTTAATTCAAGAAACTTGTTGATTTGCATCGAAATCATAAGTTTAGGGGAGGATTGTTGGGAATTAAATTAAGCAGTTAGTACGGTTCTTTATAAGTTAGTACGGTTGAACAGTTACTGAAGAATACAAGAACAATTAGTACTGCTGATGAAGAAAAGTTCGTACTGCTTACAAGATTAAGGTGAAACCGTGTGAAGATAAATATGGAATGGATATGATGTATATCTTATTTGTATAGAATGATACGAATATAGTTTACTTGTAAAGGACTCTTTGTGCTATAAAAAGAGATCCTCGGTTAGGGTTTTAATATACATATCCATATCTCCTATACGTACAAGCATTGTTAAGAGCTTCACGTTTATTCATTGTAATCGTTCAATATATTGAAGCAAAGTGTTTGGTTAAACAATTGCCTTGTTTATTATTGTTACATTCATACGATCATACAATCACCAAACACATATTCTTCTAAGTACTTGGTAGTAAATTCCGCGTGCTATCAAGTATATACTCAAAGTATCCCCAACACAACTCGTGTGTTTAGATCCGGTCAGTTAGGTTATATATAAGTAAAACTTTGGCGGGATAAAATTGCAATTTGGCGGGATAAATTGGCTCCAACACTTTTGGTGGGGACATGTCTCCGCCAAAAGCTAATATCAGTAGCAGAAGATATTGGCGTGATAAAGTAATTGTTAGGAGGAAAAACTGGATAACAATTTCGGCGGGGACATGTCCCCGCCAAAAAGCTGGCACTGTGCATCTACACTTGTCCCTGCTAAAAGTTGTGGCGGGAAAAACACTCGGGAACAATTAAGAGTTACTAGTTTGGTCAAATTTAACCAAATATCAAAAACACTTTCGGCGGGGACATGTCCCCGCCGAAAGTTTGCGTTGAAAATTTTGTAAACAGTCAGCGATATTTTGTGCCAACTCAGCACGGGTTTTGTCGTCTAGCGGCTTTCAGCGGGGACATATGCGTCCCCGCCAAAAGCCTCCTCGCCCGTCCTACATTTTTTTGTAGTGTAATTATATATAATATAATGCAGCGTCGAAAACGACTACAGTAGTGTCGTTCTGGACTCCCGCATTTTTCGCTCTGCCCACTTGCCTTCTCCATCCCACTTCTCCAATGATATTAACGATGCCATCGTCTGATAAATCCATACTTATCTTCTCTGTCTCGATCTTTCCACAAATCCACCGCCTCTTCATTTCCAGAATCTCTCTAAAACTATCGCTTTTTCCATAAGATCGACTGGACGATTATTCGAAGTAGAAAAGAAAGATTTTTGGGTTTCAAGTAAGTTTTTTTTAGATGGTTGTGTTGGTATAATGCAAAGACACAGAAGAGGCGGTAGGTGGTTCGCTGACACTGCTCCCATCTTCTCAATTTATGGTCATCCACAGTTGGAGTAATAATCATATGTTACTATGTAAGTTTATCAATCATAATTAAATTATTGATTTGGGTTTTTAGATGCTTAATTTTAAATTATTGGTATATTGATTTTACTTTTAGGGTTTAAGTTGGGGGATTTAGGGATTACTGAATTGGGTTAGTTTTAAATGGAAAAAAAATCCTGAATCTTTTTTTTGAGTGATTTTAATTTGGTTGATGAATTTTATGTCAAAATAATGACAGTTCTGGTACCGTAACTTCTGTTTTTTCACTACATATACACATTTGGTTTCATGGAATACCATGGTCAGTGTTGGTGTCGTTGGGTTTTTTTAACCGTCGACGTGAACATTTGGAGTGTACTGTTAACTTGAGGTATTATCAACATGTTCTATTAGTTGTTTGTTATAGTTAAGCTGTTAAGGGGGTTCGGTCGGAGGTTTAAGGTTTATGGCAAACGAAAGGCATAAAGCTACTCTGAGAAAACAATGTGGCCAACAAAAGACATAAAGCGGCTGTTGTGTTTTATCGTATTAGGGTTCGGTGTGAGGTTTAAGGTTTATGTGTTTGTGTTGGGTATTTATAGTGCTGATTGGGCTTATATAAGTATTAATGGGTCTATGCTATTAGTACGGCCCATTTCAGGCTACCGTTATCATTTATAAGTAACACCTACGACCTGTGTATATGATGTGCATATGTAATTTGACAGCACTAGGATTTCACATTACGATACCTACTAATTTACCATGTTGTTTAGGAAGTGTGAATAGCTGCTGAGAAAGCATATGTTGTAGCCGAAGTTGCTATGAGCGTGTGTCTGTCATGCGTTTGACAAATCTTTTAAGATAAGTGAAAGTGTGGTGAGTTTTTCTATCATCTTATTTTTCTTCAGTCTCAAAACCACTTGGGAAATTGGGTTTGTTGCTTGACGGTTTTCAATTTCAAAATTAACGATTTCTGACTCAAATTTGTTTTGTACTGAACCAGGTCCTATTTGTCTTAGGAGTTGTGACCACCAGTGGAGTCAAGCCTGCTTTGCAATTCTTCATGAAACAAACCAACTCACAGGTGTTTAGACCTCATTGTTTGCTGTTTGTTAATATATTTTACATCATCCAATCTTGATATCACCCCATTTGCAGGGTACATGTATGAACCCACATCGATACATAAGCAAATAGGGTTAGTGGTTCATAAGACCGTGGAGCTGGAGAGTGTCTCAAGAGAAAGAGGGTGGACAACACTACCACTCCTTGAGTAATATTCGTTGTCAATGGAACTTCTGTGGCAGCAACTGATGTGGTTGTTGAAGCTGCGTTTCCCTCTGCGGCTGCTGTTGTTGTAGTGGCTGTAACTGAAGTGCCAGAAAATGCCGAAGATGTTGCCCAATTTGATAACCCAATTGTTGTTGGCCTATAGAATTTTGCCGTGAAATTTTCTTAAGTACAGGTTCATTTAAGTGGGAAGCAGATAAAAGATTAGACTGGTGTTACAGCTGCTATTGTATGTGCTGAGACCGAAGATTCTGGTTTGTTCTTTCTTTTTGTCACATTTAACGACTTATTTAGTTATATGTCAACAGGTTGACATGATAGATTATGGTCTAGCTAAAAAGTATAGAGATCTTCAGACACACAGGCATATACCATAGATGTATTGTAACTGATATGCATAAACTTGAGTGGAAGTGATATTAATTGGGATTTTGATTATTATCACAGCTTATTGGCTTATTTGATTTTGCTTATGGCTTACAGTGGTTTTATTGTTTTGTTAGGGGCGTATTTGGATGGTACAAGAGTTATGGTTTGTTGGGAGCTTTTGTTTGTGGTCGCTTCATGTTCGATTAAAGGTATGTATATGGTTTTGGTTATATTTTCTGTTAGGTTTATGTTTTAGGCTATAGGTAACATAATTATTTGTGGAAAAATTAATTTTTAGGTGTCGATTTGTGTTAATTGGTTCCTCCTATCGACTTGGCTCATCCAAAAGAAGTATTTGATAAGCTCTTTCATAACCAAAAAAGGTGACTTTATGAGCTTTTACTAATTTAAATAAGAGAGTAACTCATTCATATTATGGTATGCTTTTCCTACTGAGGGTTTTGACGAATATTTTCAGACCACCTCGAAGATGGAGTATTGACCTTTTTTTTGGAAAAGTCAGCATTTAAAAGACAATGGTACATGATCATTGTGTTGAATGATTTGCGTACAGATTAATGCTTTTGTGTTTGAGTTACTTATCGTAAATTGAAACTAAGTGGTTGATTTTTAATTTTTACATTTTTGCAGCCGAAGTCAGCCGAGGAGCCGACTGACATGCCAGCGCTACTAATTGAGTGCCAGCACGAAGAGCATGTTAAAGTTGTGTTAGATCAGTCTTTAAAAATATCATATGCTTAAAAGGATCTGCAAGATGGCCAAACCAAAATGAGTGAAAAGACTGGATGACGGTTTGACTACGATGAATGAAAGTTAAAGCTGTTCTAATAGAAAAAGAATTCTTCATGTGTGATGAGTAATTTGCAGCTTTCTCTCTCAAAACAAACTTCCAGAAGTTGCTTCACACATCTCAAAAGAAAGAAAGCTTTGCGATGTGTAAACAGAAACATTGTTTGAATCAAACCTGTCATTAGGGATGTCTTAAGAAGCGTTTCAAAAGCCGCTGATTTGAAAATCATATCTACTGGCCGTGTTAGTCAAGGTAATGGCTTTGAATTGTTCCTTCTTTTTGAAACAATCATTTATGTCACACACATGGCCGTTTATATTATGCTAATATTTCATGTTTTGGTAATCTGGTAGGTATAAATGTACCACTGAGAAATGTTGCGCGCGGTTCGTGAGGACATAACAGCCGGACACGATTGTTAGCTACAGGCAAGTTAATATGCAATCTTTGTTTCTGTAAAATAAATACATGCTCGGTATTCATTCGTTTTCCTTTTCTGAATACTGTCTGATTTTTAAATTATCCTATATTATTTTACTGGTGACTGTTATTGTTTTATGTATAAGTAAGTAACTGCCACTAAACAGTTCCACTTCACATGGTAGTAATACATGCGCAGCTGTGACCCCATCAGTTCATCTAAATACTTATTTCTATCATGCTTTTGAAAACGCGTAAAAACACTTATTTAACAATTTTTCTCCATTTTTTGCCTGTATAGGGTCTTCACTGAATATAAATAGGCAAATGAAAAATGTATGCACGCCTCCTCACGGTGATAACGATTCCATACAATTGTCGGTTACAGGCAAGTGGCTACACACTTTAGGTTCCTGTTTAGTTAGTGCATCTTTAATAGTAATTTTCTTTCCTTCTAACTACTTTGGAATACCTTATATTAACTTGGTCGCAGTTGCTACCATTGAAGGTACGAATGGACAGAGAATGTGAAGTTGTTCCAGCTCACATCCGAATATTGGACGCGTACGCCCAATCACACGAGGTCATGCAACTACTGATTCGTAACATGCTATGGATAACATGTTCCAGTTACATTTACTCGCAACTACACCCTTTTAAATAGAGCAACTGCTTTGGAATACCTTATATTAACTTAATGATGCTTGCTGTCATTGTAGGTGTGAATGGACAAAAAATAGCAAGTTGTTCCGCCTCACATCAGAATACTGGACGAGGCGACTCAACTACACGAGGTCATGCACCTAATGATTTGTAACATGTTATGGGTAAAATTTTGCAGTCACATTTATTTAATCGGGTTCATTTTCTTTTTATCCTTTCTATAGGTATCACTTCGTCTGTCGTTTTCAAATAGTTATAGGTAATCTGCGTTTTCTTAAATAGCTCAAGCAATCCATTATATATCAGCTTAGGTTGCTGAGGTAACAAAGTTAGTTCGGAGGTTTATAGTGGGTTAGCTTATCAGAGAATCAGACTCATCACATGTTATTTTGGTAAATGAATGGCGTGTCTTATGGGGCGTTTGGATTACATTTTTATACCGGTTTATGGCTTTATTTGAATCTGGAATAGCTCATAAATCTACTTTTTAGGGCCTAGATCTTCTAAAATATCAAGTTGAGGTAACATAGTTGAATGAAGTATAAGCTCATCAGCTAGCTAATATGCCGGTTAAATAAGCTTACCTAAACACCCCCTGAGATATCAAGTGCGCATTTTCGGCCCCTTTTATGTCATATGGTTATTTTTCATTTGAATATAGGTGTGGTACAATAATGTTCTACATGCACACCGAGCGTCGTGGCTATAGCAAACCACAACGCCAAAGTACCTAAAAACATAAAGGTTGGTTCTGCGACTTCTTCTTTACTATAATACTGTTTAATTGATCAACTGCAGGTTAGTGAATTAAATATTACCACTTTCCTACGTCACACGTGCTAATTTCCAAAATTGTTGCTTTAATTTTATTCAAAATTTCCAGAAACTTATCGGAAAGTAGAAACCTTTTTCGTATCAAATGCCGCGATTCTATGTTGATGAATTCGTACTTTCGATTAACTGTGTAATTATGAAAATACACAATCATTATTGGTTGAAAGCCGTATTGCTATCAGTAGAGTTTGCTGCAAAAGTGGTGTTTGTTTCTGGTCTTTGTATGCTAGATATGTGTTTATGACGGATAAGGATGATAGTGTCCTGTTTCATTGCCATTGGCACATAAGAATTGTATTACATTTAGATCTTTCAGTGTCTTATATTAGCAAGTTAAAGTTATTAAGTGCACATAAAGTCCAACTGTTACATTAGGGTTACATATCAGACTTGCAAATAGTGGTGGGTAGATCAATTGGCAACAGTCAGCTCATGGCTTTGAATGAAAATGGCTCTTATTGTCATACCAAATTTTTTTTGTCATAGAGTACACTTTTCAAAAGATGGTTTTGTAGCAATTAGAGAATTAGTAGTTAAAAGTATATTAGTGACACATTTGGTACGTCACGGGAAATGTAAAATAGCAATTTAACACTACATATCCAGTGTAGTGGTGTCGTATTATGAATAACGTTCCAATACCTTTCCATTTCAGTAATAGTTTTTCATAGATGGTCATAATATGTTGATACTTTATAATTGGAGGTAGGTTGATACTAATTGACTGATGTCCTATAACCTGATGCTTCTAAAGTCCCCTTAACCAAGGTTGGTGATACAGGTTTGATTTTTTTGAATAGATTTGATTGCTTAATATTATTTAGTTGTGACTTGCACTAAATGTAGTGTGACTATATATTTGTATGTTGCAGAATACAAAAAAGGAACAACCGATGGCGCTGAAGCTTATGAAATTGTTGAATTGCGAATGGAGAGATTCGAGGGCAAGGCAAGTTTGAAATCACTTATATGCTTAATGATATGGCTGGAAAATGGGTGGGTCATGTGGATCGAGTCACGGGTCAAATAGGTTAAGGTCAAATTGTTCCTAATGTTGATGGCTTTGTGGGATTATTCTACGGTTTTGCTATGCTGGATCATAGATGATTCTAAACTTATTGCAGCATTTGATCCACTCGCACACAAGGTTAGATTCATAAATCGTAATCAGGTTTATTGTATATCTTTTTCAGTATTTTGACTGACCCCAAAATTAGTGGTTAGTCTATACGGTTCAAGTATGAAGTTGTGACCAGCATAATTCCATATGTAGAGTATCGTTTCTCTTTCAGGTACCTATCAACAATCAAGACACTGGTGGGATCAGTACAATGCTCTAATTATGTGGAAATGCTGCTAGAGCTCGAAAAAGAATGATATGCCCTGTGATGTCCATCTGCTGATAACTAATTATTAGCTATCCTAAAGTATCACTGGATAGATTCAGTGCTACTTTGTTTTCTTGAACAAATATAAATATGGTGGTTTATGTGTTTTGATGACGTATAGTCCGCATTCGGGTCACGAACAAGACCAATGGACGCTACTAACACTCAAGTCCATCACGAATGGGCTCAAGTCCATCACGAATGGGCTATCACGATAACGGTTTGGGCTCACGAAGGCCCAAACCCGAAGTTATTTATGGTCTTGATATAGGATATCTCTTATTTATGAGATATGTATCAAACAACCGACCCATGCGGGATACGCTGAGGAGTGAGGAACACGAAACCAACTAGGGTTTCGTGTGTATATAAAGAGTCTCTCGACTCTCATTAAAGGTACGATCTACAACCCTAACTCTTCGACTAAAACCCTAAAACCGATTACTTACTCTCACGCCGGAGGATAATCGTGGGAGACAATCCCACGATAAGCCTAACGGTGTCTTTTTGTTTTCTTAGTGCGCAGGTCCCAAGCATTAAGATCTAATTGGTATGGAAACAAGGAACCCCAACTTTTGTATCAACAAGTGGCGCCATCCGTGGGACCCTACACTAAGAACTCTACAAAGAACTAGAATGACGAAGCATGGAAACCCAAACCAGCGGACTCCGCTGGCAAAGAAAACGCATGACGACCTACTGGGGAAGAAGCAGCAAACTGATTCAGCCGCTAAGCAGGCCTCTGGAACAACCAGTGCGCCCAAAAGCCTAGGATCATACTCAGATCTGGCTTTTACTCCGGTAGAACCGATCACAAGGACTACCCATGCTACTACAACAACCACTAGCGCGGTAGATCTACTGCGCACTCCTCTCACCATACCAGAATTAAACTTCACTGATCCACCAAATGCGCCCACCCGAAACAAGGGTCCTGATTTGGAAACAGACATCCTCGCGCTAGAAGGAGTCGCGCCTGAACTAGCGCCAAGTGATTTCGTGTCCCAAAACTACGAAACCTTGCTGCGCTGATGCGAGAGGAAGCAAAAAAGAGGTCAGGTCAGAGCCTGCAAGCCAGGCTCAACTTTGATCCTGAGCATGAGGCATCCCCACCGCGTTACCGAAAGGAGAGGCGCGAGAAGGATGGCCGCCGACATCCTGTGTTTACTAGGATCGGAAGAAAAGTTGTGGACGATGAAGCAGCCGACTTACAGTCTCTGGAGGAGCATGAAGATGATGGAAGGCGCACCAATGTCCACGCTAGACTTGGCAGTCGCAGGATCCACGATAGACTTGGGCGACGATGCTCCCCAAGCGAAAGCCCTTCAAGCTCGGATTCCGAGGATAGTCGGCGCAAGCGTCGCAAAAGGGTAAGCTCATCCTCAAGTGACTCCTCGGACAACGAGGACAAAGAAACAGGACACTGGAAGTCCAGAGGAAGACCCCGCGACTGGGAAAACGAAGATATATCTCGTCCCTGGCGCCGCCAAAAGGTTGACGCATTCACTCGGCGCATCAGTGATTTTTCAGAAGATAAAAAAAGGCGCATGCCCGCTAATGTTAAGACTTATGATGGGACAGGTGATCCTGATGACCACCTAAAAAATTTTGAATCGGCAGCAACCATCGAAAATTGGCCACAACCTGTGTGGTACCACATGTTTAACTCTACTTTAGTGGGGAATGCGCGAAACTGGTTCAGTAAGCTTCCACGTAGAAGCATCAATGGGTTCGAAGAGTTGCGGAAGGCGTTTCGTTTGAACTTTACTCAGAGGAAGAAGTGCGCTAAGAACCCTGTCGAGCTCGCTAGGGTAAAACAGCGCCAAGGGGAATCCACAAGCGCTTTCATGGAGCGCTTTAAAGATGAATGTATACATGTCAAGGCATGCCCTGAAATACTAAAGATCTCAGGATTTATGAACGGAATCAATAATCCAGAACTCATCAAAAAATTAAATGATAGGGTTCCCCAAACCTTTGATGAACTCATGAAGCGCACGAGGTCCTTCATCCAAGGAGAAACCGCCGCTGCGGATAGCAAGAAAGGCTACTCAAACTATAGGTCACAAGAAAAGCCAAGGAGACAATCCAATGACCAGAGTAGCAATCGTAACAAAAGCTATCGCAGTCAAGGGAGCGGACGGGGGAACGACAAGTATACCCCACTAACGAAGACTCCAAAGGAGATATTTGCGACGGAAGGCGCGAACTTTTCGTGACCACCACCGATGCGCACCCCAGAAGATCGGCGCGTAGGGAACGGATACTGTGAGTATCATGCACAGAAGGGCCACACAACTAATGAGTGTGTCCAATTGCACCAACTAATAGAGAAGCTAGTAAAAGAAGGCAGATTGGACCATCTAGTTAAGAACATCAAGGATGGAAAAGACAAACAGAAAACCGGGGGAAAAAAAGAAGCACCCAAGGATAAGGCTGACACGATCTACATGATCCAATCATGGCAGCGAAAGACTAGGCAAAAGGTCAGCCATAAATTTTCTCATGGAAGCGAAATCTCTTTTCCCACCTTAGCTGCGGACAACGCAGTGGCAGAACCACTCACCATTGAGATAAATGCGGGGGGTCACGATATCCACCGCATGTACGTTGATGGAGGGGCATCAGCGGATATAATGTATGAGCATTGTTTCAAGAGATTACGCCCTAAGATACAAAGACAGTTAAGCCCAGCCACGACTGCGTTGACTGGCTTCACAGGAGAAAAGATATGGCCCATGGGGCAACTGCGACTATTAGTCGCTGTTGGTAATAAGGAACACTCCACGACAGCCTGGATGAATTTTATGGTGATCAGATCTCCTTCACCATACAACGGCATCATTGGAAGACCAGGAATTTCGGCAATGCGCGCAGTACCATCCACAGCACATGGGATGCTCAAATTCCCGGTAGAAGGCGGCATTGTCACCATCTACAATAGCGCCGCGCCACCTAGAGAGTGTAACACGATTACATGCGAAACAACGCACACCCCAAAACAGAGCGCAGCTAAAGTACCAAACCTAAAGGTTGCAATTCACCCTGAATACCCGGAGCAAGAGGTATCGATTGGAGTATCGTTGTCTGACAAAGGAAGAGCGGCCGTGTGCGCGCTCTTGCAGAGGAATCTGGATATCTTCGCATGGGAACCAAAGCACATGACTGGTGTACCACGCTCGATTGCAGAACACAAACTGAAAATCCGACAAGGATATTCCCCAGTACGGCAGAAAAAGCGCGGCCAGGCTCCAGAACGCGCAAAAGCCATTCTGGAAGAAGTACACAAACTTGTGGATGCAGGCATCATGCGAGAAGTCTATTACCATGACTGGCTCTCCAATCCAGTAATGGTCAAGAAGGGTGATGGTAGTTGGCGGATGTGCGTGGATTTCACTTACCTCAACAAAGCATGTCCACAGGACTGCTACCCACTGCCAGAGATAGACTGGAAGGTAGAATCTTTGTGCGGATATCCCTTTAAATGTTTCTTAGATGCAAACAAAGGGTACCACCAAATCCAAATGGCCAAGGAAGACGAGGAAAAAACAGCCTTTTACACAAGCAAAGGTGTCTTTTGTTACACAAAGATGCCTTTTGGCCTGAAGAATGCGGGTGCCACCTACCAGCGATTGGTAGATAATGCATTTGAAAAGCAAGTGGGCCGCAACCTAGAGGTCTATGTGGACGACCTTGTCATAAAAAGTCATACTGAAGACGAAGTGGTGCGCGATATTGAAGAAACATTTAGAACACTACGAAAGATCAACATGAAGTTGAATCATTAGAAATGCACTTTTGGCGCTACAGAAGGCATGTTCCTGGGATACTTGATAGAACCAGATGGCATTAAGCCATGCCCAGAAAAAACAGAGGCTGTTGTAATAACCCGATATTTTCGAGTTATTAACTTTCTGTAAACCCGAAGCAATTGATTATGAATTTTAATCAAGTTATTTTATTCACCTTTGCATTCGAAATATTGCTATATATGTATTTTTTTTCTTCTGAGAAATAACTAGTGAGATTACAAAACGAACCCTGTGACAAAACTCACGTTCCATTTTCACTGGAACCGTACGCGTACCGACACCATGATAGTATGGCATAAGTTTAATAGATTCAAACGAAGAATGTACAAAACAGATCATAAAAATAAATACGAACTCGGAGATAAAAACAAATAATTTATGACAACTCTAAAACTCTCGAACTGGAGATATTTAAACAGAGTCAGATCCGACACAGTTCAGCGAGACCCGGGTATTTAAAAGCACAATATACAATACTACTACAACCATATATATATAATTCCTTTCTTTTAATTTTGTCGATACCCACACCTACACAAATACTGCTACTCCTTTGACTCCACAATAACTCCTACCCCAACCTTATTATCTGCTGCTACTACTTCTTCTTGTCACTTCCCCAAACCAACCATAACACCATCCTCTCTCAAGTCCCACCTTCCCATCTCATCCTATTTTCGGCAAAACCACCATCCCCAAAAGCACCACCTTCTTGTGTTGTCGCTATGGCTATTTCCCTCGAAAACCCAAAACCGAACCATCTCCATCAACAATTAATTTCGTTGACCATAGAAACCCGTGTCCTCATCATCTCACGAGACTACATAAGAATAAGAGCACATATAGAGATATCACACCAATTAGGAAGGTTGGTTTTCCCACAACCCGAAAGCTTGTATGGAGCTATTCTCCTCAATCCGGTATAAATCCGAGCCTTCCAGGGAGAGATCGAATCACAACATTCATCACCAAACACCACAAAAACTGAGAAGTTCTCAAGTGAGGATAAAAGTGAAGGTTGTGATTCGGTTTGGAAGCTAGGATTGATCGGGTTGGAGCTTTTGAATTCGGGTTGATTTGTGTTCGAACCATTCCTCAATTTCAGGTTATTATTAACTTTGATTGGTATTGTTTTTATTTTTTTTTATTTTATAAGTTTGAGGATTTAGTCGAATATAAGCAAAAATTAGAATTTTTATAGTTAGGTTTGATTATGGATGAAAATGTAATCGACCATGTTGAAAGATTTAGAATAAGTTGCGAGTATGATTTTGATTAAGTTAGTCGAATGTGGGTTTGTTGTCAAATGGGTCGAATGGAAGATTTGACTTAAAAAGTCATGGGTTAGTTTTTGGTTGCGGATTGGTTAGAGATCGGTAAGGATTTAAAAGAGTTAACAGTTAAAGAGTAGTCGAAATTGTTACATAAAACCCGGGCTAGTCTTTGCGTATTCAACCCTTAGTAACCCAACGACTTGAGCACGAGTGGTACTCGAGAGTCGTTTAGCAGGCGAGACCTTAGCTTCGACCTTAGTAGCATACGATCCCTCGCCAAAGATCTCATTCGAGACAGCCTAAGTTATTTAACACTTGGCTATATAAGTTTTTGGTTCCAACTAAGATACCAGGCAAACCACAATTTCACCACTCTTAAAACAAATCTGCACAATTAAAAGTAAGAATTGGGTTAGATTGAACATTGGGCCGAAGCCCAGCAAATAAATAAAAGAGAAGGGTTGTTTGAGCTTAGAATCGGGCCGAAGCCTCTAGGGAGTTGGGTTACACTTGAGTTGGGCCACAGCCTGTATGAATTTCATTATAAAACTAGAGGGTGCGTTTGAGTTATAAATTAAAAGTGAATGTCTTATTTTTGTTTATTGATTTCACTTAATAAAACCCGAACTAACAACGTGTCGGATATTAACTATTAAAAATTGTGACAAAAACGACTAACCGAAATACTAAAAATTGTTATACGACAATGATAATTACGCCGTAAAATAAATAGTCAAAACGTGCAACAATGACATGATCGTTTTGAAAATATATATACTATTTTACGTTCATCGAATCTTAAATCATAAATGCAAACTAAATTATGCCATACTAATCTAGGTCACGCGTTGAAGTTACTACACACCATTTGATTCCATTGCATCACAGATTTCTACTACTACCTAGGTGAGTTCATAGTCCCACTTTTACTATGTTTTCAAATCCCGTGGGGAGATACATGCTATAAATCTGAACACAAATATTTTTGTATGCTATCCTGATTGATATTGCTAAGTTAATATTGCCTAAGTTACCACCCTGCCAAAAAGTCCCTTATATCATGAACCATTAATCACTTGCGAGTGAACGCGAATTCAGTGAATAGATCTATTGGAAGTTGACGACCCATTTGAAGTTAGCCTGAAATGGTAACCAAATGCACTTTATTCGAATTATCAAGAGTTTGGCAAACTCCTACGACGAGGGCATTATCACCTACATCATTGCTATGATGTGGGCTATTTATATCATTTATTATTACACCCGATGTTAAGGTTTGCGTGTCATGAGGCTTAGGGCAATATATATATCACACTACAATATCATTGTTTTTACTACTATCTGACTTGTGTTCAAACTATTACAAATTAAACACTATGGATTCACTCAACCTTTGTGTTGACCATTTTAAGCATGTTTATCTCAGGTATCTAAAGAAGCTAATGGCACGAAGTGGAACAGGGCCCCCTTTGGACGATGTCCAAAAACAAATGTTTTCATTCATCTTAAACATTTTCATTTTGTACCTTTAAATATTATGATTCTGTTGTTGACAACTCTGATTTTAATTTGATGAATGATAACAAATTTTCACAAAACGTCTCTTTCGAGTCGTTTTCTATAATTATGACTACGATCTAAGATGTAATACCCCAAATTAGACTTCCGCTGCTTCATTACGATTTTTGGGGTGTTACAGATTGGTATCAGAGCCAGGTTATAGAGAACCAAATGCTTTTCAAAAACGTTGGACTATAACCGTGGTTTCCAAAAGGACCATTTTAAACCTTACCACCCTATGCCCTCCGTGCCAACATTTTGCTACACTTTTGCATTTAGATTTGCTTGACAGATTATGCATGACAAACGAATTTTATCACTATAGAAAATAGCATAGAGATTTGCTTGGCAGATTATGCATGACAAATTAGTTTTATCACTTTCATATGTTATTATGACTAATGCATGTTTATATTATTAATGACTTACACTTATTATTATCGGGATATTACAGTACCATGTCACCTCCCATCATCATACTTTCTGACAGTGATGACGCACTACCAGCATCACCCTCTGTCCCCACTATCATTTTATCCGACTATGACACTGATAGCACTTTACCTGTTTTACCCACTGTTCCATCTGTTGTCCCATCTGGAGATGTGTCTGGAGAGACGGAGCCCTTTGAGGAGGGTGAAGTCGCTTCAACACCAGTTATCACACCTACTATCCCACTTTCATCTTCACTTGCTTATGGTCCTTTAACCCTTGACCAGTACTATGAGTCCCAACAGTTCTTAGCTGCTGATGATCACCCTGAGCCATCACTACGCCGAGTCCTTACCCATGATCACTACTCCTCAGGATCAGAGGCTGATGATGAGTCCTCCGACTCAGATTCTTCTGATTCAGCTACATCCATTCCACCACCACCCCCGCCTGCACCGGTTCGCCGGCGCAAGCGAGTTAGAGTCCTCCAGCCTTATGAGCCAGCTCCTTTTGGGAAGATATACAAGTACGGCCCTAACAGTTTCACCTATATTCACACTGCTCGGAAACGAGTACGTACCCCACCAGCCCTAGTACCACCACCACCAGCTCTCGTAGCTACACCACCACCCAGTTCTCCTGAGCCATCCCCATCAGTGCCACAGCCCCACTCTTATATGCTCCCGACTCCACCACCCTCGCCAGAGGATGCACCATCACCTATACCACCCCCTACTGTGTTTTATACCCAGACCACCACTGTTCCCCTGTCATCTCCTATCTCATCTCCTACTGCCTTACCCATTCGGGCTCAGAGTGTTCCCCTACCCTCTTCTGAGAGAGCACATCCCATGAGTCCTTCACCATCAGACCCCTACGTTCAGATTGCTACTGAGGCAGCAGCTTACCCTAGACCACATAGGAGAGTCGATGCCCGTAGATGGTCATTTCTGTTGGAGTGCATTCGTCATTGGAGACTTCAGGAGGGAGCCCCTAGAGCTTCGGAGCTGGGGGAGTGTTCATCAGCTGTCCTCCCAGTCACAGGAGAGCCTATCCACCACACCATCCCACTGTTGGCCGCCAGACTGGCCCGACATGAGGATCGACTCGATGAGTTGCTGAGTTTGATCGATGATATATCTCTCGAGCGAGTCGAGAACTTACAGGAGGAGGTCGAGAACCTCGTGGTCGGGAGGATTGCTATGGAGGAGGTGTTCGATCTGTTTGGTACCGAGCTAGAGGAGATTAGAGAGATTGTTACTGAGTTTGGTCAGAGACTAGATGCACAGAGTCATGAGACACAACAGCTGAGAGAGATTGTAGCGATACAGCAGCAGATGATCGAGCATCAGACTGAGAGGTTGGCAGTAGCTGACAGTACCATCCATGCTCTCGGAGGAGCGGTTGGAGAGTTACAGGCTAGAGAGAGAGTCAGAGACCAGAGGATGGAGGAGTTGGCTGAGACTGTTAGAGGATTACAGCATGGACCTGGAGATGCACCCAGCACTTCGTAGATTAGCCACGTATTGTTGTAGTAGTGACATCTTAACTTGCCCTGCGTGGCATTAATAATCTGTATTGTATTGTTCTTTTGGAAACAATGTATCAAATTATTAAAACTCATGGTTAGTTATGATTACTATGTACCAATATTGATCTATGTTATGGTTGCTTCTTCATTTATGTGTTGTAATTTTCTTTCATACGTTACCATATTATTCCATGTGTGTGTGATTGTATTCAGACATGTCGTGATGATTAATTATGATGATTTTGTTTATGAGGATGTTGTATACTACTATTATGAGGACAATTATGACATCTCACTTGATTATATTAACCGTAAAACCTAAATATATGTTCTTGTGTCATTGTTACAACATGGCCACCCGCAACAGAACTACAGAAGCAGTCGCCGGATCGATCATGACTCCGTAAGAGATCCGTCGATTGATCACGGAAAGCGTGACCGCTGCATTAATAGCTCAAGCTGCAGCCACGACTCCTACCGGTAGTGCAACAAGGCCAACTGCGGAGAGTGAGCCAGTTGCAACCCGCAAGTGCACGTACAAGGAGTTCATGAGTTGCAAACCGCCAACCTTTAAAGGTACTGAAGGAGTGACGGAGTTAGCTCGATGGTTTGAGCGTTCAGAAACTGTCTTTACAAGAAGTGGTTGTGCCGAAAGTGACAAAGTCGCCTTTGCTACTGGCACTCTAACAGATGATGCACTGTCGTGGTGGAACGCCACTGCTCATAAAATGGGTAATGATAGAGCTTACCAACTTCCATGGGCTGAGTTTAAACAGAAGATGTTGAAGAAGTATTGTCCTCGCACCGAAATTCGAAAGATGGAAGATGAGTTTGACCACTTGGTGGTAAAAGGATATGATCTTAGGGCTTATGATAGGAGATTCCAAGAGCTCTCCATACTATGCCCAACCAAGGTATCGGATTTCGAAAAGACACTGGAAAGGTATGTTGAAGGATTACCCAGAAGCATAGAAGGAGATGTCACAGTGTCCAAACCACAAACACTGGAGGAAGCCATGGAGACTGCTCAGAAGTTACTAGAAAGGGAAATCTGGCGTAATCAAGCTCAGGGAAGCAACGATCACAAAAGAAAATTTGATGATCGTAGAAACAATCACAGCAACAACAACTCTCGCCATAATCAAAGCCACAACCGCAACAACACACAAAGCTATCAGCAAAACCGGAACCACCACCACAACCAACAGAATCGCCGGCAGGAAGCTGCCAGGGCTTACATTGCCACACCTACTGGAACTGGGGGCTATGCTGGACCCGCTCCCATGTGCAACCGATGTAAAATGCACCATCAAGGACCCTGTTTCGCTAAATGTGGAAAGTGTCAGAGAACCGGCCACAAGACCCAAGATTGCAAGGCCACAGGAGCCAACCTACAACCAGTGGCCATAGTGTGCCATGGATGTGGTAAGAAGGGACACTACAAGAACCAGTGTCCGAATCAGGTTGCCAACCCCGTCAACAATGCTCGCGGGAGAGCATATGTGCTAGGAGATGGAAATGTCGAACAAGATCCCGATGTCGTGATGGGTACGTTTCCCCTTAATAACCACCCTGCTAAAGTTTTATTTGATTCCGGAGCCGACAAAAGTTTTGTATCTTCTTCATTTGCATCTCTACTTGATATTACCCCGACTAAATTGAATACCACCTACGAAATAGAACTAGCTGACGGCAAACTAGTAAAAACTAACACCATAATCCGAAACTGCACCCTGCTTCTACTAAACCAACAATTTGACATAGACCTCATGCCCATCCAGCTTGGTAGTTTCGACGTAGTTATCGGCATGGATTGGTTATCCAAGAACCACGCTAGAATTATATGCGACGAGAAAGTTGTTCACATCCCATGTGAAGGAGAAACTTTAGTTGTCCGTGGCAGACGGAGTAAGACTCGACTAAGTATCATATCGTGCTGCAAAACGATGAAGTATATCGAACGAGGATGTCTTGCATTTCTGGCACAAGTAACCGAGACGAAGTCGGAGGAGAAGCGACTAGAAGATGTGCCAATAGTTAGAGAATTTCCTGAAGTATTCCCCGAAGACTTGCCTGGCCTCCCGCCAACTCGACAAGTAGAATTTCAGATCGAGCTAGTGCCAGGAGCAGCACCAGTGGCACGAGCACCTTATAGGTTGGCACCATCCGAAATGAAAGAGTTGTCTGAGCAATTGCAGGAATTGTCAGATAAAGGATTCATACGCCCGAGTTCTTCGCCATGGGGAGCCCCGGTGCTGTTTGTCAAGAAGAAGGATGGATCCTTCCGGATGTGCATCGATTACCGCGAATTGAACAAACTTACTGTAAAGAACCGATACCCACTGCCTAGAATCGACGACCTGTTCGATCAACTGCAAGGATCGAGTGTATACTCGAAGATTGATTTAAGGTCAGGGTACCATCAGCTGAGAGTTAAGGAGGAAGATATACCGAAGACCGCGTTTCGCACACGATACGGGCACTACGAGTTCCAAGTGATGCCATTTGGACTAACGAACGCACCAGCCGTGTTCATGGACCTAATGAACCGAGTGTGCAAGCCATATTTGGACAAGTTCGTAATTGTGTTCATAGATGACATGCTCATCTACTCCCGTAGCAAGGAAGAACATGCGGAGCATTTGAGAACTATCCTAGGACTGCTCGAAGGAGAGAAACTGTATGCCAAATTTTCCAAGTGTGATTTTTGGATTGAGAAAGTGCAATTTCTGGGGCATGTCATCGACAGCAAAGGTATTCACGTGGACCCCGCAAAAATCGAAGCTGTTAAGAATTGGGCATCTCCTGCAAACCCCACGGAGATACGTCAATTTTTAGGTCTTGCTGGGTACTACCGGAGATTCATCGAGGGTTTCTCTAAGATCGCCAAACCTTTGACAGAATTGACACAAAAGAAGAAGAAGTTTGACTGGGGAGAGGAGCAAGAGACGTCATTCCAACTATTGAAACAAAAGCTTTGCGAAGCTCCGATTTTAGCACTACCCGAAGGAAGTGAAGACTTCGAGGCGTATTGCGATGCATCGTGCCAAGGCTTGGGAGCCGTATTGATGCAAAGGAGTAAGGTTATCGCATATGCTTCCCGACAGCTCAAAACCCACGAAAAGAACTACACGACCCACGATCTTGAGTTAGGGGCAGTAGTGTTCGCTCTTAAGATGTGGAGACACTATTTGTATGGCACCAAGTGCAAGGTGTTTACGATCACAAGAGCCTTCAACACATACTAGATCAGAAAGAGCTGAACATGCGACAACGCCGATGGTTGGAGTTACTCAGTGATTATGATTGTGAGATTCGTTATCATCCCGGAAAGGCAAACGTAGTGGCTGATGCCTTAAGTCGAAAGGAACGAATCAAACCCCTCAGAGTTCGATCTTTGGGAATTACAGTTAGGTCACCACTCCCAGCCAAAATTTTAGAAGCTCAGGCCGGAGCCCTGAAGGAAGAAAACCGACCGAATGAGAAGATTCATAGGATGCCGGAAATTGAGAACGGTTTTGTGAGAAAACAAGATGGGACGTTGTGTTTCGGTGACAGAGCATGGATTCCACTATACGGAGGACTGCGCGATCTCATCATGCACGAATCCCATAAGTCGAAATATTCCATTCACCCGGGGGCTGATAAGATGTATCAGGATCTCAAGAAGTTGTATTGGTGGCCAAACATGAAGGCCGACATCGTTGTGTATGTCGGAAAATGTTTGACATGTGCTAGAGTAAAAGCAGAACACCAACGACCGTCCGGAATGTTAACACAGCCAGAGATTCCAACATGGAAATGGGAAAGGATTACAATGGACTTCATCACGAAGCTACCTAAAACCTCGGGTGGACTTGACACCATTTGGGTCATTGTTGATCGTCTCACTAAATCTGCGGACTTCCTTGCAATCAAAGAAACCGACAGTATGGATACCCTTGCGCGATTATATATGAAGGAAATAGTCTCCCGACATGGAGTACCGGTTTCCATCATCTCCGACCGAGATAGTCGTTTTACGTCAAACTTTTGGCGGTCGTTGCAGAAGGCTTTGAATACACAGTTAGATATGAGTACCGCCTACCACCCGCAGACTGATGGTCAGAGTGAGAGAACTATCCAAACCTTGGAAGACATGCTGCGAGCATGTGTGATCGACTTTGGAAAAGGATGGGATAAACACTTACCGTTAGTAGAATTTTCATATAACAATAGTTATCACGCTAGCATTAAAGCTGCTCCATTCGAAGCACTTTATGGTAGGAAATGTCGTTCACCCATCTGTTGGACCGAAGTTGGAGATGCACAAATCACCGGGCCCGAACTCATTCATGAAACCACCGAAAAGATTGTCCAAATCAAACAACGTTTACAAGCCGCCCGGGACAGACAGAAAAGTTATGCCGATGTAAGAAGAAAACCTATGGAGTTTCAAGTTGGGGACAGAGTCATGTTGAAGGTATCTCCTTGGAAAGGAATGATTAGATTTGGGAAGCGTGGTAAGTTGAATCCCAGATACGTCGGACCATTCAAGATCCTAGAAAGGGTTGGTCCAGTGGCATATAAACTCGAACTCCCTGAGGAACTCAGTAGGGTACACAATACCTTTCACGTATCAAACCTGAAAAAGTGTTTATCAGATGAAACCCTTATCATTCCATTCAAAGAACTTCGGCTTGACGAGAAGCTTAATTTTATAGAAGAACCAGTAGAAATTATGGACCGAGATGTGAAACAACTAAAACAAAGCCGCATTCCCATCGTCAAAGTTCGATGGAACTCAAATAGAGGACCAGAGTTCACGTGGGAACGTGAAGACCGAATTCGTGCCAAATATCCACACCTTTTTCCCGAGCCAACACCAACCACTACCACGGACTAAGAATTCCGGGACGGAATTCAGAATTAGGAGTAGGTACTGTAATAACCCGAAATTTTTGAGTTATTAACTTTCTGTAAACCCGAAGCAATTGATTATGAATTTTAATCAAGTTATTTTATTCACCTTTGCATTCAAAATATTGCTATATATGTATTTTTTTTTTCTTCTGAGAAATAACTAGTGAGATTACAAAACGAACCCTGTGACAAAACTCACGTTCCATTTTCACTGGAACCGTACGCGTACCGACACCATGATAGTATGGCATAAGTTTAATAGATTCAAACGAAGAATGTACAAAACAGATCATAAAAATAAATACGAACTCGGAGATAAAAACAAATAATTTATGACAACTCTAAAACTCTCGAACTGGAGATATTTAAACAGAGTCAGATCCGACACAGTTCAGCGAGACCCGGGTATTTAAAAGCACAATATACAATACTACTACAACCATATATATATAATTCCTTTCTTTTAATTTTGTCGATACCCACACCTACACAAATACTGCTACTCCTTTGACTCCACCAATAACTCCTACCCCAACCTTATTATCTGCTGCTACTACTTCTTCTTGTCGACTTCCCCAAACCAACCATAACACCATCCTCTTTCAAATCCCACCTTCCCATCTCATCCTATTTTCGGCAAAACCACCATCCCCAAAAGCACCACCTTCTTGTGTTGTCGCTATGGCTATTTCCCTCGAAAACCCAAAACCGAACCATCTCCATCAACAATTAATTTCGTTGACCATAGAAACCCGTGTCCTCATCATCTCACGAGACTACATAAGAATAAGAGCACATATAGAGATATCACACCGATTAGGAAGGTTGGTTTTCCCACAACCCGAAAGCTTGTATGGAGCTATTCTCCTCAATCCGGTATAAATCCGAGCCTTCCAGGGAGAGATCGAATCACAACATTCATCACCAAACACCACAAAAACTGAGAAGTTCTCAAGTGAGGATAAAAGTGAAGGTTGTGATTCGGTTTGGAAGCTAGGATTGATCGGGTTGGAGCTTTTGAATTCGGGTTGATTTGTGTTCGAACCATTCCTCAATTTCAGGTTATTATTAACTTTGATTGGTATTGTTTTTATTTTTTTTTATTATATAAGTTTGAGGATTTAGTCGAATATAAGCAAAAATTAGAATTTTTATAGTTAGGTTTGATTATGGATGAAAATGTAATCGACCATGTTGAAAGATTTAGAATAAGTTGCGAGTATGATTTTGATTAAGTTAGTCGAATGTGGGTTTGTTGTCAAATGGGTCGAATGGAAGATTTGACTTAAAAAGTCATGGGTTAGTTTTTGGTTGCGGATTGGTTAGAGATCGGTAAGGATTTAAAAGAGTTAACAGTTAAAGAGTAGTCGAAATTGTTACATAAAACCCGGGCTAGTCTTTGCGTATTCAACCCTTAGTAACCCAACGACTTGAGCACGAGTGGTACTCGAGAGTCGTTTAGCAGGCGAGACCTTAGCTTCGACCTTAGTAGCATACGATCCCTCGCCAAAGATCTCATTCGAGACAGCCTAAGTTATTTAACACTTGGCTATATAAGTTTTTGGTTCCAACTAAGATACCAGGCAAACCACAATTTCACCACTCTTAAAACAAATCTGCACAATTAAAAGTAAGAATTGGGTTAGATTGAACATTGGGCCGAAGCCCAGCAAATAAATAAAAGAGAAGGGTTGTTTGAGCTTAGAATCGGGCCGAAGCCTCTAGGGAGTTGGGTTACACTTGAGTTGGGCCACAGCCCGTATGAATTTCATTATAAAACTAGAGGGTGCGTTTGAGTTATAAATTAAAAGTGAATGTCTTATTTTTGTTTATTGATGTCACTTAATAAAACCCGAACTAACAACGTGTCGGATATTAACTATTAAAAATTGTGACAAAAACGACTAACCGAAATACTAAAAATTGTTATACGACAATGATAATTACGCCGTAAAATAAATAGTCAAAACGTGCAACAATGACATGATCGTTTTGAAAATATATATACTATTTTACGTTCATCGAATCTTAAATCATAAATGCAAACTAAATTATGCCATACTAATCTAGGTCACGCGTTGAAGTTACTACACACCATTTGATTCCATTGCATCACAGATTTCTACTACTACCAAGGTGAGTTCATAGTCCCACTTTTACTATGTTTTCAAATCCCGTGGGGAGATACATGCTATAAATCTGAACACAAATATTTTTGTATGCTATCCTGATTGATATTGCTAAGTTAATATTGCCTAAGTTACCACCCTGCCAAAAAGTCCCTTATATCATGAACCATTAATCACTTGCGAGTGAACGCGAATTCAGTGAATAGATCTATTGGAAGTTGACGACCCATTTGAAGTTAGCCTGAAATGGTAACCAAATGCACTTTATTCGAATTATCAAGAGTTTGGCAAACTCCTACGACGAGGGCATTATCACCTACATCATTGCTATGATGTGGGCTATTTATATCATTTATTATTACACCCGATGTTAAGGTTTGCGTGTCATGAGGCTTAGGGCAATATATATATCACACTACAATATCATTGTTTTTACTACTATCTGACTTGTGTTCAAACTATTACAAATTAAACACTATGGATTCACTCAACCTTTGTGTTGACCATTTTAAGCATGTTTATCTCAGGTATCTAAAGAAGCTAATGGCACGAAGTGGAACAGGGCCCCCTTTGGACGATGTCCAAAAACAAATGTTTTCATTCATCTTAAACATTTTCATTTTGTACCTTTAAATATTATGATTCTGTTGTTGACAACTCTGATTTTAATTTGATGAATGATAACAAATTTTCACAAAACGTCTCTTTCGAGTCGTTTTCTAAAATTATGACTACGATCTAAGATGTAATACCCCAAATTAGACTTCCGCTGCTTCATTACAATTTTTGGGGTGTTACAGCTGTCATCCAACTCCCTTCACCGCGCACGTTGAAAGAAGTTCAGTCTCTGAATGGAAAGCTAGCCGGTTTGAACAAATTCCTGTCCAAATCAGCGGATAAGTCACTTCCTCTATTTAAAACACTCAAGAAGTGTACAAAAAAGGGAGACTTTCGTTGGACTACGGAAGCGGAAGAAGCTTTCACACAGCTTAAGCAACATATAGCAGCACTTCCTAAACTAGTCGCACCCCGACTAGGGGAGGAGTTAATTATCTACTTATCTGCGACTCATGGAGCGGTCAGCGCAGTGCTACTGACGGATAGGAACTCCGTACAAACACCAGTATATTATGTAAGCAAAGCACTCAAGAAGACAGAGATTAACTACAACCCAATGGGGAAGTTGGTCTTGGCGTTAGTATTCGCCGCCAAAAGACTGCGTAGATACTTTCAAGCGCACCCAATAGCGGTGATCACAGACCAACCCATCAAACAAGTTATCTCTAAACCTGACGCATCGGGGCGATTACAGAAATGGAGTGTGCTGCTAGGCGAGTATAATATCTCTTATAGACCACGCACTGTGGTTAAGGGGCAAATCCTAGCAGCCTTCATCATCGAAAAACCAGACACCGATGCTGCACCTCCATTGAGCAAGGTAGAACTACAAGAGCCATGGGTCCTGTTCACAGACGGATCTTCATGTGTAGACGGGTCGGGCGCAGTCCTTATCCTTACTAATCCAGAAGGAATGGAATTCACTTATGCGCTGCGCTTTGAATTCACAGCCACGAACAACGAGGCAGAGTATGAAGCCCTAATCGCCGGGTTACGCATTGCAGCTCGAATGGGTGTATGTAACATAGAAGCAAATGTGGACTCCCGATTAGTAGCCAACCACGTGTTGGGCGAATATGTGGCTAAAGAGGATAATATGGTTTAATACCTTGACAAGACCAAATCACTAATCCAAGGTTTTGACAGGTTTACCATTAAACAAGTTCCTAGAGGTGAAAATAAGAAAACGGATGCGCTAAGCAAGATCGCATCTACAAGCTTTGTGCACCTGTCGAAACAAGTGTTGGTGGAGATCCTAAAAAACAAATCCATCTCGGAGATGGAGATATCTACGGTGATAGAAGAGCAGGATCCTACATGGATGACCCCTATCATCGAATTCATAAGTAAGGGCAAATTGCCCGAGGAGCAGAAAGACGCTCGACGCATACGGCGCACAGCGTAGAGGTTCGAACTTCGAGATGGTATCCTATATCGGCGCTCATTTCTACAACCATGGCTTAGATGCGTTGGACCTCTTCAGGCAGATTACGTACTCGAGAGATCCGCGCCGGCTCATGCAGTATGCATTTAGGACCACGGTCCGTCGTAGGACGAGCCTTGCGCTCAGGATACTACTAGCCCACTATGCATCGTGACGCGCGTGAGGTGATAAAGAAGTGTAACGACTGCCAAGTTCATAGACCCATCCCGCGCAGACCACAACAAGAGCTAACCCCTATCACTTCTCCATGGCCATTCTATATGTGGGGTATCGACATTGCGGGTCCCTTCCCTGTTGCAGCGGGGGGACTGAAATTTCTTATTGTGGCAATAGACTACTTCACTAAGTGGATTGAAGCGAAAGCAGTGGCGACAATCACAGGTAACCAAGCAAAACGCTTCATTTGGGAAAATATTGTATGCCGCTTTGGATTACCGGGGAGATTGTTTTGGACAACGAAAAACAATTCCGTGATAATCCGTTCAAAGACTGGTGCGCAGAACTAAATATCACACAACACTTCGCGTCAGTTAAACACCCACAAACCAACGGTTTAGTTGAGCGCGCAAATCGTAGCTTAGGTGAAGGAATTAAAGCGCGCCTGGACAAGCACAAAGGAAGATGGGTGGACGAATTGTCGCATGTCCTATGGGCGCACCGCACGACAATCAAAGTTAGCAATGGAGACACTCCTTTTTCTCTTGTCTATGGGACAAAAGCTGTCATACCAGCTGAAATTGGGATGCCAACTATTCGAACCGCGGAAGTTAATGTCGCAACCAATGATGATGAACGACGTATCGACTTGGACCTATTGGAAGAAAGGCGTGAACGCGCAGCTATACGCGAAGCAAAAGCCAAGTCAAAAATGAAGGGATATTACGACACTAAAGTTCGAAGCACCTCATTCAGACCAGGCGACTTTGTATATCGCGCTAATGACGCAAGCCACGCAGAAGACACAGGTAAACTAGGACCGAAGTGGGAAGGACCCTATGAGGTCATTGAAGCATTAGGCAAAGGCGCATACAAGCTGCGTGACATGGATGGCCGCGAGCTACAACGCACATGGAATGTTTGCAATCTTAAGAGATGCTATCTTTAGAAAAGGTTACGACCTCACACACGGACACCTCTGCACTTTAGTAAGTGCTTAATAAATATCCGTGTATTTACATTTTGTTTCATTTAGGCAAATGTCTTTCTTTTTTACGAAAACTTGCAAGTATTAATTCAAATGTCGTGGTTTCTAGCTAATTCCGCGACACATTTCACTTTATTGTTTACATGTTATTTACGTCTCAATATTGTTGTTACTTTAATTTTCTGCCTACATGGCGTGCATGCACTTATTAAAACCCACGATGGTAAAAGGATGAGTAAACCTACTAAACAACTCGTTGAGTAAGAGGGTTGCAAACCCATCAACATCGGATCACGCATCCTTGTTAAACACCTTACTCTCAAGACGTTGGAGTAAGTTCAATGTGTATTCCACGACGGATACACAACATTGCACA
The DNA here is from genome assembly GCA_021014915.2 of Artemisia tridentata subsp. tridentata. Taxonomy (NCBI): domain Eukaryota; kingdom Viridiplantae; phylum Streptophyta; class Magnoliopsida; order Asterales; family Asteraceae; genus Artemisia; species Artemisia tridentata. The sequence continues at coordinate 166,593,002 of CP139502.1, read as the reverse complement.
CTGTGCGCGTTTAACAACTTAGGAGCTAAGACACTTAACTCCTTGATATGTTATTTGCAGTACGCTGCACATAAATCAATAAACTTGTAAATTTTATGAACTTCATACACGATTATGGATTTTTTATAAATTTTCTTAAGTATGTACACAACAAGTTGCTATGTTAGACACAACATAGACGTCTTTTACGCAAAGACAAAGTAACTAAATACAAACATTATAACTACAATCACATTTGATATAATATACGAACAATCATACTTTTCAACATTTTATTGTAGACTACGAGTCCATATACAATATAGATTCAATATGCACATGTGCAACAAAAAGTGAACCTGTTACAAAACATCACTACATCTAAGTAGCCTATATACTACGTGTGCGCTTAAGCCTTGAACTGCCCACTTGGCGCGCCACACTACCAGCCTCTTCAAGCTTCATCAACAGGTCAACATCCTTGGGTGACACCGTTGGCACGCTAACGGGCACTCCATCAGACCTCGGAATATGGGCCGCACCAAGACCACAAAGGATGGCTTTACCCTTCACACCTTTCTTCTTTGCAAGTCTCATCTCATAGGCCTCTAGGGACTTCTTTAGAGGAATTTCCTTCTCAAGAGCGAAAGGATTCAGGATATCACGCGGACAAGCAAAGATGGGTACATGCAGCTGCGACACATCGGGCTTCAAAAAATAATCAAGCTGTGTCTCAGCGTCATCTGCTGTGTGCCTAGCCAAATTCAGCCCCTCCATAATCACACCTATGGGATAATCCTGGTCGCGCTCCAGTTGAGCAATATGAGGAAGCTCCAAAAGCTTCAACTTCTCCATCGCAGCAACAAGATCATCATAAGTGTTCTCGTTGTAACCCGGTACTTGGGCGGCGGGCATAGTCAAGATATTGTTCGCACACAGCTCCTCTATAACCTCTGCCTTACCACGCGCCAGCGCACACTAAAAAACATCCCCAAAGGAGTCCTTCACCTCTTGAGACTCCAGCGTTCTCAAGGCAGCAAGGCGCAAGCCATGGCTGATAAGCCACCTGCGCTCAGCAATGGTTGACACCAAGTGAGGGTACAACTCTTCATCGTATTCAATGCTAAGCTTACGCAGCTTGCTCTCCTGTTTCTCCAGCAAACACCCTACGGACTTGCGGAACTCCTCCAAATTAGCTAAGTGCTCCTTCTTCCCATTCTCCAAATATTTCAAAACCCAAAGACAAGAAGCCTTGTATTCTTTGAAGTTAGCACGCTCTTGATTCACTTGGGCATACAAGGATAGCCTCTCATCAGCAATCTTCTGAGCGTACACAGTGGTTGACTCCACTTCAGCCCGAGCATCAGCTAACTGCGCCTTCAGTAGCGCAATTTCCCTATCCTTCTGCGTCAAGCTACTACCTTCACCCGTATACCTAGCCTTTAGTGTGCAACCAATGAAGCTTGATGCGCAGCAGCCAAGCTTAACTCCTCAATCAACTGGTCCGCAGGCACATCTTCAGAAGCCTTAGTCCCAGATCCTTGGACCCCCTGCGCAAGATGACCAGTAGGCGCGGGACTCGCCTTGGGTGGCGATCTCTCAGCGCGCGCAGCGTCCCCAGCAGCTTCAACACTGCATGTAAATGATGAGGACCCAAGTTTATTATTATCTCAGCGCATAATATAAATCAAAATGTTGACGAAACAAGCCTAATTACTTACTTGAGAGAAGGAGTTTCAGTTGCATCCTTCTGCGACACATTTTCCTCTAATGATGATGATGGCTCACTAGAGATAAGATGGCGCCTTCTTTTGGATGTACCAGCGCCATCATCCCCAGCAACTACCTTGCGCTTTACCCCTTGGCTAGCGCCCTTAAACTCACTCACAGAAACCCCCACGCTGTCTGACGAATCAGTCTGCGATAACTCTTCTATATGCATTTGTACCTCGGGAGTGGGAAAACTGCGAAGAGGCGTCGCCTCTAACACAACGGGGGGTGTATCCTCAAATTCTTCCTGCACGATCTCCATCGTGCGCCCTGCGGTAGCCTGTAGAATTGGCTCCTCGCCATCCCTTAGAGGGCGCACACCCACAGTCACTTGCTTCGGCCTCTCCAAGCGAACAACACTGAATAGATCCATCTCTGCGCAACAAACAACAAACAAACACAAAAAGAGTTAGATAAACTAAAAAGGGAAGAACGCTTACAACTAATAAGCGAAGAGGAAGGGAGAGACAAGCACCCACCCCGGCTATTCTCGTCTAAAAAAGTTGGCACCTCCTCCGAACTACCGAAGTAATTGCGACTGATGCCCATGTGCACCAAAAACTCCTCTGGATACGCCTTGATCGGTATGCGATTGGCATTAATCGTTGATTGCGTGGTTTTGTAACCTTACAACAGGTTTTACCTCTCGAGGGATCTCAAGAGGCTTACAACCCCACCAGGCAGTGTACCTGACCGATGTAGTATAGTGTAGTGGTAAGTACGGGGGATTGATCGTTCTCCACAGGGAATAGTGTTCGTTAGGTATGAAAGGCTACTCTAATTAGGTCTAAGGGTTGAGGAAGATTCTTTTTTGTATTTTTATAGTTTTTATGAAAGCAAGTAAAATCTCGGTTTTGATAGAGTGGGCGGAATTAGTTGCTAGTCAACTAACCCAATTTACTACGAATGCAAATAAAATAAATAACAAAAATGAAATGTGGTGAGAAACTTATGTGTAGAGAAATGTGTTTACTTAGATTTCCTTACTCCCTAGCTATCTTTTACCGGTTAATTAGTGTGTATTAGTCGCGTGGATGACGGGTGTATTCCTTAATACCATTCGTGGGGTGGCGTACTTACTTCCCCAACTCTACAAGCTCCTACTTCACTCCTATGTCGAGCCGGCTAGGAAGCTCCTAACATGGGATCACTAGAATTCGCTTGTGCATTAAATACAACCATAAAAACCTTTAGTACGTGTTTGGTTCATGTTTCTTAAGACGTTCAAGCAAGTTACCGAATAGGAAGTTAGCCAGTTTTCTTAAGCCTAACATAGATAAACAATCATCCAATACAACTAACAACACACTAACAACCAATAATCAATAGCTAAGTTTCATTAGATCTAAGCAAACACAAGATAAATTTAGCCTAACATGTTAAACAAAAGACAAGAATAAGATAGAATCAAACAACACATAGACATATTGAATGATTAATTGATAACTTATCTTTCAATGAAACATGAAAGATCTCAAGGCAAAAAGCCCTGAAAAAGTAGCTAAAATCGTCTTAGGGTTTTATCCCAAAATTCCACACACTAAGCCCCCCCTAATGACAAAAGATTAGAAAACTATATATAGATTTTTGGATCTGACGGCGTCACCTTATGGAGTGTGACGCCGTCACCTCGCCGCTTTTAGGGTTCCCGGATGACCTTCTTGACGCCGTCCCTCTTTAGCTCTTCAAAAATCCATTCTGGCTTATCAAGGCTTGACGCCGTCAGATCGTGAACGTGACGCCGTCCCCTTATGATTTAAGCCGTGACGCCCTTGATCAAGTTAAAGCGTGACGCCGTCAGAATTCACATGCTATTTTCACTGGCTTATCATGAGTAAATTTCACGTCCAACTTTTCTTGCCAAAGCATGACGCCGTCCAGAGTAAATTGTGACGCCGTCAAGAGTAACTTTTAGCCGATTTTTGAGACTTTGCCGTTTTCTTCACTTTAATGCTCCAAAAACGTCCAAAATGCCTCCTTTTCCAGATTTCTCCTCAAAAGTATCTAAAATGACAAAAGGAACGATTTAGGGCAATATTTGATCAAATAAATACGATTTAAGGCTTAAATGACCCCTTAAAAGCGGTACACTTTTCGCCTCATCAAATACCCTTACACTTGAGATTTGCTTGTCCTCAAGCAAATGCGCTTTTATTCTAATCAAAATACAAGTTAGGGGTCATTTAATGCAAACATAAAAGTAATTACAACAAATAATCGTTCCACTTCAATCATAATAAGCACGGAGATTATAAACTAGCACCTCACAAGTAGCGTTTAGATACTCACATCTCTCAAGTGTCATCAAAATAAATCTCATAAATGAAAACGGAAAATATCTCTCACTACCTGTCATAGCAAATAGATTACCATAGGCTTGGGAAAGGATCGAAAACCTCCTCCACTAGGCGTAAGCACCAAAGATAAACTATCAAAGAGGGCTTTTAAATGGGTTATAACGTTAGGTGTAGGGAAAAGGAAAACACGGTTTTGTTGGATACGGGATATTTTACTGGTGGCGAGTTAAAAATCTTGATCAATTACATGTACTATACAATGTTGCTAAGCCAAGACTAGACTCGATCTTAAGCTAATGATAAAATAACAAAATAACAAAAATATAAAACAAACATAAAATAAAACGGGATGGTAGTCCGTATGTTTTTTCTATTTTTCTTTTTCTCATTTTTTTGTATTTTTCTTGATTTTTTCGATTTTTTTTTTTTTTTTTTTTTTTTTTTTTTTTTTTTTTGTGCATACACTTTTGCCCTACCATCCAAAATAATACATCATAGGGGCATTGCATCCCCCTTACACTTGAACTTTTACATAACTTTACAAATACTAATCTAATGACTGGAATTAAGATAATTGAAAAACTTGGAGTACTTTTAAAATATTTAGCACATATGGGGGTAATAAATGATGTTCTTCCCCATTACTCCATTATACTAGTACTTTACCCATGAGTCCCAATCATCCCAAAACAATATGTACAAGGATATGACTCGACTTAGCAACCATGTAATCAACTAGATAATTAACTAAGGGTTTAAACAAATGTTGTCACAATAATGCACTAAAAATGAGTGCATACAAGGTAGGCTAAGGCGATTTGGGTGTACATTTTAGTGGGGTGTAACAAATTCTTCCTTTAAGTAAAATGCTTAAAGGTCGAAACGAAAAGATAGGCTCTGAGGGGTGTACTAGGGGTATCGTGTACTAAAAATGAGTACAACGCAAAGGGTGTGGGAGAATTACTTGACCAATGTAGCCAAAGTAATTATAACAAAAACACAGGTGTAAAACAATGGGTTAATCCTAATGCCTCTTATCATGTAGTAAATCTAACTACACGAATGTAGTCTCACTTGTGGCCTTGGAATGGTCCTAACGCAAGTTCTAGAATCTAAGTGCTACCGGTACACACATCATAGCATAAATGCTTTTCCTACCAATTCTAGGGGCGAACCTCACATATTTGGGGTGGAAAATTTTTTAGTGGTACGGTTTTTGTGCTAGTCATATAACTCCTATCCGTGAGACGCTCATTAAGATCAAAGTTTCACTCCTATATGTTGTAAAAAATTTTAAATTTAGCACTAAAATTACCTTAACAAGTATTTCTCTCAGTTTTATTACACATCTACCATCAAACAAACAAAAATCAAGCGTAATTGTATTCTCTAAAATCGTACTTTTACCCTCCCCTTACACTTAAGATGAACATTGTCCCCAATGTTCAAATAACAAGATGTAAAAGCATAAAGTAAAAGAATTAAATCAAATACTCCCTGATTCGCTCGGTGGATAATGAAATTACACGGTTAAATCTTCCTCCAAAGAGAATGTTGAAGCTCCATGACTAATGCATCGCCATAAGCTTGATTCCATAAACATCTCCTTGTCCAAAATAACCTGTTAAACCTGAGAAAACAAACACGAAAACCTGCATAACATCGGCGGGAAAAATCTATATATAAAAGGATATAATGCTTGTGGAATGATAATTTTGCAGATTCCTGGAGATTATAAGTTGGAGATTTAATAAAAACTTTTTATGAAAACAAAACTTTCAAAAATTTCTGGAAATTAAATCTGACGCTGTCAGGTTATAACCCCTGACGCCGTCAGAAATGACCTGACAAAAATTTTCGTTTTAAGTTTTCGGAAAATTTCTGGAAAAACCTTTACCTTACTTCCTGGAAATCCTGCAAAACATCATTATGACTCGATACAAGCATTTGACTCAAACAAATACGAATATGTATGCTAATTTATTATTATTACGATTCATGTTAATTTGTGTTCTAATAAACCGATTTAGATTTCCCTTACACTTATCTTTTGCAAAATACCTTTATATGTAGTTAAGACGAAGTTAAAAACAACATAAAGCATTTTCACAATTTACTTTTGAACATGAATCAATAATGATAAAAATTAAACACACATACGGGAAATAAAATCAAACAAACAAATAAATGAACACACAAAGCAAATAAAACAAATAAAGCTTGGGTTGCCTCCCAAGAAGCGCTTTTCTTTATTAACGAGTCTTGTAGCTAGACTCAAAGTCACGCTACCCTATGTAAGTGAGCTCGTCATCAAGGACGTCTTTAGGGTTAAGCTTGGATTGAAGTTTCCTATTGGTTCGCTTAGTACGATATATCTTTTCAAACTTCTCTCCATCCGGGTCATACAACGTCATCTTAATATGCCATGACCCATCTCCATCTTTGGGTGGTTTATCCCAATTCCACTTATGATCATCTTCCTCACAAATCCACTTATTCATTCCTAGGTTAATTGGCAAAACTCCTAGGAAATCAATCATCTTTCTAAAAACTAGAGGGTCTTCAAATGGATCCAATTCGGTGTCCCTAGCCAAGAGTTGCTCCACCGAATGCGTTCGGTTAACAAAGTCCTCTTCTAGGTAAAATGGGCGTTGGGGTCCTATGAAGTCTCTATCAATCCAAGGTCCATATCTAGATGGTCTCCTATTTGATTCTAGCCAATGTGGTGTTGGTTCCTCACTAGTATCATAGGCATGTTTCTTAACATCATAGACAGACCAAGTATCTCCTTCTCCTACCGCTATCTTGGATTCCTTACAATCAATCATAGCACTAGCGGTCGCCAAAAATCCTCTACCTATCAACAAGGGGCATGTAGGGTCGCTAACCATATCAAGGACGTGGAAATCGGCTAAAATGGTTAGTTTTCCAATGTGCACTAACACGTCCTTAACTACTCCAACCGGGTAAGCAACACTTCCATCCGCTAAGCCTATTATCACCTCGGTTTCTTCAAGTTTTCCTAGTTTTAGAGAGGTGTAGAGAGGTAACGGAAGTAGGTTAAGGCTTGAACCAAGATCGGCTAATGTGTCATAAGCCTCCGAATTACCGATCTTGCAAGGTAGAACAAATAAGCCCGGATCATCTAATTTCTTAGGTAGCTTGTTTTGAACAAAGGCGGTCCCTCTTTCGCCTAACTTAAGCTTCTTTTCATCCAACTCATCAACAACCGGACTTTCAAGGTGGAGCTCCTTGAATTCTTCGTCAAGGTTTTGAGTGGGAGGTGTTTCAACTATGTTGTTGACCAATTTGGATGTCATAACTTCTTGGTCATTTGGAACGACTTGGGTTTGTTTGAAACACGTGCTCATGGAATTGACCGAATAATATTGTGGACAAGAACTAGGGGACGAAACCGATGAAATAGCGTTGACGTTCAGTTTCGGGTTCTTGACCGTGTTGCTAGGGAGTGCTCCCATTTCTCGGTCATTGAGGGCTTTCAACAAGTTGTCAATTTTATTGGTCATCTCGCTTTGTTTTTGTTTGAAATCGGCTTCAAACTTGGCTAAACGAGCTTCTTGAGATGCCATAAATTGAGACATCAATCCTTCAAAGTTATTGGTACTACCATTGCCGGAAGGATTGTTGTTGAAAGTACGGTTCGAGTAGGAACCGCTTGATTGGAAACGATTAGGTGGGTTGGAAGAATTGGTTTGTTGTGAGTTTTGGTTTTGTTTCCACCTAAGGTTCGGGTGATTTTTTCATGAGGGGTTGTATGAATCACCATAATGGTTTGGCTCGGGTTTGAAAGTGTACCACTTGTCTCCCGCTCCGTCGGTACGCGAGGATGCGTAGTCCACAAAAGCTTGTTCGGGGAGTTCCATGCAATCACGAGTGTCGTGGGGACCACTACATAATTCACATGAAGAAGTGATTTTGTTCACTTGGCTTGAAGGTTTAGGAGCCTCGTAGGATTTCATGAGAAACTTGACTTGGTCTTCAAGTTCTATGATCCTACGGTCGGAAGTGCTTGAATTATTCGAAGGCAAAGATATTGCCTTGACCGTTTTATTCAAATCACGGGGATCACTCCAACTTTCGTTGTCATAAAGAGAAAGATCCTCTAGGAGAGCCCATGATTGTTCCGCACTTAGATCACGTAGCTTGCCACCGGCCGCTTGGTCAATGGTTTGCCTCGTGGAGAGATTGATATGATCATAGAAGATTTGGACTTGGAGCCAAAGTTCTATGCCATGGTGAGGGACTTTTTGGAGTAAGTCCTTGAATCGAGTCCATGCCTCGTAGAGAGTTTCGCCTTGACGTTGTTGGAACATCAAGATATCATTCCTTAGCTTGGTAGTTCTTCCCGGTGGGAAAAACTGAGCAAGGAAACGAGTGGTGAGATCATCCCAAGAGGTGATGGATCCTGCGGGTTGACGTTCTAGCCACTGACTAGCTTGGTCCCGCAAAGAGAATTGAAAGAGACGCAATCGGGTCGTCTCTCGAGTGGCAACATCAAGGTCTATAGAATCAACGATTTTAAGAAAGTCCTTGAGATGTTGATTAGGATCTTCAGAACGAAGTCCATGGAATGCGCATCCACTTTGCACCAACCGGATGGTGTCGGATCGCAAGGGTGTGATATTGGCTCCTTGAGTGAGCTCAATGGTGTTTCGATAGCCATGGTGGCTAGGACGGGAATACTCTCCTAAAGTACGGGCTCTAGGAGGTGGTTGTGGTTGTTGTGGTGGTGGGTTGTGGGGGTTAAGGATATTACCATCTTCCATGATGTCGGATGGTATGGTTACGAACAAAGACACGAAGAAAATAGATAGACTAAAGAAAACCTAGAAAAATAAAATAAAAATCTCACTAGAAAGGAATCTAGTGAGTAGACCTAATAGAAATAAAAATTCAACCTAAACAATAACTATTCCCCGGCAGCGGCGCCAAAAACTTGATTGCGTGGTTTTGTAACCTTACAACAGGTTTTACCTCTCGAGGGATCTCAAGAGGCTTACAACCCCACCAGGCAGTGTACCTGACCGATGTAGTATAGTGTAGTGGTAAGTACGGGGGATTGATCGTTCTCCACAGGGAATAGTGTTCGTTAGGTATGAAAGGCTACTCTAATTAGGTCTAAGGGTTGAGGAAGATTCTTTTTTGTATTTTTATAGTTTTTATGAAAGCAAGTAAAATCTCGGTTTTGATAGAGTGGGCGGAATTAGTTGCTAGTCAACTAACCCAATTTACTACGAATGCAAATAAAATAAATAACAAAAATGAAATGTGGTGAGAAACTTATGTGTAGAGAAATGTGTTTACTTAGATTTCCTTACTCCCTAGCTATCTTTTACCGGTTAATTAGTGTGTATTAGTCGCGTGGATGACGGGTGTATTCCTTAATACCATTCGTGGGGTGGCGTACTTACTTCCCCAACTCTACAAGCTCCTACTTCACTCCTATGTCGAGCCGGCTAGGAAGCTCCTAACATGGGATCACTAGAATTCGCTTGTGCATTAAATACAACCATAAAAACCTTTAGTACGCGTTTGGTTCATGTTTCTTAAGACGTTCAAGCAAGTTACCGAATAGGAAGTTAGCCAGTTTTCTTAAGCCTAACATAGATAAACAATCATCCAATACAACTAACAACACACTAACAACCAATAATCAATAGCTAAGTTTCATTAGATCTAAACAAACACAAGATAAATTTAGCCTAACATGTTAAACAAAAGACAAGAATAAGATAGAATCAAACAACACATAGACATATTGAATGATTAATTGATAACTTATCTTTCAATGAAACATGGAAGATCTCAAGGCAAAAAGCCCTGAAAAAGTAGCTAAAATCGTCTTAGGGTTTTATCCCAAAATTCCACACACTAAGCCCCCCCTAATGACAAAAGATTAGAAAACTATATATAGATTTTTGGATCTGACGGCGTCACCTTATGGAGTGTGACGCCGTCACCTCGCCGCTTTTAGGGTTCCCGGATGACCTTCTTGACGCCGTCCCTCTTTAGCTCTTCAAAAATCCATTCTGGCTTATCAAGGCTTGACGCCGTCAGATCGTGAACGTGACGCCGTCCCCTTATAATTTAAGCCGTGACGCCCTTGATCAAGTTAAAGCGTGACGCCGTCAGAATTCACATGCTATTTTCACTGGCTTATCATGAGTAAATTTCACGTCCAACTTTTCTTGCCAAAGCATGACGCCGTCCAGAGTAAATTGTGACGCCGTCAAGAGTAACTTTTAGCCGATTTTTGAGACTTTGCCGTTTTCTACACTTTAATGCTCCAAAAACGTCCAAAATGCCTCCTTTTCCAGATTTCTCCTCAAAAGTATCTAAAATGACAAAAGGAACGATTTAGGGCAATATTTGATCAAATAAATACGATTTAAGGCTTAAATGACCCCTTAAAAGCGGTACACTTTTCGCCTCATCAAATACCCTTACACTTGAGATTTGCTTGTCCTCAAGCAAATGCGCTTTTATTCTAATCAAAATACAAGTTAGGGGTCATTTAATGCAAACATAAAAGTAATTACAACAAATAATCGTTCCACTTCAATCATAATAAGCACGGAGATTATAAACTAGCACCTCACAAGTAGTGTTTAGATACTCACATCTCTCAAGTGTCATCAAAATAAATCTCATAAATGAAAACGGAAAATATCTCTCACTACCTGTCATAGCAAATAGATTACCATAGGCTTGGGAAAGGATCGAAAACCTCCTCCACTAGGCGTAAGCACCAAAGATAAACTATCAAAGAGGGCTTTTAAATGGGTTATAACGTTAGGTGTAGGGAAAAGGAAAACACGGTTTTGTTGGATACGGGATATTTTACTGGTGGCGAGTTAAAAATCTTGATCAATTACATGTACTATACAATGTTGCTAAGCCAAGACTAGACTCGATCTTAAGCTAATGATAAAATAACAAAATAACAAAAATATAAAACAAACATAAAATAAAACGGGATGGTAGTCCGTATGTTTTTTCTATTTTTCTTTTTCTCATTTTTTTGTATTTTTCTTGATTTTTTCGATTTTTTTTTTTTTTTTTTTTTTTTTTTTTTTTTTTTTGTGCATACACTTTTGCCCTACCATCCAAAATAATACATCATAGGGGCATTGCATCCCCTTACACTTGAACTTTTACATAACTTTACAAATACTAATCTAATGACTGGAATTAAGATAACTGAAAAACTTGGAGTACTTTTAAAATATTTAGCACATATGGGGGTAATAAATGATGTTCTTCCCCATTACTCCATTATACTAGTACTTTACCCATGAGTCCCAATCGTCCCAAAACAATATGTACAAGGATATGACTCGACTTAGCAACCATGTAATCAACTAGATAATTAACTAAGGGTTTAAACAAATGTTGTCACAATAATGCACTAAAAATGAGTGCATACAAGGTAGGCTAAGGCGATTTGGGTGTACATTTTAGTGGGGTGTAACAAATTCTTCCTTTAAGTAAAATGCTTAAAGGTCGAAACGAAAAGATAGGCTCTGAGGGGTGTACTAGGGGTATCGTGTACTAAAAATGAGTACAACGCAAAGGGTGTGGGAGAATTACTTGACCAATGTAGCCAAAGTAATTATAACAAAAACACAGGTGTAAAACAATGGGTTAATCCTAATGCCTCTTATCATGTAGTAAATCTAACTACACGAATGTAGTCTCACTTGTGGCCTTGGAATGGTCCTAACGCAAGTTCTAGAATCTAAGTGCTACCGGTACACACATCATAGCATAAATGCTTTTCCTACCAATTCTAGGGGCGAACCTCACATATTTGGGGTGGAAAATTTTTTAGTGGTACGGTTTTTGTGCTAGTCATATAACTCCTATCCGTGAGACGCTCATTAAGATCAAAGTTTCACTCCTATATGTTGTAAAAAATTTTAAATTTGGCACTAAAATTACCTTAACAAGTATTTCTCTCAGTTTTATTACACATCTACCATCAAACAAACAAAAATCAAGCGTAATTGTATTCTCTAAAATCGTACTTTTACCCTCCCCTTACACTTAAGATGAACATTGTCCCCAATGTTCAAATAACAAGATGTAAAAGCATAAAGTAAAAGAATGAAATCAAATACTCCCCTGATTCGCTCGGTGGATAATGAAATTACACGGTTAAATCTTCCTCCAAAGAGAATGTTGAAGCTCCATGACTAATGAATCGCCATAAGCTTGATTCCATAAACATCTCCTTGTCCAAAATAACCTGTTAAACCTGAGAAAACAAACACGAAAACCTGCATAACATCGGCGGGAAAAATCTATATATAAGGATATAATGCTTGTGGAATGATAATTTTGCAGATTCCTGGAGATTATAAGTTGGAGATTTAATAAAAACTTTTTATGAAAACAAAACTTTCAAAAATTTCTGGAAATTAAATCTGACGCCGTCAGGTTATAACCCCTGACGCCGTCAGAAATGACCTGACAAAAATTTTCGTTTTAAGTTTCCGGAAAATTTCTGGAAAAACCTTTACCTTACTTCCTGGAAATCCTGCAAAACATCATTATGACTCGATACAAGCATTTGACTCAAACAAATACGAATATGTATGCTAATTTATTATTATTACGATTCATGTTAATTTGTGTTCTAATAAACCGATTTAGATTTCCCTTACACTTATCTTTTGCAAAATACCTTTATATGTAGTTAAGACGAAGTTAAAAACAACATAAAGCATTTTCACAATTTACTTTTGAACATGAATCAATAATGATAAAAATTAAACACACATACGGGAAATAAAATCAAACAAACAAATAAATGAACACACAAAGCAAATAAAACAAATAAAGCTTGGGTTGCCTCCCAAGAAGCGCTTTTCTTTATTAACGAGTCTTGTAGCTAGACTCAAAGTCACGCTACCCTATGTAAGTGAGCTCGTCATCAAGGACGTCTTTAGGGTTAAGCTTGGATTGAAGTTTCCTATTGGTTCGCTTAGTACGATATATCTTTTCAAACTTCTCTCCATCCGGGTCATACAACGTCATCTTAATATGCCATGACCCATCTCCATCTTTGGGTGGTTTATCCCAATTCCACTTATGATCATCTTCCTCACAAATCCACTTATTCATTCCTAGGTTAATTGGCAAAACTCCTAGGAAATCAATCATCTTTCTAAAAACTAGAGGGTCTTCAAATGGATCCAATTCGGTGTCCCTAGCCAAGAGTTGCTCCACCGAATGCGTTCGGTTAACAAAGTCCTCTTCTAGGTAAAATGGGCGTTGGGGTCCTATGAAGTCTCTATCAATCCAAGGTCCATATCTAGATGGTCTCCTATTTGATTCTAGCCAATGTGGTGTTGGTTCCTCACTAGTATCATAGGCATGTTTCTTAACATCATAGACAGACCAAGTATCTCCTTCTCCTACCGCTATCTTGGATTCCTTACAATCAATCATAGCACTAGCGGTCGCCAAAAATCCTCTACCTATCAACAAGGGGCATGTAGGGTCGCTAACCATATCAAGGACGTGGAAATCGGCTAAAATGGTTAGTTTTCCAATGTGCACTAACACGTCCTTAACTACTCCAACCGGGTAAGCAACACTTCCATCCGCTAAGCCTATTATCACCTCGGTTTCTTCAATTTTTCCTAGTTTTAGAGAGGTGTAGAGAGGTAACGGAAGTATGTTAAGGCTTGAACCAAGATCGGCTAATGTGTCATAAGCCTCCGAATTACCGATCTTGCAAGGTAGAACAAATAAGCCCGGATCATCTAATTTCTTAGGTAGCTTGTTTTGAACAAAGGCGGTCCCTCTTTCGCCTAACTTAAGCTTCTTTTCATCCAACTCATCAACAACCGGACTTTCAAGGTGGAGCTCCTTGAATTCTTCGTCAAGGTTTTGAGTGGGAGGTGTTTCAACTATGTTGTTGACCAATTTGGATGTCATAACTTCTTGGTCATTTGGAACGACTTGAGTTTGTTTGAAACACGTGCTCATGGAATTGACCGAATAATATTGTGGACAAGAACTAGGGGACGAAACCGATGAAATAGCGTTGACGTTCAGTTTCGGGTTCTTGACCGTGTTGCTAGGGAGTGCTCCCATTTCTCGGTCATTGAGGGCTTTCAACAAGTTGTCAATTTTATTGGTCATCTCGCTTTGTTTTTGTTTGAAATCGGCTTCAAACTTGGCTAAACGAGCTTCTTGAGATGCCATAAATTGAGACATCAATCCTTCAAAGTTATTGGTACTACCATTGCCGGAAGGATTGTTGTTGAAAGTACGGTTCGAGTAGGAACCGCTTGATTGGAAACGATTAGGTGGGTTGGAAGAATTGGTTTGTTGTGAGTTTTGGTTTTGTTTCCACCTAAGGTTCGGGTGATTTTTCCATGAGGGGTTGTATGAATCACCATAATGGTTTGGCTCGGGTTTGAAAGTGTACCACTTGTCTCCCGCTCCGTCGGTACGCGAGGATGCGTAGTCCACAAAAGCTTGTTCGGGGAGTTCCATGCAATCACGAGTGTCGTGGGGACCACTACATAATTCACATGAAGAAGTGATTTTGTTCACTTGGCTTGAAGGTTTAGGAGCCTCGTAGGATTTCATGAGAAACTTGACTTGGTCTTCAAGTTCTATGATCCTACGGTCGGAAGTGCTTGAATTATTCGAAGGCAAAGATATTGCCTTGACCGTTTTATTCAAATCACGGGGATCACTCCAACTTTCGTTGTCATAAAGAGCAAGATCCTCTAGGAGAGCCCATGATTGTTCCGCACTTAGATCACGTAGCTTGCCACCGGCCGCTTGGTCAATGGTTTGCCTCGTGGAGAGATTGATATGATCATAGAAGATTTGGACTTGGAGCCAAAGTTCTATGCCATGGTGAGGGACTTTTTGGAGTAAGTCCTTGAATCGAGTCCATGCCTCGTAGAGAGTTTCGCCTTGACGTTGTTGGAACATCAAGATATCATTCCTTAGCTTGGTAGTTCTTCCCGGTGGGAAAAACTGAGCAAGGAAACGAGTGGTGAGATCATCCCAAGAGGTGATGGATCCTGCGGGTTGACGTTCTAGCCACTGACTAGCTTGGTCCCGCAAAGAGAATTGAAAGAGACGCAATCGGGTCGTCTCTCGAGTGGCAACATCAAGGTCTATAGAATCAACGATTTTAAGAAAGTCCTTGAGATGTTGATTAGGATCTTCAGAACGAAGTCCATGGAATGCGCATCCACTTTGCACCAACCGGATGGTGTCGGATCGCAAGGGTGTGATATTGGCTCCTTGAGTGAGCTCAATGGTGTTTCGATAGCCATGGTGGCTAGGACGGGAATACTCTCCTAAAGTACGGGCTCTAGGAGGTGGTTGTGGTTGTTGTGGTGGTGGGTTGTGGGGGTTAAGGATATTACCATCTTCCATGATGTCGGATGGTATGGTTACGAACAAAGACACGAAGAAAATAGATAGACTAAAGAAAACCTAGAAAAATAAAATAAAAATCTCACTAGAAAGGAATCTAGTGAGTAGACCTAATAGAAATAAAAATTCAACCTAAACAATAACTATTCCCCGGCAGCGGCGCCAAAAACTTGATTGCGTGGTTTTGTAACCTTACAACAGGTTTTACCTCTCGAGGGATCTCAAGAGGCTTACAACCCCACCAGGCAGTGTACCTGACCGATGTAGTATAGTGTAGTGGTAAGTACGGGGGATTGATCGTTCTCCACAGGGAATAGTGTTCGTTAGGTATGAAAGGCTACTCTAATTAGGTCTAAGGGTTGAGGAAGATTCTTTTTTGTATTTTTATAGTTTTTATGAAAGCAAGTAAAATCTCGGTTTTGATAGAGTGGGCGGAATTAGTTGCTAGTCAACTAACCCAATTTACTACGAATGCAAATAAAATAAATAACAAAAATGAAATGTGGTGAGAAACTTATGTGTAGAGAAATGTGTTTACTTAGATTTCCTTACTCCCTAGCTATCTTTTACCGGTTAATTAGTGTGTATTAGTCGCGTGGATGACGGGTGTATTCCTTAATACCATTCGTGGGGTGGCGTACTTACTTCCCCAACTCTACAAGCTCCTACTTCACTCCTATGTCGAGCCGGCTAGGAAGCTCCTAACATGGGATCACTAGAATTCGCTTGTGCATTAAATACAACCATAAAAACCTTTAGTACGCGTTTGGTTCATGTTTCTTAAGACGTTCAAGCAAGTTACCGAATAGGAAGTTAGCCAGTTTTCTTAAGCCTAACATAGATAAACAATCATCCAATACAACTAACAACACACTAACAACCAATAATCAATAGCTAAGTTTCATTAGATCTAAGCAAACACAAGATAAATTTAGCCTAACATGTTAAACAAAAGACAAGAATAAGATAGAATCAAACAACACATAGACATATTGAATGATTAATTGATAACTTATCTTTCAATGAAACATGGAAGATCTCAAGGCAAAAAGCCCTGAAAAAGTAGCTAAAATCGTCTTAGGGTTTTATCCCAAAATTCCACACACTAAGCCCCCCTAATGACAAAAGATTAGAAAACTATATATAGATTTTTGGATCTGACGGCGTCACCTTATGGAGTGTGACGCCGTCACCTCGCCGCTTTTAGGGTTCCCGGATGACCTTCTTGACGCCGTCCCTCTTTAGCTCTTCAAAAATCCATTCTGGCTTATCAAGGCTTGACGCCGTCAGATCGTGAACGTGACGCCGTCCCCTTATGATTTAAGCCGTGACGCCCTTGATCAAGTTAAAGCGTGACGCCGTCAGAATTCACATGCTATTTTCACTGGCTTATCATGAGTAAATTTCACGTCCAACTTTTCTTGCCAAAGCATGACGTCGTCCAGAGTAAATTGTGACACCGTCAAGAGTAACTTTTAGCCGATTTTTGAGACTTTGCCGTTTTCTTCACTTTAATGCTCCAAAAACGTCCAAAATGCCTCCTTTTCCAGATTTCTCCTCAAAAGTACCTAAAATGACAAAAGGAACGATTTAGGGCAATATTTGATCAAATAAATACGATTTAGGGCTTAAATGACCCCTTAAAAGCGGTACACTTTTCGCCTCATCAATCGTCTCCGCATCCTCTGCGCTATACGTTCCGGGGAGGGGGCGCTCATCTCTCGGCAACGATTCTTGAGTATAGAACTCAAAAATCCATGGAAAAAATGCATTATCAACCCAAAAGAACTTTTCCCTCCAAACCCTCAGTGCGTCTAACTTCTCCGTATAGCACTGCAGTTGCCCTGCGCGCTTGGAGAAGGACACCCACCCGTTTGACCACGACGTGTGGTAAAACGCGCGGAATAGATGGATTGTGGGTTCTATTGCTAATAAGCGACAATTCACTTCAAAATTAGTTATTTTTGCTGCACCTATACAGTGCAGCTGTGAAATATGTAGACGATAATGGTTTCAAATATCGCACAAAAATAGGGAAATGGGCACACGTTGGTTCGCAAATTCGAAGAAGCGTGTGTAAACCCCCACTTTCCCTTGCGGGAAGTTCGCTATTGACGCAGTCGCCACCGGAACTTCCGGATGCAATGCGAGAGGGATGTAATAATCTGATGTGAACTGAAGAAGTTCGTCCGCAGATAAATCGGAATTAAAATCGGATAACTGAAGCACCATGGTTAGAATTTAAAGGATTCTGAAGCGCACGCGCTATTACCTGAGCTTTCGTTGATTTTTTGATTTTTGTTTGAAGGTTTAACAATGGTGGCAAATGACGGTTTTTACTGTGATAGCCACAGTGAAATGACGGCTCAACTTTATATAGGGTTACACATATTCGTAGATGGATGACATGTGTACCCCACTTGCTCTAATCGTGTGGCTGGGAAGTAAAAAGGTGAAGCACTTTTTCACTCACCCCTCACGATTTACGAAGGAGATACGGATGTACTTGGACTAGTTTATTATATGACTTCTTCGACTAAAACCCTAAAACCGATTACTTACTCTGACGCCGGAGGATAATCGTGGGAGACAATCCCACGATAAGCCTAACGGTGTCTTTTTATTTTCTTAGTGCGCAGGTCTCAAGCATTAAGATCTAATTGGTACGGAAACAAGGAACGCTCAACTTTTGTATCAACATGTTTAATTGTTTGAATGCATTTTGGATAACTTTCAAAATGCGGAGTCATTCGACCGTGTGACTTGGTTCATATTTCATTAAATCTTGAAACTTAGTTCACTTTACGTATATGAAATATATTGTAAACTAAAAGTCAAACTGAACCACTATATCAAAATGGAATAGATTGTCAACCTTTGGCAAACCTTGCCCTGATTATAGTTATGCATCAGTTGAAGCCAATGTAGGAGACTATGGGATAGTTATTATACAATTTGTTGTCGTTCATGATGTCTATGGTTATAGGTTTCTTTGATTCGGAATGTGATTCAGATTTCATATTTAATATTAGAGACCGAAACTGTGCTGCACTTCAGTTTCTTACGTGCATGATCAACGCCCCGCCGCAACGCGGCGGATCGAAGGCATCCTCGTTCTAAAAAAGTGGTCACCGGATGCAAATATTATGAAAGATGATGTGTGTAATGTTCCGGTTTAAGTTATGCTTCTTGATATTCCTATTACCGCATTCACGAAAGATGGTGTGAGTGCTAAAGATTTTAATTACAAGGCACTACTACAAAAACTGTCTTTTAGACCCCCTTATTTAGATCTTTAAAAAAAAATGCAGGTCTAAATGAGGATTTTACCCCGCCAAGAGTTATTTAGACCGGTGCAAATAGAAAACACCGGTCTAAATGTCTTTTTAACATTTAGACCGGTTTATTTTTAAAACACCGGTCCAAAAAAACTTATTTAAACCGGTTTGTTTATGCACCGGTCTAAATAAACTTATTTAAACCGGTTTGTTTATGCACCGGTCTAAATGATTGTGAAATCTATTTTCATTTCCCGCTTACAATTTTCACTTTCATTTTCTATTTCCCTCTTACAATTTCATTTATTTCTAACTTTCATTTTCCCAGATCTGAGATATCTCTCCAACTCTCATCACTCCTCTCTCACAACCTCTCGACGCCATCACCACAACCCTCGCCCTCACCACTGCTCCCTCGCCTATCGCTAACCAAAAGGACCCTACCACCATCCGCTCTCGATTTGGTTTAATAGAGTTGCTTGGTTTGTGATTTTGTTTATGTTTTATCTTTTATTCTTGTGTGTTTGTACTTTGTAGTTTTTGGTTTAATTAAACGATTGTATCTTTTGTGCAGGATTTCAGATTGTTACATACATGCTAGAGGTATTACTTTTCAGTTGAGCTATTTTTCTAGATGTTGCCCATATATTGCTTTTTGTAATGTTTATATTTTGCATCTAGTGGGTGACAGCAGAAATAGAGGTTATGTGAAAAACTTATAGTTAGTTAGGTGGCAGATTCATGTGATTCAAGCTTGCACATAAAGTGTTTGATGAAATGCTTAATTTTGTTTTTATGTTTTTAAGAAACAATCTGGTGTGTTTGTACTTTGTAGTTATTGGTTTAATTAAACCTTGAGTCTTTAGTCTGTTCTGTTCTTCTTTACAGTCAAAGTGGTTTAAGATTTAGTAGCTTTGTGTTGTGTGTTAGTGACTTGTTTATCTTGGTGTTCTTTGTGGGTTTTCTTTACAGTCAAAGCGTATTGTTATGTTCTGTGTAGATTGTCGTTGAAATTCCTAAATGGTTGTGTAGTATGATGCTTATTTATGTTTTCGTGTATGGAGTAATTTTGAGTTTGTATTATAAGTTGATGATAACTACAAGCAAAACATATGTTCATTAATTCTGAAGTTAACAAAGTGGCCTGTTCATTAATTCTGAAGTTAACAAAGTGGCCAGGTAGTTTTTCAATATTGTGTAATAAAGTCTTGAAGTGATAAATTTGGTAATTGCAATGACCTAAAGTGCACAAACCATGGAAGACATGTTACTCGAGTTTTGGAGACAGCTTTTATGATTTCGAGCTCAACTAGAGCTTGTTAGACCAGTGAGCAATTAGTACTGTAAATCTGTAATTATGATAACACTATAACTGATTGTAAAGAGTTTGTGTAACGTAACATACAAGAATTTGTGTAACGTAACATACAACTGATTGTAAAGAGTTTGCGTATCAAATTGCCTCAAAGTATGATCCGAAGCTTTTGCACCCATATGACAAGGAATCTCAAAGTCTGTTCGCAGTGAGTATTTATTATCAATTGTTGATGTAACCTC
Source organism: Artemisia tridentata subsp. tridentata (assembly GCA_021014915.2). Lineage (NCBI taxonomy): Eukaryota > Viridiplantae > Streptophyta > Magnoliopsida > Asterales > Asteraceae > Artemisia > Artemisia tridentata. Next base: position 166,572,688 of record CP139502.1, on the reverse strand, counting down.
ATTAGATAGATTTTGTATCTCGTCACTGAAATGCTTTAATTATGTTCCATGTATTAATTAACCACTACTCTTGTACTTGAAGGCGATTGAGTGTTGCAGAGTTCCAGCAAATTTCTTTGATGATATACCTTGCAAATACAAAAATGGGAAAGTTGCGTGTGAGGTAAGTATTCATCAATCAGAACTGAATCTGATATAATGTCATTTTGGAAATGATAATTACATAAAAGTTTTTGCATTTACGAACCAGTCCTAAAATTGTGAATTCATAAATGCATGTTTGACATACATAGTTAACAGTCATCAGCTTATATGCTATAAATGTTTGAGTCACAGATTATATTTTGCTTATAGTATGGAGTTACAAGTTAGAAAAGGCCACGTCATTTTTTCACAAGCATGAAGGCCACGTCATTTCTTAGTTATATAATTCTGAAAAATGTGATTTATTGAGTTCAGGCAATGATGGCATAAACTCGTTTATGCCTGCTTTTGAAGGTGCGAGGGGAAATCAAGATGGTCAGTCGTCCTCTATGGCCAATTCAGATTATATAAATCCATTGGCTGAGGTTGTTAATCAACACCAGCTGATACCATTACACAATTGAAACACATCAGGGACTGCATTTAGTTCACCGGGGTTGGATGCTAAATCTTCCTTTATGGCCAATGCAGACAACGGATATCAGTCAAATTCTTTGGCTGCTGTTGGCAATCAACAACAACAGACTGCAGCTTCAAACATGCAATATAACGCATCACAAACTGCTGCTAATGTACTAGGGGCTTCTTCTGCAGTGAGTTTGAGTTCAGACGATGATGGCATGATGGAAAAACACACTCGTACAGCAGCAGTCAACCGTATTGAATTTGTTCAATCTAAATCATTTCTACATCGTGACATCAAGCCAGATAATTTTCTTATGGGCTTAGGACGCAGAGCGAATCAGGTAATGCAGTTGACCGTTCTTTTAGTTTCCAATTTGGAGCCTTAGGACTACCTTGTAATATCCCTCGTTCGCCTAATTGCAGGTCTACATTATTGACTTTGGTCTAGTAAAAAGATATCGGGATAACACTCACCAACACATTCCATACAGGTAAGACTATTGACCAACACATTCTCTAATTAGCGTGTGTATACTCATGGTCATCGCTCTGCAGAGAAAATAAGAACTTGACTGGAACTGCCCGATACGCAAGCATGAATACTCACCTAGGCATTGGTATTTGTTTAAGATTGTTAAGATGTTAGCATTATAGTACAGTGCCTCGTTGCTTAAGCTTTTTTTATATAATCACTTAGAGAAAATTATTTGGTAAATTGATCTTGTATTCAGAAACTTATGTATGTTTTCTTGTAATCGTGCATCATGAAGCAAGAACACGGGACAATGAAGTAAAACCAATGACAAATGCATCCACCTTAAAGCAACACCATTCAACTATGGAGCAGGACATGTACAACCAAACAGAGCCATGGACCCTGGTGATACAACACTGGAAACAGCTTGTAATGTTATTAGATTAAATAGATGCTAATGTGTAATAGATTAACTAGCTGTTAATGACCAAATATGAGTATTGATCAATGAAAACAGCATATGTGGCCTTTGCTAAAAGTTGGAGGTGGCAATGGAACCGAAAGAGATGTTGCTGTTGTTGCTAACATAAGTGCTAGGGTTTGTTTGGGATTGCTTATTAAAACTGCTTAAAAAGTTTATGAGCAATCCCAAACAACCCATTTTTTTATTTAAAAAAAGCCACATAAAGACCGGTTTATATCATAACAACCGGTCTTAAAGACCTTTTTTAAACCGGTGCGTGAACCGGTCTTTATATGCAAATGAACCGGTGTTAAAACCCATCTTTTAGACCGGTGCGTAAACCGGTCTTTTTGTTCTACACCTTTTAGACCTCCCCTCATTTAGACCCCCCGTGTAATCGGTTTAAAAGCCGTTTTTAACCGGTCTAAAAGGTCTTTTTTGTAGTAGTGCTAAAGATTTTAATTACAAGGCACCCGCCGAAGCAACACGTGTACTCAGATATATATAATAAAGAACAAATCACATACATACTGAGTACGTTGTTAGTATTTTATTTCAATTAGATTATATATGTATCATACCTTAAGAAAATATTTCTTGCGAAACTAACCAAAGCAAATCACAAAACAATGAGCGTTCACTTAAGTATTAAATCTGAAATATTTATTTTAATTCAAAGAAATATGTAATTACACTTTAATGTAAGAAATTACAAGAGCTTTGGAATCATATCAAAGTTGTAAAATAATCAATAAAATTGGAAGTAAGAAAAATAATTTTCAGTTATTTAACTAAAAGAATGGAAGTAATCAAATGAATTGATCAAATAATCATCATAATCAATTAGTAAGGCCTGAAGTAATCATCCACCATCGTACCACTACTACTGCTTTTCCTTGATCTTTGTACGCCACCATCTTCGGACGAAGACGAAGGAGGAGAACCCCCCTCCATCACCATTTTTCGACGTGGAGTAACCCTCACAGGCTCCGCCATGTTTGTCCCAATCAAGTGTGGAAAATTCAACAAAGCCCTTGAGCCACGTATCTTATACGCGGCTTGGTCATAAGCCACAGCCGCGTCCTCGGGCGTTTCATACGTCCCAAGCCACACTCTGGCACCACGCTTAGCTGGATCTCTTATCTCGGCTGCATACTTACCCCAAGGACGTCTTCTTACTCCACGAAATTTCCTGAACTCCTGAGGTGCGTGAGACTGAGTCTCACGTATCTCATGCACCTCTTCTATTTTCTCAAGCTTTACAGCGGGCTGCTGCTTCAGCCCGCTGTTAAGTGTCATGTTATCCAGTAGTGTTGAACCGCTGCTGGATGAGCTACTTCCTGGAAAGATATCCGAAATTTGGGAGTCGTACAAAAGATGATGTTGGATTGAATCAAGAAAAGATAGATCAGATTCCGACATGATTAATGATTCTTGAAACATTTACTATGTTGAAAATTCTTTGATGTAGCTTTAGATTTACTTGTGATCTTGATGTGAAATTTTGTTGAAGTATTTGGAATATGAAAGATATGGATATCAGGTGTATATATATATGGTAAGAAGAATATAAGGTAAAGTAAAAGAAAATTATTTTATTATATAAAGTAATAATTTATGCGAACTGCCATGAAGGTTCGTCAGCCATGCAACTATGCAAAGTGCAAATTGCATGTTTTGTTTATATAAACGTGCTAGTGTTGAAAATGATTTTAAAGACTATGGGCAGTTGAGTTCTTTATTCAATTAAAGTTAAAAAAAAAAAGAAAAAAAAAGAAAGAAAAGAAGCTATTTATTTAATTAGATTAAAAAATTGATGATGCATGTATTGGTTAGAGTCTTTATAATATTATTTGGTAAAGTTGAAGTTGATAATACCGTCGGTTTGTTTTATGTAAACTGCTATTCTAGTTATGTTTATAAACAAATATCATAATTGTTGCGATTTATATAGCATGTTAACCATTAACACTACGAGTATGCAGTGGATAATGGATCTAATTTAGCAATTATGATTAACACATTACACGTCAAACGAAGCATGTTAGGATGCTAGTCCTTGTTCCACGATTACAACCTAACAAACTTGTGTTCTTGTTGTAACTTAAACAAGATCGAATACCAAAATGATATACGTTCGATGTGTACCAAAAAAAAAGAACAGACAAAGACGAAAAACAAGAATTAAATTCTTGTTGTTATATGTTTGAAAAAGTCAAACATAAACAAACTGCTCTGCCAATTGAATAGGACAATGAGAAAAGAGAAAACAATTGTACGTAGGGTGTATTTGTTTTAGCTTGTGTCGTGTAAAACAATGAGGCCAAGGTGTTTATATAGCACCCTAACTTGTCCAACAAGTCATTGTTGTCATCTCCTTTAGTTAGCAAAAACTAACACATAGCACCCCTCCTAGATCCTTCCATAACTGGCCACTTTGAAGGAAAGTCCAAGAGTTTTGTTTTCCGACATCCAAGTCCCTCTCTTTTATATTTCGTGAAACATATTATACATTTAATAAATATAAAACATATATATATTAAATATATAATAAACGTGTTCTTCGTGTATACGTGTGTGCCCCGATAGTCTCACACACCTTTAGTCGTATTAGGCTAATCCAACTCTCACATTCCAACAGCTCCCACTTGGGAGTTGGAGTAGCAGATAGCACAAATACCAACGACGGAAACGTCTAGCAACGCTCTCACTCGCTATTTAAACTAAAGCTGTCTGAGATATAGTTTCATAAATCATTCTCAGTAGCATGGTTATTTATGTCTTGCTTTCATCATCCTTTATTATAGATACCGTTAAACCATGGATATGGATCCTAACTCATTCCATATAGTTTAACCATTTTTATTCTCGTTATAGAATTTAATTAGATATACCAAATGTAATCAAGAATCATCTTGCATTACCCTTTGGGTTCGGCCGAACAATTATCTGATTAATTCTGGAGATGGCCCATGGTATCTTTCTGCACATATCAAGTGGAGTAACAAATCCTTTGTTGACTACAAGTATTGTGGATGCTGCTTCACATCACTCCGAAACATAGCTTTTATAACTACCTTATTCAGGACAGCGTTTGGCATATAATTACAAAAGTGATATCCACACATAACAGAACTTGCTTGTATCTCAAGTCTAAGGATGACTTAACAAACCATTTCAACATTTTACTCATGACAAGGATCCAAAAGTAAATGTTTAAAAGTCGGGGTATCCAATATGCATCCCTTGGGAATACATATGAGTTTGGCTGGAACAATCCACATTCTCATAGAATATAACCAATACTCACATTTGCCTTGCATAACAATATTCCCATATTGTTAACCGACAATGGACATATTTAGAATGATAAATCATTTCATGGATTAAACATGCAAATATGGAATAACAGGTTATATGAACAAAATAACAAATACCTCGTATTTTTATTTATCAGAAAATAAAATTGTCTTACAATTCCAAATTATTCAAATACTAATTAACACATAGATTTACATGAGACTACTAGCTGGTATCAAACCAATATTCCTAGTCAATTTAGAATGCTTAGGATATGCTAAAGCCTTCGTAAAGGGATCAGCTAGATTGTCATCTGTGTGAACTTTTAATATCTTCACGTCACCAATCTCAATGGTTTCTCGAAGATAATGAACTTTTGTGCGGTAATGTCTAGCACCCTTGGTGATTTCACTTTCATTAGCTATAGTAATGGCTCCTGTATTATCACAATACATATTTATGGGTTCTTAAATTGTGGGAACAATGCCAAGCCCAGAAATATATTTTTAAATCCATACAGCCTCTTTAGATGCATCATAAGCAGCTATATACTCAGCTTCTGTAGATGAAGTCGCAGGAATACTCTGCTTTGTGCTTTTCCAGTCAACAGCACCTCCATTTAAAACGAATACATATCCAGTCTGAGATTCTAGGTCATCAGCATCTGTTAGATATCCAGCATCAATGTAGCAAGAAACCCTGAGCTCTCGTTTCATATCACCTCCGTAAACCAGAAACATATCCTTAGTATTGCGTAAACTTAAGAATATTCTTAACAGTAGTCCAGTGAAGTTCACCTGGATTATGTTGAAAACAGCTTGTCATATTCTGAGCGAACGCAACATCAGGACGAGTACATCTCACATCATACATAATTGATCCTATAGCCGAGGCGTAGGGAACTCTTTGCATGCGCACTTTTTCAGCAGGTGTCTCAGCACGTTATGATTTACTCAATTTAGGCTCATCTTGCATTGGGATAGTTCCTCGTTTGGAATTCTCCATGAAATATCTTTTCAAGATTTTCTCAATGTAAGCACTTTGACACAAACCAATTAACCGTCTTGATCTATCTCTATAAATCTTGATTCCAAGAATATATGCAGCTTCTCCTAGATCTTTCATGGTAAAACATTTTCCAAGATAGGATTTTACATATTGTAACATTGGAATGTTGTTTCCCATGAGTAATATGTCATCAACATATAGAATTAGGAAAGTAGCATAACTCCCACTAGCTTTCTGATATACACATGGCTCATCTTGATTCTGAGTGAAACCGAATTTCTTAATCTCATCATCAAAACGTTTATTCCATTGCCTAGATGCTAGCTTAAGTCCATAAATGGAACGCTTGAGCTTACATACTCGGTTAGGATATTTTGGATTAATAAAACCTTCAGGTTGCACCATATAGACTTCTTCGGAAAGATGTTCATTGAGGAAGGCGGTTTTGACATCCATTTGCCAAATCTTATAGTCATAGAAGGCAGCTATGGCTATGAGAATCCTTATAGCTCTAATGTCTACAACAGGAGAAAAGGTCTCTTTATAATCAACCCCGTAGGTTTGAGTGAAGCCCTTTGCTACGAGACGAGCTTTAAAGGTGTGTACTGCACCATCCATGTCAGTCTTCTTTTTGAAAGGCCATTTGCTACCAACGGTTTTACCGTTAGAAGGAAGATCAACTAAGTCCCAACTTTGTTGTCTTTCATGGATTGCATTTCCACATTCATCGCATCAAGCCATTTCTTGGATTCAGGATCCATCAATGCAGCTTTATAGTTATTAGGTTCACCAAGATCCCCCAACTCATGCTCCTCAGCATCAATGTATAAACACATTCGATCTGGGGCACGGCGTGTCCTAGTGGACTTACGAATGGGATTGATATCACTTTGAGGTTCATCAATTTCTTGATCATCCTCATCATGACCTAAGCTAGTGTCTACAGAAGGATTTGTATCTTCTTCTTGAATAATTTCAAGATCTTCTAGACTCCCACTTGCTTCATGATCCAAAAGATTTTTCTCAAAGAATTCAGCATTCCAGGCAACAATTACTTTGTTCTCGGATGGAAGGTAGAAAGAATATCCCATTGTTTCTTTTGGGTATCCTACAAAGATACACTTAATAGATCTGGGTTCCAGTTTGTCAGGTTTGGTAAGTGTATCACGCTTAACAAGTGCCTCGCAACCCCAGACTTTTAAGTAAGACAACTTAGAGGCTTGCCCATGCCATACCTCGTATGGTGTCTTATCAACCTTCTTAGTTGGAACTATGTTGAGAATGCGTGCAGCAGACTCAAGGGCATTATCCCAAAAGGACTTTGGAAGAGTAGTTGGACTCATCATGGAGCGAACCATGTCTAGAAGTGTTCGATTTCTCCTCTCAGACACACCATTATGTTGTGGCGTGTAAGGAGGGTGCGATGGGCAATAATCCCATGCTCCTTAAGATGATCCAAAAACTCTTGACTCATATATTCACCTCCACGATCAGAACGTAGTGACTTAATGGTCTTCCCGAGTTGGTTTTCTACTTCCTTTTGAAACACTTTAAATGTTTCAAACACTTCATGTTTATGTTTCAGCAGGTAAACATAACCATACTGACTATAGTCCTTGACACAAGTTCCTTCTAAATGGGCCACATACATCGGTGTGTATTAGTCCAAGTAGATCCTTAGCCCTTTCCACTTGATGTGAATAGGGTTTTCTTGCCATCTTACCAGACATGCAGGAAACACACTTTTCAAATGACTTGATGTCAGTTGAGTTGAGAAGTCCATCATGTTGCAACTTCTCCATGCGTTTCTTGCTAATGTGTCCAAGACGACAATGCCACAAGAGAGTAGAGTCCAAGGTGAGATTGGCTCTTTTATTGCTAACAGCAAACATAGAACTATCATTTGTTTTAGAACAAGACATATCAATTTCAAAAATACCATGCCTTGGGATAGCACTAAAATAAACAACATTATTCCTAGAAACTGAAATTGTATTATTCAATTCAAAGCGGTTAATAAAACCATCGTCAAACAAACGTGAAACTGAAATAATTCCTCTAGTAATAGAGGGAGCATAATGACAATTGTTCAAAACAATTACTAATCCACTAGGGAGACATAAATGATAACTTCCAATAGCTTCAACTCCTGCACGTTGACCATTGCCCATGTACAGACTTAAAGCTCCTGGCTTCAGCTTCCTACTTCCCCTAAGACCCTGAGTAGTATTACAGATGTGAGTACCACAACCCGTGTCATAAACCCAAGATGTACTAGGAAAAGAATAGAGTTCCATGGTGAAAATACCTGAAGTGCTAGCTCCTTGAGATAACTTCTTCTTTTTCAGCAACTCTGCGAGATACACGGGATAGCTCCTTCTCCAATGACCTGTTTCACCACATTGGTGACAGGTTGCGTCCTTTGCAGGGTTATCCTTATTGGGTGGTGGAGGTTTCTTGGGCTTGGAAGCATAAGATGGTTTATGCTTAGGAGCATAAGCCAACTTATACTTTTCGTTCCCTTGATTCCCCTTAGCAGCCTTGAACGGTTTTTTTCCTTGGTTTTTCTAGACCTTTCCTACGTGCATAGCATGAAGTGCAGGTGCAGTATCTTTCTTGGGTAGCATCTGTTCATGTTGTTTAAGCATAGCATGTAATTCATTCACAGTCTTCCCCATGCTGTGCATATCATAGTTCTGCACAAAGCTGTCATACTCTTTAGAGAGTCCAATCAAAATTAGGCTTACTCCAAGGTTCAAAATGACGGGATGACCGAGACGCTCCAAGTTGTCAATGTAGCTCTTTATCTTTAGAACATATAAGCTTACAAATTGACCTTCTTCTTACTTGCACGAGTGAAATTCCCTCGCGGTTTGAAAAAGTTCCTATTCTGCCTGTTGAGCAAACATACTTTTAAACTCATGTAGCATGTCATATGCACCAAGGTGAGTTAGATTTCGTTGGATTTCTAAGTCCATAGTCATAAGCATGAATGCAGCAATGTCCTTTGATCCCTTGACCCAAGCAGTGTGAGCTGCCAAGGCCTCAGGAGGGACTGGGTATCCAGGAGATGCAACAGGTGCAGCAGGAATAGGATGCTCCAAGTAATTTTACTTATCTTCAGCTAACAGGATAATGCGAAGCTGGCGATACCAGTCAATGAAGTTAGGTCCAGTGAGTTTTTGTTTCTCAAAGAAACTCCTAAGTACCGAATTATTTCCGACTGAGGTAGTCATCTACAATTATAAAGTTCAAATAATTAGTATTTTCAATAATTAAATTCTTAATAGAATTAACTACCCAATTAATTACTAATTAAGACTAAAATCCAACTTGACCTCCCACTTATTACCAAAGGTCTGACCAATGTGTAAACAAGTGGGGCAAGAGGTAAGCGACGAGCGTTAATTACATAAAACGCAACTCTTAGAATTATGAGACTGATCAAGACATTAGTAGACAAGTAATAATGTCATGAGCATGTTTAGTCTCATCTTATGCCTCATAATGTCATGAGCATGTTTAGTCTCATCTTATGCCTCGGGTCCAAGGTCTGACCAGGCATACTCGAAATAAGTCGACCAAGCAAAACGTGCAAAAATTGCCAAAAGTCTGACCAATGAACAAAATTCGCCATGGGTTTGGAATGGCCCTAAGGTCTGACCAAAGAGGTCAAGCCAAAAGCACATGTTCTTAGTTGCCTAGCATAGACTTAAAATTTTCACATAGGGTGTACACATAAATGTGGTATAATCGTGTACAAAGAAGCATGCAAAACAACTTTGTAGCACTTATTTTAAAAACTTTTTGGTAATGACACTGTAGTGATCATCATTTGTAGCACACTGTAAATTTCCAATGTAATCATAACTGTTAATCAGATATTAACACCTGTTACTGTTTCTGTTTACCATTTTTACGAGAAAATTTGAATTTTTGTTTATTATATTATTATAACACGAAAAACGTTATTACGAGATGTACCAAATATCGGGACGAGCTCACATGCGAACCACGAAAACCAAATATGTACAAAAACTGCCAAATGGACCCTTAAATATCTCGGCCCAACTCATATTTCGGTTACTGTTCATTTCATCCCAACTTGAGCCCATTAACACTTATATATTTCATTTCTTAATCGACCCTAACCCCTCCAACTTTGGATTGTTTTTTCCCAATTTTGAAACACAACATAATCGAATTTTTATACCATCTCATTCTCCTCCCACCAAAGTATTAGGGTGTCGAATTCCAGCTTCTAATATTAACTCTTGATACGTGTAAAAGGATCAAAGTGAAACGCCTTCGCAACACCCATTCGAAATATTAAAATTCACCAACTCATCCAAATTTGACCCAACTTGAATCTACCTAGACCAAATGTTTATCTTAGTTCATATGTGAGTTAACAAATGTAAATCTCACTTCCTAGCTCAGTGTCACACGCTAAATCATTTTTTGGACCTTTTAAATACTATGTCAACATAGTATTATATACAAAATCAATACACACATTTCCCTACTCTCACAAAGCTTCTTAAAGTCTTCTAATGTCAGAAAATCCTTCTCAAATTCACAACATTCCTGACAATGTACTGTTTGAAAAAGTGGTATGAATAAAAATATACATAAAACCTCATACGTGTGTATATACACGAACACTCCTTTTTCTCACTTACCACCTTACACATTTAGCTATTTTATACATTTCCTGATCCCTTTCAATCATATAAAAAGCTGCAAGAGACCAGGAGGTTTTCTATTTCCATTTGGAGTTCATTCGAAGCATAAGTGTTACATATCGAAGCGTATTTAATCATTCTATCAAGTTGTGGGAATTTTCTTTCGTTCTAGTCTTCCCTATACGTAAATTCACCACCTTGAGGTGTTATAAGTCCTTACAACTCATTCTTAGTTCATTTTGTTGCGTTTTAATACACCATGCATCGTATATTAACTTAACTCGAACGTACCATGTTTTACTTTTTCTTATACGTATTGTATTATTTTCCTAAGCATGAGACTTGGTTGCCTCCTTTATGGAAGGCCTAGGAACCAAGAATCACTCACATCACGTTTATTTTATTGATCTCATGCATTTTGAACTATATATTGTTGCTTGTTCATGCGTATAATATGCAACACCAAAAATAAACAAAGTCTTTTTAAGTATAAAAATGTTCCATTCGACCTTAGAAATGGCCTTGTAAAAATGAATTCAAATTAATAACATATTGATATTTTTGCTCAACTCGTTTCTACATACACCAATCTATAAATTTCATGTTTAAAGTTTACCAGGTTAAACTCTTGAAAGCCTTTAAAAATCGCAAAAGTAAAAACTCTCGCAACTGTGTAAAACCTTGTATATTAATTCGTATGGGCTAAAAAGCCCATTAAAACCTTGTATATTACAGTCACCTCTACCCTAAGCCTTGTGCTCAATTGATGTTGTTCAATCAAAGTGGTTCAATCGAGGTTGTACCTCCCGCGTTAAGTAATATGCACATTACTGATTCAACATCTTCCCTCAGAGTTGTACTCTGAACTCGCTAAGCTCCCCATTTGGCAGAGACTTCACGCCCAACAGGAATTTTAAGACCTTAAAGAGTAACCTGAACCGCGTTCCTTGGGACAATCACCTAATTCTCCTTTCGCCCCTTGGGAATACAGTTATCTTTGTTAACCTCGTATAGGATAATAAACTGCTTTGCCGTTAATTTACAACCTCCAGTTGGCCAAATTCTTTTATGACGATATCTACGAATCTAGTATTTCAAACGGCATCGTGTGAAGTGTTTTGTGGTCGGTCGCCAAATTGTTAAGTAGAAGTTTGAGATACCCAACTTACTAACTCTGGACTTGTTCATGAGACTACCGAGAAGATCGTTTAGATCAGAACCGAATTACAAACTGCTCATAAATTGTCAGAAGAGTTATGCTGACAAATGACGTAAACTCTTGAACTGAATCGCGAGGTCGCGATTCCGTTAAGGAGGTGAGACTGTGACAACCCGTAATTTTCCACGTCAACATTTATTTTCAAGCTCAAATTTACGACCTTGAACACTTTTTACGAATAACTATTTGGTTGAATAAATATAAAACGAGGAACAACCCTTTTTAAACACTATGAAGTTAGACTATATTTAGTCCACAACGCGCCGGTACCTTGCTTCTACTCCGGTTCACAATTTTAAAACCATAAAACAATTTCCTATTCTTTAAATACTTACGGTTGTCAATTCAACAAACACTATTCGCTATTTAGGATTTAACACCCGATATACCCGATTCTCCCAACGATTATTTCTAAAGTATTTTTGTACTTCCAAAATTATTACCAAAGTTCCAAAAATATTTCCTGACGCCTAAAGTAATTTCTTTATATCTTACGTTTAATTACGTACAACTTTCGTTAATCACCGAACCAACAACCGACACCTATTTTTAACACCCAACACATACAACATATACACTCTTGTATCAAAACAACACATCTAACCCTATTTTACACACATTGCCGCCCCCCCCCCCCCCCTTCCTCTTGGTTTGAAGATATATTTAGACAAAAGTACATGACATTTAATAGGCACCATACCTCCTTAATTTTCAAAGCATGGTAAACTTAAGACTTTGGTGAAAAGTCTTGTCCCCCATTCCCCCCATACCATTCGGCCATGCCCATTTATGGGTAGTCCGTGCTTGTTTTGACTCCATTATTAAGCCTTTGAAAACTCTCTATTATAAATACATCACAAGATATCTTCATTTCACCTAGCTAGTGCAAGTTCAAGAAAAATAAATCACTTCCCATCTATACATATACAAGTCGACACATAGGAGGAGCAAGGAGGAGGAAAATCTTGTTGTGGTTAAGATCAAGCATTCTTAGGGCATCCTAGCAAAGATTTGGAGCATTGATCTTGAGGTTAATCAAGTGTTTTATAACTCACATCTCACTAATTTCTTTTGTAAGTAACCTTACAAAAATTTCATGTTTTCTTTATGTCATATGCTAGTTAAGTGTATACTTAGTTATCACTTGGTACATGTTGATAAAGTTTTCACATTTACAATGATCCTTTAACATAAGATTATGTTTTGAACAAGTTTTGGTTACAAGAAAACTAGCTAGCAAAAAGCTTCACAAGAAAATGATGAAAACATTATATATACTTGTATGTTAGTAAACTTGTAGATTTAAACATTCTTGATGATTATTACATGGACCTTAGAATAATGTTAAGTTTATGGTTGGATCATTTTCATTGTGTTGAGAAGTTGATGGAGGAACTAGGATTAGAATTGAAGTTGTGGTTAAGTGGCTAAAATGACTAGGAGATTAGAAATATAAGTTTTGACACTTTTGATAAACAATCTGTCTCATTTTGTAAAAACTGGAAAAATCAGTAGGTTGTGAGTAATCCTAGGCTAGAGATTCAGTAAATAGACACAAAAACGAAACCGTAGCCGCTTGAATGAGTTAAAACGAGCTTGTAACGAAAAAGATACGCTAATTTCAATTTTTACGACGAAAACTACATTTTCAGAAAAATTGTGAATCTGTCCAGAAATTTGAGTAACAAAAACTGATGATAAATGATGTCTAGACTAGCCGAGACTTTAGAAATCCGATAGTACACTTAAATACCTTCGCGGGGATAGTTCAAACTTAAGAAATGAAGCTTCGACGCAAAAGTTATGGCCTAATAAAGATTTACGGCAACATAAAGTTTTGACAGCTTCTATTTTTGCTAATAGAAAGCTGTTAGGATTTTAGAAATGGATTTTGGACCTTTTAGTGTACGTGTTGGCTAAAACGACGTGAACGGAAATGGTAGAACAATATATATATATATATATATATATATATATATATATATATATATATATATATATATATACTAGACTTCATGGCCCGCCCGATGGGCGGGCATGACTTGTAATTATAGCTTTCATGGCCCGCCCGATGGGCGGGCATGACTTATAAGCCCTCCCGGGCATATAAGCCCGCCCGTTGGGGCGGGCATGACTTATAATTATCGTTGACATATGTTTGTATAGCGTAAGATGACTTATAATTATCGTTGGCATATATTTTACTATAGCGAAAGAAGTAAAAAAATGGTTGGAATGTGTATATATATATATATATACAATCATATATAGTAGAAAGTAACTAAGTTAAGCTAATCAAGTTAAGAAAACTATCCCCTTGCAAGCATCCACACGTGCAGCCTCTAGAATTGGTATGCTATAAAACTCGTTGTAATTAAAAATTGTGACATTCTTGCTCATTTCATTCCATATTAGGTTCAGAGCTTTTATAGCTTCTCTGTTGGTTTTTCTTTTTCTTCTCAATGTGCTTCATTGGAAGATAATTACCAATAAAGTGCACCATAATGTTAGCCTATACATATTGTAGATATGTTGAAATGATTTATATAGAATAAAACCAAGTAAGTTACACACCTGTTGAGAATGCAGGCAGTTGTGGTGCACCAGCGTGCGGTCCGCGTGAGATAAAAGCATACTCCACGGGCGCGTTGGACGGTCCTGGTAAGTGAGTGATAATGTAATTACGAATCAGGTAGACCATAATTCTAAGTCACATAATAAGAAAAACATTTAACATACAACGTATTTATAAAAAAAAATCAGTCGCTGTCTACCTCCCGTAAAGAACAACGATGCACCTCTTGAGAAATCTAAAACACGTGTATTAAGGCACGGCTGTACATATAAAACACCATATTCAGTGATACCACAAACTATTTTTTTGACCCAAAAAACAACAATAACGTTTCATAGAAATAACCTTGACACGGACCGAAAACAGTCTGCGACTGAAAATCCAGCGTCACGGGACCACGAATTGTTGCTGTATCATTTTCTGTAGTACGTTATTTTACTTAATAAAAATTGCTGAAAAGGATGTATAAGTTTATGCGTTATTGTTTTTGTTAAGTGTTTTATTTGCTATGATGGTAAACGTGAGGGGTTTTATGTGGATTTCATAAATATTGTTTTTGTTATCAGCGTTTTTTATTTATGTTTGTTTAGAAATATAAAAAAATCGTATGCATCAACAACAGCGGTACTTAAATACAGTTTATTTGTGTTATTTTAATTTAAGTAGGGTTGTTTATATTTTATTTACCATACAACATTTCTACAATAAAAACATAAACATAGCATACCATTATATTGAACAAAAGAAAACTTTAGGAACGAAATAAGATTTTTTATGTCATTCAGGTATTAAATCAAGTGACATCATATTCACAATGGGCTGTCAATGTTTTGGCAACTACCGACAACAAAGTTACGTATACATACTGGGATCACCCAAAATGTTCAGACGAATGGCAATTATAGTGAGAAGAACATGTTGCCGCATTAGTTGATACAGACATTAATACCAAAAGGCTTATCATCGGAATCAATGGCTGCAACATATATAAACCAAAAGACAATCAACACCATCTAAAATATGCCGAAAATCCTCCGATCAACGGGCTGTTGATATTTACCTCACGAAAAATAGGAAACCAAACGTCGCTGCATTTTTTCCTATGTATTTGTCAGATGTTGACCTGTATTCATTAAAAGCAAAGATTAGTGACCTCTTTAGGTTGTTGTGTCGAGTTTCTGTCTCAAGTAAAGAAAACTTTATGAGCGTTTTTAATTGGTAACTGTGACATATCCTAGGTGTATTTATAGGTTATATACTAACAGGATTTAAAACTTCAGTTTTGAAATGAAGGGTGCTTGCTTATTTAGTAGCATGTGCGGGTAAGCACTACCATAGCAAAGTTCTAATTTGCATTACTTTTTTACCATGCACTAAAATGAGATTCAAGTTAGTGTACCTGGGAGATATTGATGTACAGAATATATCTATGGAGCTGGAGGTGGAGTGGCAGGCGGCCAAGACTGCAATTTTTTGGAGTGACAGTATCAGATTAATGAAGTATTTTCTAGCCATTCACGTTCTCAATGCAACCGTTTGCGGCACGCTGGGAAGCTTTTGTGAACTAAGTTTGACCTTATAAATTGGATGCTTAGAGTTGTTAATGACAACTTAACCTCCCAACCAACCTGCCCCGTGCAAGGTATGAATGGTTCCAATATGATAAAATGATGTATGTTATTGAGGTTACCTTAGTGCCAAATGCACTTTTTGATAGCTTCTCTGATTGGAATACTCCGTATTATATTAACAAAACAAACTTATTAGAATAAGTACATTTACTAATAGAACTTTCTAGACACACGTGTGATTAAGGTATGATAGAAAGGAGAATACCAAAGGCATCTGATCTATGTCAGCATCATTCTCATGTTCAACAACCCAATTTGCAGCAGCTTCAAGACTCGAATTACCTGAAAACAGATATTTCAGATGAAACCAATACAATGTAAAATCCAAACAAAGCATTAACCTAGCAATACTAAGCTGAATATGAGACCATTTTTCTCAATGTTACATAGTGTTACATCATGAGATAAATTACATAGAATGATAACGGCTTTGGTTTCAGCCAGCTGCAGTATCATCAAAAGAGACAACTGGACATTCTGGGCTATCCTAGATGATGATGCCATCTAGAGAACATGAGGTGTAGTAAAAACAGACGAGCTACCACAAGTTCTCCTGGAGTGTGTTTTCGGAGCACATGGCAACCATCGCGAGCACATGACAACCATCATTTCGGTGCCAATACTTCCAATAATAACGGTCATATGACAACAGAAACCTGCAATATAGATCAACGAATAGTTTAGACATACCATAGTGATAAATTAAAAGCATATAAATTGAATCATAATCAAACTTGCCTAGGAGAAGTCCATGTAGGGACTTTCCACTAACTCTCTCCAATGCTTTTCTTCTAATAAAAGCCGCACGCTTGGACACCATGACATGAAGAGTTTCAGAAGCCGAGTAAAACTGATGTAAGAATTTCTCATGAAGCCAGAGGAGATATGAGTGTTCCTTCAAAAATACGGCTGAGCTCATTAATGTCTTGAGATCCTCAACATGTTGTTTTAGTGATTTCTTGGGTGTCATACTCTTCGAGGCCTTTCATGACTTGGCAAGTTCATCGAATGTCTCAGAAACCATTTCGATTATTTTTTTGTGTACATGATCAGGAATAAAAACCTTCGATTATTATAAAATATCATATAATTGTTTTAAGTAATACATTATATTAGTTCATTCATAATATATTTTTTTCTCAAAAACCCTAATATTTTTTTCCCCTCACAATCATTCATCTAACTTTTTCTTTCTAAATTGCAGGATGGCCGTGATCGACGGCTGTTCTTAGGCAATACAGAACTCTACCGATTATGTCGTTCATGGAAACAGGACCAAATAACCGACTATCTTTTTAGCTTCCTGAAAATTGTGGAAAATATTATGTAAAACTTGGAGAAAATGGTAAAAGACATGACAATAGTGAATCTATACAGTTAAATAATCCCTCCACGAAAATGCTAAACTTTCCATTTTGAATCGCCTATTTTCTTAAATACATGAAATCAAAGGTGGTCTCATTAATCAAGCATGACTAAATAATTATTTGTGGACTAAATAAAATAAAGGGATCACAGGTATCTACATTTTAAAACGTATTTCTTTTCGAAGCATAAAAGAGACAATATATTTAGCATCTCTATTGAGTATTGAAATAAATATACCAAGTACACCAAACAAAATTGATTACCTTCATAATTTTCGTTTATCACTATTAGCCCACGCAAGAAAAACATTGCACTTGATCATGGTTGTCATAGCTGATTCAACTTATTTTTTCTTTGCCGTCCACAAACGTTTTCATTAGTGAATCCTTTGCTAAAGAGCATTTTAGGCATAAGACGAATAGTCTTAACCATTTTGTTAAATTATGTGCAAAGTCAAATGTTATATCTGCTTTCAGTAATTGACAATACAAAGACAACACGCAATATAATATAGAGACATCCCTAAAAACAAAAATGAGGAGATATACGAGTATTGTTCAATGAACATATAAGATTAACCTGCTAAGTAACATATAGGTAGTCATGCCGAATTAATCGAATAAATAGTTTTTTGAAGCTCATATAAGTAGAGGTATATGTAATTAATCGAAGTATCGAACATATAAGATTACTGATCATTTTCAAGTATAAAAGGTTCCTCTTTTTCATCTTTGGAAACCATTTTGAAAATGCAACAGTATAACTAAGGTCGATCAAATAAAAGGAAATGCTAATGTATATCTACGCAACTGCTTATCTAACTATTCTTAAAGATGACTGCTGTAGAAAGCTTGGACACCCTGTTTTTGTCAATTTGCTCAAAAAAATTTAATCATTGCCTACAAACATAACAGTTAAAATATTTGAGAGCATTTGTCACTGCTAAAGCTGTCACTAATACTGTGTCAAGTAAATGTGCATTCCGAGACATCGGAAGTTAAAAACATTTTTTTCAAGTTACCCTTGCCGCTGGTTCATGTAGCTCTTATCATATTGAACAAAGGTCGCATCTTCAACCCGATATACTTATGAATGGGTCAATAATATGGATTGTTTGTGTATCTCGTACAGGCCAAGAGAAACGGGATAACACTCACCCGAAGTCTTTTTCATTTATTCAACCTCCTAAATCATTTTATTCAAAGATTCATATAATAATTGTAATACCATTATTTACGTAATGACATCAACAACGGCACCAACAATACCAAATCCCACCAGAGCAGGGTATGGGAAGATAGGGTGTAGACAGTCATACTCCTACCCGAGGATAGGGAGATTGCTATGCGTCAACATGACCAGACCCGGTTCTTTTTGTCCTGTTCCTACTCAACCCTTTTTTGACCCATTTTTAGACGTGACTGACCCAACAATCTTACCCCCGTTTATCTTTAATTATCTATTTTTATAATGAGTGAATCCCTGAGTATGGTCTTGGGTGCCCTTTTTCGCAACTTTTATTCTATCTGAGGAACATATTTAACAGAAACTTACTTCCCAAGGGCAATGCATGTTTTTATTTTATAATAAAGGTTACATAAAGGGCAACGCTTAACAATTTGACAAAAAGAATGTCAAACTCAAACACGTACCAATGGAACACGCAGCTTTTCATGTTGCAGCAGTTCTGAAATGCCTTCACGCAGCTGGGCCATCTGAAAGATCATAAATTTACACATTTTAGACCGCACATATACTTTCAGCTTATTATAAGTATCTAAGTAAGTGGGGTTCATACGGTGAATGTGGACTTCCCTCGCTCCACTACAACTTTTGGTTGACCATGTATGACCCAAAATACCCTTTGAAAATAGATAACATATGTGCCCAGACAGCTTACTTAGAAGTATCTAGTAAGCTGGGCATTCTTTAGTTATAGTAACGATGAGCTAAATTGGTCATTCAAACTCCACAGCTGAATAATGGCAAGTGTTATTACTTACATTTGTATGAAGTATTAGAATTCTACGCAGACAGTATGTTTGTTATAGCCTGCTGATAATCTGATGCACTGTTACGCACTGCAAGAATGATAATCTGATACATTATTACTTATATTTGTATGAAAGATGGTATAAATAGGATTGAAACATAGAATATATTCAGCGAAATTAAAACATATACTGATAAATCTCATTTCCCAAACACACTCCTTCATTCTGTAAATTAGTACAGAATTCATTTGAAAATTAAGAAAACTACACAAATGTAAAATCATGGAATTATTTTATTTTTTGTTTATACCTTTGGAAGGGACTCCAAGTATGATTCAAGGTGCCAAATAACTGCAAAATTAAAACATAGAATATATAAATAGGATTGAAACTTATGCCAATGTCGTTGAAACCTTAACTTAGCATACATTTGGCTATATATTACCTTCAAAATTAAAACATAAGATTGATCAGATGTAGAGAATGAAGATTACATTTCGCGACAGTGAAACATCAAGCGTTGAGAAATCAGTGAAGCAGATTTGAGGTGCACCAAGTGACGGTGCAGCAAACGGCCAAACATTTGCAACCAAGCATTCTACCGAGAATTGCGCCAAGGTTATATACTAATAAATCTCATTTCCCAAACACACTCATCGATTCTGTAAATTAGTACAAAATTCATTTGAAAATTAAGAAAACTACAAAAAAGTAAAATCATGGAATGATTTTTATTTTTGTTTATAACTTTGGAAGGGACCCCAAGTATGATTCAAGGTGCCAAATAACTGCTAATTCCCACATTGCGTTTTTGTGCCCTAGTGAATTGAACTGTGTATTAGTAGTTAATAAGCTAAAAACTTGTAGAATTATAATCAAAGGTATAAAGTCTGTGGCCTTGTGGGATAATCACATAAACCACATATTCATATTGCTTTGTTGTTATTCTGTTATTTAGCATACTGATCAAGAAATAGCACCTGATTCCCACAACCACCTTAAAATCTTCTTCAAGTGATCGATCTAAGTTGAGCAACAAAATCTTCAAAACCTTGACACCTTCCGGGCACTTAATACACGTTGGTCAGGGTTTGGTGGCAGATCATTGACTTCATAAGACGAATGAGCATAAATAAGTAAATAGACCAAATGAAAGAAAGGGGAAAATATAGTTACTCGAATGTTAGGAGGTCTCTCGCCTCTTCGAATCATCAACATGATCTGCAAGCCAAAGAAAAAACAGGCCAAACCAACATCATAAATTAATTAAATGAGTTTACTCTCATTCTCTTAGACCTCATTCGCCAAACGGTTCAGTCTGCTAATTCCCACATTGCGTTTTTGCGCCCTAGTGAAGTGAACTGTGTATTAGTAGTTAATAAGCTAAAAACTTGTAGAATTATAAGTTTCAGTTTTGGTTCACTAAAACTATACTATATATGGTTCAATAAAACTATAATATAGATGGGTCAAACCGTGATATTATTTCTTAAGCACACCTTACCTGAGCTTCCCAAGCTATTTATTCCTGAAATTGCCAAACACGTGGTACCTGAGGTTTCTAAGCCAATTGTTCTTGAGTTTCCAGAATCCACATTTCTTGAGATCGCCAAACCCGCAATTCCTCATGCTTCAAAAACCCACCAATGGAACCCATAAACTGAACCAACCTGCTGTACAAACACAATAAACCCACCCATTGAACCCACCCCTTGTATCCCCTGAACCCATCAACTGAACAAACCCACTAAACAAACCTATTGAACCAACAACAACACAACCCACTAAAACAACCTCATGAAACAACTGACTGAAGCCTCTTAGAACACATGAAATTATAGAGAGAAAAATGGTTCAAGAGAAGGGCTTACATTACGAAGAGAAGGAGAAAGCCTTGGCACATCTGGATCGACTTTCATTTTTTTCTTCTTCTATTCATTACCTTCTGCAATATAAAAAACCCATAGAGCTTTTTTTTCTTCTTCTGTTCATTAACCTTTTCCTCAGGCTGAAGATAAACCTTTCTGTGCACTACCCGAATTACGTAACGCCCAACATAACACTCTCATTCACACGGGTTTTAGGAAAGAAAAAAAAGGGTATAATGAATAATAAATGGAGTGAGATATAAAAATTCACATATAGATTAGAAGAATGATTGCATAAAATAATTGATTCAACATACAGGAATGGAAAAGAAACAACGTACCTGGCTATATATTACCAACAAATAAGATTGATGAATAACCTGCACACGTGATCTGTAAAAAAAATCATGAAACGTGATACAAAGATTGGCAAGCACACATAATATTCATAAAATTTATACAACAATTATGAACATAATAAAGCCTTATAGAAGCAAAATAAAATTATGAGGAGGAAAAATTAGGGCTGTAAAAAAAATCATGAAACGTGATACAAAGATTGGCAAGCACACATAATATTCATAAAATTTATACAACAATTATGAACATAATAAAGCCTTATAGAAGCAAAATAAAATTATGAGGAGGAAAAATTAGGGTTTTATGTCATCAATAATAAAAACCGTATATTAATTTGGAACTATAATTAAGGAATAAATATATAAATTTAAAACCCTATAAAAGCTGTGAAACTAAATTTAAGGAAAAGATTGACATGCAATAATTATTAAAGCATGTCTTTATTTGTTTTCAATTATCAATCACAAAAACTTGTGTGCTCCACTGGTTGACATGCTTGTGTGTGGATATCTAGACCTAGGTTCGAATCCTACACCATAAATTTTTACACAAATAAAATTCGGATTTATAAAAAAAAAATTTAAAAACGAAATTTTATCTATAATATAGAAATTTTGCCATGTGGCACTTAATGTCTGCTTACTGGGCATTAATGGCTGCTTACTGGGCATTAATGCCTGATTACTGGGCATTTAAGGGCGCTTACTGGGCATTATGGCATTTGATGACGTCATACGCATATTGTTATATATTATATGTAGATATATATATATATATATATATATATATATATATATATATATATATATATATATATATATATATATATATATATATATAATATAATATATATTAGGCGCGTTAGAGAATTTTGAAATAGCCATTAGCCTGACGACTAAAACTTAATCGTGAGATTTACAAGTTACGTTTTCAAAAGTGGCAATGTTCTAAATAAAGGATCAAATTGACGCAACTATATTTTTGACGATAAACATTACAATAAACATGTACAAGTGATAAAGTAGAGTATGAACTTGCATGCACGACATCATTCCATGACTTAAATCATATAATTCATATTAGGTTGCGAGTAATTTCCGAGTCCGTTGTGCCTTTATATCTTGGGATTGTCGTGCCATGTGTCATGAGACTGTTGTGTTTTGCTTCTCGGTGCGAGTCGTGTCAGTTGTGATCTTGCATTGCTGTGGCTAAGGTGAGTTCATGGCCCCTACTTTTACTTGTTTTATAACTGTTTTGGGGGAGAATACATTCTCGTTGTTTTTCACTAAACTCAATGCTTTACAAACACTTGTATGCTGTACACTACTGTGTTACATGATTTTGGACATAAATGTGTGATGAGGTGATTATAAGTTGTGACATGCTTGTTTGTGAGTACATGACTGTGCCACTGTTTACTCTCTGCGTAGGGCCCACAAGTTATAGGTTCAGTTGGTGTAACTCTTAACTCTCTATTGAGAGCCTACAGGTATTAGGTTCAGTTGGTGTAACTATTAACTCTCTTTGAGAGCTCACATGTTGATAGATCTATCGGGGTAGCTCCTTACGTGATATTGGTTATGGGTATGATGAACATCTTAGGCTCAGTTGGCGCGGCACTATATGAGCATGGTAACTGTATGATTGATTTTGGTTCAAAATGTTTGGAATTATGATATTGTTTATAGATTAGTTTTGGAACTGTGATTTAGGTAGTGTGAGCCTATGTTGAACTTGACTTGTTGTGAATGATGTTTGAACTCGGAAACCTTTTGGTTCATCCATATTGTTTTAAACTAAAACCTATGAACTCACCAACCTCGTGTTGACCCATTTTAGCATGTATTTTCAGGTTCTTAAAGTGTTAGCTCACATTTGGCGGCAGTTGGCATGGCATGGCATGGTTATAGGATCGAGACACTTGGATATTCATTTGGGGACCGTTGTACTTATTTTATGGGCCTATTTCTGCACAAAAATTTAACAATGTAAATTGATACTTTTGATTAATCAATTATATTCTAAATGATTGTGGTGAAAAACCGTTCTTTGTACTTGTGTTGTGATACCAATTTTGTAGCACCCCAGCGACATTGTCTTCCGCTGCGACCCGATTTTCGGGGTGTGACAGATTGGTATCAGAGCCTTGGTTATAGAGAACTGGGTATTTTTAAAACCTAGACTATAACTACTTTTACGAAAACTTAACCCTATGACCGCCACGTGCCTGCCTGCCAAGCTGATGCCTCATTTGTGGTTTGTTGCTGACATATTTGATGAGATTTGTGTCTTATTTTGAAACGACTTTTAAATATGAAGGACATATTACTAGTATAACTAGGCTGAGTATTTCAAAATTCATTGAACCTCGGGTGAATATAGACTGATCACCTATATTCAACCAGGGACAGTGGGACATAGCCTGATCACCTATGTCCGACTCAGAGGTGAATTTTGCAATACTTGGAGTAGTTATAATGGAATTATGTTCGGGTTGGTACAGTTTTGCGTGTGTACACGGACATTGAATATTACTTCCACACACACAACACACAGGCATCGCAACACCGCATGAACCGTAATACTCCTGGCACCGCTATCTTCTTTGTTTATATAGAAATCCTGTTTGTCGCTGTCTGGCTGTAGTTCGCATCGGGTCGGCTTAGACCCGATTGGCACCGTTGAAATCTGAGTCATTTATTTATAACTCATCAAGATCGTTGAAATCTGTGTGGAAGCCCATTTGAGTTTATTGGAATGTTTGGATTCGATTTCGGCTATGTTTGGATTTGATGTTGGCTATGTCGGATTTGGTTTTAATTCTGATTAAGAACTGGATTGTTTGATTTTGTGATCTTGGACCTCATCCTAGATTTGGATTTGATGGTCAGCCTTGCTTCATTAGTGATCCTGTTACTGTCGCCTCTACCCTAAGCCTTGTGCTCAATTGATGTTGTTAAATCAAAGTGGTTCAATCGAGGTTGTACCTCCCGCGTTAAGTACTATGTACATTATTGATTCAACATCTTCCCTCAGAGTTGTACTCTAAACTCGCTAAACTCCCCATTTGGCAGAGACTTCACGCCCAACAGGAATTTTAAGACCTTAAGGAGTAACCTGAACCGCGTTCCTTGGGACAATCACCTAATTCTCCTTTCGTCCCTCGGGAATACAGTTATCTTTGTTAACCTCGTATAGGATAATAAACTGCTTTGCCGTTAATTTACAACCTGCCTTTGATTTTTCTACCGATCAATTGCGATCATCCTACAAAATGTTTTACTACTGTTTCACGAAAATCAAAATTATGATCTTACTACCATTTTATAAATGGCGAACTGTTTTCCTGTTACGATGTTATGAATCAAACTAAAAATCAAAATTTTGACCTTGCTACGATTTTATAAATGATGAAATTGTTTATGTATTATCCTGTAAGTTGCTTCACAAACCATTCGATAAATCATTTTGTAAAACGATTTTCTGTCTTGCTACCATATCAGAAGCTAGACCTCCGAAGTGAATCCCGCATCTCTACCTGAGTAATCGAGTGTGGCAATGGTTGGAATAGATGTTACACCCATATCCCGACAAGGTACTATTTATGTAAATAATAAGTTATGTTGTTATAAGTTATGTTTTGTAAAGTTAAGTAGTAAATAAATGTGTGTCTAATATAGGAAGAATAAGACTAGGAGGACTAGCCTTGCCAATTGACCAAACTAATTATAAATACAGGATAAATATCTATCCTTTAGAAAAGTTTAGATTTGGCTAGTGTGTTCTTGAGAGTGTCGACCTTATTGGGAGAAAAAGGGAGGGAAGATCAAAATCATCATTCTAGCTTATTTGGTTATCAAGAGGTGGTCAAGAATCATTAGAGGCACCTTAATTGCACTCTCCTCATCTTGTAAGTGTTTTCCCCAATTCTAGAAATTAGGGTTCATTTGGTGGATTTTGAGGATTTTGGCTAAAGGTTGTAAATTAATGATCTCCTTAGCTAATTAGTTTCTAATCAAAGTTAATTTTGCAATAGGAAGCATTATAGAAGCTCACATCAAAGTCAAGTAGGAAGCTAATAGAAATTGAGGCAAGTATATGAGTATAACTTGTTAATGTTATGATGTTAATGTTGTGATTATGATAATGTACTATGAGATGGAGCTTGTGAATGTATGATAGCTTGGATCCAATGCTAGATATGATAACGTTATATGATTACTTGCTTGATCAAGGTGAGTAATAATACTATCTATGCTTCATGTTAATGTTATGATTGGTGTTAATCACTAATCTTTTGTAAATGTAATGTTGGTTATATCTTATATACTTACTAAGCGTTTTCGCTTACGGTTATAGTTGATGACGGTTTTGTAGGTTCAAGTGGAGGAAGCAATGGTAAGGACCTAGTTTAGCTTGTAGCGTAGAAGGTAGATTAGAATATCGTACTCTTCTGGACCAAGCGTGTTGAAGTTGGAAGGCCCGAAGTGTCTTTTTCGTGTTTTGGGTATATTCCAATCCATATGGTCATTTTGTTATTTAACGGTCTTGTCGTCATATAAGGTCATTGTTCAAGTTGGATCATAAGTCAAGTTTATGCAAATGTCAAGAAGTCTTTATGTTATGTGGTTAAGGTGGTAATTAGAGGGATGTTTGGCAATTAGCCAATCTTACCCGTTTTGGGAAGTTATGGGTTAAGACTTGTACTAACACCTTGTCAATATGTTAGAATGCTAAGTTATGTATGCTTTCGATTGGATATGAAGTGGTCATATGTTTTGGGCAAAAGTGTGTAGTGTAAATGAGTTTTAAGAGGGTGTTTGGCATAAGCTAGTTTTTACCCATGTTGGGGTATGAACGGGTCAAGGTTGTATGGGTCAAGTTGGGTATGTTAAATTATGAATGTTGGTTAAGTATGGTGGGTAAATGAAGTGTTTTGGAGTGACTTGGAGTGTAAATGGGTTGAAATGTGTTTTTATGCATAACTCGTTATAACTTGAAGTACTATTCCGAGGTGTCAATCAGCGAATGTTTTTGCATGAAAATGAGCTAAATATTGTACTAAATTGATTTGGAAAGTTTGGTAAAGTTTCGAGGTCGGGTTTTTAAATTCGGGACGTTTTCATGATTTTGGTGGATCAGCAGACCCCATCCGAATCGAATGGAGGCCCATCCGATCGGATGGGCGTCTCGGTAATTTTTTTTGGCAACTTTCAAAAATTCATAACTTTTGATCCGTAAGTCGTCACGTGTCGTGCCACTCGTCGTTTTGAAGGTAATTGAGTCTAGTTTCATTTAAAATTAGTCTCAAGGTCTAGATATGTGTAGATTTTTGTCAGCATGCAAAAGAGTGACAGGGTGTCAGTTTTCGGGTGTACTTTTTGCGAAAATTTTTCACGTTTTTAGTCGTGTTTGGTCACGGGGCGTTACAACTTGGTATTAGAGCTTCGGTCTAAGAGATTTAGGATTTCACCTTAGGATTTTCTAGACTTAGGCCTTGTGTAGATGCGTTAGAACTAGTGTTTGTTATTTGTGTATTGCTTGAGTGATTTTGAGGACCCATATGTTAAATATTTTTATGACTACGCCTGGCCACCGCAGTGATAAAAATATGGAACATATGTGAAATTGAAATCATTTAGACCATACACGGGTGACAAGCTAGGGTGTGTAGGATAAGGATATATATATGTCATTCATGCATCGATTACGTAAATGATTGTACTTGATATGAGACTTGCTATTTTCAGTAAGAAGAAGAGATGGAAACTCCTCACCCAAAAGAAGTCGCAAAATCTACGGCTTCCAAACATGCCGAGTCTTCGGCAAGCGGTGCGGGTAACAATGATAAAGACAATGAAAGTTCCTCTTCTTCTAGTTCCGGGGGACCTAGCTTTAGGGGTTTCTCCGAAGAGGAAATGAAAGCCTTAGACACAATGTTAGCTAAAAGAGTGGGTAAGGCTATCAAGCAAGCAATGCTTTTCTATGTCACTCTGACAACGCAAAATCTTCGGGGTTTGATGAAAGAAGAATTTCAAGAATTCAAGAAGGAATGTGGAATAGCAAGGGAACCCAAAAGTGACAAAGCTACTTACCGTGACTTCACGGCTTGTGATGTACCACGGTTTACCCGTGTCCTCGACCCGATTATTAGTAATAGGTGAATTACGGCTGTGGAGGGTGCTTTCCGCACTAGTGGATGTGAGGAAAGGAAAAAGGTTATCTATGCTACTAACTTTCTTCGCGATAGTGCTACAACTTGGTGGTAAGGGAAGGTGTGTGAGAAAGGTGAACCTTGGGCTGAAGCATGCACTTGGAAGGAATTTAAGGAGTTGTTTAGTGCCGAATATGCTCCGGTTGAAGAAATTGACAAAATCCGAGAGAAATTCCAATCTCTCACTCAAACCAATGAGACGGTGAATGAGTTGTGGAGGACGTTCAATGATATGGTTCCGTATTGTCCAGAATACCTTGGGAATGAGAAGCTTAAAGTTGACAAATTTCAAAGGATGCTTAAGGATGATATTCGTGATGTAATCTCGCCATTCAAATGTACTACCTTGGAAGACCTTTTGAGTAGGGCTCGTGTAAGGGAAGCGGACTTGATAAGGAGGAAGGAGAAAGAGGCTAAGGAACCGAAGAGAAAGGTAGAGTTTGTAGATCGAGATGGGAAGAAAACCAAATTTGATCATGGCAAGAAAGGTGTGGGAAACAAGACTAAGGTGGCATGTCCGAAGTGTGGCAAGTTCCATCTTGGAGAATGTAGGCGTAATACGCCGGGTTGTTACAAGTGCGGAGCTCTAGACCATCAAAGTAAAGATTGCACCAAACCAATGATAGTATGCTACGGGTGTAACGAGATAGGGCATAGGTTGAGGGATTGCCCGAAAGCGAAGGCAATTGAAGCAAAGCCATTGAGAACCGTCAAAGAGGAGAAAGTAGAAGTTCCAAAACCAAAAGCTCAAGTTTATCAATTGAGTGCCGAAGAAGCCAAATCGGGGACTGATGTTATCACAGGTATTCATCTTGTTAATTCCGTGCCCGCTCGAGTTTTGTATGATTCGGGTGCTAGTGTGTCCTTCGTATCTTATAATTTTAGCAAGTAACTAATCTCCCCACTAGTTAAACTCCCGATACCCCTAGAAGTTGAAATAGCCGATAATAAGATTGTTGTTGTATCAAATGTGTATCGAGACGTAGAGATAGAGACTGATTTTAATGCCTTTAAGATTGACTTGATTCCTATAATGCTTGGAGAGTTTGATATCGTTATTGGCATGGATTGGCTTGACAAATATAACGCGGCCATCCTTTATAGCCAAAAGATCATTCGGGTTATGAATCCTAGCGGTCATGAAATGATTATTTATGGCGATAAAAGAAAGGGTGAACTAAAATTATGCTCCGTGATGAAGGCTAGGAGATATTTATCGCGTGGTTGTTACGCCTTTATGGCGCACGTGGTAGATACGAGCTTTGAAAGGAAAAGCATCGATGATGTTCCGGTTGTGAATGAATTTTGTGACGTCTTTCCGGAAGACTTGCCGGGTATTCCACCCGAAAGGCAAGTTGAATTCCGTATTGATCTTGTTCCGGGTGCTACACCTATTGCAAAAACCCCTTATCGTTTAGCCCCGTCCGAAATGAAAGAATTGATGAGTCAACTTCAAGAATTGCTCGACAAGGGTTTTATTCGTCCGAGTAGTTCGCCATGGGGAGCTCCAATCTTGTTCGTTAAGAAGAAAGATGGTAGTATGAGGATGTTCATTGACTACCGCAAATTGAATAAAGCCACGGTGAAAAACGTGTATCCGTTACCAAGAATCGATGACCTTTTTAATCAACTTCAAGGTGCTAGGTGGTTTTCGAAGATCGATCTCCATTCGGGTTATCATCAACTGAAGGTTCGAGAGGAAGACATTCCTAAGACGGCCTTTAGGACCCGATATGGGCACTACGAGTTTACAGTTATGCCTTTTGGTCTCACGAACGCGCCTGCGGTTTTCATGGATCTTATGAACCGCGTATGTAGGCTGATGTTGGATAGGTTCATCATAGTGTTCATTGATGATATCCTTATCTACTCAAGGAGTAAAGAGGAACACGCCGCGCACTTACGGGAGATTCTTGAGACATTGAGAAAAGAAATATTGTACGCCAAATTCTCAAAATGTGAATTTTGGTTACAAGAAGTTCAATTCCTCGGTCACGTTATTAATTCTGATGGTATTAAAGTTGATCCTTCAAAGGTGGAAGCTGTAATGAAGTGGCATGCACCAAGGAATGTTGGTGAAATTCGGAGTTTTCTTGGCCTTGCGGGATATTATCATAGGTTTATACAAGACTTCTCCAAAATCGCATCATCGCTAACAAAACTTACTAAGAAGAACGCTACATTTGAGTGGGGTGAAGAACAGGACGAAGCCTTTCGTACTCTGAGGAGGAAGTTATGTGAAGCACCAGTTCTTGTATTTCCGGAAGGAACTAAAGATATGGTGGTTTATAGCGACGCGTCTTATTCTGGGCTTAGATGTGTTCTTATGCAAAGGGGAAAGGTGATTGCTTACGCCTCGAGATAACTAAAGAAGCATGAAGAAAATTATGCCACTCACGATCTTGAATTTGCGGCTGTGGTTTTTGCTCTAAAGCTTTGGAAGCATTATTTGTATGGTGTTAAGTTTGTAATTTACACCGATCATTGAAGTCTTCAATACTTCCTTGAAAAGAAGGATCCGAACATGAGGCAACGAAGATGGTTGGACTTGTTGAAAGACTACGACTGCGAAATTCGGTACCATCCCGGTAAAGCGAATGTAGTGGCGGATGCGTTGAGTCGCAAGGATCGAAACGAAGTTACTAGGATTCATTCGTTGCGGATGATTGTTACATCCGATCTTTTTGATAAAATCAAGTTAGGTCAGGAGGAGGCATTGAAAGAAGAGAATAGAGAAAGTGAACGTATTTCTTCTCACATTCCGCATCTAGAAGAAGATAGTCGAGGGATTAAAACGCGATATGGAAGGGTTTATATTCCTTTTCGGAGCGGTATTAAAGAATTAATCCTAGAAGAAGCACACAAGTCAAAGTATTCTATTCATCCGGGAGCCACAAAGATGTACCGTGATTTGAAGAAGAACTATTGGTGGCCAGGTATGAAAAGGGATTGTGCTAAGTATGTTGAGAAATGTCTAACTTTTCTAAAGGTTAAAGCCGTGCACCAAAAGCCGTATGAAAAAATCCAACCCTTGGACATTCCGGTTTGGAAGTGGGAAAAGATTACGATGGATTTTATTACGAAATTGCCTAGGATGAAAAAGAAGAACGATACGATTTGGGTCATAGTAGATCACCTAACCAAGAGTGCTCATTTTATTCCGATCCGAGAGAATATGCCCGTTCACAAGTTGGCTAAGATTTATGTCAACGAAATAGTCGCACGTCATGGAGTGCCCATTTCTATAGTCTTCGATAGAGATGGGCGTTTCACTTCAAACTTTTGGCAAGATTTCCAAGAAGAGTTAGGTACGAAACTTTATATGAGCACGACTTTTCATCCTCAAACCGATGAGCAAAGTGAGAGGACGATTCAAACTTTAGAAGATATGCTTCGAGCTTGCATGATTGACATTGGAGGTAATTGGGACGACCATTTTCCTCAAGTTGAATTCGCGTACAATAATAGTTACCATGCGAGTATAGATATGCCACCCTTTGAGATGCTTTATGGAAGAAGGTGTAGGACGCTCGTGTGTTGGGAAAAAGTTGGAAAAAGTGAACTGGCGAGCACGGATGAAGTGTTGGCAACAACGGAGAAGATTGAAATGATTCGTGCAAGACTTAAGGCGGCACAAGATTGGTGGAAGAGTTATGCCGATAATCGAAGAAGACCAATCGAATTCGAGGTAGGTGATTTGGTTATGTTAAAAGTTTCTCCGTGGAAAGGCATCTTTAGATTTAAAAACAAAAGGAAACTTAGTCCTCGGTTTATAGGACCATTCAAAATCTTGAAACGAGTAGGCGAGGTAGCATATGTATTGAAATTGCCTGAAGAAATAAGAGGTATTCACAATACCTTTCATGTGTCATACTTAAGGAATTGTTTAGTGGACGAAACAAGTGTGGTTACTCTAAACGATATCAAAATTGATCCGGAATTGCTTTCGCAAGAGGATGAACCGGAGGCTATATTAGGAAGGAAAGTGAGGCAATTAAGGAACAAAGAGATCCCGTTGGTAAAAGTGCAATGGAGACATCGTAAGGGTACGAGTATTAGGTGGGAGACGGAAGCGAAAATGAGGAACAAGTATCCTTATTTATTTCAAGAGTAGAGTTCGAGGACGAACTCTCATTTTAAGGAGCGGTGAATTGTTACACCCATATCCCGACAAGGTACTATTTATGTAAATAATAAGTTATGTTGTTATAAATTATGTGTTGTAAAGTTAAGTAGTAAATAAATATGTGTCTAATATAGGAAGAATAAGACTAGGAGGACTAGTCTTGCCAATTGACCAAACTAATTATAAATACAGGATAAATATCTATCCTTTAGAAAAGTCTAGATTTGGCTAGTGTGTTCTTGAGAGTGTCGACCTTCTTAGGAGAAAAAGGGAGGGAAGATCAAAATCATCATTCTAGCATATTTGGTTATCAAGAGGTGGTTAAGATTCATTAGAGGCACCTTAATTGCACTCTCCTCATCTTGTAAGTGTTTTCCCCAATTCTAGAAATTAGGGTTCATATGGTGGATTTTGAGGATTTTGGCTAAAGGTTGTAAATTAATGATCTCCTTAGTTAATTAGTTGCTAATCAAAGTTAATTTTGTAATAGGAAGCATTATAGAAGCCCAAATCAAAGTCAAGTAGGAAGCTAATAGAAATTAAGGTAAGTATATGAGTATAACTTGTTAATGTTATGATGTTAATGTTGTGATTATGATAATGTACTATGTGTTGATACAAAAGTTGGGCGTTCCTTGTTTCCGTACCAATTAGATCTTAATGCTTGAGACCTGCGCACTAAGAAAACAAAAAGACACCGTTAGGCTTATCGTGGGATTGTCTCCCACGATTATCCTCCGGCGTGAGAGTAAGTAATCGGTTTTAGGGTTTAGTTGAAGAGTTAGGGTTATCGATCATACCTTTAATGAGAGTCGAGAGACTCTTTATATACACACGAAACCCTAGTCGGTTTCGTGTTCCTCACTCCTCAGCGTATCCCGCATGGGTCGGTTATTTGATACATATCTCATAATAAGAGATATCCTATATCAAAAAAATAAATAACTTTGGGTTTGGGCCATCGTGAGCCCAAACCGTTATCGTGATAGCCCATTCGTGATGGGCTTAAGTGTTGGTAACGTCCATTGGTCGGGTTCGTGACCCGAATGCGGACTATACGTCATCATGTCCCCCCAGTCTAGTATGCGTAGTGTAACAACTGCGGATGCTAGACTAACAAATGTAGCAAAAATATTCCTTGATGCGTAATGGGGAAGTTTCAATTATTTCCCGCCCAAATTAGCAAATTAACCTAGTCCAAGTACATCCGTATCGCCTTCGAAAATTGTGAGGGTTGGGTGAAAAAGGTCTTTACCTTTTTGCGTCCCAGCCACACGATTGGGGCAAGTGGGGTACATGTGTCATCCATCCACCAATATGTGTAACCTTATATAAAGGTTAGTCGTTGCTTCACTGTGGCTACCACAGTAAAAAACATCATTTTCCACCATTGTTAAACCTTCAAAAAGCAATCGAAAATCAACGAAAGCTAAGGTAATAGCGCGTGCGCTTTAAATTCTAACCATGGTGCTTCAGTTATCCGATTTTAATTCTGATTTATCTGCGGACGAACTTCTTCAGTTCACATCAGATTATTACATCCCTCTCGCATTGCATCCGGAAGTTCCGGTGGCGAATGCGTCAATAGCGAACTTCCCGCAAGGGAAAGTGGGGGTTTATACGCGCTTCTTCGAATTTGCGAACCAGCGTGTGCCCATTTCCCTATTTTTGTGCGATATTTTAAACCATTATCGCTTACATATTTCACAACTGCACTGTATAGGTGCAGCGAAAATAACCAATTTTGAGGTAAATTGTCGCCTGTTGGCGATTGAACCCACAATCCATCTATTCCGCGCGTTTTACCACACGTCGTGGTCAAACGGGTGGGTATCTTTCTCCAAACGCGCAGGGTCACTGCAGTGCTATACGGAGAAATTAGACGCGCTGAGGGTTTGGAGGGAAAAGTTCTTTTGGGTTGATAATGCATTTTTTCCATGGATTTTTGAGTTCTATACTCAAGAATCATTACCGAGAGATGAGCGCCCCATCCCCGGAACGTATAGTGCAGAGGATGCGGAGACCATTAATGCCAACCGCATACCGATCAAGGCGTATCCAGAGGAGTTTTTGGTGCACATGGGCATCAGCCATAATTATTTCGGTAGTCCGGAGGAGGTGCCTACTTTTTTGGACGAGAATAGCCGGGGTGGGTGCTTGTCTCTTCCTTCCTCTTCGCTTATTAGTTGTAAGCGCTCTTCCCTTTATAGCTTGTCTAACCCATTTTTTGTTTGTTTGTTGTTTGGTGCTCAGAGATGGATCTATTCAGTGTTGTTCGCTTGGAGAAGCCGAAGCAAGTTACTGTGGGTGTGCGCCCATTAAGAGATGGCGAGGAGCCGATTCTACAGGCTACTGCGGGGCGCACGATGGAGATTATGCAGGAAGAATCTGAGGATACGCCTCCCGTTGTTTTAGATGTGACGCCTCTTCGCAGTTTTCCCACTCCTGAGGTACAAATGGATATAGAAGAGTTATCGCAGACTGACTCGTCAGACAGCGTGGGAGTTTCTATGAGTGAGTCTGAGGGCGCTGGCCAGGGGGTGAAGCGCAAGGCAGTTGATGGGGATGATGGCGCTAGTACATCGAAGAGAAGGCGCCATCTCATTTCTAGTGAGCCCTCATCATCAGAGGAGAATGCGTCACAGAAGGATACAACTGAAATTCCTTCTCTCAAGTAAGTAATTAGGCTTGTATCTTTAAATCTACATTTCTTTATTCCGTAATGATACTATAAAGTAGTTCTGTTATCTGCGTGCAGTGTTGAGGTTGCTACGCGCGCTGGGGAATCGCCCCCCAAGGCGGGTCCTTTGCCTGCTGATCATCTTGCGCAGGGGGGCCAAGAATCTGGGACAAAGGCTCCCGAGGATGTTCCTACAGAACAGTTGATTGAGGATTTTTGCTTGACTGCTGCACAGCTGAAGGCTAGGTATGCGGGTGAGAGTAGCCTTAGTGTGCAAAAAGATGAAGATATCGCTTCTTTGAGAGCTCAGTTGGCGGCAGCGCAGGCTGAGGTTAGGGCAACGAATGCGTATGCTCGAAAGGTTGCTGAAGAGAAGATGTCTCTGCTTGCTCAAGTGGGTCAGGAGCGTGCTGCCTTCACAAAGTACCAGAACACTTGCCTTTGGGTGTTGAAATATATGGAGCTGAACAAGAATGCGCACATCTCCCAGTTGGATGACTTTCGTAAGGTTGTGCAGGATTCACTGGAGAAACAGGAAACGAAGCTGCGCAAGCTGAGCATTGAATATGACGAAGAGTTGTACCCTCACCTGGTGTCATCAATTGCTGAGCGCAGGTGGCTTATCAGCCATGGTTTGCGTCTCGCTGCTATGGGGACTTTGTAGTCGCAGGAGGTGAAGGGGGTATTTGGGGAAGTTGTTGAGCGCGCGTTGGTACGTGGCCAGGCGCAGGCTATCGAAGATCTTGCTGAGAGCAATTTGTTGACCGTGCCTGTTACTCAAGTATCGGGTTACAATGCCAACTCCTATGATGAGCTTGTCGCTGCTATGGAGAAGATGAAGCTACTTGATCTTCCTCATATTGCCCAGTTAGAGCGCGATCAAGATTATCCCATAAGCGTGATTATGGAGGGACTAACCTTGGCCAGGCACACAGCGGAGGGCGCAGAGGCATATCCTGACTACTTCCTCAAGCCAGATGTGTCGCAGTTGCAGGTACCTATCTTTACCCGCCCACGTGACATCCTTAATCCGTTTGCCCTTGAAAAAGAGGTCCCGCTGAGGAAATCCTTAGAGGCGCATGCTATGAGACTTGCAAAGAAACAAGGTGTGAAGGGAAAGGCCATCCTTTGTGGTGTTGGGGCTGCGCACATACCTAGATCTGATGGGGTACCTGTTAGCGTGCCAACAGTGTCGCCTAAGGATAGTGATCTCCTCAGGAAGCTTGAAGAAGCTGGGGGTACTGCATACCATGTTGGTAGCTCAGGGCTTAGACGTACCCGTAGCTTGTCTTGGTAATTTTTGTAATAGATTAACATTTTGTTGCACATGTGCATGTTAAATCTGTATCTTATATGAACTTGTAGTCCGTAATAAAATGTTGATTAGAAAAAATACGGTTATGCGCATATTGTATCAAATGTGATAATGTTTGTACTTAGTTAATTTGTCTTTGCGTAAAAGACGTCTATGTTGTGTCTAACATAGCAACTTCTTGTGTATATACTTATGAAAATTTATAAAAAATCCATAATCGTGTATGAAGTTCATAAAATTTACAAGTTTATTTATATGCGGCGTACTGCAAATAGCATATCAAGGAGTTAAGTGTCTTAGCTCCTAAGTTGTTAAACGCCCACAGTGTGCATTATTGTGTATCCGTCGTGGGATACACATTGAACTTACTCCAACGTCTTGAGAGTAAGGTGTTTAACAAGGATGCGTGATCCGATGTTGATGGGTTTGCAACCCTCTTACTCAACGAGTTTGTTAGTAGGTTTACTCATCCTTTTACCATCGTGGGTTTTAATAGGTGCATGCACGCCATGTAGGCAGAAAAATAAAATAACAACAATATTGAGACAAATAACATGTAAACAATAAAGTGAAATGTATCGCGGAATTAGCCAGAAACCGCGACATTTGAATTAATACTTGCAAGTTTTTATAAAAAAGAAAGACATTTTTCTATATGAAACAAAATGTAAATACACGGATATTTATTAAGCACTTACTAAAGTGCGGAGGTGTCCGTGTGTGAGGTCGTAACCTTTCCTAAAGATAACATCTCTTGAGATTGCAAACATTCCATGTGCGCTGTAGCTCGCGGCCATCCATGTCACGCAGGTTGTATGCGCCGTTACCTAGTGCTTCAATGACCTCATAGGGTCCTTCCCACTTCGGTCCAAGTTTACCTGTATCTTCTGCGTGGCTTGCATCGTTAGCGCGATAGACAAAGTCGCCTGGTCTGAATGAGGTGCTTCGAACTTTAGCGTTGTAATATCCCTTCATTTTTGACTTGGCTTTTGCTTCGCGTATAGCTGCGCGTTCACGCCTTTCTTCCAATAGGTCCAAGTCGATATGTCGTTCGTCGTCATTGGTTGCGACAGTAACTTCCGCGGTTCGAATAGTTGGCATCCCAATTTCAGCTGGTATGACAGCTTCTGTCCCATAGACAAGAGAAAAAGGAGTGTCTCCATTGCTAACTTTGATTGTCGTGCGGTGCGCCCATAAGACATGCGATAATTCATCCACCCATCTTCCCTTGTGTTTGTCTAGGTGCACTTTAATTCCTTAGCCTAGACTACGATTTGCGCGCTCAACCAAACCATTGGTTTGTGGGTGTTTGACTGACGCGAAGTGTTGTGTAATATTTAGCTCTGCGCACCAGTCTTTAAACGGGTTATCACGGAATTGTTTTACGTTGTCCGAAACAATCTCCCCAGGTAATCCAAAGCGGCATACAATATTTTTCCAAACGAAGCGTTTTACTTGATTACCTGTGATTGTCGCTACTGCCTTCGCTTCGATCCACTTAATGAAGTAGTCTCTTTATATACACACGAAACCCTAGTCGGTTTCGTGTTCCTCACTCCTCAGCGTATCCCGCATGGGTCGGTTATTTGATACATATCTCATAATAAGAGATATCATATATCAAAACCATAAATAACTTTGGGTTTGGGCCATCGTGAGCCCAAACCGTTATCGTGATAGCCCATTCATGATGGGCTTGAGCCCATTCGTGATGGGCTTAAGTGTTGGTAGCGTCCATTGGTCGGGTTCGTGACCCGAATGCGGACTATACGTCATCACTATGATAATGAGCTTGTGAATGTATGATAGCTTGGATTCAATGCTAGATATGATAATGTTATATGATTACTTGCTTGATCAAGGTGAGTAATAATCCTATCTATGCTTCATGTTAATGTTATGATTGGTGTTAATCACTAATCTTATGTAAATGTAATGTTGGTTATATCTTATATACTTACTAAGCGTTTTCGCTTACGGTTATAGTTGATGACGGTTTTGTAGGTTCAAGTGGTGGAAGCAAGGTTAAGGACCTAGTTTAGCTTGTAGCGTAGAAGGTAGATTAGAATACCGTACTCTTCTGGACCAAGCGTGTTGAAGTTGGAAGCCCCGAAGTGTCTTTTTCGTGTTTTGGGTATATTTCAATCCATATGGTCATTTTGTTATTTAATGGTCTTGTCGTCATATAAGGTGATTGTTCAAGTTTAATCGTAATTCAAGTTTATGCATATGTCAAGAAGTCTTTATGTTATGTGGTTAAGGTGGTAATTAGAGGGATGTTTGGCAATTAGCCAATCTTACCCGTTTTGGGAAGTTATGGGTCAAGACTTGTACTAACACCTTGTCAATATGTTAGAAATGCTAAGTTATGTATGCTTTCGATTGGATATGAAGTGGTCATATGTTTTGGGCAAAAGTGTGTAGTGTAAATGAGTTTTAAGAGGGTGTTTGGCATAAGCTAGTTTTTACCCATGTTGGGGTATGAACGGGTCAAGGTTGTATGGGTCAAGTTGGGTATGTTAAGTTATGAATGTTGGTTAAGTATGGTGGGTAAATGAAGTGTTTTGGAGTGACTTGGAGTGTAAATGGGTTGAAATGTGTTTTTATGCATAACCCGTTATAACTTGAAGTACTATTCCGAGGTGTCAATCAGCGAATGTTTTTGCATGAAAATGAGCTAAATAGTGTACTAAAATGATCTGGAAAGTTTGGTAAAGTTTCGAGGTCGGATTTTTAAATTCGGGACATTTTCGTGATTTTGGTGGATCAGCAGACCCCATCCGAATCGGATGGAGGCCCATCCGATCGGATGGGCGTCTCGGTAATTTTTTTTGGCAACTTTCAAAAATTCATAACTTTTGATCCGTAAGTCGTCACGTGTCGTGCCACCCGTCGTTTTGAAGGTAATTAAGTCTAGTTTCATTTAAGATTAGTCTCAAGGTCTAGATATGTGTAGATTTTTGTCAGCATGCAAAAGAGTGATAGGGTGTCAGTTTTTGGGTGTACTTTTTGCGAAAAAATTTCACGTTTTTAGTCGTGTTTGGTCACGGGGCGTTACAATAGACACCTCCAGTTGGCCAAATTCTTTTATGACGATATCTACGACTCT
Organism: Artemisia tridentata subsp. tridentata; assembly: GCA_021014915.2. Classification (NCBI taxonomy): domain Eukaryota; kingdom Viridiplantae; phylum Streptophyta; class Magnoliopsida; order Asterales; family Asteraceae; genus Artemisia; species Artemisia tridentata. Next base: position 166,533,689 of record CP139502.1, on the reverse strand, counting down.
AGTATTTCAAACGGCACCGTGTGAAGTATTTTTTAGTCTGTCGCCGAATTGTTTAGTAGAAGTTTGAGATACCCAACTTACTAACCCTGGACTTGTTCATGAGACTACCGAGAACGAATTACAAACTGCTCACAAATTGTCAGAAGAGTTATGCTGACAAATGACGTAAACCCTTGAATTGAATCGTGAGGTCGCGATTCCGTTAAGGAGGTGAGACTGTGACAACCCGTAATTTTCCACATTAACATTTAATTTCAAGCTCAAATTTACGACCTTGAACACTTTTTACGAATAACTATTTGGTTGAATAAATATAAAACGAGGAACAACCCTTTTTAAACACTATGAAGTTAGACTATATTTAGTCCACAACGCCCTGGTAACTTGTTTCTACTCCGGTTCACAATTTTAAAACCATAAAACAATTTCCTATTCTTTAAATACTTACGGTTGTCAATTCAACAAACGCTATTCGCTATTTAGGATTTAACACCCGATATACCCGATTCTCCCAACAATTATTTCTAAAGTATTTTTGTACTTCCAAAATTATTACCAAAGTTCCAAAAATATTTCCTGACGCCTAAAGTAATTTCTTTATATCTTACGTTTAATTACGTACAACTTTCGTTAATCACCGAACCAACAACCGACACCTATTTTTAACACCCAACACATACAACATATACACTCTTGTATCAAAACAACACATCTAACCCTATTTTACACACATTCCCCCCCCCCCTTCCTCTTGGTTTGAAGATATTTTTAGACAAAAGTACATGACATTTAATAGGTACCATACCTCTTTAATTTTCAAAGCATGGTTAACTTAAGACTTTGGTGAAAAGTCTTGTCCCCCATTCCCCCCATACCATTCGGCCATGCCCATTTATGGGTAGTCCATGCTTGTTTTAACTCCATTATTAAGCCTTTGAAAACTCTCTATTATAAATACATCACAAGTTATCTTCATTTCACCTAGCTTGTGCAAGTTCAAGAAAAATAAATCACTTCCCATCTATACATATACAAGTCGACACATAGGAGGACCAAGGAGGAGGAAAATCTTGTTGTGGTTAAGATCAAGCATTCTTAGGGCATCCTAGCAAAGATTTGGAGCATTGATCTTGAGGTTAATCAAGTGTTTTATAACTCACATCTCACTAATTTCTTTTGTAAGTAACCTTACAAAAATTTCATGTTTTCTTTATGTCATATGCTAGTTAAGTGTATACTTAGTTATCACTTGGTACATATTGATAAAGTTTTCACATTTACAGTGATCCTTTAACAAAAGATTATGTTTTGAACAAGTTTTGGTTACAAGAAAACTAGCTAGCAAAAAGCTTCACAAGAAAGTGATGAAAACATTATATATACTTGTACTAGCTTCATAACCCGCCCAGTGGGCGGGTTAGCTTCATAATAACCCGCCCGATGGGCGGGTTAGCTTAATAATAATATAATAATAATAAGTGGATGTAAACTAATATTAAAAATAACAAAACATAATAGAAACATACAATGAGATTAAAAATTACAAAAACTAAATAGTCTGTGTTATCGAAAATCATATGTTGTCTATACAAAAAAACATGTTCATTATTCAAATAAGACTTCTTTGTAAACTACATTTGTAATTGAGTTGCAATAGTTTTCGTCCCTGTCTAAACATAGAACCTTCAATCCGCTCTTGCTCTTGATTCTTGACAAAGCGACACATAGTTTTCCGTGTGAGAAGACCGACTTTGGTAAAGTTCTCGGCTCCAGCTGCCAATTCACGAAATGTAAATGTGTGTGCTGCAATGTGTGTAGATCCTCCATCTTTTAAAACTTCCTTATTTACACAGAAAGCAAAAGTACTCATTCATTTATCTGCCAACAAACACGTGTGAAAGTTCATCTAATTGGAGTAAAAGTGCAACCAATAAAATTCCCATACCTTCTACCTTCAGTCCTATGCAAGTGTGAAAAATTTCATTTCATTGGAAAACCCGGCCATCCCAACCACTACTACAAATGGCTCATTTCAACCCGCATCCATGTTTGGCCCAACTTGCCCTCTCCAGATTTGATAAATCTTGATCCAACCTAAGGTGAACTAATTTTTTTTGTTTTCAAGTCAATGAATTTGTACCGGTGTAGAATCTAGGTTCACGGTAGTGTGTTGGGTTGTGCTTTCGTTTATGGTCTCCAGATTGGTGGAAGCATGACACTCTGAAAAAAAAATACACCCTCCAACCTTCACCCAATTCAGAAGTAGGACCTGTAATCACAAATAAGTAACTTATCCCTTTGGTAGACAAACTGAAACACAATATGTAAAGATATAGATAGCCCTGTGGTAGAAAACATTGAAAAATAATACTTTAGATTGTATTATACTCATTCAATCACAATACCAAAATGTCAACTCATATATTTTTAATCAGATATCAATAAAAGATTGTTGATTGATAGTATCAACATGATTGACACAAACATATAAGTAACTTAGCCCTTTGGTAGACGAACTGAAACACAATATGTAAAGATATAGATAGCCCTGTGGTAGAAAACATTGAAAAATAATACTTTAGATTGTATTATACTCATTCAATCACAATACCAAAATGTCAACTCATATATTTTTAATCAGATACCAATAAAAGATTGTTGATTGATAGTATCAACATGATTGACACAAACATATAAATAAAACTTTTAATCGATTAACCACAATATGACTTCAAATATTTTAAATTAAACCATAAATCATCAACAAAAATAGTACTTTTTTCAACGTCAATGAACTACCAAGCTTCAATAGAGACTTGGTCAAAGTTCACAAAATAACCAGGCGCACCATTGTTTCCTCTACAGCCCCTTGCTAGCTTCTATACTTTAAATTCTATATTCAGAATAATGATAATGGTAAAGTACTTCTCTACTTTAAGCTAAATATATACAATAAGATGCAAGCTTGTCGATTAAACACAACAAAACAAAAAAGCAATATTTACATGACCTTTTCACATTTTTGACGTTAGACCAATTGCTACGATAGACCATTATATAGGTAGAGATAAGTCACCATAATATTTCTTTCCAGAATCTCGTACCAAATACCATTTATAGTCATGTATACACCCTTCCTTCCTTTTAACTATCAACCCAAATAGCCCATTGCACTTTCAATTAGCGTTTTAATTATCAATCCAAATAGCCCATAGTAAAGCTAATAATTCATTATTTTCTGGTTGTCAACTTATTAACATGATCTTATGAACACAAAAGTGGGTCAAGTAAGCTTAATCCAAACAACCCTTGAAACTAAACAAAAACATTTCTAACCCATTCCTTTGACTTGTTACTACCTGCACAACCTACCCATTTTGCCACTTATACATGATAAAAAACAAAATACCTTTGGTTAGCTAAAGGGTATGCAAAGCAAATCTTCCGGCTGCAAGTGTCACGTGAGTGGTCCCATCTTTGAACATTCGGTTGTATAGTCAGTCTCACATGAGTGCTCACTTTCAAACCTTGAATATAGAGGTAAGTAACTACTTGATTTGTTTTCTGTTATATAGGTAACAATGATGCTTTATGAAATGTGTGTGCCAGCAGCCATGTTGATTAGTATTTGACGGAAAAAAAAAGGACTAAGAATGATGCAGTCTCAGGACTAAAAGAAAATTTACGCAAAATAAGCTTTATAAAATGTGATTAAGAATCAATAGCCAAAAGAAGGAAGGAAATAAATATCAAATATGCACAAAAGTAAACCTTTTCACATATAAATTGTGATGCATCCAGTATATCATCGATGCTTCCAATTCCCCCACCTATAGAAACTACTTGATTTCTTAAGTTAGAAACAATATGTAATAACAATAAGAAGACAAAACAACAGAATCATTAAACATAGAGGTGAAAGTGTTATGCAATTTAGTTTTGAATGAGTTAATCTAGGTTCTGTCTTATTATCTCACTTTTATTCCCATTTAGATTATAGGTTAAAAGTCCGTTAACTCAAAAAATTCCAAAGTTTAGTTCTGAAAAAGAAAATGTCTTAAATCATTTTATTCAAAAAATTAGATTATTTTTTAAGTAATAGTAAACACATTGGCTGATTATCAAAATGGTACTGTATGACTCAAGACAAAAAAATTGACTCCAACCCATTTCAATTCCTACCAAAAACTACCCATTTCGACCCGTTACCCCACCTGCCCGTTTTACCACCTATACTGAAAACATATGTAGTTTATGAGAACTTACGGTTTTCTCTTTATCCTCTTGCTCAGAGGGTATCCAATGTGCATCTCTAAGTGCTTCGTCTGCAGCACACAGTGCATAGCTTATAAATATCGCAATTGATTTCATTAGGTGAAGTGGTCAAAGATACAAATTAGACCATAAAACATATGTAAACATACAAATTAGACCATAAAACTTGTGAAAACATACAAATTTGTGACATCACCAACTGCAAGTTAATTTCATATTTGTCGCAGAGAACTATGTTACCTTTGAGAATGGGATGCTGATGCGTGGTTTTGCGACCTTACAACAGGTTTTACCTCTCGAGGGATCTCAAGAGGCTTGCAATCCCCACCAGGCAGTGTACCTGACCGATGTAGTATAGTGAAGTGGCAAGTACCGGGGGATTGATCGTTCTCTAGGGGAATAGTGTCGTTAGGATTGAAAAACTACTCTACTAGGTCTAAGGGTGAGGGAAGATTCTTTTTGTATTTTTATATTTTTTTATAAAAGCAAGTAAAATCTCGGGTTTGAAAGAGTGGGCGGAATTAGTTGCTAGTCAACTAACCCAAATAACTACAAATGCAAATAAAGTAAAATAACTGAAAATGAAAAGGTTGTGAAACTTATATGGAGAGAAATGTGTTTACTTAGATTTCCTTACTCCCTAACTATCTTTTACCGGTTGATTAATGTGTATTAATTGCGTGGATGATGGGTGTATTCCTTAATACCAATCGTGGGGTGGCGTACGTACTTCCCCAACTCTACAAGCTCCTACTTCACTCCTATGTCGAGCCGGCTAAGAAGCTCCTAACATGGGATCACTAGAATTCGCTCATGCATTAAATACAACCATATAAACCTAGTACGCATTGGTTCATGTTTCTTAAGACGTTCAAGCAAATTACCGTATAGGAGGTTAGCCAGTTTTCTTAAGCCTAACATCGATAAACAATCATCCAATACAATTAATAACACACTAACAACTAATAATCAATAGTTAGGTTTCATTAGATCTAAGCAAACACAAGATAAATCTAGCCTAGCATGTTAATCAAAAGACAAGAACAATATATAATCAAACAACACATAGACATATTGATTGATTAAGTGATTACTTATCTTCAATTAAACATGGGAGATCCAAGGGTATGAAAACCCTTAAAAATGGCAGAAATTCGTCTTAGGGTTTCTCCTCACAAAGTTGCACACTAATGACAAAAAATTGCAAAACTATATATAGAGTTTAGGGGCTGACGGCGTCACGTTGTAGATCTTGACGCCGTCACCTCGCCGTGTCTAGGGTTCCCGGATGGCCTTCCTGACGCCGTCCCTCTTTAGTCCTCCAAAATCCGCTCTGGCTTATCAAGGCTTGACGACCTTCTTGACGCCGTCCCCCTTTAATCTTCCAAAATTTCTCTGGCTTATCAAGGGCTGACGGCTTCACAATAGAGCTTGACGCCGTCACATGTACTTTCCAGCATATTTTTGAGACTTTGTCTTTTTCTTCACTTTTATGCTCCAAAAACGTCCAAAATGCTTCCTTTTCCAGATTTCTTCTCCAAAGTACCTAAAATGACAAAAGGAACGATTTAGGGCAATATTTGATCAAATAAATACGATTTAGGGCTTAAATGACCCCCTAAAAGCGGTACACTTTTCGCTTCATCAAATACCCTTACACTTGAGATTTGCTTGTCCTCAAGCAAATGCGCTTTTATTCTAATCAAAATACAAGTTAGGGGTCATTTAATGCTAATATAAAAGTAATTACAACAAATAGTCGTTCCATTTTAATCATAATAAGCACAGAGATTACAAACTAGCACCTCACAAGTAGTGTTTAGATACTCACATCTCTCAGGTGTCATAAAAGCATATCTCATAAATGAAAACGGATAATATCTCTCACTACCTGTCATAGCAAATAGATTACCATAGGCTTGGGAAAGGATCAAAAACCTCCTCCACTAGGCGTAAGCACCTAAGATAAACTATCAAAGAGGGCTTTTAAACGGGTTATAACGTTAGGTGTAGGGATATGATAAACACGGATTTATTGGATAAGGGATATTTTACTGGTGGCGAGTTAAAGATCTTGATTAATTACATGTACAATATGGCGTTGCTAAGCCAAGACTAGACTCGACTTAAGCTAAAAACAAAATAACAAAAAATAAAACATAAAATAAACATAAAATGAAACGGGATGGTAGTCCGTATGTTTTTTTCTACTTTTCTTTTTCTCATTTTTTTGTATTTTTCTTGATTTTTTCGATTTTTTTTTTTTTTCCATACACTCTTGCCCTACCATCCAAAATAATATATCATAGGGGCGTTGCATTCCCCTTACACTTGAACTTTTACATAACTTTACAAATAACTATTCTAATGACTCGAATTAAGATAATTGAAAAACTTGGAGTACTTTTAAAATATTTAGCACATATGGGGGTAATAAATGATGTTCTTCCCCATTACTCCATTACACTAGTACTTTACCCATGAGTCCCAATCGTCCCAAAACAATATGTACAAGGATATGACTCGACTTAGCAACCATGTAATCAATTAGATAATTAACTTGGGGTTTAAACAAATGTTGTCACAATAATGCACTAAAAATGAGTGCATACAAGGTAGGCTAAGGCGATTTGGGTGTACATTTAAGTGGGGTGTAAACAAATTCTTCCTTTAAGTGGGGCCAATGTAATTATAACAAAAACACAGGTGTAAAACAATGGGTTAATACTAATGCCTCTTATCATGTAGTAAATCTAACTACACGAATGTAGTCTCACTTGTGGCCTCGGAATGGTCCTAACGCAAGTTCTAGAATCTAAGTGCTACCGGTACACACATCATAGCATAAATGCTTTTCCTACCAATTCTAGGGGCGAACCTCACATATTTGGGGGTGGAAATTTTTTAGTGGTACGGTTTTTGTGCTAGTCATATAACTCCTATCCGTGAGACGCTCATTAAGACCAAAGTTTCACTCCTATATGTTGTAAAAAATTTTAAATTTGGCACTAAAATTGCCCTAACAGGTATTTATCTCAGTTTTATTACACATCTACCATTAAACAAACAAAAATCAAGTGCAATTGTATTCTCTAAAGTATCGTACTTTACCCCCCCCCCCCTTACACTTAAGATGAACATTGTCCCCAATGTTCAAATAACAAGATGTAAAAGTAAATAAGGTAAAAGAATGAAATCAAATACTCCCCTGATTCGTTTGGTGGATAAAGAGGTAACATGGTTAGATCTTCTTCCAAGAGAATGTAGAAGCTCCAAGACTAATGCATCGCCAAAAGCTTGATTCCACATACATCTCCTTGTCCAAAATAACCTGTTAAACCTGAGAAAACAAACATGAAAACCTGCATAACATCGGCGGGATAAATTCTATATAAGGATATAATGCTTGTGGAATGATTATTCTGCAGATTCCTGGAGTTTATAAGTTAGAGATTTAATAAAAACTTTTTATGAAAACAAAACTTTCAAAAATTTCAGAAAATTAACACCTGACGCCGTCAGGTTGTAAAGCCTGACGCCGTCAGAAATGATCTGACAGAATTCTCATGTTAAGTTTCCGGAAAATTTTCTGGAAAAACCTATACCTTACTTCCTGGAAATCCTGCAAAACATCATTATGACTCGATACAAGCATTTGACTCAAACAAATACTAATATGTATGTTAATTTATTATTGTTATGATTCATGTTCATTTGTTCTAATAAACCGATTTGGATTTCCCTTACACTTATCTTTTGCAAAATACCTTTATATGTAGTTAAGACGAAGTTAAAAACAAGATAAAGCATTTTCACAATTTAGTTTTTGAACATGAGTCAATAATAATAAAAATTAAACATACATACGGAAGCAAATAAAATCAAACAACCAAATAAATAAACACACAAAGCAAATAAAGCTTGGGTTGCCTCCCAAGAAGCGCTTTTCTTTATTAACGAGTCTTGTAGCTAGACTCAAAGTCACCGTACATTACGTGACTCCATCATTGGTCACGGTTCCTAGGCCATTCTCATTTCCGGTTTTATATTCCGGTCCTAATTCCAAACAATCCTTGTAGAAACCGGATATCCTTTCCTTAACATAGTCTACTCCTTTATTTCTATCCTCATCATTCCTATAGTAGACCGCTTGCTTAAGCTCCTTCTCAACATTTGACAAGTGTTGGAATTGCTCTATCTTATATGGCATTTGGTAGTTTACCTCATCGGTCTCATCCTTAAATCTAACTATCCCTAAGGAAGGTTCATAAGTCATTCTAGAGACCTCAACAAATGGTTTTCCAAAAACTACTTGAGTTAAGCATGCATCGACTATTGGGCGGATATCTTCTACAATTACAAAGTCGGTGGCATAGGTGAAGTTTCCTACATAAACCGGTAATCCCTTAACTCTTCCCGTGAAGTTACTCATCCAACCCCTATCAGGGAACATCCTATACCCAAGTTGATTTTTCATTATCAAGTTGTAGTGGGCTCTAGTCATGATGTTTATGGGCGATCTAAGGTCGATGTAAGCTTTCCACACATGTAAATGTCCGATGTTGCATGGTATGTTGAGATTAGAAGGGTCGCCCATTTTTATAATTGGTCTACCTAGGAAGTACGGTGTCTCGGGGTCATCGAATAAGTCTGTATGATATGCTCGCTCTTCCTTAGTGGGTAGCCTATTGAAGTAGTCCTCATCATCATCTACTTTTTCAATCTCACTTTTCCTAACTTCTTTATCAACCTCGACTTTCTTAACCTCATCCTCAGGTTCACTATTATCCTCATTCCTATCAATTGGTTTAATAGTGACAATGTTGACGAAGTGGACATGTTTGGATGAAGAGGGGTCTTTTAATTGGGGTCCGCTATTTGTGTTCCTAGCGTCCTTATGTGGAGGTGATAGCACTTGGTTATCGAGGGCTTTCAATAAGTTGTCAATTTTATTGGTCATCTCCGTTTGTTGTTGATTGAATTCGGAATTGAATCTAGCTATCCGAGCTTCTTGAGATGCCATAAATTTGGACATCAATCCTTCAAGATTATTGGTACTACCATAATTGTTGGAAGGATTGTTATTGAAAGTACGGTTTGGGGATGAACCGCTTGATTGGAAACGATTAGGTGGGTTGGAAGAATTGGTTTGTTGTGCGTTTTGGTTTTGTTTCCACCTAAGGTTTGGGTGATTTTTCCATGAGGGGTTGTATGAATCACCGTAGGGGTTTGGCTCGGGTTTGAAAGTGTACCACTTGTCTCCCGCTCCGTCGGTACGCGAGGATGCGTAGTCCGCAAAAGCTTGTTCGGGGAGTTCCATGCAATCACGAGTGTCGTGGGGACCACTACATAATTCACATGAAGAAGTGATTTTGTTCACTTGGCTTGAAGGTTTAGGAGCCTCGTAGGATTTCATAAGAAACTTGACTTGGTCTTCAAGTTCTATGATCCTACGGTCGGAAGTGCTTGAATTGTTCGAAGGCAAAGATATTGCCTTGACCGTTTTATTCAAATCACGGGGATCACTCCAACTTTCGTTGTCATAAAGAGCAAGATCTTCCAGGAGAGCCCATGATTGTTCCGCACTTAGATCACGTAGCTTACCACCGGCCGATTGGTCAATGGTTTGCCTCGTGGAGAGATTGATATGGTCATAGAAGATTTGGACTTGGAGCCAAAGTTCTATGCCATGGTGAGGGACTTTTTGGAGTAAGTCCTTGAATCGAGTCCATGCCTCGTAGAGGGTTTCGCCTTGACGTTGTTGGAACATCAAGATATCATTCCTTAGCTTGGTAGTTCTTCCCGGTGGGAAAAACTGAGCAAGGAAACGAGTGGTGAGATCATCCCAAGAGGTGATGGATCCTGCGGGTAGACGCTCTAGCCATTGACTAGCTTGGTCCCGCAGAGAGAATTGAAAGAGACGCAGTCGGGTCGTCTCTCGAGTGGCAACATCAAGGTCTATAGAATCAACGATTTTGAGAAAGTCCTTGAGATGTTGATTAGGATCTTCGGAACGAAGTCCATGGAATGCGCATCCGCTTTGCACCAACCGGATGGTGTCGGATCGCAAGGGAGTGACATTGGCTCCTTGAGTGAGCTCAATGGTGTTTCGATAGCCATGGTGGCTAGGACGGGAGTAGTCTCCTAAGGTACGGGCTCTAGGAGGTGGGTGTTGTTGTAGTGGTGGATTGTTGGGATCAAGGATATTACCACCTTCCATGATGTCGGATGGTAATGGTTACGAACAAAGAAACGAAGAAAAAAAGATAGACTAAAGAAAATCTAGAAAAATAAAAATAAAAATCTTACTAGAAAGGAATCTAGTGAGTAGACATAATAAAATAAAAATTCAACCTAAACAATAACTATTCCCCGGCAGCGGCGCCAAAAACTTGATGCGTGGTTTTGCGACCTTACAACAGGTTTTACCTCTCGAGGGATCTCAAGAGGCTTGCAATCCCCACCAGGCAGTGTACCTGACCGATATAGTATAGTGAAGTGGCAAGTACCAGGGGATTGATCGTTCTCTAGGGGAATAGTGTCGTTAGGATTGAAAAACTACTCTACTAGGTCTAAGGGTGAGGGAAGATTCTTTTGTATTTTTATATTTTTTTATAAAAGCAAGTAAAATCTCGGGTTTGAAAGAGTGAGCGGAATTAGTTGCTAGTCAACTAACCCAAATAACTACAAATGCAAATAAAGTAAAATAACTGAAAATAAAAAGGTTGTGAAACTTATATGGAGAGAAATGTGTTTACTTAGATTTCCTTACTCCCTAACTATCTTTTACCGGTTGATTAATGTGTATTAATTGCGTGGATGACGGGTGTATTCCTTAATACCAATCGTGGGGTGGCGTACGTACTTCCCCAACTCTACAAGCTCCTACTTCACTCCTATGTCGAGCCGGCTAAGAAGCTCCTAACATGGGATCACTAGAATTCGCTCATGCATTAAATACAACCATATAAACCTAGTACGCATTGGTTCATGTTTCTTAAGACGTTCAAGCAAATTACCGTATAGGAGGTTAGCCAGTTTTCTTAAGCCTAACATCGATAAACAATCATCCAATACAATTAATAACACACTAACAACTAATAATCAATAGTTAGGTTTCATTAGATCTAAGCAAACACAAGATAAATCTAGCCTAGCATGTTAATCAAAAGACAAGAACAAGATATAATCAAACAACACATAGACATATTGATTGATTAAGTGATTACTTATCTTCAATTAAACATGGGAGATCCAAGGGTATGAAAACCCTTAAAAATGGCAGAAATTCGTCTTAGGGTTTCTCCTCACAAAGTTGCACACTAATGACAAAAAATTGCAAAACTATATATAGAACTTAGTATCTGACGGCGTCACGTTATAGATCTTGACGCCATCACCTCACCGTGGCTAGGGTTCCCGGATGGTCTTCCTGACGCCGTCCCTCTTTAATCCTCCAAAATCCGCTCTGGCTTATCAAGGCTTGACGACCTTCTTGACGCCGTCCCCCTTTAATCTTCCAAAATTTCTCTGGCTTATCAAGGGCTGACGGCGTCACAATAGAGCTTGACGCCGTCACATGTACTTTCCAGCATATTTTTGAGACTTTGTCGTTTTCTTCACTTTTATGCTCCAAAAACGTCAAAATGCTTCCTTTTCCAGATTTCTTCTCCAAAGTACCTAAAATGACAAAAGGAACGATTTAGGGCAATATTTGATCAAATAAATACGATTTAGGGCTTAAATGACCCCCTAAAAGCGGTACACTTTTTGCTTCATCAGATGCTGTAAATTAAACTGTCTTACCAGCACCATGCATTAAAATGCGAGTCATTCCCTCTGAAATAGTAAGTCTCTTGCCACACACGAAGAGATTGCTTCCTGCTCCATTGCGCCTGGCCCACTCAGGAACCAAAATAAAATCCAGGTATGTGTCCGCCTCCAAGTCTGAATGCCACTAAGTTCAATAGAGAAGATATATTCAGTAACGTACTAATAAGTAAAGAGATAAATGTTTAGACATCCTAATCTACTGAATTCTTCTTATACATACTTTTTCTTGAATGGGTGGGCTGTCACAGTGTTTTAACACATTCTGACGGAGTTGGACTCCGACTGCTCCATACATCTTCTCTTCAACAGATGATTTGCCAACCTAAATTCAGTTATTTTTATTCTTTTGATGTAAGAGTATGTAACAATAAAATCCGTTTTAACAAAACCCAACAGCCATGTGACTTTCATGAAATGATTGTGAAAGAGGCTAAATAGGTGCTATGGAAATAAACTTACTGCAACAAAAAAGTGGTAATCCTCGCCACGACAGCGATCAAATAGTGCATCATTAAGCTGCACATCATAAACACCAATCATATAGATATAAATAAATAATGCATAAAAGAGCATATATTGGGCCATTAAGCATGAAGAAAGTACCCTTACCAATCGTATACCCTAGTGGTTTGTGCCTGCATATATCCGCATATTAGTCCTCGAAGAAAAATCTCATTGCACCACATGGTCTTGTAATAAAAGGTTGTTATTTTATGGAAATTGTACTTTTGTACCCACACATCTGCAAAACAAAATGCTAAAATTAATGCCTTCTATGTGGAAAATATAAAGAAAACGTAACACACTTACTTAAGAAGTTGATATTTTGTAGTAGCAGGTCACCTAAGATCAACACATTGATGTCTCCACACTGTTTATGTTTGCCCTTCGCCATTTTCTCCTACCCTCCAAACATAGCCTTTTACTGTCAAATCTGCAAAAAAGTATGACTCCAACGTAGCCTTTTGTATACTCTGTATAGTTAAGCCAGCCAAGGATCGCATTAAGCCACCTACGTATAAACACAAATAAGTAAGACCTTCAAATCAACTCATATATATTTTATTACTGATGTATACATGTTTTATGACATTATAGGACGGACGTTAGAACATGTTCATGTTTTATGATGTATACAGAAGTGATACAATCTTTGGTGGTAATTCTGAGGTTTTGTTTGGTGGATCAATTTTCTTCCCACAAACATAAGCCTCAACCACAGTCATCTAGAAAATGCAAAACACGTGACAATTGGTAAAGAAAATGAAAATTTTTATCACTTGATAAAAAGAGAGACGAAAGACAATCTGCAAATCCTACCGAATTTAGAGTCAATGATCTCGTTTTGTCACTGCATATTGCATAGGACTGAAGGTAGAAGGTATGGGAATTTTATTGGTTGCATAGGACATGAAGAACATTATTTTGTATCTATGATTGACCAAGGGCAGTTGTCCAATATTTTCTCCAATGCTAAAATCAGAAATTACACAGCAATGGCCCTGGAATATGCATAAGCATTGATTGTAAATTTACATAATTAAAGCATAACATCATGTATAATTAATGGTAACACTATCACAAAACATATAGATTCTACTTTGTTAATCATGTAAAACAATACTATTCGAACAAAAATTATCCCCTTTAAGTGCGTCATATGTAAAAGCAATGATTATTAATTAACTATCTATATGTCAAAAACAAAAGCTACTGGTGAAATTAAACATTTAATTGAAATGATAAATGGGAGAATGCTTAAATAAAACATACCAAAGTATTGAAGCTTAGTGATGGTGATTTGTGTTCTTAATGGGATCGTATGACTTGATTGTGATATCTAAACGATTTTGAAATCATGGTTCATAATATCTCAATCGATTTGACTTTTAAATAATCCCCTGTTGATAGGAAAGATTGGTATATTGATTTGAAAGATTTGAATAAACAACATTTTTTGAAAACTGAATGAAGATGAAAGTGCGTAATTTTTGGTTTATGATGAAACGTATAAACAAATTATTTAACGGCATATATAAACATCATATGAGTATCAACAAATAATATTGGTAAGAAGAAATAGGAGTTGGAAGCAAATACCTTTGTTAAGAACAAAACATCAATCAGCCTAAAAAGAAATATTAAAAAACACAATTGCATATAGAAACATCATATTAGTATCAACAACATTATTAAGAATGTATCAACGAAATGATTTACCTCCTGATCCACCGGAACCACCAGCACCACAAAAACCCTTTGAACCTCCAAAACCTCCATTCTTTCTGAAACTGCTACCTGGTGCTGATGGTGATTTCTGGATAATAAGGTTTGATTATTCGAATGAAAACAATGATTTAAATGTAGATTAAAGATCAATCTTACCTTACAATGATCGTCTATAGTTTTCTATCATTCACCAAATCGTGTGATGGTAGTGTGAATAGTGTAGCCATGCTTGTGAACGGAACATGTTCATATTAGGGTTGGCTGCTTGTTGATAGATTTAGGGTTTGTTGTTGTTTCCATGGTTTTTAATGTGAATGGTGATTTTGAATTGTTACACGCTCCTCTTTAATCAATTTGCTTTTAATATGGCTACAATTCAGGGATTTTTGAAACTGATTGATTTGAGTTGCCATATTTTAGTTCCAAATTTAGTGGCTTTTAATATCGATACAATTGAAACATGACATATTTGTTTTCCAATATCTATCACAAAAACACACTTGCTCTAGTGGTTGGAGTGTTGGGTGTGTGCACGAAGTCCAGGGTTCGAACCCAGACATGGACAATTTTTTTTAAGTAATTTCGGGATTCTTGGGAAATGCCAAGTGGCATTGAGGTGGCATTTACGTGGCATTGAGGTGGCATTTTCTAGCTGCATGCTTAGCCTCATATATATGTTATAGATGTTAGTAAACTTGTAGATTTAAACATTCTTGATGATTATTAGATGGACCTTAGAATAATGTTAAGTTTATGGTTGGATCATTGTCATTGTGTTGAGAAGTTGATGGAGGAACTAAGATTAGAATTGAAGTTGTGGTTAAGTGGCTAAAATGACTAGAAGATTAGAAATATAAGTTTTGACACTTTTGATAAACAATCTGTCTCATTTTGTAAAAAATGGAAAAATCAGTAGGTTGTGAGTAATCCTAGGCTAGAGATTCAGGAAATAGACATAAAAACGAAACCGTAGCCGCTTGAATGAGTTAAAACGAGCTTGTAACAAAAAAGATACGCTAATTTCAATTTTTACGACGAAAACTACATTTTCAGAAAAATTGTGAATCTGTCCAGAAATTTGAGTAACAAAAACTAATGATAAATGATGTCTAGACTAGCCGAGACCTTAGAAATCCGATAGTACACTTAAATACCTTCGCGGGGATAGGTCAAACTTAAGAAATGAAGCTTCGACGCAAAAGTTATGGCCTAATAAAGATTTACGGCAACATATAGTTTTGACAGCTTCTATTTTTGCTAATAGAAAGCTGTTAGGATTTTAGAAATGGATTTTGGACCTTTTAGTGTACGTGTTGGCTAAAAAGACGTGAACGGAAATGGTAGAACTAGGGGTGTGCACGGTCCAAAAACCGGACCGGACCGGCCAAGACCGGACCGGACCGAAGACCGAGAACCGGAAAAAACCATAGACCGAGACCGGACCGAATGTGGTCGGTCCGGTCTTTGTCCGGTTCGGTCCGGTCGGTCTTCGGTCGGTCCGGTCCAATTTGGCAAGTTTTTTCTGTTTTTTGGTCGGTCCGGACCGGACCGGACCGGACCGACCGGACCGAAGACCGAATTAGCCAAAAAGCTTAGACCGAGGACCGGACCGAATGTGGTCGGTCCGGTCCGGTCCGGTCGGTTTTGTCGGTCGGTCCGGTCCATCCGGTCCGTTTGCTCACCCCTAGGTAGAACAATGTATATATTTATTAGGCGCGTTAGAGAATTTTGAAATAGCCATTAGCCTGACGATTAAAACTTGATCGTGAGATTTACAAGTTACGTTTTCAAAAGTGGCAATGTTCTAAATAAATGATCAAATTGACGCAACTATATTTTTGACGATAAACATTACAACAAACATGTACAAGTGATAAAGTAGAGTATGAACTTGCATGCATGACATCATTCCATGACTTAAATCATGTCATTCATATTAGGTTGCGAGTAGTTTTCGAGTCCGTTGTGCCTTTATATCTTGGGTTTGTCGTGCCATGTGTCTTGAGACTGTTGTGTTTTGCTTCTTGGTGTCAGTCGTGTCAGTTGTGATCTTGCATTGCTGTGGCTAAGGTGAGTTCATGGCCCCTACTTTTACTTGTTTTATAACTGTTTTGGGGGAGAATACATGCTCGTTGTTTTTCACTAAACTCAATGCTTTACAAACGTTTTTATGTTGTAAACTACTGTGTTACATGATTTTGGACATATATGTGTGATGAAGTGATTATAAGTTGTGACATGCTTGTTTGTGAGTACATGAATGTGCCACTGTTAACTCTCTGCGGTGGGCCCACAAGTTATAGGTTCAGTTGGTGTAACTGTTAACTCTCTGCTGAGAGCCCACAGGTATTAGGTTCAGTTGGTGTAACTGTTAACTCTCTTTGAGAGCCCACATGTTGATAGATCTATCGGGGTAGCTCCCCACGTGATATTGGTTATGGGTATGATGAACATCTTAGGCTCAATTGGCGCGACACTATATGAGCATGGTAACTGTATGATTGATTTTGGTTCGAAATGTTTGGAATTATGATATTGTTTATAGATTGGTTTTGGAACTGTCATTTAGGCAGTGTGAGCCTATGTTGAACTTGACTTGTTGTGAATGATGTTTGAACTCGGAAACCTTTTGGTTCATCCATATTGTTTTAAACTAAAACCTATGAACTCACCAACCTCGTGTTGACCCGTTTTAGCATGTATTTTCAGGTTCTTAAAGTGTTAGCTCACATTTGGCGGCAGTTGGCATGGCATGGCGTAGTTATAGGATCGAGACACTTGGATATTCATTTGGGGACCGTTGTACTTATTTTATGGGCCTATTTCCGCACAAAAATTTAACAATGTAAATTGATACTTTTGTATAATCAATTATATTCTAAATGATTGTGGTGAAAAACCGTTCTTTGTACTTGTGTTGTGATACCAATTTTGTAGCACCCCAACGACATTGTCTTCCGCTGCGACCCGATTTTCGGGGTGTGACATTATACCCCCTTATGGTTTGTTCCAGTGGGTGAGCCGTACTTCCCATGTGTCCATAGCATCCAGTTTTTAATTTCATGAAAAACTTGTTTCAATATATTTAGGTCACTTAATTTAACGAAAACCAATTTTTCACGAATCAAATAGCAGGTCACAATTGAGCATGGTATTTAGGCGTGTAAATTAAGACCATATTAATGTCATCTTGTTATAGGTATTAGTCCTCTTTTATTTTTTTGATTTTTAGGCGTGTAAACATGTAGGCTAAAAGCAAAAAAATGAAAAAAAAAAAAAAAAAAAAAAAAAAAAAAAAAAAAAAAACCATAACACTCAAACATGATATTCATATTAACAAGTAAACTTATAGATCCGAGTCCTCTATTGAGTCTTCACCAAAAGGAGAACCATAAGACCCTCACTAGGCTTTCATCAAGTGCCTAGATCGCCACATTCATCATAAAAAAAAAATTGCGTAGGTCTTATAGCCGGAATTCACACATAAAATAATCATGACAAACTAATTAACTTTTAATATGCTATTTTATGTATCTAATTAACCATTAATTTTAATTCATTAGCTTCTAGGTATTTTTTATTAATTATTGACAAGTATTGCATGATAGTTGTCAAAACAAAAAATAAAACGAATAACTAAGTTAGATTTCATGCAGCCTTTTCGCGTGTTTATTAAATCATGTAACCCATAACCACCAAACGAGTTGGCTCTGATACCACTGTTGGGATTTATATTGCATGTTAACCATTAACACTACGAGTACGCAGCGGATAATGGACCTAGTTTAACAATTATGATTAACACATATAATAAACAAATTAAAGTAAAAGGGAAACAAGAAAAACTAACCCTCAAAGCAACAGCAAATGAAACTAAGTGGTTAAAATAATCAGCTCTAACGAATGCACACACTACACGTCAAACGAAGCACGTTAGGATGCTAGTCCTTATTCCACGATTACAACCTAACAAACTTGTGTTTTTGTTGTAGCTTAAACACAATATACGTTCGATGTGTACAAAAAAAAAAGAACAGACAAAGACGAAAAACAAGAATTAAATTCTTGTTGTTATATGTTTGAAAAAGTCAAACATAAACAAACTAGTGCTCTGCCAATTGAATAGGACAATGAGAAAAGAGAAAACAATTGTACGTAAGGTGTATTTGTTTTAGCTTGTGTCGTGTAAATAATGAGGCCAAGGGGTGTTTATATAGCACTAGAGCTGGCATAACAGGTTCGACACGACACGACATGACACGAACACGATAAGACACGAACCTGTTAAGGCCAAACACGAACTCGACACGATAACTAATCGTGTCAATTTTTCCAAACACGAACACAACACGAAATTTAACAGGTTACACGATAAGAAACCTGGTAAGAGACATGTTAACAAAAATCATAAATTTAATCTAGCAAACCTGTTAAGGAACCTACTAAGAAACCTGCTAAGGAACATGTTAAAGACACGAAACCTATTAAGACACGATAAGAAACCTGGTAAGGGACCTGTTAACAGGTCTTAACGGGTCTTATCCGTCATCAGTGTCTTAACAGGTTCCTTAACATGTTTCTTAGGAAGTTTCATTTAGTACATATGTATATTCGTGTCTTAACAGGTTCGGACTTGTTAAGACACGAATTTCATTCGTGTCTTAACAGATCCGGACCTATTAAGACACGAAACCTGTTAAGACCAGGTCGTGTAGTGTCGTGTTAACAGGTCCGTGTCAGAAATTGTCAGTTCTATATAGCACCCCAACTTGTCCAACAAGTCATTGTTTTCACCTCCTTTAGTTAGCAAAAACCGACACATAGCACCCCTCATAGATCCTTCCATAACTGGCCACTTTGGAGGGAAGTCCGGGAGTTTTGTTTTCCGACATCCAAGTCCATCTCTTTTATATTTCGTGAAACATATTATACATTTAATAAATATAAAACATATATATATTAAATATATAATAAACGTGTTCTTCATGTATACGTGTGTGCCCCGATAGGCTCACACACCTTTAGTCATATTAGGCTAATCTAACTCTCACATTCCAACAATAATTAATCATTATTAAACATATACGTATTAACATACAATTTTACCAGTTTCAGAACTTTTATCAAGACGTACACCTAAATTTATCCATAAGTCCATAACAATAACAATTACGTAGTATATGTTTTGAATTAGACCAATTTTTATAACGTTATAAGGTCTTAAACTGATTATTTGGTAATTAAGTTAGATTGATCTCAATTATATATAATGGCTATATGCTAGCTCTTCTGCTCAAAAATATTAATAACTGCTACAGAAAGATTATAACCATATCTTTTAAGTAATATATCAATACCTCGTAAATTATTTGTGCAGGAACATGGTTTTAAAATACGCGCCATGGCGTTGTAAAGGCACCGCAAAGGTGCGAGGCGTGACCTCTGCGCTACGCAATAGATAAGGCACGACTTTTTTGAATTCAACTACGATGAAAATGTTTTATTCTGAAAAAGAAAATGAAGAAAATTACATTTAAGGATAGTTTAATAACTTAGTTCTTTATGTATAAATTTTTTTGTAAACTCGATATGGACGAAATATGATATATAATATATAAATTTATAAATATTTTCATATTTTTTTGCTGCTTTAAGTCACGCATTAAATAACGCTAAGGCTTCGCCATAGCTTCTAAAGCGTGATGCTTGACCATGACGTCATGCCACACCTCACGCTATCTAGAACTACTCTTTAACTAAAAATTAAATAGTATTATCGGAAACTTTCCAACTAACATTTAAGAAAAAACACAATTTCTCTTCATATGGTTTGAAAATGGAATGTTAGCGTATCGAACAATGGATGATACTTGTCAATGTTTATCTGTATAGGAACTTCATTTTAATTTCTTTGGTTGCGTTACTAAGTGAACCATTACAAACTTATTTAATTAGTCATTTTATATGCTATTCTAATAGTATTTCACAAAAAAGTCTTATCCTTCTCAGCAAAACGAAATGCTTTCCAAACGTCTATATACATTGAACGCCAAAAAAGTACGTATCTATTTCTAAGAGCATGAGATATTATGGCGTTGTGCCTGCGCCATGCCTAGGTCGCACGCGTTACAACAGCGCCATGACACCGTTCGTACCCGCGTCAACCACGGCGCCATCCACTTAACGCAGGCCAAGCTAAGTGTGCGTGTGTGTTTTTTTTTTGGTTGCGTGTTTGTGTGTGTGTATTTTTGTGATTAAGTGGACGGAAGACATAATTTTGAACGGAAATGGAATACAAGGACGAGTGGAGAAGAAGACAAGTATACCAATGTTTTAATTTTGGCTCATGAAGGTTAAGAACTTTGCAATTTAATTTAAATTTTTGAAACTTTCATTTTTAACAATGTGCTTTGTATTATTTAATATTCAATGTAATTTGTAATTTTCATTTTTAATGAATGAGAAGCTAGTTGATTTAAAAAATGGAATGTGATTATGGTGGTTTTATTTGAAATTTAATTGATTTTGGTGGCATGTTATGAGGGATGATTATATTGGCGGTGCGAGGGATGCTAGTATTAAAGTAGATGTGGCATGACGTGACACTAAAAAGGAGTTTGACATGTTATAATACCTGATACTCTAAAAGCAATGTTAATAAAGAGTAAATTACATAAATGGTCCCTATGGTTTGTTAATAGTTTCACCTACCGTCCCTCAAACTCTAAAGTTGCATGAATCGTCTATTTCTTTGCAAAAGAATAAAACTCGTGGTTATTTTTCTAACGGGTGTTAAGTGTATTCCGTTATAATTTACACGTTAGCCCATGTTGGTTAGCGATTGTTGCATCGTTTATCCTTTATAATAACGGTCGTTTATAATTTAAAGTTTTTCGACTTTAGATACGTTTTTATACGTTTTGTACGTTTTTATACTTTTCATCATTTTTCATACGTTTTCTTACTTTATCGTTTTTATACGTTTTTCTTACATTTTATACGTTTTTATACGTTTTTCTTACGTTTTATACGTTTTCATCCGTTTTTATATGTTTTCGTCTATCTTTTTACGTTTTGACATGTTTTTATCCTTTTTCATCCGTTTTTATACGTTTTCATTGTTTTCTCACGTTTTTATTCGTTTTCTTACGTTTTTTTATCCATTTTCATCAGTTTTTTACGTTTTGATATGTTTTTATTCGTTTTCATACGTTTTCTTACGTTTTTGTCCGTTTTCATCCGTTTTATACGTTTTTGTCCGTTCTTCTTATGTTTTTGATCATTTTTGTACGTTTTTTTCCGTTTTGATACTTTTTTTACGTTTTCATAGGTTTTTATCCGTTTTCATATGTTTTTATATGTTTTCGTACGTTTTTTTCCTGTTTTATCCATTTTTATACATTTTTGTCCGATTTTCTTGCGTTTTTGTTTTTTTTATACGTTTTCATCCGTTTTATGCGTTTTTTCACGTTTTCATCCGTTTTATGCGCTTTTTCATGTTTTATACGTTTTTATCTGTTTTCATCCATTTTTATACGTTTTATCCAATTTTGTACATTTTCTTACGAATAAAAACGTAAGAAAACATATAAAAACGGATGAAAGCGTATAAAAGTTGATGAAAACGGATAAAAATGTATAAAACTGATATAAACCTATGAAAGCATAAAAAAACGTATAAAAACGGACTAAAACATATAAAAATAAACAAAAACGTAAGAAAAAGCGGACAAAAACGTATAAAACTGGATGAAACGGATAAAAACGTAAGAAAACGTATAAAAATGAATGAAAACTGATAAAACATATGAAAACATATAAAAACGGATGAAAACGTATAAAAACGGATAAAAACCTATGAAAACGTAAAAAAAGCGTATAAAGACGGACGAAAACGTATAAAAACGGACAAAAATGTAAGAAATACGAACAAAAACGTATAAAAATGGATGAAACTGATAAAAAAGTAAGAAATCGTATAAAAACGGATGCAAACGGATAAAAACATATGAAATTGTATACAAACGGATAAAAACCTATGAAAACGTAAAAAAAGGTTCAAAAACGGACGAAACGTATAAAGACAGACAAAAACGTAAGTAAACGGATGAAAACGGACAAAAACGTACGAAAATGTATAAGAACGGATGAAAACGGATAAAAACATATCAAAACATAAAAAAATAGACGAAAACATATAAAAACGTACAAAAATGGATAAACCGTATGAAAACGTAAGAAAAACTTATAAAAACGGATGAAAATGGATAAAAACGTATAAAAACGTATCTAAAGTTGAAAATTTTTAAATTATAAATGGCCGTTATTACAAAGGATAGACGATATGAAAGTCATTAAACAACAGGGGTATAACGGAATACACTTAACACCTGTTAAAAAAAGGACCGCAAGTTTTATTCTTTTGCAACGAAAGGGACGATTCATGAAACTTTCGAGTTTGAGGGACGGTAGGTGAAACTTTTGACAAACCACAGGGACAATTTATGTAATTTACTATTAATAAAATATCAAATACCAGTTGGAATATAAGTTCATAACTGAAATGCATGTTTAGCCTTAGGTACTCTCACAAAACATAGTACCTTACAAGCACCAAAGCCGATATAATTACTCCTTTCGTCCCAAAATTATTGTCCCCTTTTGATTTTTTCGGTTTTTATTTTTCAACTTTGACCTTAAGTATTTTTATTTATATTACATAATACTTGATGCAAAATATATGGAAGGATTGAGTTTTAAATGTATTTTCATTGGTATAATTTTCATCAAGTATTGTATAACACAAACAAAAATATTTATAGTCAAAGTTGAGAAAGAAAGACTTAAAAAGTCAAAGTGAGACAATAATTTTGGGACGGATGGAGTATAAGAATCTACATTGTAAACCTCTAATCGGGATATTTAAGATTAGAATAAATGCATGAAATGATTGCGAGCCAATGAATGTACGTTCTAATATGAGTTGGCGGTCTGATAAGATATAATACGAATTTGGTCGATCCAAAACTACGCCTAGAAGAGCAAAATAGTGGAAACTTGGATCAACGGGTGTGGTTTGGCTAATTATGGCCTTATGTGTTAAGAAAATAAGAAATGTGAAATTTCAACTTGAAACATGTAAAGAATGATGTGTAGAGATGTTATCTTGTGATGATGAAAGTTAACATATGAATGATTGTAACAACAACTATATCTAATTTCACCTGGGCGGAGTTTGGGAAAATATCGATGCTTGTAACTGTGGGGACTACATTCAGTGTAACACCCTAATAATTTCTGACTAGGATTTGAATATAAAATATCCTAAGTATAAAACCTGTCCATGAATGATAGAATACTCAGGGAGTCACTTTCAGAGTTCTTCAGAGAAAAAAGAAGAATTCTCAACACCTACTGAAAAGGTATTCAGCAAGTGATGTGCAGAACCAAAAGAAGCTCATGAAGTCAATGAGATATGACAATGTCTCACTGACTCCTTACTGATCTCCTCAACATCAAAGCATTCAAATTTTGGATACTTATAGAGTATCTAAAATTATCTAAGAATGTTTGAGGGGGACTTTCTTGAGAAGATAATCAAAAATCATTTATTAAGAAAGTCAAAGAAAAGTACAAGAGTTCGTATAAAAGGGGGGACAATTGTCAACACTGTTCCCTAAAGTAAGATTGGACATATTTTAAGTAGGGGTGTACGTTCGGGCGGTTTATGGTTTAGTAGGGTTAATCGGTTTGGGTTATTCGGTTTTTAAAAATATATTTGACCAACCAATACCCAAATCAAATTAATCAAAACCAAACCAAACCGACCAAATAAGTAATCGGGTTATTTTGGTCGGTTCTCCATAAAACCAAATAAGAGAATGATCTATAAAAGGTAATTGTCCTTAACATTATTAAAACTTAATAAAACATCCACACAGGTTGCAACTTGCAACAAATGTAGTTATATAATAACAATAAATTGATTATTGATTAATATCAAGTCATCGTTACATCATATCAAGTTATATGCCTAAAAAGTGGATAGTTACGAGTATACAACATACACATAAAAGAAAAATAACGCACTTCTTTAAATAGAGTATGAATGTTAGACATGAAGTTATATGCTAATATTCCATCAAAAACCCAATTATCATTTATAGAGGAAGAAATTGGTCGATAATTACTGAGTGCATGATTTGTGTGCAGGATTTTGGCTGTGACAGAATCACCTTCAAAGATTAAAGCTAGAATTTTAAGTAACCAAGAAAATGTCTCTCATTCCACATATTTGATTGAAGTTTTCTATATTATGAAAGTATAATTTATATAAATAGATTAAACGCTTCTTTGTTATTGTTCGGGTATTCGGGTGGAAACCGAATAGGAAATCTTGAACCCAAATCCGAACCATAAAATTGTATATTATTTCGGGTGCACCCAAAAATCCGAACCAAAACCAAATAAGCCAAACCCATTTCGCCCAATGTTATTTGGATCGGTCGGTTTTTCGGGTCAAACCGTTTAATGAACACCCCTAATTTTAAGAATAACAACATTTAACCCAATAAGGTAACAATGTACTCTATTGTTAGATGCTCGACACATCCTTATTACCTCACGGGTAACTACTTTGTACTTAGCCTATATAAGATAATGTTGTAAAGAATTAAATGATATCCCTTGCAATTAATGTGAAAAACATTCAATAGCATTTACTCCTCAAAATAACTAAATCCTTAAATATTCAGTGGTTAGTATAGTTTATACTTGAACATTAACTTTGGTTACTGTGCAGGTGTTACTAAACTTTGAAAAGACATGTGGCAGACAAAAATATCTATGAGATTACACGGAGGCGAATGTGACATACTTGGTTAGTATAGTTTATACTTGAACATTAACTTTGGTTACTGTGCAGGTGTTACTAAACTTTGAAAAGACATGTGGCAGACAAAAATATCTATGAGATGGAGGCGAATGTGACATACTTGCAATGACGGAGGGAGTGGGGGGCTGGAGGGTGCTTGGCCCCCTCCAATAAGCCCAAATGCTTTATAAAAATAGTGATAAAATTTTAGCCCAAGCCCATTTATTAGTACTTGACCCCCCCAAGATTTAGCAGCTAGGAACATACAGATTTTTAGCAAGTCATGTTGTTCTTGGTGAGGTGATAATGGCAGAGGTGACCCAAATTAGGTGGGGAAGATGAATGTTGAAGATGATACAGTAAGTCAACAAGAAAGAGAAAAGTACAATACAAAATGTAATATTTTAATGTTTTGGTTGAAAAGAGTCTTTTTGGTACGTGTGAAACAAAGCCCAATTGAGTTATTTTTTCTTTATTAGTTTTCTTTTTCTTCTATTTTTTAAACTTAAATATTATAAAATACAACGTGTCATATACTAAAATATTATAAAACACATAAACGTTTCCTCGCCGTACCCGTTTCTTGAATTTTAGGATGTTGTCGTTTCCCGGTACCCGTACCAGTATAAACTGACACAAAGAAACACCCTTCATTTTGATGGATATGTCGGTTACATTGCCATTTCAAAGTCCAACGGTCGAACCGGCCGGTTGAACCGGTCCGACCATCAATCGTTATTGCTATCGTTAAAAAAAATTCGGCCCCCCTTAACCCAAAATCCTGGCTCCGCCCCTGCATACTTGTTGTAACTTCAATTTTGGAAAAGGGCAGTTTATAAGGCTAAGAGGAGTGAAGCGTTCCAAGTGCCGATTAGCCCCCTTATCGCCCCTAAATCGCCTAGCACACCGTTTCCAAGTGCCGATTAGCCCCTCAGGTATCCCATTTGTATCGCCCCTTCCATTTCTTCGTGTCCAATTATTATCTGCCACGTGTCCAAAGTTTATATTACTCCACTTATTGTCTGCCACGTGTCGTGAGTCGCCCCACCCTCCTAGGTAGCCCCACTCCCCCTTTTTTTTTAGGCTACCCAACATGCTGACTCAGCGCCACGTGTCGCGAGTCGCCCCTTAGTTGGGTAGCCTCACTCCCTTCAGTCTAAGGACCCTTATAGGGAGGGTTTCAATGATTGCAAGCTCTGAACGGTTGTATTATGTGATTTGTGGTTTGTACATATAGCCCATAGGGAAGGTATGTATAACATGCCCTTTTTGGAAATGAAAAATGAGATGTGTTATACATATCCTCCTTATGTTGTCACATCAGGGAGGGTTTGGTCAAACCGTACAACTCGCGATGTACACCGTACAAGCCAGTGACGCATCAAATGATTCGATTATGGGAAAGTACGGATAAACTCACCCATGAGAAATATTGAATTTATGACTAGATACTAGAAAGTGTATACTCTCGTGCTAATTACAAAGATTATGTTTGAGGAGACAAGCGTACCTTCTGGGCCATTTTGGCCATCTCACTATATCAGTCCTAACGCACATAGAGTGCAAATTACGAATTTTCTTCTTTTAGTAAGTTGTTTTCCTTTAATTAATAGGAGTATCATCTTCATTATGAAACAATTATATGTCACATCATGTTATCGCTTTAGGCGGATAGGGAACCAAAATGTAGAAAATACTACTCCTTAGGCCATGTGTAGTAATGGAGCTTCTCTATGGGGCATTTTGCGACATGTGCCAGCCCAATCAGCAACCCTTTCTAAAGCTTTTAAGTGTGTAATGATACGTGGGGCATTTTACGACATGTGTCACTTTTTTTTTTTTTTTTTTTTTTTTCCTTTTTTTTAATTCAACCAAATAATACATTTTTATTTAAAACAATTTAATTTAAAACTAAAACACAATTTCATTCAAATAAAATAGAAACATTACATAATTTAAAAAAAAAAAAACGAAACATGACATAAAAAAAAAGAAAGATTACATAACTTTTTTTTTAAAACCCGAAACCATCACATAAATCCATATTTCTTTGCAATGTCTTGTTTGAGCGATTCGGCAAGTTGGCGTTCCACCCCCAAGAGGTGCGAAATGTCCCGCCCAAATTCCTCCAAGTCTTTTTTCTTTGTGATCGTTGCAAGATTTTCATAGTGTTTTTCTTTTTGCAAACGACGTCGCGCTGCCTCCGCCGCAATTTCTTTAAGGGTAGCCGCTATTTCCTTCTCCGTCTCGTCTTCGGTGTCGGCTTTTTGCTTTCCTCGAACACTACGCCTACCCGGGGGCCGTGCCTTTTCGAGCACCACAACCTCTTCGAACTCTTCTTCCACATCATTTAGGTCAAAGTTGCGGCCATCGGATGTTTGACTTTGGGGGTCGGTGGAAGAGGATGTCTTTGATTTTTTCGAGGGCCTAGTCGTTCGAACCTCGAGCGGTACTTGATGTTCCCACTTTGGATGGTGATGCGCGTGATGTGTCGTTGCGGTTTAGCAGTATTAATGCCTACTGTGGAGGTCCTCTTCTGTTTGATACACGGTTAAGGTGGTTAAACCTTGTGTCTTTGTGTATAAGATATATTGACTTAATATGATTAAGCACGCGGAATTTACTTAACCACACTTAGAAGGTTATGTATGTTATGGAAATGGAAGAATTATATTTGTTACTTGACAATGAACAAAGAAAGTATTTCACTAAACGATTCAATATTATTCCAAATAATACGAGTGATCTTGAGTTTTTCACTAGGGTTACAAAACCTTGAATCTTATGTTACAACTTGTGATTTTTTGTTTGTTCTATGTCTTAACAGTTATGAGTCTATGTTATGCATGTGTGTCTCTCTTTTTAAAATCCAAGTCTAAGATCTCTTTTATAGTTGCAAGAGATCTTTACAAATTTGCTAAAAGTCTTGACCGACTTACTTGTTTAACTTATGCATATTGGTGTCAGTACATAAGATACAACATGTATCTATGTATACAACTTGTTAACTAAGCACATGGAGTAAGATATTATCTACCGTATATGTTTGACCAAAATACAATAAATATCTTTTCGATCTTATCCTATGAGTCACTGATCAGCAGTACTTTGATCATGAACTAGCAGTACCTTGATGTACTAGCAGTACTTTGATGTACGAGCAGTACCTTGACTTAGAGTAATTTCTAATACTCTAATCTTCAGAATATTTAATTCCCAACAATCCTCCCCTAAACATGTGAATTAATTCAAACATGTTTTTCTGAATTAAATGAGGACTTGTGAAGATCTTTCAAACACTTCTTGAATCTGAACATTCTTCTATTCTGAACTCATCTGCTTTGTTCTTCTTTGACTTCAGCAAATATCAAAACATTGTACCAAAAGATGGTGCAATTTCCTTGGATGGAGGAATTGTAAGAGGCAATGATGCTGTGTATCTTGGATGCTTGTTTCAACAAGTGAAATCATCTAACCAGCATGTCTTTGAAGTGAAATTGAAACTTTTCTTCGTTTGATCTAGATAGAACTTTCTCCTTTAGGAATGCTTCATCCCTTCTAGATATTTGATCTGTTCTAATCATTTTCAACCTCTACATCATCTTGTATGCTCTTGTCTTCTCCTTCCATATATTGGTTTACTCTTCCTTTTCTGGGCAATTATTTCCTTCTCTGAGATTATAACCTCCCCTGAAGTAAATAACTTTTGTTTCCTCCCCTTGTTTGGAAGATCTCACTATGTACTAAAGAACTTCTCTTCATATCACCTGATCTATCAGTTTGAACTTATTTTCAGACAATATTGTACATGAAGCCATCAATTCCTTAAGAGTTTAAATTGCTGTCCTCATCACTTCTAGGTGTGTTAACTCCTATGAGAGGTGAATCAGTGGACATTTTGATTCATAATCCATAAATGAATGGTTTTTCTGAATCCTTGAAAATCCTTTTAAGAAATCATTTAACTTAGTAGTATGTTCATGATTTTAGAATTGAAAAATCATACTACATTCAACCATTTTGAAAGAATCAAGTGTGTAACAGACACCTAATCAAAATTTCGGTTTAAAAATAACCTCTGGTTGTGTGAGAACCAATGTATTTCAGTTATCACTAACTGCCTGTGAAAAGATAAATCTATTCAAAAGATTTTCTTGACAGGGTTTCCAGCTCATAGTAATTGTTACCTCCAACACAAGTGTTAGATTCACTTTCACTAGCTGTTATTTCTATCAGATGTCCTTAGACTAACTCATTATACTTGAAAGTATAAAATGATAGAAAGTGAGTTGTATCAGTTACTATCTGATCAACTAAGTCATCAATTCAATTGTGAAATATCATAACTAGATTTCAAGAAAGAAGTTTTAAGGAGGTTTAATTCCTAAACTCAGTCCATCATAAATCTACTATGGTCAGCAATATGATAGGCATTCTGCTGTTCCCATTTCACTTGAAATATCCTTTGTGTTTACATATTCATACCTGAAATAGTTAGTCTAAAACCAAAAGAACAATGTACAAAGTACTTGTCTTGCATTAGATTAATCATAAAACCAACTGTATGAATAACACAATTCAAATTTTGATATAGCAGTACCTTATAAATCCAGCAGTACTTTTAAAAATTTATGTACAAAAACACATCATATTGAAAATTTAAAGATTAAGCATTCCAATACTTGCTATTAAGTACTGAAACCTTGAAACATCAAAAGCTTTAGTTAACAGATCTGCAAAATTATGCTCTGAAGCAATTTTAAGAACTTGAATTAATCTTTTCTCATTGCAATCTCTTATAAAGTGATGCCTAATTTCAATGTGTTTTGTTTTAGAGTGTTGTACCGGATTTTTTAATAATACAAATTGTACTACTATTATCAATATAAATAACAGTGTTTAAGAAATTGTACCCATAATCAAGGAGTTGGTTTTGAAGCCATAGAACTTGACTAGAGCAACTTGCAGCAGCTATATATTCAGCTTCAGTTGTTGAATTTGCCACACTTGTTTGCTTCTTACACTGCCATGAGACAAGTCTACACCCAAGGAATTGACATCCTCCAGTTGTTGACTTTCTGTCTAAGCTAGCACCAGCATAATCACTATCCGAATATGCTACCAAATCAAAAGGAGATTCTCTAGAATACCATATACCCAACCTTGGTTGACCTTTAAGATATCTAAAAATTCTCTTGACTGCAGTTAAATGAGAAACCTTTGGAGTAACTTGAAATCTTGCACAGACACAAACAGGAAACATGATATCAGGTCTAGATGATGTAAGATACATCAAAGAGCCTATCATAGATCTGTAATTGTGTACATCTACATTTTCTCCATCTTCATCTTTCAGAAGGTGCTTCTCTGAGTCCATTGGTGTGCTTGCTATTTTTGAATCAGCAAATTGAAATTTTCTAAGTATCTCTGCAACATATTTGTCTTGACTAATAAATATGCCTTCAGATGATTGCTTAACTTGCAAACCCAAAAAGAATGTAAGTTCTCCCATAGAACTCATCTGAAACTTATCTTTCATAAGCTTCTCAAATTCTAAACACATTTCCTTCCTTGTAGATCCAAAGATAATGTCATCCACATACACCTGCACTAACAGAAGATCCTTCTTGTGCTGTTTGATGAAAAGTGTCTGATCAATCTTTCCTCTTTAAAATCCATTTTCTAATAAATAGGAAGCAAGTGTTGCATACCAAGCTCTTGGTGCCTGATGAAGGCCATAGAGAGCTTTCACTACTCTGTACACTTTGTTTGGATGTAATGGATCAATGAAACCAGGAGGTTGTGAAACATACACCTCTCTTTCAATTTTACCATATAAAAATGCGCTTTTGACATCCATTTGGTAGACTGTGAAGCCTAAAAATGAAGCATAAGCTAGAAACAGCCTAATTGCCTCAATCCTTGCTACTGGAGCATAAACTTCATCATAATCTATTCCTTCTTCTTGTGTGTACCCTTGTGCTACTAATCTAGCCTTATTCTTGATCACAATTCCTCTGTCATCCCTTTTGTTCTTAAAAACCCATCTAGTGCCAATTAGCTTCTCACCTGTAGGTAAATCAGCTAGCACCCAAACCTTTTGAATCTTGAACTGAAGAAGCTCTTCTTGCATAGCCTCTACCCAGCTTGAATCATCTAGGGCTGTAAGAATATTCTTTGGTTCCTTTTGAGAGAGAAAACATACAAATAAACATGAGTTTGAAAGTTCATGTTGTTTTGAAGCATAAAGGGCATCAAGAATCCCTTTTTGGTCTGAAGAGACTAGTTGTCTTCTTGTCTTCACACCAGATTGTATATCTCCTATCACATTATCTAGGGAATGAACTTTGTGAATTCTTGTGTGTGGTGTAGTGGGAACATGATAAGATGATGAAAGATTAGTCAAATCCACTTCATCTTCTTGGAACTCTGCATCTTTTGAGTGTGAAGGACCAGCAGTACCTTCAACTGAACTAACAGTACCTTGAGAAGTACTAACAGTACCTTGCTCTGTCTCAGCAGTACTTTCAATATTCAACATATTGAGTTGTTCCTCTGTTCCAACATCTTTTCTTTGAGCCTCAACATCCTCTTTTGCTTTACCAGAAGAAGATTCATCATTGTTTGAAGCTAAATCCACACTGGTACTTGACCACAATGGCATAATGACATCAGATTGATCTTTATCTAACTCCACCTCATTTGTTGCTTGTGAACCTGAAAAATTATTAGTTTCTGCAACAACAGGTAAATAATTCATAGAGTTTGTTAGATAATCAAGATCAAATATCCATTTTGGTCCTTGACCTACTACATTGGATTTGTTTTCCTGAAACTCCACATGTAGTTCTTCTTGAACTTTCTCAGTTCTTAAGTTGTAAACTCTAAAAGCTTTGCTAACAAGAGAATATCCAACTAAAAAACCTTCATCTGCTTTACCATCAAATTTTCCTAAATGGTCTAAGGTATTGAGAATTGTCACATGACATCCAAAAGGTCTAAGAAATCCTATTGCAGGAGTTCTACCATTAAAGAGTTCATATGATGTCTTATTGTGAGGCTGAACAACTAAAACTCTATTTTGAACATAGCAAGCAGTGTTAATTGCCTATGCCCAAAAGATTATAGGTAGCTTAGAATCAGCTAACATTGTTCTAGCAGCTTCAATTAGTGTTCTATTCTTTCTTTCAACCACTCCATTCTGTTGTGGTGTTCTAGCAACACTATATTCTCTCCTAATACCTTTTTCTTTGCAGAAATCATCCATAACTCTATTTCTAAACTCTGTCCCATTATCACTCCTAATGACTTTGACTTTCTTGCTTACTTGGTTTTCTATCAGTGTAATGAATTCCTTAAGAATGCTTGATGTCTCATCCTTAGTGGCTAAAAAGAAAACCCATGTAAATCTGCTATAGTCATCAGTTATAACAAGACAATATTTTTTATGTTGTATACTCCTTACTGAAACTGGTCCAAATAAGTCCATATGCAGCATAAACAATGACTGATTGATAGAGTTAAAAATTTTGGGCTTACAAGTGGCTTTGTGTTGTTTGCCTTTTAGACAAGCAATGCATGTTTGATCATTTTCAAATCTTTTGTGAGGTAAACCTCTTACCAAACCATTCTTAACAATTTTATTTATGGTTTTGAAGTTAATATGACCAAGCCTTCTATGCCATAACATTGATTCATCCAATGTGGCCTTTGATACAAGACAAGTTAAATCCTTTTTAGGAATGATGTTCTTCATATCAACACTATACATGTTGGCCTTTCTAGGAATTCTAAGAAGTACTTGATTTTCATCAGGCATTTTAAAATCCTTAGATAGAACAAGACATTCAGTGTCAGTAAAAAGTACATTATTCTTTTTGTCACACATTTGTGAAACACTAAAAAGATTATACTTTAACTCTTGTACATAGTACACATTTTCAAAATCTAAATTTCCGGTTTTAATAGTACCTTTACCAGAAATTTTGCCACGAAAACCACCTCCAAAGGTAACATATCCTCCATTGAATTCTTGAAAATCTGAAAGATAAGACATGTTGCCTGTCATGTGATTGGAACATCCACTATCTGAGTATCCTTGATCTTGATGATCAATAGAATGTCCCTGCACACAAATAAGAAAGTTAGTTTTCTTTGGGGATCCAAGCCATTACTGACTTGAATCTGCCTCTTGCATCAATATAGTTTAATCTTTTAAGGACTGTTGATGCAACATTGGATTTTTGAATCCAACATGCTGAGGCCTTAACAGCATTTGCCCTATTACCCTTAGCAGCAGAGTGAGTAACATGTTCAGCAGAGTCTGCTAACTTTGAAGTCACACCCTTTGGTCTCCAAATTTGTTTGTGGACCACTGCTTTTGATTGAATGGGCCTTAGAACAGTGTTAGATGCATGTTTGAAAGTTGTTTTTGCATCCTTAGCTGTTGATTTTGGGTTAACAGTCATCAAAGGTCTAACAGTACTTTTAGATTTACCAGTACTTTGAGTTTGAACTGGCAGTACTTTGTCAACAGGACCTTTTTGTCTATCAGGACCTTTGAGTCCAGACTTGTTTGAGACTGTTCTGGGTTTAGATCTATGAGTATTAGAGTGAAAAAGAGTTTGAGGAGTTTGCCTTTTGTAATTCACCCTATTGTATTCATACCCAGTTACCCTTTGGTTGCAGAAAGCTGCAAGATGGTCAAAACTACCACATGTATAACAAGCTTTATTATAAAATGCAAAGTCATCACCTAATTGGTTAGACTTGAGGTTGTTCCAATTCCTTTGGTTACCTCTGGGCTTGTTTGTAGTTCTATATTGTTCACAATATCTAACTGGTTTCCTAACAGTACCTTTACCATTTGACTTAGGCCTGTTAGTGTTGTGATTGACTATCTTAGGAAGACTTGTTCCTACTTTCTTAACCAATACAGGTTTAGACATAACCTGTTCTTCTTCACTATCACTATCAGTTGTGCAATCTTCAACAACTATAGCATCTCCTTTCTTAACAAAGGACACCTTGTCCTGATAAGATAAAGTTTTATCTAAACTTTTACTTACCTTCTCTATCTTTGGAGATTTAGTGACCTTAGAACCATATTCCATGATTGGTTCTTGAAACTCAGGTAACCCTGTGTGTGCTAAATCAATACCTGGAGGTGAATGAACACCTCTGTATGGTGGGGGTACAGACTTAAATCCAACACCAGAATTAACTTTATCAATAACTTGGGCTTCCCAAAGCTTATTGAATCCTTCTGAGGAATGTGCTAATACATCCACAGAAACCTTTACATTTTCTCTTTCATTCTTATGTTTAGCTAATGATTCATTTAACTCAACAATACACTCATCTCTGATCTTAATGTCATTTTTTAGTATATTGATGTCATCAGCAAAATGAATTTCATTATTTTTAAAATGTAAAACTTGTTTTTCTAAAACACCTAGACCTCTTTTATGATTAGCCAAATTAAACAAAGAATCAAGCAGCTCTTGTTTATGAGCTTCAAATCTCTTATTAAGGTCTTCATAAGCTTTAAGATTAGGACATGATTCAGTACAAGATGTAATATTGTTTACCTCTGAATCAGAATGAGCCATTAGAGCAAATTCATTGGCCAAAAGAGCAGCATTAGGTGGTGCATCCTCTTCAATAGCCATAGAGCTCCAATCATAACCAATACCATCAATAGCCAACATAGCCTTTGGCTCTTCAACAGTAACTTCCTTTTTCCTATCTTGCTTATACCATGTGTTTCTATTCTCCTGCTTTCTTGGGCTTCTACACTCCTTAGCAAAGTGTCCTAACCTATGACAGTTGAAACACTCTACTTTCTTTTTATCAAACCCAGCAGTATCATTACCATTTATGGTAATCTGCTTCCCAGTTCTTTGCCAATACTTCTTAGCCCTCATGCTAAGCAAAGCAACCTGCCATTTAATATCCATAGCTTCCAAATCATCACCATCTACCTGCTCAAGGTCTTCATGGTTGAGAGGAGAGCCATTAGATTGACTGGTAATAAAAGCATAGAATGTTGAATCTCCAAGACCAGCAACATCCTTGTGAGAACTTGTGGAAGGAGCACTTTCACCTTCATCTACCTCTTCACTCTTACTAATACTAGGAACTGACAAGAGTGCCACGTTTCCAGAACTAGTACCATAATGACCAGATTTCTTTAGACTTTGTTCAACAATTTTGAAGTTGTTGTACAAATCATTGAGCTTCATGGTTTCAATGTCTGGTTTGTTCATCCAGACAATAACATGAGTATGGAACTCATCAGGTAGACTTCTTAAAAACTTCATGTTGAGATCTTCCTTCTCTGTCTCAACACCCAACACAGCTAACTGACTGACAAGCTTATGTAATCTTGAGAATAGCTTATCAAGAGACTCATTACTAAAAGCAGTAAAGTTTTCAAATTGTTGCTTTAGTAATGTCTTCTGTGTCTTTTTGGTAGTTTCATTACCACCAAAATATGCACAAATCTCTTCAAAAAGAGTTTTTGCATCAAGATACTTGTTAAATGATAGCATCTGCTCACTAGGAATGGTCATAAGCAATAAATTTCTTGCTTTCTGATCATTTCTCTTCAGTATCTTTTCTTCATTTGACACTGGTCCAGTATTTCTTTTTCTACTTGTTTTACCTTCTAGGACAACCTCTGAGTAGCTTGGTGTAAAGGAATCACCATATATAATTATATCCCAAAGAGTATAATCTTGGACCATGAAATATTGCTCAATTCTCATCCTCCATAACTCAAACTCATTGGGTTTGATTATGGGCAACTTTGCAGCAACATTTGTTTTGAACATCATGTGGATCCATTTCTGTTTCTTCTAATTCAAATATATCAACCTGTCTCTGATACCAATTGTGGAGGTCCTCTTCTGTTTGATACACGGTTAAGGTGGTTAAACCTTGTGTCTTTGTGTATAAGATATATTGACTTAATATGATTAAGCACGCGGAATTTACTTAACCACACTTAGAAGGTTATGTATGTTATGGAAATGGAAGAATTATATTTGTTACTTGACAATGAACAAAGAAAGTATTTCACTAAACGATTCAATATTATTCCAAATAATACGAGTGATCTTGAGTTTTTCACTAGGGTTACAAAACCTTGAATCTTATGTTACAACTTGTGATTTTTTGTTTGTTCTATGTCTTAACAGTTATGAGTCTATGTTATGCATGTGTGTCTCTCTTTTTAAAATCCAAGTCTAAGATCTCTTTTATAGTTGCAAGAGATCTTTACAAATTTGCTAAAAGTCTTGACCGACTTACTTGTTTAACTTATGCATATTGGTGTCAGTACATAAGATACAACATGTATCTATGTATACAACTTGTTAACTAAGCACATGGAGTAAGATATTATCTACCGTATATGTTTGACCAAAATACAATAAATATCTTTTCGATCTTATCCAATGAGTCACTGATCAGCAGTACTTTGATCATGAACTAGCAGTACCTTGATGTACTAGCAGTACTTTGATGTACGAGCAGTACCTTGAATTAGAGTAATTTCTAATACTCTAATCTTCAGAATATTTAATTCCCAACACCTACTCAAGTTTTAAATTTATATTTAGCCGACTTATCAATAACATACACACTTAACAAGCAGTGTACCCGGTCAGTATGAATATAATGGTAAGTAGAGTGTCGATCACTAAGAGTGGAACGTATTATCTAGTTATTCTAATCAGTATTTTAATATCTTAAGTAAATTATACAACCTAATCTAACGCAAGGGGTTCAGCCTGAGAGACTGGCACGTTTTGGTTGCAATTAAATAATAAACTAAACTAATGAGCACGAATCAGCGATAAGCACGCACGTACACAGATAAATACTTGAGACAATAAGAAGACCTGTCCTGATAATTAAGTAGCTTGTCACTTATTTTATTGCTAGTTTTATATGAAGTGTATGTAATTAACCCTTTCTCGTTGGCTCTAATCTTATCGGCGAGTAAACCCTTAATGATTACTTATGTCTAAAAGTTATTCCTAAGTGATCAAGTTAGTTATAACCGTGGGAGCAATATGATCTTCCGTAGTCACATACGACAAGCCACTAATAGACACAGAGGTTATCAATGCACTAATAAAAGTCACCAAAGACATCAACATATAAACTTTAATTAATGGGAAAGCAGTTTTAAGGGAGTGCAACCTTTCCGTTGTCACATTACACAAGCCACCAATCCTGATGAATTAAAGTGTACTAATACAATGAACCAAAACTACTTAATGAATTAAACACATGCAGGACCTTCTTACAGCTCTTGTATCTTCGTTCGGGTGTGTCTTGTGCTGCCTATTCGACTGAATTCGGCCTTAGGGTTTCTGTGGTCTTCGGTCTTCTAAAACTGTCCAACCCCGAATTTCGTCTGGTCTTGGGGTATTTATAGTTTCTGTCTGAGGTAAGATGCGGCGCATTGAATAAGTAGATGCGGCGCATTGACTTAACTTCACGTGGGGTCCAAGGTTATTATATTCCAGAATATTCGTACACCGCCTTGAGATGCGGCGTATCTTCATAACTGTATGCGGCGCATGTCTTCTTGTATCTTGGATCGAAACTGGTGTAATCTTGATAGTGATGCGCCATATGTAAGAAGTATAATGCGGCGCATCTGGAGTAGAACAAGTTGGTTCTTCTTCGTTGACCAAAGTTTCATATGCAACGCATGACAGAATTGCATGCGTGCATTCTTCAAAGTCAGGCAATGGTCTTCAATCTCTTCATTTCAGCAACCTTTTCCAATCTTGATCATTTTTCTCCATTTTTAGTCCATAATAGCTAAGTTTCACCAAATGCTTGTTTTTAACTGAGAATTACAAAAGTAAACGATTAAGTATCAATTCTCATACATAATATAATAAAACAAGTCAAATAAATAGGATAAATGATGATAATAAAATGTACTTATTTGAGTTCATCAAATATCCCCCCACTTGAACTTTACTTGTCCCCAAGTAAACCTTAGAATTAATCTTATGAAAATATATATCCTAAAAGATATTAGGATTTATTTTTATATTTAAGCATGTATTCGTTTTATCATAATCACACAACCAAACACTTAACGAATTAGAAGTAAAATAAAATATTTCGATAAAAGCAAATCTAATCGTTTAACTGTCCAGTCGTGACGAATATTCTATCATAAGCTTGGCAAGTATACACATCTCCTCCACTAAAGCCAAGGAATAACAAGTCTAAAGCGGTAAAAAGGGTTTTGAGGCTTAAGGGTTAATCATTTTTCTTAATCTCTATCGATCTCAAATTCTAGAAAAGGCGACAAAATCACAAATACATGATCGAATCCACGAACACGATACTTGCAATTGCTCAAATCCTTAACTCGAATAGGCTAAAGATAGGACAAAGTAATATTCACCAATAATATTATATCAAAAAAGGCGACAAAATCATAAATACATAGCCGAATCCACGACTACGATACTTAAGATTGCTCAAATCCCTAATCTCAATAAATCAAAGGTTTGGATAAAGAATAATATAGGGTATGGATAATATTTGGGATACAAATTGGTGTAAAATGAAAAATAAACAAAACAGATAAATTAAAATCCTAAGTGTGGTTAATTACTATCCCAACCATCCCATGAATAAGACTCATATCATAGAATAACTCACGCTTTAACACTTGAAACACACGCTTTAGGTAGACACGAATTATACTCAACAAGATCTTAATCAAAGAATAAACCTTTAGTTGGCGTTGTAACACCCCAACCCGACAAGGGTAAAGATGTCACACTAATGGTTTCATATCAGATCAAAACAAGCATACCTTTACAGTAATACAAGGTTTACAAATGAAATACTGAATACACAAGGTTACAAAGGGAAATTTCAATAACTACTAAGTCTAAATATAATGTCTTCTAATCATCGCAAATCCATAATAGCTATCAAAGTCTTCTAAGTCCGAGGTTCTCTCTACTCATAACCCAGCTTCCATCTAAAAACCTGCCGCACACGAAAAGAAAACGTGCGGCTGAGCTTAAAAAGCCCAGTGAACAGATATGACGATAACAAACAGTAATAGCGAATAGTATAGAATAACAGAAACAAAGGTCAAACAGATATAATATGGTTCAAGGGATAAGTCACTGAATAAGTATAAAGGAAAAGAAAAAAGGGATAGTAATCCACCACGAGCCCAGAAACAGATCATATCATATCGTAACCATAAATCTTCAAATCATATAGAGGGGAGACCTCTCAGATAATCAGATAATATGAGGGGTGTCCTCATTCTTCAAATGGAGTAGCTAGCTCCCAGACATATGTGAAAGGCGTGTATTGCACACAAGCACCAGTCACCAGAACAGAACAGATAATATAACAGATACAGATAACAGATCAGATCTAGGATGCATCCATACGCCCCCCCAGAAACATATATAATCATAATCAAGTAATGCGCATATCATAATCAGAATGGGGACGTGGCGGAACATCACTCTACCGCCCTAGAGTCATGCCATTGGTGCATCAATGACACGGACATGGAACCCCCATGCCTAGTGAAATGGCTCGGGTATCAAACTAAGAGTCAGATATCATATCATAATCAGAGTGTCGTATATCAAAGGTCAAATCAGATGGTCCATAACAGATGGTTCATAACAGATATATCAGATGAAATACCAAAGGTCCAAATCAGAGTGTAATCAGATCAAGGTTCATATTAAGTAATCAAGTCAAGGTTCATATCAAAAGTTCATTTCAAAAGTTTCTATCAAAAGTCCATTTTAAACAATCCTTTATTCATGATTTTCATAAAACGATCCTTTAAAGTGGTTTTCATA
Organism: Artemisia tridentata subsp. tridentata; assembly: GCA_021014915.2. Lineage (NCBI taxonomy): Eukaryota > Viridiplantae > Streptophyta > Magnoliopsida > Asterales > Asteraceae > Artemisia > Artemisia tridentata. The sequence continues at coordinate 166,493,597 of CP139502.1, read as the reverse complement.
AAACAATCTTTCAAAACGATTTTTATAAAGATAGTCTTCGAAATATAGTGTTCACAAAAGTTAGTAACCTTTCATATAAAAGTAGTTTCGCATCATTTATAAATATCTTTTTAAATTGGTTTTTCTCAAAACATTTCCATGGTATAATTAAAAAGGTTTTCATAACATAGGTTCATAACAGAGGTCATATCAAATGGGATCAACAGAGAAGTTTCAAGCAAAGGGAATCATAGCAATGGCATCGGTTCAGAAACTAACGGATCAGAAAATGAAAGAGATCATGAGAAACCTTAATAGAAAGGTCAGAATATCTGTACCTTATACCGCAACTGAAAACACAACAGAAAATATCAAAGTCGGAAGCAAACTCCATCTTCAGCGAATCTACACGAATTCATGACTGACTTATTAAAACGTATTTAATTCAGATTACTCATTTTAGTCGGCTTTCCATTCTAAGTAACTTTTCATCTTTTTGTAACTTTCTATTTAGAGCAAGTTTCCAAATTGATAAGTTTCCCGATTAATAACTTTTAAGGTTATAATTGATATTTGTGTAAATTCAAGGATTTATTAAGGCCAACCTTTTTGTTTAGGATTTAATAACAAGACTTGTAATAGTTTGGGGTTTAATGTGATTATTCCAAAGCTAACTCGAGATCGCACCTTAATATGCAACGTTATTATTCTTATAAATTCTAGTTTAAATAATGAGCCTATAGGTAATTTTGACTTTGGTATTTGCATGCAAGTTCAATATGTCGACACACCCAAACACCATCTTACACACATAAAAGTCCTTTTTCCTGTAGTAGTACCATGCTTTAACTGCTCCCATTTAAAGTGATAACCTGACCCATTTTAACGCCACATACACTCGCATAAAATCATACATTTGTAGTTCTTGATTCGAATGACCCACAAAACAGTTTACACTTATTTTTCTTTGGTTAAAAATATGACATGCATGCATGCTTCCAGCCCCTAACAGTTCACACATTAAACACACATATTCAACAACCACAATGACCTGTTTTAACGTCACACACAACCACATTTTAAATCCCAGAATATTACACATGCTCAACCTACAGGCCGGTCCTAGTTTAGCAGATTTGCATGATTCTTATAGTGACACACGTGATGACCCAACATACATCCTACTATATTACTATTATATAAGAATTTTATTCAATAACCAAGCGCATGATAACTAAAGAAAATTATGAACCGATTATATAATATTATTCAATGTTCAAAATATTGACACTAAAACCATATGGGTGTATCTTGTTGTTGTTCGATTAGACCAAGATCTCCACCCTTTTCACCCAAAAATCCCACACGCTTATGAGCCTATTACGCCACACTCATGCATGTTTAAACAGCCACAAGATTGCCATACATACCATGCATACATACTCCTATACCTATCCAATGCGACACCACTCACCCTTTATACTTTTATAGTTTTATTCTCATCACAAATGTATGTTTCGAGTCTTATAGTGTCACCCACATGATCCATCTTCAAACTTGACTTAGTTAGTACCAACTTCGCACCACATCGAACATAATGAGCCCTTTTTCTGTATGAAACAATATACACGCCCCCTTTTTATTTCGCTTAAGTTTTAATCCAGTTTTTATGAACGTATCAATGGTTATACCCATAGTTTACTAACCCAAAACAAAACTTTACACAACTCGTTCGAAGAGCAAACCAAATAGAGGTCGACATATGATAGGTTATTTTATTTTCTTCGTGATTTTATGAGACCTTTGTATAGTTGTTATTCGTTTATTTGTGATTAACGAAGCAGAGATTTGTTTTACGTATTCTATACGTATATAAGTTTATCTAGCCATGTTTTCACTAGTGTGTCGTATGAGCAAGAAAACACAGGAAGGATAACGATACCTCAGATCGAATCAGACGACAAAGGACACAAGAATCCAAGACCAAAAACCCTATTCGAGCCCAATGATCCCACGATCTCACCACAGCCTTGCTTAACCCTTTCATGCCTCGTTGTACCACCTTTGCAGCCTTCAAACTTCTTGTGGCTTGAGAGAAAAGATAACCAGAACTTAGTGTGTTTTTGTTGCTTATCGAATGGAAGGGGAAAGAAAGAATACCGGTTGATAGTTATGGAGGAGCGTGTATGTGATGAAATAATTTATGGAAAGTATTAATTTGTACCTTATACACGTTATGACATATTCAATATTGACTTGATTGGGTATTAATTGAATCGTGATTTATGGCTGAAAACAAGGAGTCAGTTTTGATTTAAGGTAGGATAAGATTGTAGAAAATTTGAAAAGTTTAGATTAGTATAATTATTAATAATAACATATAGTTTAGATTAGTATAATTATCAACTTTAGATTATAACGCTTATTTGATCAAATATTAACAAATTAAATACTTAGGTCAAAATCGGAATGTATTGTCTTAGTTTATTCAACGTCTTCTCAAAAATAAAATTAGAGGGCACTTTGGGTAATTTACATGTTTTGAATTTTAGGGTTTTACAACTCTTCCCCTCTAACAGAAAAATTTCGTCCTCGAAATTTGAAGTCGCACGGTAAGACGAAGTCGTAGCAATTCGTAAAAAGTCGTCACGAACAACCTCACATTCGGGGAGGTTCTTCCAAAAAGGCTCTTCAGAAATAATTGGTTCCTCATGACTCGATCAAACAAGATGGGTTCAGATTCCTCAAAAGAAGACAAATTAGGTTGATTCAGAACAAAAAGGTCCGTGCAACATAAAATGGACGATAGGTGAATCTTTTGAAAAGCTTATATAGAATACAACAGAACTTCAAATCAGATTAACTGTGTCAACAGTAGAGAGCTCTTCACAGAGTTTTCCAGATTTATAACTGAGGTCAACAGAATGCAAAACGAGAGTCTAAACTCATCCAGATATCTAATGAACGAAGGTAGAGTATACGCATATAGGTAGAATGGACCTAACTTCTCACTAATCACGGATAACTAACAGAGATCAGATTCTAAACTTAGGTACTCCCCAAGATATCCTATGGCCACAATGAGTGCACGTTATATGGTGTAAGTATTATCACGTTGATCAGGCGTCATAATACTAGCACCACATAAATATGCCTTCATGATGATCATACTTTATCTCAAGTCGTAATCAAAACCACCTATCTTAATCCACCTAGTACTTCTACATTCTCAGAGGTCATCAAAATCAAACACCATAACTAAGAGGAAAACGAACTACTCGAAAGAGTTAATGGAAGTCCCAGAATGTCTATCAGAATTTGGTACATCGCTAAAAGCATCAAATCGTCCATCATTCATCAAATTTCTCATAACAAAACCATCGTGCAGAATGAACACCGAGCGGAATTAATAATAGGGAACAATACTCATTCAGGGAATCCTATCTTAAGTTAACGGAAATTTGAGTAGGTCAAGAGGAAATGAATTACGTCATCCATAGCTTCATTCTTCACCAAAATCAACTCTTCAAAACACAAACGTTCACTTCAGAATTATCGTCCATTCAAATACATGATCTTAAACTTCTTCCAAGTCCATGCAGTCTATCGTATGATCATAGAGTGGAAAAGAAATATCAACTCGAGTCTGGTCCCTCAAACTTTCGGCACTTCTCCTTGGGACTGTGGTGTAGTAACGTGAATCTCCGGTATGGTCACTGTGCATTCTTCCGTTCGCTAGTCTGCTTCTGCTCTCAATTCCTCTTAGTACAACTAAGACGAATAGAGAAGCAAGACTGCGTGCCTTCGACAGGTCTTCAGCACAGTTCAGAATTCGCCATCTCAAACTGCCGTCATCGCCGGATGCATGGTAGTGTTGTCTGCTACAATCTCTAGGTGCCAATCAAGTCTGTTTCCTCCAGAATAAGGGTCCTTTTTCAAGATGATTTACATGCCCCTCTTTGTGCATAAAACTGAAATACTTCCCAGAGGTTACTCTCAGTTTGTCATCTCTTTTCTTAGAAGTCCTTGTGGTTGCTTCTTCGGTCCTTCAATCATCCACATAGGTCGTCTGGTACGGAGTTTACAAAGATATAATCAATCATTGATACGCTGAATTGAAAGATGGTCATGGTAGTGATACGATTAGGTTTACGATAGTTGATACTCCAAGTTTTCTCTTTCTTCTTCACAAGCTAACAGGGTATTCAAAATGAAGCACTGAGGTGAACAAAATCACACTTCATCATCCCCTCCAATTTCTCAAATTCGATGGCATCATGGTCCGTCAACTGGGATTGGTTCAAATTTTCATTCTACTTCTCAACCGGAAAGGAAATCCAAGAGTCCCATCATAGAACACCAGAAAATTTGCATAATAAAACTTCCAAGGCCAAAGTTTTCTAAGAGTGGATAACAGGTGTCAGGAGGCAATCAACAATCAAATAAAATCGAGATAGAAGTTTCCATAGCAGGTTAGGCTTAACAGATTTTAGCGGTTTATAGGTTATCATAACGAAAGTGGGATGAAACATATTACTAACGGTCACAAATCAGATACGGTAGTCCCTGGCAGCGTATGAGGGCCAGCCAATCCATAACTTGAAAACCTCTAAATCGAATATGTCAAAAGTAAACGGATTCGTAGGATGAGTATGATCGCCAAACCAGACGGATAGTTCATAAATCAAGGTCAAGTACATGGTTCATCAAAGTGTGGAAAATAGATAAGCGAACAATTCAAGGTGTTGGATTCTTGTTTGGCTAATTAACATAAGTGGCAGGTAGGTTGTGAGTCATCGGTACTACGAACATCGTATAACTGTAAAAAGTGAGGCATAAAGAATGTCAATAATCAGTATCATCATGCTCAGTTAACAATTTCACATCGAGACAAAATTATCGTCGCAGTCAATGGCTAATAATCACCAGAGTCCTCATAGGAGTAGTAATGGACTTTGCAAGGACAGAGTAATATCAGATGATACATTTATATCCAGCACAGAAATGAATTTATAAAAAGTGTCAAACACATTAGGATTAAATGACCTTCGGGACGGTCAGAGGAGTATCAAACTGCTTATCAAACAGGTCGGAAGTGAAGAACAAAATCAGGTAGTGGTAGCAAAAGTTTAATGATCGGAATCATGGTAGGGAGTTCAAAATTGTTTCAAACGCCGAAGGTGAAACATAGGAGGGTAGTCGTCAATGATTAATCAACCTATCCTTTATCAGAATAAAATCAAGGTTTACTATTTAATGAAACAGATCGACACGCAAATCTTATCATTCAGAAGTGAGAGGAAAACACTCTTATACTCGTGGTTAAAACACCACCAGACTTCTCATGAAAACGGAGATGTTTAAGACGAACTCAGATAGGGTTAGAAGATTCATAGATTATCAAAAGCATATAACAGAATGCATCAAGTAAGTCATCGTCATAGAGATTCTCAGAATACCCGAAAAGACATCAAAATGATTAACAAAAGAATCAGAGGTTGGAGTCGGAATCTTAGGTGGTGCAAAGCGTAAGCTTAACAAGCAGGGCATAAATCAGAGTGATGCGGAAGCAATGCTACTTAAACAAAAGCCTTATAGTCTACCCATTCCTCACTGGTCAAAACTTAAGTTCCTATAGGGAATACCTAAAGCAATTCTTAAAGGTTATCTTATGAGCGCATACAGTGGAAACTTAGTGGTCTAATTTACACAGGTCAAGGGTAAATGTATTACGAGTCGCAGCCTGTCTCTCTGATACCATAAATTGTAACACCCCAACCCGACAAGGGTAAAGATGTCACACTAATGGTTTCATATCAGATCAAAACAAAACATACCTTTACAGTAATACAAGGGTTACAAATGAAATACTGAATACACAAGGTTACAAAGGGAAATTTCAATAACTACTAAGTCTAAATATAATGTCTTCTAATCATCGCAAATCCATAATAGCTATCAAAGTCTTCTAAGTCCGAGGTTCTCTCTACTCATAACCCAGCTTCCATCTAAAAACCTGCCGCACACGAAAAGAAAACGTGCGGCTGAGCTTAAAAAGCCCAGTGAACAGATATGACGATAACAAACAGTAATAGCGAATAGTATAGAATAACAGAAACAAAGGTCAAACAGATATAATATGGTTCAAGGGATAAGTCACTGAATAAGTATAAAGGAAAAGAAAAAAGGGATAGTAATCCACCACGAGCCCAGAAACAGATCATATCATATCGTAACCATAAATCTTCAAATCATATAGAGGGGAGACCTCTCAGATAATCAGATAATATGAGGGGTGTCCTCATTCTTCAAATGGAGTAGCTAGCTCCCAGACATATGTGAAAGGCGTGTATTGCACACAAGCACCAGTCACCAGAACAGAACAGATAATATAACAGATACAGATAACAGATCAGATCTAGGATGCATCCATACGCCCCCCAGAAACATATATAATCATAATCAAGTAATGCGCATATCATAATCAGAATGGGGACGTGGCGGAACATCACTCTACCGCCCTAGAGTCATGCCATTGGTGCATCAATGACACGGACATGGAACCCCCATGCCTAGTGAAATGGCTCGGGTATCAAACTAAGAGTCAGATATCATATCATAATCAGAGTGTCGTATATCAAAGGTCAAATCAGATGGTCCATAACAGATGGTTCATAACAGATATATCAGATGAAATACCAAAGGTCCAAATCAGAGTGTAATCAGATCAAGGTTCATATTAAGTAATCAAGTCAAGGTTCATATCAAAAGTTCATTTCAAAAGTTTCTATCAAAAGTCCATTTTAAACAATCCTTTATTCATGATTTTCATAAAACGATCCTTTAAAGTGGTTTTCATAAAACAATCTTTCAAAACGATTTTTATAAAGATAGTCTTCGAAATATAGTGTTCACAAAAGTTAGTAACCTTTCATATAAAAGTAGTTTCGCATCATTTATAAATATCTTTTTAAATTGGTTTTTCTCAAAACATTTCCATGGTATAATTAAAAAGGTTTTCATAACATAGGTTCATAACAGAGGTCATATCAAATGGGATCAACAGAGAAGTTTCAAGCAAAGGGAATCATAGCAATGGCATCGGTTCAGAAACTAACGGATTAGAAAATGAAAGAGATCATGAGAAACCTTAATAGAAAGGTCAGAATATCTGTACCTTATACCGCAACTGAAAACACAACAGAAAATATCAAAGTCGGAAGCAAACTCCATCTTCAGCGAATCTACACGAATTCATGACTGACTTATTAAAACGTATTTAATTCAGATTACTCATTTTAGTCGGCTTTCCATTCTAAGTAACTTTTCATCTTTTTGTAACTTTCTATTTAGAGCAAGTTTCCAAATTGATAAGTTTCCCGATTAATAACTTTTAAGGTTATAATTGATATTTGTGTAAATTCAAGGATTTATTAAGGCCAACCTTTTTGTTTAGGATTTAATAACAAGACTTGTAATAGTTTGGGGTTTAATGTGATTATTCCAAAGCTAACTCGAGATCGCACCTTAATATGCAACGTTATTATTCTTATAAATTCTAGTTTAAATAATGAGCCTATAAGTAATTTTGACTTTGGTATTTGCATGCAAGTTCAATATGTCGACACACCCAAACACCATCTTACACACATAAAAGTCCTTTTTCCTGTAGTAGTACCATGCTTTAACTGCTCCCATTTAAAGTGATAACCTGACCCATTTTAACGCCACATACACTCGCATAAAATCATACATTTGTAGTTCTTGATTCGAATGACCCACAAAACAGTTTACACCTATTTTTCTTTGGTTAAAAATATGACATGCATGCATGCTTCCAGCCCCTAACAGTTCACACATTAAACACACATATTCAACAACCACAATGACCTGTTTTAACGTCACACACAACCACATTTTAAATCCCAGAATATTACACATGCTCAACCTACAGGCCGGTCCTAGTTTAGCAGATTTGCATGATTCTTATAGTGACACACGTGATGACCCAACATACATCCTACTATATTACTATTATATAAGAATTTTATTCAATAACCAAGCGCATGATAACTAAAGAAAATTATGAACCGATTATATAATATTATTCAATGTTCAAAATATTGACACTAAAGCCATATGGGTGTATCTTGTTGTTGTTCGATTAGACCAAGATCTCCACCCTTTTCACCCAAAAATCCCACACGCTTATGAGCCTATTACGCCACACTCATGCATGTTTAAACAGCCACAAGATTGCCATACATACCATGCATACATACTCCTATACCTATCCAATGCGACACCACTCACCCTTTATACTTTTATAGTTTTATTCTCATCACAAATGTATGTTTCGAGTCTTATAGTGTCACCCACATGATCCATCTTCAAACTTGACTTAGTTAGTACCAACTTCGCACCACATCGAACATAATGAGCCCTTTTTCTGTATGAAACAATATACACGCCCCCTTTTTATTTCGCTTAAGTTTTAATCCAGTTTTTATGAACGTATCAATGGTTATACCCATAGTTTACTAACCCAAAACAAAACTTTACACAACTCGTTCGAAGAGCAAACCAAATAGAGGTCGACATATGATAGGTTATTTTATTTTCTTCGTGATTTTATGAGACCTTTGTATAGTTGTTATTCGTTTATTTGTGATTAACGAAGCAGAGATTTGTTTTACGTATTCTATACGTATATAAGTTTATCTAGCCATGTTTTCACTAGTGTGTCGTATGAGCAAGAAAACACAGGAAGGATAACGATACCTCAGATCGAATCAGACGACAAAGGACACAAGAATCCAAGACCAAAAACCCTATTCGAGCCCAATGATCCCACGATCTCACCACAGCCTTGCTTAACCCTTTCATGCCTCGTTGTACCACCTTTGCAGCCTTCAAACTTCTTGTGGCTTGAGAGAAAAGATAACCAGAACTTAGTGTGTTTTTGTTGCTTATCGAATGGAAGGGGAAAGAAAGAATACCGGTTGATAGTTATGGAGGAGCGTGTATGTGATGAAATAATTTATGGAAAGTATTAATTTGTACCTTATACACGTTATGACATATTCAATATTGACTTGATTGGGTATTAATTGAATCGTGATTTATGGCTGAAAACAAGGAGTCAGTTTTGATTTAAGGTAGGATAAGATTGTAGAAAATTTGAAAAGTTTAGATTAGTATAATTATTAATAATAACATATAGTTTAGATTAGTATAATTATCAACTTTAGATTATAACGCTTATTTGATCAAATATTAACAAATTAAATACTTAGGTCAAAATCGGAATGTATTGTCTTAGTTTATTCAACGTCTTCTCAAAAATAAAATTAGAGGGCACTTTGGGTAATTTACATGTTTTGAATTTTAGGGTTTTACAACTCTTCCCCTCTAACAGAAAAATTTCGTCCTCGAAATTTGAAGTCGCACGGTAAGACGAAGTCGTAGCAATTCGCAAAAAGTCGTCACGAACAACCTCACATTCGGGAGGTTCTTCCAAAAAGGCTCTTCAGAAATAATTGGTTCCTCATGACTCGATCAAACAAGATGGGTTCAGATTCCTCAAAAGAAGACAAATTAGGTTGATTCAGAACAAAAAGGTCCGTGCAACATAAAATGGACGATAGGTGAATCTTTTGAAAAGCTTATATAGAATACAACAGAACTTCAAATCAGATTAACTGTGTCAACAGTAGAGAGCTCTTCACAGAGTTTTCCAGATTTATAACTGAGGTCAACAGAATGCAAAACGAGAGTCTAAACTCATCCAGATATCTAATGAACGAAGGTAGAGTATACGCATAGGTAGAATGGACCTAACTTCTCACTAATCACGGATAACTAACAGAGATCAGATTCTAAACTTAGGTACTCCCCAAGATATCCTATGGCCACAATGAGTGCACGTTATATGGTGTAAGTATTATCACGTTGATCAGGCGTCATAATACTAGTACCACATAAATATGCCTTCATGATGATCATACTTTATCTCAAGTCGTAATCGAAACCACCTATCTTAATCCACCTAGTACTTCTACATTCTCAGAGGTCATCAAAATCAAACACCATAACTAAGAGGAAAACGAACTACTCGAAAGAGTTAATGGAAGTCCCAGAATGTCTATCAGAATTTGGTACATCGCTAAAAGCATCAAATCGTCCATCATTCATCAAATTTCTCATAACAAAACCATCGTGCAGAATGAACACCGAGCGGAATTAATAATAGGGAACAATACTCATTCAGGGAATCCTATCTTAAGTTAACGGAAATTTGAGTAGGTCAAGAGGAAATGAATTACGTCATCCATAGCTTCATTCTTCACCAAAATCAACTCTTCAAAACACAAACGTTCACTTCAGAATTATCGTCCATTCAAATACATGATCTTAAACTTCTTCCAAGTCCATGCAGTCTATCGTATGATCATAGAGTGGAAAAGAAATATCAACTCGAGTCTGGTCCCTCAAACTTTCGGCACTTCTCCTTGGGACTGTGGTGTAGTAACGTGAATCTCCGGTATGGTCACTGTGCATTCTTCCGTTCGCTAGTCTGCTTCTGCTCTCAATTCCTCTTAGTACAACTAAGACGAATAGAGAAGCAAGACTGCGTGCCTTCGACAGGTCTTCAGCACAGTTCAGAATTCGCCATCTCAAACTGCCGTCATCGCCGGATGCATGGTAGTGTTGTCTGCTACAATCTCTAGGTGCCAATCAAGTCTGTTTCCTCCAGAATAAGGGTCCTTTTTCAAGATGATTTACATGCCCCTCTTTGTGCATAAAACTGAAATACTTCCCAGAGGTTACTCTCAGTTTGTCATCTCTTTTCTTAGAAGTCCTTGTGGTTGCTTCTTCGGTCCTTCAATCATCCACATAGGTCGTCTGGTACGGAGTTTACAAAGATATAATCAATCATTGATACGCTGAATTGAAAGATGGTCATGGTAGTGATACGATTAGGTTTACGATAGTTGATACTCCAAGTTTTCTCTTTCTTCTTCACAAGCTAACAGGGTATTCAAAATGAAGCACTGAGGTGAACAAAATCACACTTCATCATCCCCTCCAATTTCTCAAATTCGATGGCATCATGGTCCGTCAACTGGGATTGGTTCAAATTTTCATTCTACTTCTCAACCGGAAAGGAAATCCAAGAGTCCCATCATAGAACACCAGAAAATTTGCATAATAAAACTTCCAAGGCCAAAGTTTTCTAAGAGTGGATAACAGGTGTCAGGAGGCAATCAACAATCAAATAAAATCGAGATAGAAGTTTCCATAGCAGGTTAGGCTTAACAGATTTTAGCGGTTTATAGGTTATCATAACGAAAGTGGGATGAAACATATTACTAACGGTCACAAATCAGATACGGTAGTCCCTGGCAGCGTATGAGGGCCAGCCAATCCATAACTTGAAAACCTCTAAATCAAATATGTCAAGAGTAAACGGATTCGTATGATGAGTACGGTCGCCAAGCCAGACAGATAGTTCATATATCAAGGTCAAGTACATGGTTCATCAAAGTGTGGAGAATAGATAAGCGAACAATTCAAGGTGTTGGATTCTTGTTTGGCTAATTAACATAAGTGGCAGGTAGGTTGTGAGTCATCGGTACTACGAACATCGTATAACTGTAAAAGTGAGGCATAAAGAATGTCAATAATCAGTATCATCATAACAAAGGTGTAAGGAAACACACTTTGCCTAAAGCAATTAACCAACCACGGATTTTAATCTACAGGGTAGGCTAAGGTGTAAGGGTGTAACGATACATTATAACAAAGGTGTAAGAAACGAAAGGAATGGCTCTGAGTGTTTTTCTAGGGGTATCTTACTCTAAAAATGAGAGTAACAAAGGGTTTATACGGGGGTTAACTAACCAGTGTAGTTAGCTAATATCACAAAACATATAAAGGCTATTTGGGTGTAATCCTAGAAATTTACCAATTTAGACAAGTCATTCCAATTATATAAATAATACTTATTATGGTGGTCTCGAATAGTATACAAGCCAAGTTCTAAAGTCTACAAGTCACCGGCACACTCATAGATTTGTGAATTTTGAAAAATCACAATTTTTGGAAATAATGTTATGTGTGCAGCTATGCAACTTAGATCTTAAACAAAAACATGCTAATTTTTTTTTAATTTTAATATATTAAGCGCATTTTAAGCATAATTTTTGAAAAAGTTTAGGACAAGTAAGTGTTCTAATTCTCCAATCCCCCCACTTAAGTTAAACAACGTCCTCGTTGTTTGTATCAAAGGTTAAAAACTGGAAAATAAAAGAATTAGAACAGAAAAACTCCCCTGAGATTTGCTCGGTATGATCCTCCATTAGTATAAGGGCAAAAATCAACTTCTTGTGGATGAGAACGTTTAAGCTTCATAATTGATGTATCCACATGAAATGCAGGAATCTATAATACCATCAAGACTTAAACACACCTAAGTTAAGAAAGTTCAAACTTGCATAATACATTAGTAGTTAGTAAAAATAAAACTTAAAAATTAAAAATGAAAATCATCAGGTCAGTCGATGCGCCGTATCTTATGGAAGAAGATACGCCGTATCGAGCCTGGAATAAATACGAATCAGAATAGAAGATGTGTCGCATCCTTAACCAGGGATGCGCCGCATTAAAATAAACTGACAAAAAGTTTTAAAAGTTAAAAATAAAAATGCAGAAAATAAAATAAGATATGACCAGTGCAGGAGATGCGTCGCATCTTAGGATGGAGATGCGCCGTATCTTCTGCGGGCCTGACTGACTCGACACAGAACAGAATAGTAAAAATTCTCCGGGTTGTCTCCCGGTCAGCACTTGTCTTTATTCCAGAGTCTTCAAGTTAGACTCACGTTCAGCTCCTTAATATCGATCATTGAAGGAGTCGGAAGCATCGCGCTCCCTCATCGCCAATTCAGTAATATTGAACACTCCTTGCTCGTCCTTAATTTCCACGTCGTTCTTCTTTAATATCTGTATAAATAAGGTTCTGTCCCTTTCGGGTAGAGACGACAAAATGATAGACGGGAAATTCTTATTATCATAAAGGCATAAATAAGCAAGGTGGGGTGGTAGTTCAACAAACACATCCTTATTCAAATTTGTATTCTCAACTATTCTCCTACGTTTGTTAATTACTACGCAATCATACCACTCATCATCAGAATCATCAATAATATCGCGCCTAAGTTCGGTAGGTACATTAAGGTCAATAAATTCCTCAAAGTTCTCATGATTAGGATTAGTTGAGTTGTTTTGAATCAATGTTTCTCCCATGAGCCTAGCTTCTAGATCGAAGTCCATACGTTCTCTTAATCCTAGCACATAGACGCCTCTAATTATGCTTTTAACAGGATCTTGGCACTTATAGACTAGTTTATTATTCCCTACCCTTAATGAGATTTTTCTTTTAAACACATCAATCTTAGCACGGGCGGTAGACAAGAAAGGTCTTCCAAAGATTAAAGGAATCTTAACATCCTCGGGCATATCTAATATAACAAAGTCTACAGGGAAAACAAACTTCTCAATCTTAACTAGCACATTATTAGCAATCCCTTCAGGTCATTTTACCGTTTTATCAGCCAATTCAATAAGCAACTTAGTTGGTGCTAATTTTCCTAGTCCTAGGGTAGTGAATGTCTTAAGGGGCATTACACTAACACTAGCTCCTAATTCAGCTAACACATTATTGAAAGATATATCATTAATTGAACAAGGTAAAGTAAAACTTCCTGGGTCCTTTTCTTTATGACGCAAGGCATGTAAATCGGTTGCAGAGCTCTCTTCTTTCATTGTAGCCTTGATCTCTTCTTCAATCTTCGTCTTCTCTTTGAGTAACCTCCTTAAACTGATTGAAGAATTAAAGAAAAATTCGGGTCTTGCACCATCATTACCATTCATCAGTCTTCTAGGAAAAGGAATGTTAGGAGTGACTTCTTCAGTGGTGCTTATGGCCTTGACATGATCTCTTGGGTTGGTTTCAGTTGAGCTAGGTAAACTTTCATATCCCCTTTCTTGAAGAACTTTGCTCATTTGACCAATTTGTTGTTCCAATGCTTTGATCGAAGCTCCTTGATTTCTTGTAATAGTGTCCGTTGAAGCTCGGATTTCTTTGATCATAGCAGTATTCTCTTCATGTCTTTTAGCAGCATCGGCCATAATTTGCTTTAGAGTGTCATCTAAAGTCTGCCTCCTTTCTTGATAAGCGGGATTGAAGTTGTTCTTTTGATAGAATCCCGGAGTAGCTTCCCTAAATCTTCCTGAAGGTCGGAATGGTTGTCCAAATTGTGTGTAGTATGCTTCTTCAAACGTCTCACTTTCATTCTTATTCGGGCAATCTTTAGTGTAGTGAGGTCCTTCGCATTTTTCACATCCAACTTGGGCAGCATACACTTTTTCATCACGCTTCTTCATCTCTCTACTAATTTTAGCATCCAAAATTTGTCTAGTAGGCACGTCCAATCCTTGATAAAACAATATTATCTCCTGCATAGGGGTTAGATAGTGTTGAGGACATTTCACCAGTAAATCTTTAAATCGTTCCCAAGCTTGATAAAGAGTTTCATCAGGCTCTTGCTTGAAACTGTTGATAGCCTCCATCTTTTTAGCAGTCTTAGCAGGTGGACAATATCTCTTCAGGAATTTGCTCTTCAAATCTTCCCATGTTGTGATTGAACTAGCAGGTTCATTCCTTAGCCACTTATTAGCAGCTCCTTTTAGCGAGATTGGAAAGATTCTTAGCATGAGTTGATCGTCAGTGACTCCTTCTGAAGTAAACAAATCTGCAATCTTGAGGACCTTTTCAACATGTTCATTAGCATCTTCATGTTCCGATCCACTAAAAGCATTTTCTCTTAGCTCCTTGAGAAACTGACCTTCAACTCAAACATAGACTTTTCATCAAACTTTGGTCTAGCAACTCCTGAACTATAATCAGCACGGGTACTGTTCATGTATTCCTCCATAGTTGTGTTTTCGCCCATTGCTTCTGTTTCAACTTCCTCTTTCTCTTCAGAAAAATAATCAAGCTCGAATGAACTTGAGATATCAAAGCTTTTTGTGTTGAAAAGCCTTTTAAGCGAATGAAAGGCTCGTTCAGGATCTTCGAAAGGTCTAATCAAGTTCTTAGTAGAACTCCTGGTCATGCACTTCCTGAGACTATCACAAAAGCATCAGTAGGGTATGTTCAAGAAAGTAATATATCAGAAAATCAACAACGAAAACGGAATACGAAAAATTAAAGTTACTGATATCTGCAGACGATGCGCCGTATCCAAAAGTTGATACGCGTCTTATAATCGTTAAAATTTAATCAGACTTTATTCAGAAAATAGATACGTCGCTTAGAAATTTAGAATGCGCCGTATCAGTTTTAAGTTATCAAAAATCGATATTTATTTAAAATTAAATGCGTCGTATTAACAAAAGTTAATGCGCCGTATTTTCGTTACGTTTCAAAATACAAGATTTTTGATTCAGTAGATGCGCCGTATCGATAAAAATCGATGCGTCGTATCTGTTTAATAATTCGAAAACTGTTTTTAATTAAAATAATAAATACGCCGTATCTGTAAAAACAGATGCGCCGTATGGCGTTAACGTTTAGAAAAATTTCTTATTAAAAACAGAATACGCCGTATCTTGGGGAAAGATGCGTCGTATCGAATTAATTAAACGCGTTGTATTTTATAAAAATTAAACGCAATACGCCGTATCATTTGGAATTAGCTCAGTACAACGATAGCAGAATACAGAAAATACGAAAAATAAAAACAAAAATAAAAACAAACGAAAAGCAACAAAAAATAAAAGAAAACAAATAACACACAAAACAGAAAATATGCAAATAATACAATGAATGCAATTAATCTAATACACAACACGGTTAGCGGTTAAAATCTAAAAATTAAAAAGAAAAACCTAATTAAAATACTAATCAAATTAACAGATAATAACAATTCACTCCCCGGCAGCGGCGCCAAAAACTTGATGCGCGTGATGTGTCGTTGCGATTTAGCAGTATTAATGCCTACTCAAGTTTTAAATTTATATTTAGCCGACTTATCAATAACACACACACTTAACGAGCAGTGTACCCGGTCAGTATGAATATAATGGTAAGTAGAGTGTCGATCACTAAGAGTGGAACGTATTATCTAGTTATTCTAATCAGTATTTTAATATCTTAAGTAAATTATACAACCTAATCTAACGCAAGGGGTTCAGCCTGAGAGACTGGCACGTTTTGGTTGCAATTAAATAATAAACTAAACTAATGAGCACGAATCAGCGATAAGCACGCACGTACACAGATAAATACTTGAGACAATAAGAAGACCTGTCCTGATAATTAAGTAGCTTGTCACTTGTTTTATTGCTAGTTTTATATGAAGTGTATGTAATTAACCCTTTCTCGTTGGCTCTAATCTTATCGGCGAGTAAACCCTTAATGATTACTTATGTCTAAAAGTTATTCCTAAGTGATCAAGTTAGTTATAACCGTGGGAGCAATATGATCTTCCGTAGTCACATACGACAAGCCACTAATAGACACAGAGGTTATCAATGCACTAATAAAAGTCACCAAAGACATCAACATATAAACTTTAATTAATGAAAAGCAGTTTTAAGGGAGTGCAACCTTTCCGTTGTCACATTACACAAGCCACCAATCCTTATGAATTAAAGTGTACTAATACAATAAACCAAAACTACTTAATGAATTAAACACATGCAGGACCTTCTTACAGCTCTTGTATCTTCGTTCGGGTGTGTCTTGTGCTGCCTATTCGACTGAATTCGGCCTTAGGGTTTCTGTGGTCTTCGGTCTTCTAAAACTGTCCAACCCCGAATTTCGTCTGGTCTTGGGGTATTTATAGTTTCTGTCTGAGGTAAGATGCGGCGCATTGAATAAGTAGATGCGGCGCATTGACTTAACTTCACGTGGGGTCCAAGGTTATTATATTCCAGAATATTCGTACACCGCCTTGAGATGCGGCGTATCTTCATAACTTGTATGCGGCGCATGTCTTCTTATATCTTGGATCGAAACTGGTGAAATCTTGATAGTGATGCGCCGTATGTAAGAAGTATAATGCGGCGCATCTGGAGTAGAACAAGTTGGTTCTTCTTCGTTGACCAAAGTTTCATATGCAACGCATGACAGAATTGCATGCGTGCATTCTTCAAAGTCAGGCAATGGTCTTCAATCTCTTCATTTCAGCAACCTTTTCCAATCTTGATCATTTTTCTCCATTTTTAGTCCATAATAGCTAAGTTTCACCAAATGCTTGTTTTTAACTGAGAATTACAAAAGTAAACGATTAAGTATAAATTCTCATACATAATATAATAAAACAAGTCAAATAAATAGGATAAATGATGATAATAAAATGTACTTATTTGAGTTCATCAGATGGCCGTGTAGGATGTTTCATACTTTTTCATACCCGAAAATCGCGAGCTTCGTTGACTTATACTCATCTTTCGCGGCGGATAATGGCCAATTGGCATTTTCACCACTAGGAATGTTATTTTTTTTTCGGTTGTAAATGGTGTTGAAAGCTTGACACTTGGTGTTGATGTCGCTCCATTTGCCCGAAATCATATCCGGTGTACGGTAAGTCTCATCAACCCCCAACCTCCTAAAAAACGCTTCTCTAACTCGCCGCATAAACGTTGGTCCCCTTTAAAATCTGCTAAAAAAAAAAAAAAAAAAAAAAAACAAAACAATTAAATATTATATATAAAAAAAAACAATACGCTTCTAAAAAAAAAAAAAAAAACATGATTAAAAAAAAAAAAAAAAAAAAAACGATTATATAAAAAAAAATACGATTATTTAAAAAAAAAAAAAAACGCTTCATACCGATGACGGGATCCTCCGCAATTTCTAGTCATGCACGACCTAAAGCCATCGTCTCATCATCGGTCCATAGTCGGGTTTCTCTTGGTTTTCTTGGCTCGGTAGTGGCTTTTTTTTTTGTGTGACATTTTTTTTGGTTTAGAGGGTTCGGCCACCGGTTGGTTATCCGGAGGCGTCTCCGGTACCGTCTCGTCTTCTTCGACATTGATAGTTGTCCCCGAGCCTTGAGACGCGTTGGGTTGGTTGAAATTGGCAAACCCGTAATTTTGACCATAACCGTAGTTTTGAAAGGTTGACATGGTTTGCATCGGTGGCATCAGCGGCATCGATTGTGAAAGCAAGTTCCAAAGTTGCGCATTTGAGAGTTGGTCTTCGCCTAAATCGTTATTGCGACGAGGTGGTACGAAACCGGGGTTGTAGTTGTGTGGAAAGTTTGGACGGTTAGGAAACATAATTGATTTTTTTGGTTAAAAGATGAAGAGTTTGTGTGTGAAAAATGGTAAAAAAAAGTGTTGTTTATATAGTGGTTTTGGTAGAAAAATGGTTAAAAAAAAAAAGATAGATACGTTTTTTTTTGGGAGTCATAAATATAGCCGTTTGATAGATACGTTCAACGGTTAATTTTTTTGAAAATACAAAGGGCAAAGCGTGAGCAAGGTCACGCCTTCGACATTTTTTGGGGCTTTAGCGCCCTTGTGTAGTGGGTGGGGCGCGAGAGGGGGCGTTTTTGGGGTGACTCGCTCCCCATTACACATAGCTTTACCAGAACTAATTAATATAACATGGTTTCAAAAGATGACATTCGAGCTATTATCTTTTTTTCTCGAATATCATCAATACTGATAATGACATGTAAGAGCAAAAACAATAATGTCGGAAAAGCCGATAATGTTCGTAAAACTGTTATGTGAAATTGATGGCTTTTGGTGTAGCAATAAACTTGGATGACATGTTAAAAAGCATTGGAAAATTTTCTGTCATGTGCATTAAGCGCGACACCACTGTATCATCGCCTCCTTCACGTGTGAGCATCGAATTTTGACATGAACGGTGAGACAGTTGCCAATGCGTGGAGCAATTTTCGTGTGCGTGTATATTATGTTTGTATTAGGGCTAATGACATGATAATGTATCATATTTGTCGTGATTTCTTTTTTTATGTATTGGACAATTTTTTGCTATTCAATGTACAAAACTTGTATTTTTGGTATTTTCTATGTATTTTATAACAATTTTACCCTTCATTTTCTTAAGGGTTTATACACACATAGATTACCAAACTTTCATGTTTTATTCATCTAAGTTACCGATCTTTTTTTTTGTTCAATCAGGTTACCGAACTATCAAAATGTGACATTAAGATTACTGAACATTCAAAGTGTATTCAACCAGGTTACCGAACAACTAAAATGACCAAAATACCCTCATTCTTATTTTTGTTAACTACATAAATGGTCCCTGTGGTTCATCCGGCGTTACGGATTCAGTCCGGTTGTCGTTTTTTTTTTTTTTGATTTTTTTTTAAATTTCGAAAAAAAATTAATTTCGAAAAAAAAATTCTAAAAAAATTTAATTCGAAAAAAACATTATTTCGAAAATAAATTTATGAAAAATAAATTAATTTCGAAAAAAAATTAATTTCGAAAAAAATTAATTTTGAAAAAAATTTAATTTTCATAAATTTATTTTCGAAATAAATTTTTTTTTCGAAATAAAAAAAATTCGAAAAAAAAAAATTCTAAAAAAATTTCGAAAAAAAAAAAAATTTCTAAAAAAATTAGAAAAAAAAACATTATTTTCGAAAAATTAAATTTTTTTATAAATTTATTTTCGTAAAAAAAAATCTAAAAAAAATTTTTGAAAAAACAAAATAAAATTTTATAAAAAAATTAGAAAAAAAAAACATTATTTCGAAAAAAATTAATTTCGAGAAAAATTTAATTTTTTTTTTCGAAAATAATGTTTTTTATCTAATTTTTTTTTTAAAAAAATTTCGAAAATTTGATTTAGAATTTTTTTTCGAAATTTTTTTTTAATTTCGAAAAAAAATTATTTCGAAAATAAATTTATGAATGTTAAAATTTTTTCGAAATAATTTTTTTTCGAATTAAATTTTTTTTCGAAATTAATTTATTTTTCATAAATTTATTTTCGAAATAATGTTTTTTTTCGAATTAAATTTTTTTAGAATTTTTTTTCGAAATTAAATTTATTTTCGAAATTAACTTTTTTAAAAAAATTAATTTTTTTTTTGAAATTTTTTAAAAAAAAATCGAAAAAAAAAACGACAACTGGACTGAATCCGTAACGCCGGATGAACCACAGGGACCATTTATGTAGTTAACAAAAATAAGAATGAGGGTATTTTGGTCATTTTAGTCGTTCGGTAACCTGGTTGAACACACTTTGAAAGTTCAGTAACCTTAATGTCACATTTTGATAGTTCGGTAACCTGATTGAACAAAAAAAAAAAGATTAGTAACTTAGATGAATAAAAGTTGAAAGTTCGGTAACCTCTGTGTGTATAAACCCTTTTCTTAACTCGAGAGGGGCAAAATGGTTATAAAATACACAAAAAAATATCAAAAATGCAAGTTTAATACATAGAATAACAAAAAAAAAAAAAAAAAAAAGAAAAAAAAAAAAAAAAAAAAGCTCAATACATATAGAAAGAAATCATATATATTTAAAGGCCATTAGCCATTTGTATTATGTGTGTATTTACCTAATTTAGAGGGAAATGAATGACACGACACCTAGTGTAACTGAGTATGTTGATGATAACTACTACGAAAATACGAATAGCCTAAAGGTTTAGAGAAGTATTAGAAAATAGTCAACAAACGGTTCGAATATCGTTATCCAAAATTCCTAAGAAACTTTGGAAAGTCGTTATACTCAAAATTATTGGCTAGGCGGCTACAACAACCCACGTTAGATAAAAGCAAATTAAATCGAGTTGACATTGTTCAATGCATCTATTTCCATGAAGGGTCATTATCTTAATGTTAAATCAAATAAACGTTTAGCTAAAATTTTAATAAAGGGTAAATTGAAAAAATAATCCGTAAAGTAGCCCAAAAATGCAAAAAATATATCGAGACAAAAAGTATTGCGAAAAAGACATTAATGTTTTTTTTTTTTTGCAAAACAGCCACCGAGACGCACTGTTCACTAACTTTCGTTAGTTTTTCTCGTTAAGTGTCACATCACTGAGGGTATTGTCGCTGTTTCACTCGTTTCAATGGCTAAATTTGCAAAGGAAGACTTAACTTCCGAAACTCTATTCATCATCTTTTCCCTTTAATTTTCTATTAAATTTCTATTGACAGCCACCATCACCACCACCCTCTACACCACACAACCAACACCACCACCCTCTAGCGACCGCCACACAACCACCACTATCAAATCTCTTTTTTTTTCCCTCAATATTCCACAAACCTTGTTTTGAGTTGGTTCTTATTATAAAGATTTTTGTAACAAAAATAAATTTAAGAAAGCACTAGGAAAATGGGTCAAGCAAGATGAAAATCCAAAGTGTATTTATAATGCATTAAACCTCTTAAATGACTTTATTTCGACACAATCAATTTGCATCGGTCACAATCCGAACTGGACATCTGAATACCACGATTACAAAGGCCCACTTTAGATGCTACTCTACCCATCAAGACTCTCCATAGCAGCAGCTTCTGCTTGAAAGGGGCTGGAGAACTCCAAGGGAACTCGTCTTCTATATCGGAATGACTTAAAGCAGCCGCGACGATATCTTTTCGGAGCTCCTTTGTAGAAAACAGTTTGTCTTCATTATTACTCCAACTCCACTGGTCCGCAACATTATTAACCTGAATTTGTTGAAGAAACGACCAAAGGCTCGACGCCTCAAGATGATTTATCGATTGCTGGTTTCGTCTCAAAGATCCGGGATTGTCCGGGAAGTAATAAGTGGAAAAAATTAGTCTTCCTAGTGGTCGTGGCTACGGTGTGGCGAATTTGGGATGCTCGTAACAAAAGTGTGTTCGATGGTCACTTTGTCCCGGTGAGAGTTTCTGTCGACTTGATCAAAGAAGATACTTTCCTATGGATTACACATAGAAATGGATCGGCCAACATTACTTGGGAGAATTGGAAGAACTTTGATGTTTTGGGTCTTTTGTAACTTCGGGGTGTTCTTCCTAATTTAGTATTTTGTTTTGTCGGTTTCTATATGTTTTCGTCTGTACTTTCTCCCTTCCAGTTTCTTGCTGGGCCTATATATTTATATATATAGTTTTTGGCCGTTCAAAAAAAAACTACATGTGTTATCATGTTTGACGCACTATGTATTATAAAGAAATAAACAAAATTTGTCAATGTATCTCAATGGTTGTCAATTGCAACCTTTCATGTATTCTCAATTAGGATATCAATACCAATTCAATCTTTTGAAAAAAAAAAAAAAAAAAAAGTATAATTTCTATTGTATTGCTTGTGTTAACCATTTTTGGCCAAAGACACACTCATCACCCAATCTTCTTTACTGCTATTTTTGTAACTTCTTCCAACAATAAGTTCATGTATTCTCAAATAGGATACTTTAAAGATTCTTGGCATAAAATAAAATTTAAAATTTCCAAGAGTTTCTTTGTACATAGTTCAAAACATTGCTTATAATGGAAATGTTCATTCTCCTTTGAATTAGATGTTTGCATTTAGTTCCCAAAATAGAAAAGTATTCATCAATTCATAACCAAACATATCAAAGATCCTACTTCCCCCAAAAAAAATTACGAATGTTATACTGCTAGTACTCAGTACATGTATACTATTCAACAATAAACTTATAATCATTTCATTAAATATTTTTTTATCAGAATCAGTAGGATAAAATTGAGTTTCCTAGAACTATATGTATCGTGTAAAAGCTGTCTCTTATGGGGAGGTGTGGTTATGGGAGGCATGATGGTGGTGGTGGCAGTTACGGAGGCGGTGGTGGTGGCTACGGAGGTGACGGTGGTGGTCACACAATTAATTTTTGCATTTCTCGGTTTTTGTTCTTGATATTCTTGTTGTTGTATAAAATTAAATATATATTCAAAAGAAATTCAAATGGGGAAGAAAACGAGGGTATATTAGTCTTTTCATTGCACTTAACGAGGAAAACTAATGAAAGTTAATGAACAGTGCGTCTCGGTAGCTATTTTGTAAAAAAATAAAAAATTAATGTCGTTTTTGCAATACTTTTTATCTCGGTGTACTTTTGCGTTTTTGAGCTACTTATGAGACATTTTTGCAATTTACCCTTTAATAAATAAATACTTTTGCAGCCGTCAGATCAGATTTCAACCACAAATGAGACATGGGTTTGTACTTAGTTTTAGATTAAATTAATATTTTGACAAGTTTGAAGTCAAAGGTCAAATAGATACAAATATCACACGTTTGGTTTTTAACTTTTTATAGTTGATAAAATCCAAATTGTAAACGATGCTTCTTAGTTAGAACACTTGTATGGTCTCTTTTTTTTCAACTTTTTGTCACTTTTTAAAAAGTGTTCACACAATATTCATAACTAGTATATATTGCAGGTTTCCAATAACACTTAATTAATCCTTTATGAAGAACGAAGGACCAACGTTATCGAACTTCAACATTTCATGAGTCATATTTTAGGTTCATACGGATTTTGTTTGTCATTTATATAATCAGAGTTAAACTACACAAATTATTGGCCCTTCTCATATCCATGAATAATGTTACAACATACAAAATCGACAACATATTTAAAATAACGAGTCGTTCAGACCCATGCAATGCACCGAGGTTGTATATAATTGTTCATTACATAATGTTGTGTAAATTGTTGAAGTACATCTAATTGAAATGTGGCTTGTAATTTGTAGTTAAATAGTTTAAAAGTAAGCTGAGTTAATATACAAATTGGCCATATTTAGTCTTTCGGATTAAATTAGCACATTTGTTTGGCTTTAAATATTCGAGACAAATTAATTCGGTTCAAAATATGTATAAACCCATTTTTTTCGTGAGCATTTTCTAGTTATAAAGTTAAACCATTATTTCTACCCTTCAAATATTCCCGTACAGATAAACGAAGAAACGATAATAATCTTAAGACATAGGTCATTGTAAAACATATTATTCTAACCCACATGGAGTACCTCTTGTCACGGAAAAGAAGAAATTATTCATTGATATCATGAAGACGAGTGTAAGTATGAGCAAAATTGACTACTCTATACTCATTACCGGACTAGTGATACCACCAGCGGCGATGGCTACTAATCGGTTTTGGCTCTCATTTATGCTCTTTGTTTCGGCTGCAACGGTTTTGGCTATCGAAGTCATTCCAGATGTCCTCTATTTCCGTCTGTAACGGTTTTGGCTATCATATCTGCTAAGCTCTCCAAGAAGATGTTCTTACGCTATGTTCTTTTGTTTTTAGATAAGAAAAAAGTAAAGTAAATGAAAGTAAAGTAGAGAATATGAGAGGAAAGAAAATGAAACTAACTTACATAATTGTGTTATCAAGTTGTACAAAATGAAAAGAGAATGAAAGAAAGTGATATGCTATATTTATCATAATATCCTCGTAATGTGTGAAGTGAGAAACAATGACATTAATAAATAATAATGGCTGTTTGGTAAATTTATGTGTGGACGTCTACTTCACTTTCATCCCATTTTTGGGATGAAAGAGAGCGACTACAAAACATATTAAATTATTTACACTTTACTTCTTCCCTTTTTCATTTCACTCTATTTAAAAATCTTGAGAACAAAAAAAAAAATTTGATTTCATCAACTTTTTTTCATTTTCTTCTTTAAAAAATAACTTGAGAACATAGTAGGAAATGTGGCATCATAAGTGTATTTATAATTACAAGAATTTACATTTTAAGACATTTAACTGAACAATACGAGTTGAAGTTAATCAAACCATTGCAACACCACTTGACCTACTAACAAATTACAAACATATACATATATGTCCAAAAGAACGTATTGTAAGAGCCATGTCATCTAGTCAGGGCCGTCCCGTGAATTCCGGTGGCCCTGTGCCATAACCATAAGAGGCCCCGTTAAACACGAAAATTATGAACGTTATTACTGGCATACGACAAAGTCAAATTCTTGTAATATGGTAAATATATTGATGTTCATAATAGAGTTGAATGAAAATCACTCAAATTCAATGGAATGATTATAATTTACTCGTAATAATCAAGTGGAAAGAAAGTTTGTATTTTTCATCTTCTCTTAATAGAATATTCGTTATTAACTATGGTCTGTGAATACATTTTTTTATTAAAATAAAATAGCCTCGTGGTCTTGATGTTATCTATCAAACTAAAAACAATAGGAATATGATATATGGGCTTTTATATAATAAAACAAAACCCCTAGTGGAAACTTTTTCATTTTAAAAAAATCAAATCATACCTTATTAAGTAATAATCAAATTATTATTATTTTTTATTTAAAAGATTTTGAATTAAAAAATCTTAAAATTTTCCTAATTAGGCAAAAAGAAACTATAAATTCGTTTTTAACTTAAAAGTGGGTACAAAATTAGATGTGTCAAAAATATGAAAAAAGAAAACTTTAAAAAGATGGGGGTAAATCTACAATAATATAGGGGTCAAAACCAAACTTTTAAGTATTAAATCCAAAAAGGTATTTTATTTTATGTTCAATTTAAAGAAATTAATGTGATTCCATTTGTTTGAATGCAGTAATAAAAATGTGTTAGATTGAAGCAACTAAGGATATATAGATTTTTCTATGAAGTAGATGGTACTGAGCTTTATGGACGAACTATGTTTCCACCTGTTGCTTTTGTTTTGTTTGAATTAGTGAACTTTGTGGTTGAAGTTTTGATTCACCTTTTGAGTGAGTAGTGTTGTATGATTATGTTTATGTAGTCATAAATCGGTTTGATTATTTTCTATATAAAAGATTTACTTCGGTTTTTATTTATGTTTGCAAAGGATATTGAAAGAAAACTATAATCTTGCAGAAAGAAGAAAGCAATTACCCTCAGTCTCTACAACTTTAGTTTTGTCTATTGGAATCGGTATAATCGAGGCTGCAACATTGTATTTTGGAGCTGCAACTTTTCTCACTCTAATGGCATATCTTTTTAAGAACCACTTAACAAAACACAAAAAACTATATCAACATACTACAGGTATTAGCACAACAACTTTTAATCACTAAGCCATCTAATAGTTTATTCAAATCTTAAAAAAAAAATACATTTTGGTTACATCATAAAAAATAAAAAAACCTCACAACAGCCAGAATTTTAAAATTTTATTAAAAAAAATCATAGTAAGTTTACGAGAATTCTAACAACATATACTTGAGCCATCTTAATCGTATATCTTGGTTTATAAAATTTCGTGTAAAAATTTATTGAAAATAAAGCCCTATATAACCACTAATTATTTTATCAAAAAAATAATTAAAACCCGAAATTAAAAATAATAACTTATTTAAAAGATTAGAAAAAAACCCCGCGCGTGCGCGGGCATTATATCTAGGAATATGATATATGGGCTTTTTAAAATTCGTATACACATAATAGAAACATGGATAAAACTGAAAATTTGTGGCCCTAAGTGAAAGGGGGCTCTGTGCCATTGCACGGGATGCACCTCATTTGAGCCGGCCTTGCATCTAGTATAACGTATCGAGTTACCATTTACCAAAGCATTTTTATTCACAAGAAAAATAAAAATAAACAGAGGATAGCTGGTTAGGGGATGTACAAAGATTATGCCAAGGCCTAACCTGACATTCTTCGAGTCCATAGGCTGGAAGCAGTCTTGCGACGTGGTCTGGATCTCTCTTTTTCTTGTATTTTGGAGAACTTAATTTGGTAACCGAGCGTATTTTTGGAGCCGGTTGGTCATTTTGGCTAGAATATTCAGAAACTGAGAGCTTGTTTATTTAAATTTTATATTAGGTCATATTTAATTAAGAGATAACTTAATGTAGACACAATTAATTTTATTACTAAATATTTTCAGTTATCTTTCTCTATTAAGTTACAAACAAACAGTTTTTATATGATTTAATAAATTCAGTTTTTCTTATATTAAGTCAATTAAGTCGAATTCAAACACTACCTGAATGTGGATAACTATATATATTCCAGGTTTCCAATAACACTTAATTAATCCTTTATGAAGAACGAAGGACCAACGTTGTCGAACTTCAACATTTCATGAGTCATATTTTAGGTTCATACGGATTTTGTTTGTCCTTTATATAATCAGAGTTAGACTACACTAATTATTGGCCCTTCTCATATGAGTCATATCCATTAATAATGTTAGAACATACAAAATCGACAACATGTTTAAAAATAATACTCAATCCGTCCCATATTTATTGTCTATATTTACATTTCGGATTGTCTCAAATTAATTTTTCACTATTAAAAATAGATAGGGAATTTAGTTTGAGTTTACCATATTACCCTCACTTAATGTTATTATTACAAACTTTAAAGAAGTTTTAAATTAATTAGTTAATGGTCCTGCAAAAAGTAAAGGGGAAAAAAAAAACTGTAATGATAATGTTTTTCTTAAACTGTATGTTTTTTTATCGGCCGATAATTAGTTTAGAACGGAGGGAGTACTACGTAATAACTGATACATCCTACGTTACGTGAATACATAACCAAACCCAAAAGGGTTATAGGTTAACGAAAAATGGTAGTACATGTTATTATCAACGAGAAGACGTATCATCAATTCGAAACAAAGGATATACATTGTAATAATCTTAAATATTATCTCTGGAAAAAATGTAACTTGGTGATTAGTTTGTTAAGCTACAATTGTGAAACATCTTAACATTAAACTTAAATAACATGACGGTTTCTTAAATGTGTTATAATTTATTAGTCTTCAAACAGAGATGGAACTTGTTAGGTCACCATAATTGATTTACGCAAGTATTGCTATGATAGAAATAAGAAAGAAAGAGAGACTTGATTGATTACACAAATATGAAAGATATAATGACAAATGTTTAGTACATAAATGAAATAACCAACACTCTCAAATGAGAGTATACAAGAGTATTTATAGGAGTAGCATATTAGGGCAACACCCTTATGGATAAAACTAGTACTCTTTCCAAGGCTCATGTGCTTACTACATAAGCCTTGGACTATAATAAACATATAAGCCTATTTTACTTAGCAACCTATTACAAAACTTAATGACCGACACTTAATATTATTTACACGTAATCCCAACAATCTCACCCTAAGGGTTGTGTTAATACAAATATCGTCTAAAAAACGTTATTTATATTTTACGATCTTTGCTATATTTTGTTAACAACAATTATAAACTTTATTTTAGTAAAACATAAATATAGTTAAGTCTTTTGCATATATAGTCACAAGTCTTTCTTAAACACATATTAAACATTACTTTGCTAGTATATACATTTTACAAGTATACTTTCATAAACATGATAATCTAAAATGAAAATGTATTTTTACATCATTTTATGCATCATCCTATTCTAAAATTGCATAGCTCTTTAGGATCTTTACAAATATATGGTGAATATCTTGTTTAGATTATCAATCTAGAATCCTTGAAAGATATGGTGTATATTTTGGTTAGATTTGATAAAAGATTGTGAAGATTTTTTGTTAGGTACCCGCGGAACAAAAAAAGTTACACGGACGGAACCCTTATTTTGGTTCCGTCCCATCCGTGGTTTGCTGAGTCTTTGTGCCTTTAAATAGCAAGCCACTCCATGTTGTTTGATTAGCACTTACATACATAAAACAACATACATTCTCTCATTCATCATTCTCTATATCTAACTCATTCTTATTTCATTTTAGTGAACTTCTTTGTAGCAAGAAGATCAAAGCATTACAAGCTTCAACAAAACGTTGCGAGGCTTGTTTGTTTGTCATTGTGTGAATTGTATTTATTCATACATCATTGTTTGTACCAAACCATCATAAACCTCTGATAGTGATCGGTTAGTATTTTAGTCCTCAAAATACATAGTGTGACGGGAGTGGTTGTACCCTTGTAAAAGAACTCAACATCTAGCTTTGTGTTGAAAATATTGTGTAAGCGATGTGTAAAGGTTTTCTCCGCCGGATAAAAGAGCTCGTTGACTAGTGAAGAAACACTCGAGTTGGATACTCGGGGAGTGGAGTAGGGCAAGGAAAAAGAGTCCTTGTAGACCGAACCACTATAAACACTTGTGTTGTGGTTTGATCATTTCTATTTTTCTTGCACTTTACTTATTACTATTTTGTTTGCATACATTAAGTCATTTCACACAAAAGATAACTAAGAAAAAGAAATTAAAAACGGTAAAACTATTCAACCCCCTTCTAGTTTTCCACAATTGGCATCAAGAGCTACGTTACTCAAGATTTTTAAAATTTATCGTATTTTAAAACTTGAAACGATCCATGAATTTTGAAAACTTTAAAAGAAGGGCAATCTATGCAAAGACCACAACTTTTTGAACCAAATGGATTTATTTATTGGAAAAGCCGTTCTGAAACATATGTGAAATCAAAAGATATAGATTTATGGTATATAATTATAGACGGTGATAATAAAGCTATTATAAAAGATATTGCAAGTGGTCGGGATGAGGATACTTAACTTACTCATCATAGTGATGCGCAAAAGAAATTAATTGCAAAAAATAATGAAGAAAAAATGATTCTTTACAATGCTCTAATTAAAAAGGAATTTGAAAGAGTCTTTATGTACAAAACCGCTAAAGAAATTTGGCAATCTTTAAGAATCACTCATCAAGGAAATTCACAAGTCAAAAATAACAAAATTGATCTTCTTGTTCGACAATAAGAACAATTTTGTATTCCTGAAGATGAAGTCATTGATAGTGCATTTGCTCGTTTTAATAATATTATTACTTCTCTCAAAGCACTTGATGAATCCTTTTGTAGTAAGAACTTTGCTAGGAAATTTCTTAGAGCATTTCATCCAAAATGGAGAGCAAAAGTGATGTCTATTGAAGAATCTAAAGATCTCTCAAAGCTAGCACTTGACGAGCTAATTGGAAACCTCAAAGTTCATGAAATGGTAATGGTAAATGACTCAGAGATCTTTAAAGGAAAAAAGGAAAAGATCAAGTCCATTGCCTTAAAAGCAAGAACGGAGTTAAGTGATGATGAAGAATCTAGCTCGAGAAGTGAAGATGAAGAATATGCCATGGCCGTAAGAGATTTCAAAAAGTTCTTTCGAAGACGAGGAAAGTTTGTAAGACAACCTAGAGATGACAAGAAACCTTTCCGAAAAGATAGAAATGATAAGAAAGGGAAGGTTGAAAGAAAATGCTTTAGATGTGGTGACACAAGCCATCTCATAGGAGATTGTCCAAAGCAACCTAAAAACAAAACTCAAAGAGCTTTTGTGAGTGGTGCTTGGAGTGAAAGCGAAGATGACAACGAATAATCAATGAATGACGAAATTGCTCTCATGGCTCAAGACTCAAGTGAGGTACATTCTGACTCATCTTACTCTTCTATTGATGATGATACATTACAAAAAGAATATAACAAACTGTGTGAACTTAGTTTAAAAATTATAAACAAAAACAAGTTTTTAAAAACTAAAAAGGAGTTTTTGAAAAATGAAGTTTATGAATTAAAAGAAAAAGCAAAACGTTTAGAAAAGAGTAAAGTCATTGATACGGTGTGTACATCATGTCAAGAGCTCAGACTTGAAATTGAAAGACTAAAATCACACAAAATGATCTCATCAAACAAAATTCTAAATTCAAAAGATTTGATAAGAGTATTTGTTGTGCGGATGAAATAATGAAAATCCAGAAATTACCATATGATAAAACTGGACTAGGATTTATGAAATTAGGAGATTTAAGTATTTTAAAGAAGCAAGCCAAAAAGGAGCAATAAACTGCTCCAACCACCTTAGGAAGTCACGGACCTGACAGAACCAAATCAAGGGTTCCGTCCGCTGAACTATTTGGTTCCGTGAGTTCCTCAGGTGAACAAAAAGATAGCAAATCGGCTCGTACTAAATTCGTTAGTCACAAAGAAATCTAAAGTTGTTACAAATGAAACTTAACAAACCAGCTGTTACATTAGGATTAGGACTTGCTAAAAATGAGAATAGATCCAAAACTACTCAACAGAGGTCTAAAACACCTATTCCTAAACGCCCCTTTCCAAAAAGTAACTACAATGCACAACCTAACTATCATCATAATGGTTGGAATCAAAACTTCCCTAGACATTATCAAGCTCCTAACTACATGCCATGGAACTCATATCCACTGTTTCCATACATGAATCAAGTTAATGGGATGTTTAACCAAAATGGACCCATGAGATATTGGGGACCAAATGCTTGAGTTTTTATATAACTTAGGTATGCTTGAAAGTCAGATTGGAACTGGATGAGTAGATAAAAGATAGCGGTTGTTCAAGGCATATGACGGAAAACAAGAGCCTCTTCTCAACCTACCAAGAATTATGATGGAGGTAATGTCACTTTTGGTAGCAAATTGAAAAGCAAAATCATCGGAAAAGGTACTAACTCTCTTGACTCTCTCTCTATTGGTAATGTTGCTCATGTTGATAATTTAGGATTCAACCTACTTAGTATTGGTTAACTATGCCGTAAAAAGTATAATGTTCTATTTAGTGAAAACGAAAGAAAAATACTAAGATATGGAATGACCATATGAACTATATAAAGGTAAAAAGCCTACGCTAGGATACTTTAAAGTGTTTGGAAGTAAATGTTTTATTTTAAACACTAATTACCTCACCAAATTTGACCCAAAGTCTTATGAAGGTATATTTCTTGGATATTCTCAAAATAGCAAAGCTTATACTGTTTTAAACAAAGAAACCTTGAGAGTCGAGGAATCATTGAATGTAACATTTGACGAAAGTTCACCTCCCTCTAAGACATCACCTTTTGTAGATTATGACTTAGTTGAAAGTCAACTTGTTGAAAATGAAAAGAATATAAATAATGACAAGGAAGATGAACTATTAAACAAAGAAATTGTCAATATCAAAGAACTTAAAGGTCATCAATTAGATAGTGTTATAGGAAAAATAAATGAAAGAATCTTAAGATCACAAGTCCAAATTTAAAGCAACTTCTTTTGTTTTGTATCAACGTTTGAACCCAAAAATATAATTGAAGCTATAAAAAATGAATCTTGGGTCATATCAATGCAAGAAGAATTAAATCAATTCGTTAGAAATGATGTTTGGACATTAGTTCCTCAACCAAAAAGTGAAACAATAATTGGAACAAAATGGGTCTTTCGAAATAAAATGGATGAAAATGGTGTAGTGTTTAGAAACAAAGCTAGGCTAGTAGCACACGGTTATAATCAACAAGAAGGCATTGACTACGATGAAACTTTTGCTCCGGTTGCTAAGCTCGAGTCTATTAGAATTTTACTTGCATATGCATGTGCACATGATTTCAAACTTTTTCAAATGGATGTCAGCATTTCTAAATGGATTTATAAATGAATAAGTATATGTCGCACAACCTCCGGGTTTCATCGATTTTGAAAAACCTAATCACGTCTATAAACTTAAAAAGGCTTTATACGGACTTAAGCAAGCACCAAAAGCATGGTATGATCGACTTAAAACATTCTTAGTTGAACATAAGTACACCATGAGTTTAGTAGACAACACTCTCTTCACCAAGAAAAAGGATTCACATATTATCATTGTTCAAATATATGTGGATGACATCATATTCAGATCAACTTGTCAAGAGCTATGTAATGATTTCTCAAAAATCATGCATGACGAGTTTAAAATGAGTATGATGGGTGAACCAAACTTTTTCTTAGGACTTCAAATCAAACAATTAGAAGATGAAATATTCTTTAACCAATCTAAATACATAAAAGACATGCTTAAGAAATTTGGTCTTGAAGACTCTAAACCCATTAAAACGCCTATGTCTTCGGAAACCAAACTCACCAAGGATGAAGAAGGTGAATCTGTAGATAACACTAAATGTAGAGGAATGATTGGCAGTCTACTCTATCTCACGGCTAGTAGACCCGACATTATGTTTAGTGTTTGTCTATATGCTCGCTTTCAAGAGGATCCTAAAACATCACATCATGAAGCCGTAAAATGAATTTTTAGATACATAAAAGGCACCACACACCCAGGATTATGGTATCCCAAAGGAACGGGAGTTGAAACCATAGTGTATGCCGACTCAGATTATGCTGGTGACTATGTTGATAAAAAAGTACAAGTGGTATTTGTACTTTTGTTGGACATTGTTTCACCTCATGGTTTTTAAAGAAACAAAATGCTCTTGCCATCTCAACAACCGAAGCCGAATATGTATCAGCAGGAAAAGCATGTCAACAAGCTCTATGGATGAAGCAAGCTCTTGTCGACTACGGAATTCAACTTAACAACATCTTTATCCTTTGTGACAACAAAGGAGCTATCGACCTCTGTAAAAATCCAGTTCAACATGCTCGAACTAAACATATTGAAATCCGTCATCATTTCCTGCGGGACAATGTTCAAAAAGGAAACATCTCAATCGAGAAAGTATCCTCAGAAGATAACATTGTTGATATTCTAACTAAACCTCTTAAACGAGAACCATTCAATCTCCTTAGACTTGGACTAGGACTAATGGAATCAAATTTGTAGTTTTATTCTTAGCTTAAATCTTCATTTGCTCAAAACGACAAAACTGACAAAAACATGTTCTGGTCCCAAGGAACCCTTCGATATAACGGACGGAACCCTGAATTTGGTTCCGTCCCATCCGTGGATTCCTAGGGCCAGAAATTAAATAACTTAAACAAACACTCCTTTACACATAACCAAAACACACAAACGACTCAAACTCATCCCATAACATATCACTCTCAAAATTAAGGCATCTTCTTCAACTAATCTCAGCTCAAATCAACATTGTAAGCTTTCTTACTACTTTTCGTCTCTCAATTCTGAGTCTAGGGCTTCTAATTTATGCACAAAACCAAACTTGGGGATTATGCATTTTCTTAGGTAGATCATGAAGTACATTTGTAAATTACATAACTAATCATGTTTCCCTTAGTTAGGAATTGCATCTTGTAAAACATTACCACGATTTGCTAAAAACCCCATGTCAAATTTTTGTAAAAAACTTCTCACAATTAGGACAAATAATTTTTCACATTGTTCATACAAATAAAAACGTAATGTTTAAAACATCACTTGCATAATGTCTCTTGAATGTTAAAGGAAGTACATAACTAATATGTATTTTCGAGTACATTCAATCGAAGCTACATTGAATTAGGAGTGTTTGGGTTATCTCTCGTTTTGTTACAAAATTGCTAAAGAAATTCTTTTTATGCATTAACAAGAGTCGAGATAACCGCACCTCCACATTGTCCTCACATAGGCACACACTAGTACATTATATCAAAATTCTCGTTAGTTTCAACTAAAGTGTGTAATTTTTTGTATCTAGGATCAATCATGCCTCCCGCAACTCACTATGACCACAAAGACACTTTTAACTACATTCCTAAACACCATAAGGCTAAGGGCCTTACTCCTGCACAAGTCAAAATCTTCAAAGCTCTAGAAAAACGTTACTTCCATGAGGGTAGAACCATTGACCCATCCTTTTTAGAAGGCACAAATATTCATCAAGAACTAGCAACCATTCACTTTGATGGTCTCTTAGAAATTAACGAACAAATTTGTCCTAGATTTGTCCTCGAATTCTATGCTAGCGTAATTCTCACAACTAATGATTATGGACTCATGTCAATTCAATTCAAAGTAAACCAAAATGAATTCAACATACCTCTCCATCAATTTGCGAAAGTCATTGGAATTCCATGTGAAGGTACATGCCTTTACTCGGATAAATGGTCTCTTTCAATCCTTGACTTAATCGTTGATCGTATGCTTCCATACGATACTCCTTTAGTTGCCTAAGAAATAATCTGAGAACATCTTTTCCTTCCAAGAACTTCAACCACCAGAACAATCCGTTCGGGTAATGAAATCGAACGAGATCCATTTGGCATGGAACTCAATGAACTCAAGCCTCAATTCAAAAAATGGGAAGAAGTCCTTAGGGAAAATGTCTTGTGTACCATAGGTAATCGTGATCACATCAATGCTTGTCTTTGTTACATGCTTTATAGTTTGTCAACCCGCCAACCTTTCAACTTAGCCTACTATGTTGCCAAAAGGATGGCCGACATACCCATTCTAGGAACCACCGCTCTTCCCTACAGGATGCTTCTCACCCGTCTCTATAGAGCCTTTGCACCCATTTCACCAAATGCTAAATGGTTTTGTCTTGACTACTCTCTTGTCAACCACATCATGGTTCCATTAAGTGATAAAAGAGTAGCAAATACTCAAGGGAAACGTCCTCATCATCGTCAGCAAATAGCTCCGAGGATGGACTTCCTAACTCAAAGCTTCCTCCTCTTGACTACTTCTGACAACTTTCGGCAATTGAGAACCAATCAAAAGAGTTCAAGCAAACAAGATGAATGTTCAAGTGCATTGGAAGGTTCTTAACCAAGATTAACAAGAAATTGGACAGACAATGAGAGGTTTTTATGAGTGTTTGGTACAATATCTCAAAAACAATGATGTTTGATATATTTGTCTACTTCTAGGATAATAACTTGATATTTGACGATTATGTGAACAAACCATGTCTTGCAGGTAGATAACATCTTGATGTTATCATTTTTCATTTTGTTTCACATTATTAGTGAAATTATTAGACCCTGCTTGATCTATACCCTTACATGTGTTAATACTTGTTTTATTGTTATTTTCTAATCACAACTAATTAATTACACATGTTTTAGGAAAAATTTCGAGATTTGAACGGGGTTCGGGGGGCCAAATTTTCCCTCTGTTAACTTTTTTGGCCTGGCGGATGGGACGGAACCAAAAATTTGGTTCCGTCTGTCCACAAATTTGGTACCGCCAAATTTCATATGACGGTTGGTTCCGCCCGTTCAATCGCTTTGGTTCCACCAACCAACAACTAAATTTTTTAAATTTTTGTTTAATCCCGCACTCTAGATCATTCATTTTTGTTACTAGGATACTTTTTACTGATATTCACTCATAATAGGATCAAATTATCTCACTTGAACCAATAGGATAACCATTTCCCACCAAAATTTGAAATTTCTCAAAAACACCTCAAAGAACCTTTCTCTATAAAGGAAGAAACCCTGAATTTGGTTCCTTGCAATCCGTGGGTGTCTGACATCAAAGATTTTGTAATGATTGAAACTCATTTACTGCATATCTTACTTGTGTCACTCAACACAACTCCATTGGATTGACTTAAGTTTATTGGACTTGTTCCTTAACACTTCAATATCATTAGGAAAGACCATTGTTGTATGGATTAACATCAAATCAAAACACATTTTTCCATGAATCTTGACTTCTATAAATTAGAACCTTTAGGATGATATTTCTTCACACCTTCACCACAACTTCTTTTGAATCTTAGCATTTCTTAAGCAAAGTCAATATGACTAAATCCACAAACTCATCTAGTTCTACTAGACCACCAAGAAGAACCACTAGAATTAGTGTTAAACCATGTTGCTTCGTAAACTTGAATTCTTCATCATCAGACTCTTCACCTCTTAACATCTCATCACCCATCCGAGATGAAAACATCTTGACTTAAAGTACTCCAACACCTCCACTAACATCATCTATCATTAT
Source organism: Artemisia tridentata subsp. tridentata (assembly GCA_021014915.2). Classification (NCBI taxonomy): domain Eukaryota; kingdom Viridiplantae; phylum Streptophyta; class Magnoliopsida; order Asterales; family Asteraceae; genus Artemisia; species Artemisia tridentata. Next base: position 166,456,938 of record CP139502.1, on the reverse strand, counting down.
CACTACTCCACCACCAACCAAAACCCTGCTCCATCACAACCACCAAAATCACCATCACCTCCCAAGTCTCCAAAAATTGAACCCATTGAACTTCTTTGTGGAAAACTAGAAGGGGGGGGGGGGTTGAATAGTTTTACGTCTTTTTAATTTTATTATGAAAACCTTTGTTTACTTTTTAAAACTTTGATTCGATCTTATGTGAATTCAACTCTTGAACAATATGAACAAAAATAAGTAAATGTAGATAAACAATGCAAGTAAAGTAAATAAAATGAAATGAAAGATAGAGATGGAAAGATCAAACCACAACACACAGATTTATAGTGGTTCGGCTACAAGGACACCTTCCTTGCCCTACTCCACTCCTCGAGTCACCTACTCGAGAGTTCACTTCACTATGTCAACAAACTCCCTTGTGGCGGAGAAACCTTACACACTTTTGCTTACACCAATTTAACGACACAAAGCTAGATGTCGAGTCCTAATCGTAGCTAGAACCAATCTCACAACTTCTACACAACTTCTTCACAACTTATTCACAACTTCTTCACGACGGCTTCACAACTTCTTCACAACTTCTTCACGGATACTTCACGACTTCTTCACTACGGCTTCACGACTTCTACACTACTTCTTTACAATGCCACTACTTACTTACACTTTGATCTACTTATTACAACTACACAACACCTTATCAAATACTTTACACAACTACAAAAAAAATATGAATTAAACTACAATACTTCTTCTCTAGTTGTTGAAGGAGTATTCTTCTTTTGCACTTTGATGGTAGAAGCTTGGATCACTTAGAAACCAATGCTTAAGAATATATGATCAAAGGATTTAGAAAGATATAAGAAGAGATTTAGAACAAAAGGTTTGGGGTGCAAAAGGTGAGGAAAAAGTCCAGGAATGAACCAGTATTTATAGGCAAAGCTGGGGAGCTGAGGAGCGGGGCGGTCCCCTTAAATAGGGGGCCGGTCCCCTTAATAATTAAGGGGGCCGTCCCTTATATCCGTTGCCCAGCTTTGTCTTTTTGTGGGGAAGGTTTTTCTGGGACATTTTTGTCATTTTTGGTTGAAAATTTGAATTCAAAAATTTATTATGGATTAAACATTTTCTTTTAATTTCCAAAAATGATTTTGTAAAAGATATATAATGTTTGTGTCATTTTATAAAAAATCTAGTGATTAAGAAAAAGTTCCTTTGATCATATAATGCATTAGGCATTTGTTTATTCATACCTTAAGTGATTAAGTTGTTAAAATAGATATTTACAACTAAATACTTGTTTACGTCATAATCTTTCGTTTAATGATTTTACATTTTGTGATTATCAAAACGTAGAGATATCGAAAAATATTGATAACGTGTTTAGGCATTATTTATATCAATAATCTCCCCCTTTTTGATGATTACAAAATCTAAACTCATTAAATTAAAAATTAATTTTTTTACAAGTATTTAGTGAGTTTATATCTACTTCTCCCCCTTTTTGTAGAATCAAAAAGGTTATGCCGACACATTTTAAACGTGAAATTTGTCGGAACGAGAACTCCCCCTTGATGTGTGCTCCCCCTCGTTTGAGGACATCAAGGAATTGAGATATGGAATACTTGCAAGAAAAATATTAGAAGCACAAGTATATATGTATAGAAAAAAAAAAGAGCAAGCATATAGAAGACAAACATTCATTTAAATAGAAATGTTGTGTAGAAAGACACAACCATACAAGAGTACATCATAATTAAATCCTACATCAACTAGCAAGTAATGCAACCAAGCATACTACATGATCATACAAAGAGTACATGAGCTTTCATAGGGCTTGCAAACAAAATGGTGGAAAAATTATTGTTGGATAAGCATTGCATATGCTTAATTTGGAGAAAATGAAGGAGGTGGTGGTGAAATAGGTGAAGATGGTGGAGGTGGTGGTGGAGGTGGATTGGTTAGCATGTGTTCAATACATGAAAACATGTATTGCATTTCATCTCTAAGACCAAAGATGATGGTTCGGTTGTGGATACAACAAAGACAAGTATCCCCATGGGCTTCAAGTAAACCCCAAGGTACGGGATTGACAAAGAATGGTGGTGTGATTGGTGAGGATGAGAAATGAGCATCAAGAGGCGTGATTGGTGAAAGGGAAATAGCAAGTTCGGTGGATGGATGTTCTTGAGTGGGAGGTGGTGGTGATGCTCTTGGTGGTGGTGACATTGTGGTGATGATAAGTGTGAGTTTATGTAATCATTGATGGATGAGGATGAAGGTATGGAAGAAGAGGATGTGCCATGAGTGGAAGGTGTTTTGGATGGTGCATTGGGTGCACTAGGAGATGAGCATTGAGGTGGTGGTGATGGAGTGGTGTTTTCTTCTTGAGTTAGATCAATGAAGAGTTGTTTAGGGGGTATGATGACAATCTTTTGTTTCTTTGAAGTCTTAGAGATGGAGGTTTTTGGTGATAACATGGTGGATTAGGATGGTGTTTGATGGAGGTGAAGAGTGATGAAATGAGGAGTTATCATTTGGAGGGAATTTATAATGTGAGAACATGGTTGGTTTAGGTAAGTTTTTGAAGTTTTGTAGTAATATTCCAAGATCAGTTGGGTTATTAAGAGAAATGGTAGCTGGGACTAGAGAAAGGGGGTCACAAGATGCAAAAGGAAACAGTAAAATTTACTGTCCAGATGGCCGGTCCCCTTAATTGTAGGCCGGCCCCCTTAAACATTAAGGGGACCGCCTAAGAAAATTAAGGGGGCCGCCCTTCTGGTGTTTTCCCAGGCGACCAAAAATCAAAAATTTCCAGAAAAAGGGTCAATTTTTAAGTGTGTATTTGCAGCAAGCTCTATTTGGAACATATACACTAAGAATGATCAAATAGTAACATAAACATATTAAATAATCATGCATACATGTAAACTATCATAAGCATATAATTAAGCAAGCATACTTATAACATGAATCTAGTAGCAAGGTCCTAACATGATAATGGTTAATATCCTAACATAATCCAAGATACAAGAAAATAATAAGAAAAATGTCAAGTATATCCGAATATATCAGATCAATAGCACTATACAAAAATTGTCTAATAACATCATTGTTCAAATAAGCCTACACCAACATTTCTATTTCTTCTTCTTCCCAAGTATTTTCCTAAAAGCTTTCCCGATAGACTTGAATCCACCTCGAACCTCCTGATGCATTTGTTGAGTAGTGTTGAGCAATGAGGTTTGTCGTTCAAAAAGGAGTTGATCGGTTTGTTGGGAAGGAAGAGGAACTTGATAGTCGGTATAATTTAGTTCCGAAAGATCATCAACGAAGGTTGTGGGAGATGGGGTACTAACACGTGAGGTGCCTTCCTCCTCATCATCATCTTCCCGATGAGATGTAGAACCACGAGGTGCGAAGAGCAAAGGGCAACGAGATTTACCCTTGTCACTTCGAGATCGGCGAGGTTGGTTAAGACCAAGAGGACGCAAGACGGGATGAACGAACTGATAGATATCACTCTCAAGATGTGGGTAATGTTCCATGACATGACGATAAAGTCGAGTGAGGAACATACCATAGGGAAGGTTGGCATTTGGAGTATTTTTGGCGGAGATGATACGATGGACAAAGAGATAAGCCAAATTGTATTGTTCTTCTACAACAACACAATACAACATATGAGCGATGCTAGCCGTGAGGTGATCACGGTGACCGCCGGTACCAAACGCATTCTCGCGAATGAGTTCCTCCCAACGCTTTATGTCGGGGCTTAGTTCTTTGAGAAGGATTTGATTTGCATGAATGTCGACATCTCTCGACTTGATTCTTCTGCTAGTCGTACCACGTTCTAGCTCAAGTAGTCGACGAATGTCGTCAGGAGTTGGGATCTCAGAATAGTACGGACCATCCTGAGGTCGATTTGTCTCAAGAGACGAAAGATCCCATTCATTTGAAAAGACGGCTTGACCATTGTAGGGAATTTGAAGGATTTGACCAAACTGAGCAAGAGTGAGAGTGATGAATTCGTTTTGGATCATGAAAGAGATGAGAATATAACCATAGTTATCGGTTTGCACCGTAACTTGGTTATAGAAGTCAAGAATGAAACGAGGAATGATGGGTTCATTTATTTTGAAAAGACAATCGAGGCGAACATTGGTGAACATTCGTTCGATATTGTCGGATTGATAAAAGGATTGATCGACAACTCTTCCCTCATGAATGTTTCTATTTTCAATGGGATGATAGAAACATGCAATGGCGGGAGATATGTCGGGAGTAGCGGAGACTTTTGGAATATATTGTTTGGTTTTGGAAACATCACCAACAGTGACTTTAGGCATTTTCACCTAAACAAGATAACAACAAGAAAATAAGAAAAAAAATAACATGCATATGTCGTATATGCTACTCATGTGGAACGTAAACATACTTCGACTTTAAAAATTTAATCCTAAGAAGTAGTTTACAATGTTCCTTGGTTTTAATTTTTAACTCGCTTAAAATGTATTTTATGATGTTAAGGAGTAGTTATAGAGATATTATGATAAAGAACCAAAAACATCCAAACGCTCCCTTATACATCATAAGCCACTTTGAAATGTGGCTAGACGAACATTAGATTGTATGTCTAGCTATTTCTTACGAGTATTTATGTTAAGTAACTTTTTGAAAAGATGAAAACGTAGATTTTGACTCAAAAATACCTTTTAATATGTTGTGCTAAACGCTCCCTTTACTAGAAAAATAACACCTAATATCTCAATATACATATGAATTATGTATCTTGATGACTCAAAATCACTAGTTGCGTGTTTATAAACTTGACAATTAGTTGTGAAATTTGTTTCGATTTAATTTTGACGATTTTATGACCCAATCCAAACACCCTCTTATGTTTAATAAAACCATTTTTCATGATTCGAAAAATATATTTTTAGGTTTAAAGAGTTGTGATAATAAAATGTGGTTAGTTTTAACAAGTGTTTATGGCATGATTCAACAATGAAAAAAAATTTGAATGAGAGTGTATGGTTTTTCAAAATTTTGACATGAGGGTTTTTGATTACTTAGTTTTTAGTGTTGATTAAGCATTCTAATCCTATGGGGAGCATTTGGTTATGAAAATCCTAGACTTAATTTCAATAACATTCGAATTTGAAAAATTTGAATAAAATACTTAATAATGATTAGACTCAAAATTGGATGAAATTAGACAAAATGTGAGTTGGAAAAATTACAATATATTTTGTTAATCGTGTTGTAAGCATTTGCCCTTTGCGAATTAAGCCCGAATTGGTGATTTTGTGATTGATTTTGGTGGTTTTGGGGTGATGTTTCTCGTTCACAGCAAGTTGAGGGAAGGATGGTTTGGAAAATGGAGTGTTTGGCAAAAGATTCAAGGAGGAAAACGTATTTGGGAGTATCAGATGGCCGGTCCCCTTAAACATTAAGGGGACCGCCCTCGTTAACAAGCCGGTCCCCTTAATCATTAAAGGGACCGCCCTCCAAAAATCAAAAATGTCGCGAAATAAGTTTCTGAAAGTAAAATATTCATATATATAGATAGATTTATCATATATCGAAAATACGTTGGAGTATATGCGCACGAGGAGGGAATACTTGACATGTTTGATTAACATTTCGTCAATTAAAAAATATCTTGACAATTTTGGATAAAATGATCAAGAATTCAAGTCGACAAAGAGTTTGAGGAATGAGAAGGAATGTGTGTGTATATATATATTATATATATATATATATATATATATATATATATGTAAATATATTATGTGTTAATGTGGACTTTTGAATGGTGTCGAGAGATGATGAGGTAATGACGGAGATAAATGCTAACGGCGATGGGAGTTTGTTTCATCCATAGTTTTCTTGCGCGAAGGTTCGAATTCTACTTCTATGTTGATCCACTCAACTCACTTCTCTTCATCACCATGAGTTTTGTGATAGTGGACATAGAAGATTTTCATGTTGAACGTTAGAGTCCAAGAGAGCCAAGGGGGAAGAAAAGGTTCGAGAACGAATGAGAGGATATATATATATATATATATATATATATATATATATATATATATATATAGACCACTCCTTACGTATATACATATGTATAGTAATATAGGTATATATATATATATATATATATATATATATATATATATATATATATATATATATATATATATATATATATATATATATATATTATATATATTTAGATTTATGTATAAAAGGATTACACACTAACAAACACATAAGTATTAACTGAACTAAGCATTTTAGACTAACGGGGGCATGCAATTAGCTAGTTCATCAATCTAAGCATATAATATAGTAGTGAGCATAAAAGAGAGGCGTACCTTTTAGTCTTCAATAAATAGTCTTCAAGCGCTTCAAAGTGTTTATATTGACTTATAGAAGCCAATCATAGATGAGATACCGAATTTCCCGATGATTTGACAATTTAGCCACTTGGTCCCTATTTTCTAATTGGTCCATAGTTGTTTGAACCAAACATGGTTTGCAATTGACTAGGATGCATATATGGTGGAAGTATTCCCCAAGGATTGAAACTTGGTGGATTTGAATAATTCCACATTGGGTGACTATTATTATGGAGGTTTTGTCTATTTTGGTCTCTTCTATGTTGAGGAGTTTTAGGCCGAGGGTGAGGACTAAGTGGTCTTCTAGGAGGAGGTGTTTTTGACCTTAATTTTGGTTTAGAATATCCTACTTCGGTTTTTGAAGATGGTTTGTAGAAAATATTTACTTCTTCATTACTAGCAATGGGTATTTTTCTATCTTTCATAAGTATGTATTTAGGTTTTGATTCTAAAGATTTTTGCTTACTAGATTCACATTCAAACTTAACATTTTTAGTTTCACTAGTCAAAGCCTCAGTTGAGTTAAATCCTAAGCCGGTTTTATCTCCTGATACTCTTTGAACACTTATTATTTTCTTAAGTGAATTACGACTATTTTCGAATTTGTCAAGTTTGCAAATTTCTTCCTTAAGTTTTTCGTTTTCATTTTTAATCTCTTGACATGTTTTACATTCTACAAAAACTTCTTTGCCTTTTTCTAAGTTGTGTAGTTTAGTTTTTAGTTCAAGTATTTCGATTTCTAATTGATTATTTATCCGTTTTAGTGATTTATTTTTAATCATAACTTTTTGAACTAATTTGCACAACCTATTATATTCGGTATCTAGGTCTTTTTCGTCTAATGATAAATTTTCATCACTAAAGTATTCGGTTTCGGAAAATACCTCATTTTATGTCTTTGCCATGAGACATTTTTCTTCCTTTGTGATTTCTTTCTCATCTTCATCACTATCACTCCATGCTCCTCCAACGAACTCCTTTTGATTTTGCTCCTTTGTCATGATTGGACATCTTCCGATGAGATGATTTGGATCACCGCATTTAAAGCACTTCCTCTCACTCTTGCTAGTTTTGTCATCTTTATTTCTTTGGAATGCCTTTCTTTCGTCATGTGGTTGTCTAACAAATCTTCCTCGTCTCTTGAAGAATTTCTTGAAGTCTCTTACGGCCATGGCATATTCTTCATCATCGCTTTCGGAGGTCGTACTATCTTCATTACCAGATTCCTTCCTAGCTTTCAAGGCGATTGACTTGCTTTGCTCCCTTTTCCCTTTGACCATTTCGAAGTCTTTCTTTATTATTACTTCATAGACTTTCAATTTCCCAATCAATTCGTCAAGTTGAAGTGTTGAAAAATTCTTTGATTCCTCAATTTCCGTAACTTTAGCTCGCCATTTTGGATGAAGAGTCCTAAGAAATTTCCTGACAAAATTCTTACTAGAAAAACTCTCATCAAGTGCTTTTAAACTTGTGATGATAGTGTTAAACCTAGCAAAAGCATTATCAATTGATTCCTCTTCCGGAATCGTAAATTGTTCATATTGTTGAACAAGAAGATCTATTTTATTATCTTTGACTTGACTATTACCTTGGTGAGTTATTAGTAAAGAGTTCCAAATTTCTTTTGTGATTTCACATATAAAGATTCTTTCGTATTCTTTACGTGGTAACACATTATAAATAACAATTTTTGCTTCATTATTTTTAGCAAGTTTTCTTTTTCAATCATCATTTTGTTTTTCAAAAGGTACTATTTCATCCTTTTTAGTTTTTGGATTATTTTGAATAGGTAAAAAATCACCATTAGTAATAACATGCCAAAGATCTAGATCTTTTGATTTCACATAAGTTTCGAATCGATTTTTCCAATAAAGAAATCCATCACTTTCAAATAGTGGTGGTCTTTGCATAGATTGCCCTTCTAAATATTTTTCGGATTTCATAGATTGTTTCAAGTTTTAAAATTCTATTTATTTTAAAAATATTGTTTGACCTGGCTCTTGATACCAATTGTGGAAAACTAGAAGGGGGGGGGGGTTTGAATAGTTATACGTCTTTTTAATTTTATTATGAAAACCTTTGTTTACTTTTTAAAACTTTGATTCGATCTTATGTGAATTCAACTCTTGAACAATATGAACAAAAATAAGTAAATATAGATAAACAATGCAAGTAAAGTAAATAAAATAAAATGAAAGATAGAGATAGAAAGATCAAACCACAACACTTAGATTTATAGTGGTTCGGCTACAAGGACACCTTCCTTGCCCTACTCCACTCCTCGAGTCACCTACTCGAGAGTTCACTTCACTATGTCAACAAACTCCCTTGTGGCGGAGAAACCTTACACACTTTTGTTTACACCAATTTAACGACACAAAGCTAAATGTCGAGTCCTAATCGTAGCTAGAACCAATCTCACAACTTCTACACAACTTCTTCACAACTTATTCACAACTTCTTCACGACGGCTTCAAAACTTCTTCACGACGGCTTCAAAACTTCTTCACAACTTCTTCACGGATACTTCACTACTTCTTCACTACGGCTTCACGACTTCTACACTACTTCTTTACAATGCCACTACTTACTTACACTTTGATCTACTTATTACAACTACACAACACCTTATCAAATACTTTACACAACTACAAAAACAATATGAATTAAACTACAATACTTCTTCTCTAGTTGTTGAAGGAGTATTCTTCTTTTGCACTTTGATGGTAGAAGCTTGGATCACTTAGAAACCAATGCTTAAGAATATATGATCAAAGGATTTAGAAAGATATAAGAAGAGATTTAGAACAGAAGGTTTGGGGTGCAAAAGGTGAGGAAAAAGTCCAGGAATGAACCAGTATTTATAGGCAAAGCTGGGGAGCTGAGGAGCGGGGCGGTCCCCTTAAATAGGGGGCCGGTCCCCTTAATAATTAAGGGGGGCGCCTAGTTAATTAAGGGGGCCGCCCCTTATATCCGTTGCCCAGCTTTGTCTTTTTGTGGGGAAGGTTTTTCTGGAACATTTTTGACATTTTTGGTTGAAAATTTGAATTCCAAAATTTATTATGGATTAAACATTTTCCTTTAATTTCCAAAAATGATTTTGTAAAAGATATAAAATGTTTGTCTCATTTTATCAAAAATCTAGTGATTAAGAAAAAGTTCATTTGATCATATAATGCATTAGGCATTTGTTTATTCATACCTTAAGTGATTAAGTTGTTAAAATAGATATTTACAACTAAATACTTGTTTACGTCATAATCTTTCGTTTAATGATTTTACATTTTGTGATTATCAAAACGTAGAGATATCGAAAAATATTGATAACGTGTTTAGGCATTATTTATATCAACATTCTTGCTACACCACCAACTTCTCCTCATCCATTTTTGGAGAACTTGGAAGACTTACCACCATGATCATCAAATCCACCACCTCTACCATCATTTGCATCAATCAAGCATATTGCTCGTGATCAACTACTGACATCTTTAATGCCTAATGAGCCTTTTCTTAGTGAACCATCTCAACCTCAACCTCTACTTTTTCACCCTATTTATAGGGACATCTATGGGACACTATATGGAGACCATGCTCCACCACCTCAACAACCTCAATCATTTTCCCCTACTCTTAGAGACATTGAGGAATCCATGTGGGTTGATCCCCCACAAACTCAAAGAGGAGACCAATGATCAACTTGATAACCTCTATGCCTTCTCCAATATGGTGGACTCTCACCTCCATGAAGCTATGTAACTTCAAACCACCTTGCTCTCTTCAATCATAGCTCCACCAAATCCTTGAGCGTCTTAACGCTCTCTCCCATCCTTCACCACAATAGAAGTTATTAGGATGGATATTTGTTGTTCCCTCAATACGCTTAGAAGTAACTATAGAGTTAATCTAATCGTGTTTATGACTGAGATTAATGTAATGATTAATTAACACAGATAAGTAAAACGTAAATATAAAAACACAAAGTTTTTCAACGTTTAAATTCTTATTAGAAATTAATAAAAGAATCTATTACCCAAGTGTTTTGCGGAACAAACACTTGGGATTGAATAGACAAGGTATGGTGTGTCTCCTATCTAAACTCAAGCTATGCTTGAGTGGTAACAATATTGACCCACTGAGCTATCTCAGGGATGTAGTTACTCTTTGTATGAGAAAAGTGGTTTTGTGAAAGTCTAAGCTTTTTAATGCACAAAACTTAACCCACTTTTCTCCATCTGTTGCTATTTATATACAAACATCAAAGAGTAATGAAGATTAAAATACAAAAGGAATACAAAGCGTGTCTGAGAACTACAACAGTATTTGTCATTTCCAAGAACCAATAGGAATGGGCCAAAAAGTCTTCGAGTGTCAGTTCTGACACTTCTTGACTTTTAGCTGCTTTAGGGAAGGTTTGTTTCTAGCCCGATAAGACTTATCCTTATCTCTTCAAACTCTTCCCGCTCAATCCCGCCTTTCTTTCAGGCTTCAGGTTCTTCAGTCTTCGCCTTTAGTCTTCAGTCTTTAATCACTTATTGTTGTTGAGGAGACTGGGGTTCAGTGAGTTCTTGTCCAACACTCACTGAACCCATTACCTTCTTCTTTGTCTCAAGTAACAATCAGGGAGTTCCGCCTCACTGAGTGGTGAGTCTTTCTTCTTAGACTCGTCCTGAGCATCTTGATGGTAACTCACTGAGTGACTGTTCACTTAGTGACTTAAGTGTGTTTTCGGTTGATTAACACTTAGCGTAATTTGTATTCAAATCATGTTTTTAGGATCCTTGGGTACTGACGGACCCAACAATCTCCCCCTATTTGGATATAAATTATGCCTAAGTATTTTGATCAGTTATGAGTGAGCTAATGACTTCTACTTATACTGAATATACTAGAAAGTTATTAAGGACACTGAAATAACAAAAACATGGGCCATTAATTTTATTAATATTATTACAAAGTCCTAATATCTAACATAATACTTAGGGTTCTCGTACTCAGCTTTCCAAGATACCCAAGAGTTCCAGTTTAGCATTCTTCGACACTAACACTTCATTGTCAGGTCCCTCTTTCATCATCCTGTCCAACAGCTTGACAAACTCTTCATTATCAGGACCCTTCACTTGATGTGCCATTAGCTTTTATGCTACGAGAGTTGTCGTTTCCACTAGCTTGATGTCACTGACTCTTTGAAATGCTGGTTGGTTGAACTCATCGACAAAGAATATGCTATACTCAGGCTCCTTGATGACCAGGTTGGGAACAAACTTAACTCCTGGAGGAGGAATCCTGTTGCAGTGAAGAGCAGCTATGAATTGTTCAGGCTCCTGACCCACAGCTTTTCTTTTCCTCCCGGTCTTCTGAGTAGGCTCAGGGATTGACAGTCCCTGAGAAGCAAGCGCTTTCTCATGATCTATTCCAAGACTCTTAGCCACTTTTTCAAGTTCCTCATATTTGGCGTTCAGTGTCTTGAGAAGGCATGTGTTGATATAAATAATGCCTAAAAACATTATTAATACTTCTTGATATCTCTATGTTTTGATAATCACAAAATGTAAACTCATTAAACATAAACTTATTAAATAAACAAGTATTTAGTTGTAAATATTCATTTCAACAACTGAATCACTTATGGTATGAATAAAAAAAAATGCTTAATGCATTATATGATTAAAGGAACATTATCTTAATCACTAGAATTTTTATAAAATGTCACAAACATTTTATATCTTTTAGAAAAATATTTTTGGTAATAAATAAAAAGGTTTATTCCATTATAAATTTATGAATTCAAATTTTTAACCAAAAATGCCAAAAATGTTTCAAAAAAACCTTCCCCACAAAAAGACAAAACTGGGCAACGGTACAGATGGGCGGCCCCCTTAAAAATACTATGCGGCCCCCTTAATTTTAAGGGGACCGCCCCCTATTTAAGGGGACCGCCCCTCTCCTCCAGTTGTCCAATTTTGCCTATAAATACTGGACTTTCCTTGGACTTTTTTCTCACCTTTTGCACCCCAAACCTTCTGTTTTAAATCTCTTCTTATCTCTCTAAATCCTTTCTAAATCCTTTGATCATATATTCTTAAGCATTGGTTTCCAAGTGATCCAAGCTTCCATCATCCAAGTGCAAAAGAAGAATACTTCTATCAAACAAGACTAGAAGTATTACAACTTAGTATCATCTTGTTACTTAAGTTGTTAGTTTAGTAAACTTTGTAAATCATTCATTCATTTGTACAAGTTGTGTATATTTGTTAGATAGGTGTGAGCATAGTTGGTTAGGCTAGATTAGTGTGTAAGTAGTGAAGTTGTGAAGAAGTTAAGGTGTGTAAGTAGTGAAGGCGTGAAGAAGTAGAAGAGTATATAAGTAGTGCTAGGTTGTGAAGAAGTTGTGAAGCCGTAGTGAAGTTGTGAAGAAGTTAAGGTGTGTAAGTAGTGAAGGCGTGAAGAAGTCGTGAAAAAGGTGTGAAGCCGTCGTAAAGAAGTTGTGAAGCCGGTGTGAAGAAGTTGTGAATAAGTTGTGAAGAAGTTGTGTAGAAGTTGTGAGATTGGTTCTAGCTACGATTAGAACTCGACATTTAGCTTTGTGTTGTTAAACCGGTGTAAGCGAAAGTTGTGTAAGGTTTTCTCCGACATAAGGGAGCTTGTTGACATAGTGAAGAAAACTCTCGAGTTAGGTGCTCGGGGAGTGGAGTAGGGCAAGGAAGGTGTCTTTGTAGCCGAACCACTATAAATCCTTTGTCTCGCGGTTAGATCTTTCTATCTTTATCTTTCATTTTATTTCATTACTTTACTTGCATTGCTAATTTAGATTTACTTATATTTGTTCATATTGTTCAAGAGTTGAGTTCACATAAATTCGAATCTAAGTTTTTAAAAGTAAACAAATTTTTCATAATAAAATTAAAAAGACGTAAAACTATTCAACCCCCCTTCTAGTTTTCCACAATTGGTATCAAGAGCCAGGTCAAACAAGATTTTTAAAATATATTGTATTTTAAAACTTGAATCGATCTATGGAATCGAAAAAATATTTAGAAGGGCAATCTATGCAAAGACCACCGCTATTTGAAAGTGATGGTTTTCTTTATTGGAAAAATAGATTCGAAACTTATGTGAAATCAAAAGATCTTGATCTTTGGCATGTTATTACCTATGGTGATTTTCCCCCTATTCAAAATAATCCTTTAACTAAAAGAGATGAAATTGTACCTTTTGAAAAACAAAATGATGATTTGAAAAAGAAACTAGCTAAAAATAATGAGACAAAAATGGTTATTTATAATGCGTTACCACGTAAAGAATACGAAAGGATCTTTATGTGTGAAACCACAAAAGAAATTTGGAACTCCTTACTAATAACTCACCAAGGTAATAGTCAAGTCAAAGATAATAAAATAGATCTTCTTGTTTAACAATATGAACAATTTACGATTCCGGAAGAGGAATCAATAGATAATGCTTTTGCTAGGTTTAACACTATCATCACAAGTTTAAAATCACTTGATGAGAGTTTTTCTAGTAAGAATTTTGTTAGGAAATTTCTTAGGGCTCTTCATCCAAAATGGCGGGCTAAAGTTACGGCGATTGAAGAATCGAAGAACTTGTCAACTCTTCTACTTGACGAGTTGATCGGCAACTTGAAAGTCTACGAACCAATAACAAAGAAAGACTCCAAGATGGTCAAAGGAAAAAGAGAGCAAAGCAAGTCAATTGCATTGAAAGCTAGGAAGGAATCTAGTGAAGAGGATAGCTCAACCTCCGAAAGTAATGACGAAGAATATGCAATGGCCGTAAGAGAGTTCAAGAAATTTCTAAAGAGACGATGATGATTCACAAGACAACCACGAGATGAAAGAAGATCGCTTCAAAGAAATAGGAATGATAACTACGGGAAAAGAAAGTGCTTTAGATGTGGAAGCCCAAACCATCTCATTGGCGAATGTCCAAAGCCACCGGGTCATGATTACCAAAGCGCCTTTGTTAGTGGAGCATGGAGTGATAGCGACAAAGACGAAGCGGACAAAGCAAACGACGAAAAATGTCTTATGGCAAAGACATCAAATGAGGTACTTTCTGAAACCAAATACTTTAGTAACAAAAATCAATCATTAGACAAAAAAGATCTAGGTAATGAAGATAATAGGTTATGCAAATTAGGTCAAAAAGTCATGGCTAAAAATAAATCACTAAAACATATTAATAATCGATTAGAAAATGAAGTACTCGAATTAAAAATTAAACTACAACATTTAGAAAAAGGAAAAGAAGTTTTTATAGAATGTAAAACATGTCTAGAGGTCAAAAATGAAAACGAAAAACTTAAAGATGAAATTTCCAAACTTGACAAGTTTAAAAATAGTAGTAACTCACTTAAGAAAATAATAAGTGTTCAAGGAACTTCGGGAGATAAAACCGGTCTAGGATTCAACTTAAATAATGTTTCAACTAGTGAAAATAAAAATATAAAGTTTGAATGTCAATCTAGTAAACAAAAACCATTAGAGTAAAAAACTAAGTATATACTTATAAAAGATAGAAAAATACCTATTGCGAGTGATGAGGAAGTAAAAAGTTTTTATAAACCATCATTAAAAGCCAAAACCGGATTTTCTAAACCGAAATTAAGATCTAAAACTCCACCTCCAAATAGACCAAATAATCCTCATCCTCGGTCTAAAACCCCTCAACCTAGAAGAAATCAAGGTAGACAAAACTTTCCTAATAATAATAATCACCCAATTTGGAATTATTCACTTCAACCAAGTTTCAACCCATGGGGAATACTTTCACCATACATGCAAATGCAAACCATGTTTGGTTCAAACAATTTTGGACAAATGGGACAATGGGGAGCAAGTGGCTAAATCGTCACTCATTGAATAATTCGAAAACTCATCTATGTTTGGCTTCCATAAGTCAATATGACACCTTGAAGCGTTTGAAGAAAAATCTACTGAAGACTAAAAGGTACGCTTTCCTTTTAAGTTTATTGTTACAATATATGCTTAGATTAATGACTAGTTATTTCATGCCTATTTAGCTCATAATGCCTAGTTATATATATACACATAATAGCTTATATGAATTTACTTATAACCTAGAATCACTAGTTCTTTTCCCTTTGGCCCTCTTGAGTTATAACATTTAAAATGGAAATCTTCTATGTCCACTATTAGAAAACTCATGGTGATGAAGTGAAATGAGTAAAGTGGATTAATCATTAAAATAGAATTAAGATTAGATTTCTCGCGTTAGAAAACTATGGATGAAACAAGCTCTCGTAGACTATGGCATTAAGTTAGATAAGTGTGCGACAACAAAGGAGCTATATAGATGTTAGGTTATACCCCATTCAACACTCTTGCATCAAATATACAGAATATCGTCATCGCTTCCTTATGACCATAGGATATGTAGAAGAGGGTAGCATGTGACAATAGCCTTAACCAATTCCCTTGAGCATGAGATCTTTAACAACCATTTTTTAAATCTAGGATTAATGATATTTGTTGTCAAAAATCTAGTATCTTTAAAAATATATATAAATTTCACATTTTGGAAAAATGATGCTTTAGATGACTATTTCACTTTTCTATTAACACGTTTTACTATCTCATTTTTTTCTTAATCTATGTCCATAGTTCTGTTTCAATCAAAGTCAAAGATTGGGATTTTTTTTACTCATTCTTCATAAACACATTTTGAAATAAAACCCAATCTATTTTATTCAAATAACTTTAACATCTACATAAAAACTCTCTTTCAAACATTGTTGAATAATGCTAAAAACATTTTTTTAAATAATGCATGGTGATCTCATATTTGTCATTTATAAGTGAACTAAGTCAAATCAAGCGGACCATGGTTTGTCTATTAAGATTTTGTTTGTAACAAGTCTAGAAGTCCATGCTATCTTAAGTTCCCATTTATTGCACATAGGCACACATTAGGATCCCTCAAATAGTTCATTAATTAGTGAAGTTTATTGTTTCATTAGGATCCCTCACATAGGCATATATAATTAAGAAAATACTTGGTGTAGTTTATTGTTTCCTAGTCCATATATATTACTTGCTTGATGAGTATGTTTACATGCTAGATGAAATTACTTGTTTGCTTAATCTCTTTAATTAACATGTTTTGCATAAATATCTATTACATGCTTAATTGCCTCAAAGAGTTGGACTTGCTTGAAACTAAACCCAAAAACACAACCCTTTCTACAATTTTCTTCCAAAAACCCATTTCCAGTAATCTGGAACCAATAGATGGGCGGCCCCCTTAAATCATAAGGCGGCCCCCTTAATTTTTAAGGGGACCGGCCCCTATTTAAGGGGACCGGACCATCTGATGGTCGAAGGTGCTGTTCCCTTTTTTATTTTTTTAGCCCATTTCATCCTACACTTCCCAAAATTCACAAACTTGTCTTATTCCAATCCATCCAACAAATTCTATCCATTCCTTAATCCCATCATCTCAACACTATAAACACTCTCATTCCTCATAATCTTCCATCATCTCATCATACCATCTCCCATCAAACCAAAGCCAAAAACCTCAAGGTTAGCAAGGATGACCGAAAAACCTGTTTGGAGAAGAAAACCTAACCCCCGAAACAAGTCCATCTCAACAAATGATGTGGCTAAACAAACAACACCTCCACCCACATTTGTTCCCAACTATACTCCCATCCTCAAGCTCATTCTTATGAACCCTTTCACAAACCTCATCATAATAACCAACCATCCATCTTTACTCTCAAAAATACACCTTCATCTCACCCAAATAATTCATATGAAGAGCATGATCAATCCCAAAACAATAATCCCAATCTCATTCACAACACCTCACATCTTATTCAACCTACCAATGCACCATCCAAAACACTCACCACTATTGGAATATCCCCTTCTTCCATATCTCCATCCTCATCCACTCATAATTACCCAAGCTCACAAATGTCTCCACCACCAAGAGTATCACCACCACCTCCTACCAACTCACATGTTACTCCTATGTTACATGTTTAAACATCCATCCCAGATAACAACCATACTCCACCATCATCACCTTTCTAAACCACCCTCCAAAATTTACCTTCCTAAACCACACCATTCTTACACTATAAATACCCTTCTCCATCATTAGTGCTCATTCATCCATCATAATAACTACACTCCACCATCATCATCTTCTTCCAAATACTTGAAGTTCATTGAAGAACTTAAAGAAGCCCATGAGCTTTGTGCTCTTCTTGCCTTACACCTTGCTCAACTGGATCAACTCCCTTCTAGCCCTCCTTCATCCCAAAATAACCTCAACCTCCACCTTCGTTCCAAACTACACATCTCAACCTTAAACCAACCTCATTGAAACCTTTCAAAACCCTCATCATATTGGTCAAACATCCAACTTTACTTCCAACTACACACCCCAATTTCATCCACTTCCACCAAATGACCAAATCCACATTCCCACAGAAAAGGAAAAGTTCCATGAAGATATAAACCAAATCCATGACCGTAGTGATCTCCTTGCTATGCACCTTGCAACAAGGGCCAACCTCCATCCTCCATCCTCCATCCTCACCCTACTCAAATTGCTTACCTCAACCCCACAACTTGAATCAAGTTGATAATCATGTCAACTATTGTCCTAGTTGTGTACTTCTCCAAAAACAAATCATTGCCTTAAATAAACATTTCACTTGTACTGAGTATCTTCTTACTAGATCTCATCCAACACCTCCACTAGCACAACACTCTAACCCTCATTCAACCGATTCCGCTCCAAACTCTCCACCTCCAAAAATATACCTCTATTAATCAAACATCCTTACCCTCACTCAACCAATTCCATCCCAAACACTCTACCACCAACCATCTAAGCATAACTATATGCTTATTTTCCAAGCTTTCATGTCGCAAGCAAGTCCGAAAGCTCTCTTTGGCAATTTAGGACCTTTTTCTTGTTATATGTTTCAAGTATACTAATGAATGTCTTGCTATGTGTTCTTAATATTTGTTTGCCATGATTGTTGTTTGCCATGATTGTTGTTTTTATATTCCATATTTTACTATGTATGCTTGTACTTCTAATATATTTTTTGCAAGCATTCCATATCTCGATTCTTTGATGCCCTCAAACGAGGGGGAGCACACATCAAGGGGGAGTTCTCGTTCCGACAATTTTTGTATCTAAAACTTGTCGGCATAACTTTTTTGATTCTACAAAAAGGGGGAGAAGTGAATATAAACTCACTAAATACTTGTTCAAAAATAAATTTTTGGATTTAATGAGTTTAAGTTTTGTAATCATAAAAAAGGGGGAGATTATTGATATAAATAATGCCTAAAAACATTATTAATACTTCTTGATATCTCTATGTTTTGATAATCACAAAATGTAAACTCATTAAACATAAACTTATTAAATAAACAAGTATTTAGTTGTAAATATTCATTTCAACAACTCAATCACTTAATTAAGGTATGAATAAACAAATGCATAATTGATGAACTCAAATAAGTACATTTTATTACTATCATTTATCCTATTAATTTGACTTGTTTTACTATATTATGTATGAGGATTGATACTTAATCGTTTACTTTTGTAATTCTCAGGTAAAAACAAGCATTTGGTGAGACTTAGCGATTATGGACTAATAATGGAGCAAAACGTGCATAAAGTGAAAGTCTACTGACATGGACAAGATCAAGTCAATTCTGCTCCAGATGCGCCGCATCTCACTCTCGAAATGCGCCGCATCTCTATCAAGATATCACCAGATACGATCCAAGATACAAGAGGACATGCGCCGCATCTAATCAAGAGTTACGCCGCATCTTCTGGTGGTGTACGAATATTCCTGAATATTATAATCTTGGACCCCACGCGAAGTTAAGTACATACGCCGCATCTACTTAGTAGATGCGCCGCATCTTCCCTCAGACAGAAACTATAAATACCCCGTAGACCAGACGAATTTAAGAGTTCGAAACCCTAAAACCGAAGTTCGGACAGCAGAGCAAAAGGACGAATTCAGTCAAGGAGGCAGCACAAGACACACCCAAATCGAAGATACAAGAGCTGTAAGAAGGTGCTGCATGTATTTAATTCATTAAGTAGTTTTGTTTTATTGTGTTAGCAAACTTTAATTCATCAGGATTGGTGGCTTGTGTAATGTGACAACGGAAAGATTGCACTCCCTTTAATACTTGCTTTCCCATCAATTAAAGTTTATATGTTGATGTCTTTGGTTACTACTTATTAGTGCATTGATAACCTCTGTGTTTATTAGTGGCTTGCGGGCATTTGACTACGGGACAAGATGTGGCTCCCACGGTTGTTTCTAAATTGATCACTTAGGAATAACTTTTGGACATAAGTAATCATTAAGGGTTTACTCGCCGATAAGAATAGGACCAACGAGAAAGGATTAACTACATACACTTCATATAAAGCTATCAATAAAACAAGTGACAATCTACTTAATCATAAGGACAGCCCTCTTATTGTCTCTAGTATCTATCTGTGTACGTGTGCTACTTGCTGATTCGTGCCTATTTGTTTATTTTATTATTTAATTGCAAACAAAACTGTGCCAGTCTCTCAGGCTGAAACCCCCTTGCGTTAGGATATTAAAATACTGATTAGATTAACGAGATAATACGTTCCACTCTTAGTGATCGACACTCTACTTACCATTATCTTCATACTGACCGGGTACACTGCTCGTTAAGTGTGTGTGTTATTGATAAGTCGGCTAAATATAAATTTAAAACTTGAGTAGGCATTAAAACTGCTAAACCGCAACGACACATCACGCGCATCAAGTTTTTGGCGCCGCTGCCGGGGAGTGAATTGTTATTATCTGTTAATTTGATTAGTATTTTAATTAGGTTTTTCTTTTTTAGATTAATTGCATCATTGTACTATTTTGCATATTTGTTGTATTGTGTGTTATTTGTTTTGTGTTATTTGTTTGCTATTTTTGTGTGTTTTATTTTTGTTTCGTGTGTTTTATTTGTTTTTTTTATTTTTCGTATTTTTCTGTTCTGCTATCGTTGTACTGTGCTAAATCGAACGATACGGCGCATCTGATCTCTCAGATACGGCGTATTGCGTTCAATTTTTTTAATACAACGCGTTTAATTAATTCGATACGACGCATCTTTTCCCCAAGATACGGCGTATCTGTTTTTAATAAGAAAATTTTTCTAAGCGATAAAGTAATACGACGCATCTTCTTTTGCAGATACGGCGTATCTGTTTTTAATAAAAATTTTTTCTAAAACATTAACGCCATACGACGCATCTTCTTTTGAAGATACGGCGTATCTATTATTTTAATTAAAAACAGTTTGCGAATTATTAAACAGATACGGCGTATCGATCTCTGTCGATACGGCGCATCTTACTGAATCAAAAATCTTTTATTTTTAAACGTAACGAAAATACGGCGCATTAACTTTCGTTAATACGACGCATTTAATTTTAATTAGATATATTGATTTTTGATAATTAAAATTGATACGGCGCATTCTAATTTCTAAAGCGGCGTATCTATTTTCTTAATAAAAGTTTGACTTATTTTTAACGTATTAAGATACGGCGTATCCCATTTATTGGATACGGCGCATCAACAGCAGATATCAGAAGCTTTTATTTTACTTTGATCGTTTCACCCTTCTTTTGCACGAGTAAGTTTTATTTCAGGAAGATGGACGATCCGGATATTACAATGGAAGAATATATCAGATTTGAAGAGGAAAGAGCCTTGAGCAATTATGGGATATACGATTGGGAGAGAGCAAGATATGGTGCACAAGTCATTGAAACGAAAGAAATCACTATGGAAGAATACTTGATTCTTGGACGAGAAAAGTTAAAGAAAGAAAGAAATAGGTTGCCGTTTCAACACACTTGGTGTATGTCAAATGATGATGAAGAAGATTCATATACCGTGAAACCAATTCCGGCAATTGTTATTGATAGTACTTTTTCCCCGGAGATTGAACAAGATGATGTGTATACGGAACCCTACGTTGAAGAATATTCTGCAATCGTATTACCACCATTAGACAATCCAACGGATGAAGATGAAAAGTATTCTAATTTTGATTTCGAACCAATTGACGCCATAGTTTATGATGACATACCTCAACCAGATTTTGACCCAACGAGGGATTTTGAAGAAATCTGGGATTACTTATTTAAGGATGAAATTCGGGACGATGCTAAAATAGAAAGACCACTAGTTGAAGATGGAGATTCACACGATGAATTGGAGTCACTTACAACACAAAGTGGTACAAATTTATTTAATATTATTAATCCCGTTACTAATAATCTTGCTAGTTTTCCTAAACAGGTTGCAAAACAAAAAGATGATGAGGTGAAATCTATTACACTACCTATTGAAGCACCTGTGATCAACCCGTATTTGGTGGAGCTCGAAGAAGAGTTTGGTGCTGAGCTCTTAAACACTGCAATGATTGATGAAGATGATGATTTAGACCCTATGAAGGTTGTAGAGGAACTCGAACTTTTACTTGCCAAAGACCCTTTCTCATCTTCTGCAGAAGTCAAGGGACGCCTTACTACCAACGAGACTAACCAAGAAGAAAGGAGACTCATTTTTCCTCAACATACTACTCTTTCAGATGTGATGGTCAAGTCATCCAATTTATCAACCAAACCGGGTAAGAGTAGAAAAGATGTACATATATTGCCAAGGTATGATTTTTATTTATTTCTTCCATCTTTACTAGCAAATTTACACTCTTTTCGTGTTTATTGCTACTATCACCCGCACTTGACCCCAAGTGGGGGGAAGAATACCCTATTACGCGGTAAATAAGGGTGGAGTCAGGCTCGTGACTCGAACAAAAACAAGCGCTTCGTGGGAGGCAACCCATGCTTATCTTTTATTTTATTTTCTGATTTTGTATTGAGTCAGTCAGGCCGCTGAGGATACGGCGCATCTCAATTCTGAGATGCGACGCATCTCCTGCAAATGGTCATATCTTATTTTATTTTTCTGCATTTTCTATTTTCGAATTTAAAACTTTTTATCAGTTTATTTTAATGCGGCGCATCCCTGGTTAAGGATGCGGCGCATCTTTATTCTGATCCGTATTATTCCAGGCTCGATACGGCGTATCTTCTTCAATAAGATACGGCGCATCGACTGACCTGATGATTTTCAGTTTTAATTTTTTAAGTTTTATTTTTATCTAACTACTAATGTATTATGCAAGTTGAACCTTTCTTATCTTAGGTGTGTTTTAAAGTGTTGGTGGTATTATAGTTTCCTAGATTTCCTGTGGATACATCAAGTATGAAGTTTTAACGTTCTAATCCACATGGAAGATGATTTTTGCTCTTATACTAATGGAGGATCATACCGAGCAAATCTCAGGGGAGTTTTTCTGTTCTAATTCTTTTATTTTCCAGTTTTTAACCTTTTATACAAACAACGAGGACGTTGTTTAACTTAAGTGGGGGGATTGGAGAATTAGAACACTTAACAATTACTTGTCCTACTTTTTCAAAAATTATGCTTAAAATGTGCTTAATATATCAAACTTAAAATTTTTTTTTTAGCATGTTTTTGTTTAAGATCTAAGTTACATAACTGCACACATGACATTATTTTCAAAAATTGTGATTTTTCAAAATTCACAAATCTATGAGTGTGCCGGTGACTTGTAAACTTTAGAACTTGGCTTGTATACTATTCGAGACCACCATAATGAGTATTATTTATATAATTGGAATGACTTGTCTAACTTGGTAAAATTCTAGGATTACACCAAATAGCCTTTATATGTTATGTGTTATTGACTAACTACACTGGTTAGTTAACCCCCGTATAAAACCTTTTGTTACTCTCATTTTTAGAGTAAGATACCCCTAGAAAAACACTCAGAGCCATTCCTTTCGTTTCTTACACCTATGTTTAAAATGTTTCGTTACACCTTAAACCTTAGCCTACCCTGTAGATTAGAATCCGTGGTTGGTTAATTGCTATAGGCAGAGTGTGTTTCCTTACATTACCTGTGTTCGCGTGCGTAATTCATTATCTATGGTTAGGTCGGGAAATTGCACAATGCAATTGGAGTGAAAGTAAATATTGTATATCTTTGAGTTTATTTTTCGTGTGTTTACTACTTTCACTATTACCGTTATTTCTGAAAGTATGAAAAGTATAAAAAAAATTATCCGGAAAGAAAGTTGTAGTGATGTGGTGAAATTTTACACATCTATGTTTATGTTTCAAGTTAAAAAAAAAAAAAAAAAAAAAAAAAAAAAAAAAAAAAAAAAAAAAAAAAAAAAAAATCGAAAAAAAAAATATAAGAAAAGAAAAAGAAAAAGAAAAAAGAGTTGGATGTTTATTTTAAGCCAACGATGTAGAGTTATGTAAGTGGTCGATATCACCACTATTTGTTGTATTATATCTATGGATTGAATGGGAATTGGCAGTTATGGGAATGCCAATTAAGGTTTATTCTTTGATTAAGATTTTGTTGAGTATAATTCGTGTCTACCTAAAGCGTGTTTTCAAGTGTTAAAGCGTGAGTTATTCAATGATATGAGTCTTATTCATGGGATGGTTGGGATAGTGATTAACCACACTTAGGATTTTAATTTATTTGTTTTGTTTTGTTTATTTTATTTTTACACCAATTTATATCCCAAATGTTATCCATACCCTGTATTGTTCTTTATCCAACCGAACCTTTGATTTATTGAGATTAGGGATTTGAGCAATCTTAAGTATCGTAGTCGTGGATTCGGCTATGTATTTATGATTTTGTCGCCCTTTTTGATATATTATTATTGGTGAAGTTTGGACCTATCTTTAGCCTATTCGAGTTAAGGATTTGAGCAATTGCAAGTATCGTGTTCGTGGATTCGATCATGTATTTGTGATTTTGTCGCCTTTTCTGGAATTTGAGATCGGTAGTGATTAAGAATAATTAACCCTTAAGCCTAAAAACCCTTTTTACCGCTTTAGACTTGTTATTCCTTAGCTTTAGTGGTGGAGATGTGTATACTTGCCAAGCTTATGATAGAATATTCGTCGCGACTGGACAGTTAAACGATTAGATTTGCTTTTATCGACTTATTTTATTTTACTTCTAATTCGTTAAGTGTTTAGTTGTGTGATTATGAAATAAACGAATACATGCTTAAATATAAAAATAAATCCTAATACATCTTTTAGGATACATTTTCATAAATGAAATTCTAAGGTTTACTTGGGGACAAGTAAAGTTCAAGTGGGGGGATATTTGATGAACTCAAATAAGTACATTTTATTACTATCATTTATCCTATTAATTTGACTTGTTTTACTATATTATGTATGAGGATTGATACTTAATCGTTTACTTTTGTAATTCTCAGGTAAAAACAAGCATTTGGTGAGACTTAGCGATTATGGACTAATAATGGAGCAAAACGTGCATAAAGTGAAAGTCTACTGACATGGACAAGATCAAGTCAATTCTGCTCCAGATGCGCCGCATCTCACTCTCGAAATGCGCCGCATCTCTATCAAGATATCACCAGATACGATCCAAGATACAAGAGGACATGCGCCGCATCTAATCAAGAGTTACGCCGCATCTTCTGGCGGTGTACGAATATTCCTGAATATTATAATCTTGGACCCCACGCGAAGTTAAGTACATACGCCGCATCTACTTAGTAGATGCGCCGCATCTTCCCTCAGACAGAAACTATAAATACCCCGTAGACCAGACGAATTTAAGAGTTCGAAACCCTAAAACCGAAGTTCGGACAGCAGAGCAAAAGGACGAATTCAGTCAAGGAGGCAGCACAAGACACACCCAAATCGAAGATACAAGAGCTGTAAGAAGGTGCTGCATGTATTTAATTCATTAAGTAGTTTTGTTTTATTGTGTTAGCAAACTTTAATTCATCAGGATTGGTGGCTTGTGTAATGTGACAACGGAAAGATTGCACTCCCTTTAATACTTGCTTTCCCATCAATTAAAGTTTATATGTTGATGTCTTTGGTTACTACTTATTAGTGCATTGATAACCTCTGTGTTTATTAGTGGCTTGCGGGCATTTGACTACGGGACAAGATGTGGCTCCCACGGTTGTTTCTAAATTGATCACTTAGGAATAACTTTTAGACATAAGTAATCATTAAGGGTTTACTCGCCGATAAGAATAGGACCAACGAGAAAGGATTAACTACATACACTTCATATAAAGCTATCAATAAAACAAGTGACAATCTACTTAATCATAAGGACAGCCCTCTTATTGTCTCTAGTATCTATCTGTGTACGTGTGTGCTACTTGCTGATTCGTGCCTATTTGTTTATTTTATTATTTAATTGCAAACAAAACTGTGCCAGTCTCTCAGGCTGAAACCCCCTTGCGTTAGGATATTAAAATACTGATTAGATTAACGAGATAATACGTTCCACTCTTAGTGATCGACACTCTACTTACCATTATCTTCATACTGACCGGGTACACTGCTCGTTAAGTGTGTGTGTTATTGATAAGTCGGCTAAATATAAATTTAAAACTTGAGTAGGCATTAAAACTGCTAAACCGCAACGACACATCACGCGCATCAATAATGCATTATATGATTAAAGGAACATTTTCTTAATCACTAGAATTTTTATAAAATGTCACAAACATTTTATATCTTTTAGAAAAACATTTTTGGTAATAAATAAAAATGTTTAATCCATTATAAATTTATGAATTCAAATTTTCAACCAAAAATGGCAAAAATGTTCCAGAAAAACCTTCCCCACAAAAAGACAAAACTGGGCAACGGTACAGATGGGCGACCCCCTTAAATATACTAGGCGGCCCCCTTAATTTTAAGGGGACCGCCCCGCTCCTCCAGCTGTCCAGTTTTGCTTATAAATACTGGACTTTTCCTGGACTTTTTTCTCACCTTTTGCACCCCAAACCTTCTGTTCTAAATCTCTTCTTATCTCTCTAAATCCTTTCTAAATCCTTTGATCATATATTATTAAGCATTGGTTTCCAAGTGATCCAAGCTTCCATCATCCAAATGCAAAAGAAGAATACTTCTATCAAACAAGACTAGAAGTATTACAACTTAGTATCATCTTGTTACTTAAGTTGTTAGTTTAGTAAACTTTGTAAATCATTCATTCATTTGTACAAGTTGTGTATATTTGTTAGATAGGTGTGAGCATAGTTGGTTAGGCTAGATTAGTGTGTAAGTAGTGAAGTTGTGAAGAAGTTAAGGTGTGTAAGTAGTGAAGGCGTGAAGAAGTAGAAGAGTATATAAGTAGTGCTTGGTTGTGAAGAAGTTGTGAAGCCGTAGTGAAGTTGTGAAGAAGTTAAGGTGTGTAAGTAGTGAAGGCGTGAAGAAGTCGTGAAGAAGGTGTGAAGCCGTCGTGAAGAAGTTGTGAAGCCGGTGTGAAGAAGTTGTGAAGAAGTTGTGTAGAAGTTGTGAGATTGGTTCTAGCTACGATTAGAACTCGACATTTAGCTTTGTGTCGTTAAACCGGTGTAAGCGAAAGTTGTGTAAGGTTTTCTCCGCCATAAGGGAGCTTGTTGACATAGTGAAGAAAACTCTCGAGTCAGGTGCTCGAGGAGTGGAGTAGGGCAAGGAAGGTGTCCTTGTAGTCGAACCACTATAAATCCTTTGTCTCGCGGTTAGATCTTTCCATCTTTATCTTTCAGTTTATTTCATTACTTTACTTGCATTGCTAATTTAGATTTACTTATATTTGTTCATATTGTTCAAGAGTTGAGTTCACATAAATTCGAATCTAAGTTTTTAAAAGTAAACAAAGTTTTCATAATAAAATTAAAAAGACGTAAAACTATTCAACCCCCCTTCTAGTTTTCCACAGCATGGATTGATCTTGCCATGCTTCTTCCTGAGGATGGGCATCATCATGTCCCATTCCCTTAACCCATATTCTGAGAATCTGAAGGGTTTATTAACTTCAGACTTTCTTGGTCCCCTGTGATTGTGCCATCTCCTTTGGTCTTTGTCATATGCCACATATACCTCTCATAGGTTTTGTTCCTCTTTTCTTCTCTGAGCTTTGCCTGCTCATTAGCTTCCTTAATGATGTCAGCCTGAAGCTTGAGGAATTCTTCCCCCTTGATGTCCTTGTCAGTCTCCTTAATTACCTCCTTGGCAACCTCATAGATTATTGGTCTATTGAGTTGCTCAGCTTTTTCTTTGGCTCTCCTTAAGTCCTGTTCGTACAAGACTACTGCCACTTCCACTGGAGTACCAAAGAATGTCTTTCCTCCATCCAATTCAACCGTAAATGGTGCATCAGGGTCTGGACGCACTTCAGTTGATGTTGGAACCAATTGTGTTTGAGGAGGATCTTCAGTCACCATGATTCCTTTCCCTTTGTCAGTAGGAGGAGGTTGATTGGTGGAGGTCTCAGGGATTTCTGTTGCTACTGCTTCAATTTGTTCAGGGTTTGTAGCAACAATAAGTGCAGAAGACTGAGGTTGAGTGTAACACCCCGACCCGACAAGGGTAAAGATGTCACAAGTACATGGTTTCACATCAGATCATACATAACATCCATAATTAAACAGCGGAAACACAATGTAACATGAGATTGAAAATACATGAAATACAAAAACATAATACAAATGAAGAATAATCCAACAAAAACAAAGCTTCACTCGTGAACACTCTTTCCAAATCCATAACCCAGCTCCTAGCTTAATACCTGCCGCGGGAAAAGAAACGCGGCTGAGCTACACGAGCTCAGTGAACAGATATAACGGTAACAAATAATAATCATGAAATAGGGAAACACGAAAGAAACCATACGTGATATAATGATGAGATAAATAAAGGCAGAACAGTTCATGATATAAAGATGAAGTAAAATAAATGAAAGAAACAAAACGTGACATAGTAGCAGATAAGAAAAGATAGGAAGGTCATACAGAGATATTAGAAGGTATAGAAAAGTACATGAATAAGCATGTAGAGATATCAGGAGTATAGAGTTGTACCATGAATACGGATGAGTAGAATGAAAGTCCCAACTAGCCCAAATATAACCAACCCAGTACAGAATAAGTCCAAGGTTCCATAAAGCCCAACATGCCCAAGCCCAGTCCAGAATCCCATGAGGCCCAACATACCATGCCCATACAGAAATAAGTCCAGAAACATATCATGGGTGTCATGAGGGTAAGGGTCAGAAGTCCATGAGGTCTAGTGATACAGAAATCCTCTACGAGCCCAGAAACATGAACATGAAATCATAATCATACCGCCATGCAGAGAGATGTTCCTCTCACTAATCCCAGAAATCATGAATGGAGTAGCTAGCTCCCAGAGTGTGAAAGACGTGTATCGCACACACCATCAGTCACCATGAATAACATAACATAACTTGACATACTTGTACATGAACAAATCTAGGATGCATCCATACGCCCCAGGTGGCCATAATCTGCCTCTACGTAAACATGACATGCAGGGACGGGACAGGTCATCACTCTCCTGCCCTAGAGTCATGCCATCGGTGCATCGACTGACATGGACATGAAACCCTCATGCCTAGTGAGTGGCTCGTAGTATCAAACTGTGGGTCAAGGTCAAGTATCATGAATCATATTTTAAGTTTACTTGCATAGGTCATTATCTTGTTTCATAAGTTCATAATCATGGTTCATAATCATGGTTCATAAGCATGGTTCATAAGCATGGTTCATAAGCAAAGGTTCATGGTCAAGGGTTCATAATTAAAGGTTCATGAATGAAAGGTTCATAATCATAAAAGGTCCAATATCATGATGGTTCAAAAGATCGGAGTTCATGAATGAAGGAAACATAGAAACACTAATATGAATCATAATAAGAGAACGAAGGCCTCTTAATAAAGAAGCAGAATATCTGTACCTTAGTGATCAAGTAAGCAAATGAAATGGCAGACACGGATAAAACTTCTCCTCCTTGACACCTAGAGGAGTAGAGACAGAATTACTAAGGATCCCATGTTCATATTAAGTACTTTTTATTTTAGCTTTTAGATTCATCAAGTTACTCTTTTAGTCCTTTAGGTTCATAATTTACACTTTATACCCTTTAGTTTCAAAAGTTACACTTAAGACCCTTAATTTATCAAAGTTTCACAATGGTCACTCATTTTATCATATTATAAGAATGTATCCTCAATTTTACAGAATTTACACAATAGGTCCCTCTAGTTTACAAAGTTACATATTTAGTCCTTTAATTTATAATTTCAACTTTATATTATTAATAATTACATATTAACCCATTAAATCACCAAATTTACACGTAACCCCATGAATAGATTAAATTACTCAAAACAGCCCCAAGTTTCAGAAATTACAAGTTTAGTCCCTCTATTTAATAATTTTATAATTCGAGCCATAATAAAACCCTAAAAACATTTTAACCCTCTAAAATACAAAAATGACATTAGACCCCTTCCTTTTATATTTTTCCCAGCAAGTACATGATCTAAATTAAGTTTTAAAACTGACCCACAAGTTTTAGAAATTACAAAACACACCCTTAACTTATTATTTCCAAATCGTTACACATAAAATCTTGTCTAAATCGAACCCTATTAATCCAAATCATTATACCATCATTCTATCATCATTATACCATGTTAATTTCCAGGTTTCATTACCTCAAAACCCTAGCTCGATCGGTTTGATAATTTTCCCAAAATTTTTCTTTTATTCTTTTTAATTTCTTTAAAATCGGTAAAACTAAATAAATCAAGAATAATTATTTTAGGCCTTAACAATTCGAAATATAATTTTTCCCAGATTAGTATGATCATATGGAGTCCAAATAAAATAAATATGAAGCCTCAAAAATTCGAATTGAATTATTTAGGGTTTATACACGTTTTTAAGATTTAATTCACAAATAATTGTTAGATCATGCATGGATCGACTTTTACATTTTATTTGGTGTTCATAACATATATAGGGTCTGAGAAAAATACCAAATCAAGATTCGAACGTGTAGAACGAGACGCACGATTTAATATGTACGCGAATAGCCAAAATGCACCATAAATCACCACGACTTCAAAAACGATCTAAAAATCATGAAACCAATTTTCACAGGTCACATATGATGTGAGGAACACCATAAAAATAAGAAACGAATTTTCCAAGATCGAATGAATCAAAAATGGAATTATTACCTTTCGGGTTGAATTAAACAAGAATTTTCGAAAACCTTTGAATCCGGCCACCACAATTCGAAGTATTATTTTTCTAGGACTCCTTGGATGATGATTTAACACAGAAAAATAGCTTGGGAATTTTAGAGTGTCGATTGGAGGCAAAAGGGATTTATTTGTGTGTTTTTATTTCACTCGGTAATTAGGGTTTGATAAGAAAAAATGTGGTGATTGGATTTTAATAATGAGGACCAGTCAAAAGGGAGGTTACATGGCCTAAATTTCGGGATTATTGATTAGGAGCATTAATGCTTTGATTATCCCCTTAAATTGTACTTAATTTTCCTTTAATTACTATAATTAAATCATAGATTTTGAATTTAAATTAATTTAGGCGCCCAAGGGCATTTTGGTAATTTTCATGGCTTGAATAAATGTTAAATGAAGTTGTTAAAATTATTTGGGACCATAACTTATGCATTGCCAGAAGTTTGGAAATTATTTGGTGCTTTACGTATGTTTTATTTAAGTTTTAAATTCTCAGGGGCAATTTGGTCATTTTACATGTTATAGAATTTCAGGTATTACATTGAGGAGTTGGATCATCAAGTTTTTCTCCCTCAACAGATGCAGGAACTTCAGTGTATATACTTGTTGACTGAGGAGTTGGGGTAACCTGAGAGGTCTGAAGAATAGAGAGGATACTGGAGACCATTTTCTTCATTTCAAAGGTCTCATTCTTCAGTGTGGTTATTTCGGAAGCCATTGCATTCTAAGTGGAGGTGAGTTCAGTGACCTTGGTGGTGTAGTGGTTGATCAGCTCATTATGTTTTGTTGAGAGCTGATCAAAGGCTGAGGATATTTTGTTCAGGTGCTCCTTGGAATCAGTGACTGACTGATGAAGAGAATCTTGCTGAGATCTGATGGTTTTGAGATCCACCCCCTGAAGAAGCTTTAGAAGCTCAGTGATGTTGGTGGAGGTGGTGGTCTGAGTATCCATGTACTCCTTCAGCTTTGTGAGAAAAGTGGGATCATCTCCTAGTTCTTCCTGAATAAGATCAAGAGCCTTCATGATTTTTGTGAGCTGCTTGTCTTGTTCAGTGCCCATACAATCTAGAGACTCCCTCAGGTCACCGAGTTGTTTGTCAGTGAGTTTGGCGACCTGAAGCACTTTACCCTGTGTCTCTTCAACAGTAGCCCTGAAGTCAGCATATGAGACTGCTGCTTCAGTATGCTGGTTCCATTTTTCTTCAGTAAGCTCATTGAAGAGAGCTTGGTTGGATTTTCAAAGAAACTTAACCAGCTGTCTTTCAGTAAGGGGAAGAACATTGTCATATTAATGCAACCACTGAGGAGTAGCGGGAGCAGAAGAAGCACCTGATGATGATGATGTTGTTGGGTTGGTAAGGGTGAGGGGTTGTTGATCCTCTGGAGGAGGAGATAATTGTTGTTGTTCAGAGTGCTGGGGATAGTTGTATGTTTCAGTCTCCATTTCCTCCTCAGCACCCAAAACGTCTTCATCGCCAAATTCTACCATTTCCTCCTCTGACCCATCATCTACCAGTCTTTCAAGATCTGCCAGATTAGGAACCCTACGGGAATCCGGCTCCCCCTCAGAAGAGGGCTCACCTTTGCTGTTGCCAGGTTCTGACCCCTTTAAGTGCACTGAGTGGGTTTGCTCAGCCTGGACCTTGGAGTCAGTTCCTGAGTGACTAGATCCACCATGAGGGGTTTTGGGTTCCGTATCAGCGGGTGGTTTTAATCCCTCTGAGTCTTTGTCCCCCTGAGTGCCTTCAAGGACTGGCGGGTGTTCTCCAGTACTATCATGAGGCACTGATTGTGATTGTTGGTGGACCCCCTTCCCATCAGGGTTGTACTGCCCTTCTGAGGATTTGGGGTCCTTTACTCCCTGAGATCCTGATCGTGATTATAAGCAGGATGTGATTGGGTGTGAGTCCCCTTCTCAGTAGAGTAGTGCTGCTCTACCGAGGATTCAGGACCCTGTACTCCCTCAGGCAAAGGTTGGGATTGACTATTGCCTTCATCGGGATGTGAGAGGGTGAAGGTTCCTGACCCCACTGACTTGTGTATGTCAGTAGAGCCATGAGGAAGGGTTTTGCCCGAGGACACTGAGGATGATTTCTTAGTACCATCCGTTGGCGTTTGTTTTAAGGTCAAGAGGGTCTCAATGTTGGGTGTCTCTGAGGTCTTGGCCATTGTTTGCCCTTCTTTGGGCTCTGAGGCAGAAGTCTCATGGACGAGTGATTTGGGTTTAACCACCTTCTTGGACCCTGCCTTCTTTTTCTTCTTCTCCTGCTTTTTAGGAGAAGGAATAGGTGAGACAACATTTGCTCCTTGAATAACCAACAACATGTATGTGGTCAGGGAGACTGGTTGTACCTCAGTGAGGTCTCTGGAATAGTTGGCTTTATGAAGGATGTCAGGTTTAGATCCCTCAACGTTAGGCCTAACATACTCAGAGCCTAGTAAGGCCTGAAGCGTACAGGAAATGAATCTAGGGTAAGAAAAGTTTTTTTGCCTAGATTTTCCTGAGAGCTTGGCTACGAGGTCACGAAAGATTATTCCTCTAATGTCTATCTTTTTACACTCCAGGAGACTGAATACCATCAATTGTTGTGATGCATTCAATTGCTCCATGGAGGATTTATTGCCTCCAAGGACCTAAATGACAAAAGTCATCAGGATCCTCCAGGCAGGTGGGAACCAGGTCTTGATGATTGGCGCTTTGGCCAAGAGGGTTCCTGGGGCCACATCAGGTTGTTTTGGGTCATGTGGCCCAAGTAAAAGCAATTCGGCCTTTACTTCTTGGTCAGTGGGCTGAGGTTCAAAGTTCTTAGCGAAATCAAGGCCTGTGGCCTTGATGAAGGTTTGGTAATCAAGGGAGATGGTCCTTCTCCCATTCATCACTGAGAAAGTGATTATCGAGTCTTTGGTGTCCTCAGGGCTCGTTGCCACTGCAGTACACCAGAATTCCCTTAGATAGTCATGATATTTAATTGAGGGGGTTTTTGTGAACGCCGTAGCAAGAAAGCAGTTTTAAAGGTATTTAACCACATTCTTGTACGCCCAAAATTGTTCGGGGTAGGCAAAATTTACTACAACGTTATTTTTGGTCATGTCTACGCCCTCCATTGTGAATTCCACATTTGGGGCGTAGGTTATAGCCTTAGAAGTAGCCATTTTTGTTAGGAGGTCTTGGGTTTGCAAGAACAAAATGGTATGATTTTCTAAAGATGGTAAACACACACACAAAAGTTTTTGGAAGAAAAAAGGGCAAGAATTTTCTTAAGATTTTCTAAAAAACGTGTGTGGGTTTAATTTGTGAGGGGGTATTTATAAGGAAGTGAAGAGGAGGGGTGTTTTGGGCATTAAGCGGTTTATTTTCTCAAAATATATTTTTTGAAAACCGTTTTGTATAAAACGTTTGGGATCCGCATTTAATGCGCAACCACTCCACTTTCCCGGTTTTGCGCAACAGTCGAGGTGAACAGTTGTGCCGTCCGCAAAAAGTGTGATTTGCAGAGATTTCTTCATCACATATTTTTTATGTGAGAGAAGAGGCATTGAATGCCAAGTGGGTAAGTGGGGGCCCAGAGGTGGATGCCAGAAGGCGAAAAAACAAATATTCTTATATTAAATAAGAATTCAGTTACCAACCTCGGACATTTACTAACTAAATACTTAGAGCATTTAAGTTAGCATTGAATGTCATTTTGAGGGCCCTGAATGAATTTTCATTCAGTGAGGGGTTCAGGGAAGGTGATTCAGTGATTATATTCACTGAGGAACACATTGGGTCAGGGACCTGAGGTTTTCAGAATTTACACTTTGTTGGATGGATTCAATCAGTGGACCGATTCTCAATATCCAACATTCCTAATTCAATTTTCAGTCTTGTGAAAGTTGGTTCATCCAAAGGTTTGGTGAATATATCAGCTAGCTGATATTTAGTAGGAAAGAAGTGTAATTCAATGTCACCATTCATGACATGGTCCCTGATGAAGTGATATCTAATATCAATGTGTTTTGTTCTCTGATGAAGAACAGGGTTGTTAGAGATGGCAATTGCACTTGTGTTATCACAAAAGATGGGAACTATCTTATATTGGATTCCATAGTCACTAAGCTGACTTTTCATCCTAAGTACATTTGTACAACAACTGGCTGCAGCAACAAATTCAGCTTCAGCTGAGGACATGGCAACTGATTGTTGCTTCTTAGCACTCCAACAGCCTGAGGTGCTTTTTCTGTCCATGTTGCATCCAACATAGTCAGAGTCTGAGTATCCTTTGAGATCCAAGCCTGAACATTTTGGATAGTATAATCTAAGGTTTGGAGTAACTTTCAGGTACCTGAGTATCCTTTTCACAGCTGTGAGATGAGATTCTCTTGGGTCAGATTGATATCTGGCACACAAACAGACTGAGAATTGGATGTCAGGCCTTGATGCAAGTAGATACATCAGCGACCCAATCATTCCTCTGAAAAGAGTTTGATTCACTGGTTTTCCAGTAAGGTCAGGACCAAGGTTGTTTGGGGAAACCATGGGAGTTTTGACTGAGGCACAGTCACTGAGCTCATACTTCTTTAGCAGGCTTCTGACATACTTCTCTTGACTGATAGAGGTTCCTTTATCAGTCTGCATGATTTGCAGTCCAAGGAAGTAAGTTAGTTCTCCCATCATGCTCATTTCAAATTTCTTTGCCATCAGTTTTTCAAACTGTTTGCAAAGTTTATAACTTGTTGAGCCAAAGATGATGTCATCAACATATACTTGAACAAGTATGACATCATTATTTGTCCTGTAGATAAACAATGTGTTGTCTATCTTGCCTCTGAAAAATTTGTTTTGGATCAGGAAGGCTGAGAGAGTTTCATACCATGCCCTGGGTGCTTGTTTCAGTCCATAAAGGGCTTTTTTAAGCTTGCAGACATAGTCAGGAAACTCACTACTTTCAAATCAAAGAGGTTGCTGAACATAAACTTCTTCTTTCAGAGAGCCATTTAAGAATGCACTTTTTACATCCATTTGGTACACTTTGAAGTTCATGTAGGTTGCAAATGCAAGGAAGGTCCTGATGGCTTCCATCCTTGCCACTGGTGCAAATGTTTCTTCATAGTCAATGCCTTCTTGTTGATTATAGCCTTTGGCTACAAGTCTGGCCTTGTTTTTAATGACTATGCCATTTTCATCAGATTTATTTTTGAACACCTATTTCATGCCAATGACTGCAACATCTTCAGGACATTTGACCAAGGTCATTACCTTGTTTCCGTCAAATTGTTCCAGTTCATCATGCATGGCCTGAACCCAACTTGGATGTGTAAGTGCTTCTTTGACACTTTTGGGTTCAATTGTGGAGATGAAATCTACAAATAGGCATTCATTGGCAGAGGCTGCTCTTAATTGTGCAGCCATGCTTCTAGTGAGCATGCCTTCAGTAGGCTCTCCAATTATATTGACAAGTTCTATATCCTGAGACCTAGTCCAACTGTCCTGAGGTCTTGGAAACTGATTAGAACTTGAGGAGGCCTGATTTGTGGGGTCTGGTGTAGACACATGATGATTTTCAGCATCTTGAGTGTCTGACTGGGTTGATTGATCACTGAGATTGTTTGGCTCCTGAGCACTATGTTTAGACTGATGGATTGTATCAGTACTTCTTTGTGCTTCAACAAATTCAGTGATGGTTGGGTAAGGAAGGTTGTGAGGGATGATGTAGTAGGAGATGTCAGCATTTGTTTGATACTGAGTTGAAGGATCATTATCAGGATGATGTTCATCAGGAGAGTATCTTGATGAATCATCAATTCCTATTTCTTCCACTGAGGTGTTAGAGACACTGCTTGCATCAGTGCTCTCATCAAAGGTAACACGGAATGTTTCCTCAGTTTGCTGTCTCCTAGTGTTGAACACCCTGAAGGCCTTTGAGACAAGTGAGTATCCTAGGAAGTATCCATCATCAGCTTTGGCATCAAATTTCCCTAAGTGATCCTTGTGATTATGAATGAACACAGGGCACCCAAAGACATGAAAGTAGCTGATGTCAGGGATCCTTCCCTTGAATAACTCATAAGGGGTTTTGCTATGTCTCTTGACAATGATGGATCTGTTTTGTGTATAACAGGCAGTTTTGACTGCTTCAGTCCAAAAGTGTTTGGAAAGGACTGATCCATTTAGCATTGTCCTGGCAGCTTCAATGAGTGTTCTATTATTCCTTTAAGCAACACCATTTTGTTCAGGTGAGAGGAAATTTTTTGGGAAATTCCTTTCTCATCACAGAAACATTCAAGTTCATAGTTTTTGAACTCTGTCCCATTGTCAGTCCTAATCTGTTTGACTTTAATGTCATTTTGATTTTCAATGTTCCTGACAAAGGACATGATTGTTTCAGCTGCCTGACTCTTTTTGATCAGGAAGTAAACCCAAGTGTATCTTGAGTATTCATCCACAATGACCAGAGTATACTTCTCATGGTTAATGGATCTAGGACTGATGGGCCCAAAGAGATCCATATGGAGAAGATGAAGGCAGTTTCTGATGGAAAAGTTTGTTTTAGTTTTAAAGGATGCTCTATGATGTTTACCTTTTTCTCAGGCAGAGAAAGGTTTATCCTTTGAAAACACAAGTGATGGTAAGCCAAGGACCTTGTATTGTTTTACAAGATTGTTTATGTTTTTGAAGTTCAGGTGGGATAGTCTCTTATGCCAAAGCCAGTTGAGGGTTTCAGTGGCTTGAGCAAAGAGACAAGTTCGATTCTGAGTTAGACTGGTCATGTCTAGCATATAAACATCTTGCCTTCTTGGAGCAATAAGGACAACTTCCTTATTTGCATTGAAGATGGTTCTTTGCTTATCATCAAACTGAACTATGTACTTTGCATCACATAGTTGACTGACAATGATCTAATTGTATTTAAGACCATTTACATAAGCTATCCTAGTAAAGACTATGCCACTACAGTTTACTGAACCATAACCTTCAGTGAGACATGATGAATTATCAGCAAATATCACCTTGGGTCCTGGTTCTTCTACATATTTGTGCAGATATTCTTTTACACCAGTCATGCTCCTTAAACATTCACTATCTAGATGGCAAACAGGCTCCCTGGCATGCCTCTGCACAAATGGTAAACTGAGTTAGTTCTTTCTAGGACCCCTCATCTTGGAGGGCTTGACTTTAGTAGTTTTCTTAAATGTATCAATTGATTAATGGTCAGTGGTTGAGTGGACTGAGCTACCACATGTTTTGCATTTGATTGCAGAGGTAGACTCAGTAGACGGAGAGGATGACTTGGTCATACCTCTTCTGGTTTGAATGACCTTCTCATGTCCTGAGGTGTTGTGAGTGAGATCTCCACAAATTTCACAACAGTTGTCCATTAGACAATCCTTAGGATGGTGGTCATTGAAGCCACAGTGAGTGCAAGGTGCAAAAGGATTGGCCTTTTGTTTCTGTTTCTGTTTAGAATAAGAAGGGTATTTTAAAGCCTGTGCTTTAAAGTTTGCAATCTTTGATGTGGCTGTGTAGGATTGTTGATCAGAGGTCCTGTGATCTTCCTTTTTGCATATCATGCAGTAAAGAATTCTATAACAATCATCAGTGAAATGATTGGTATAGTGACACAGCTCACACCTTTTCAGGGGTTTGGAGGGTTTTGGTTTGGTGCTTGAGGAAGCTGATTTGGGTTCCCTCATCATGGATTGAGAAGGTTTCTCAGAAGATTCAATCTTCTCACTCAGCTTCCTGACAAGCTCAGCCAACTGATCAATTTTTGAGTCAGGGCTTTCTGTTTTTACTTCAGAAGGGACTGAAGTTGATGAGTCATCAAAATGTACTGAGACATCAAGGGATTGCCTTTTCAGGATGGTTTTTCCCATTCTTGGATTCTCCTTTGGAGAATACTGAGAGTAGACCAATGGTGGGAGGTCTGAGCATGGTGCAACACCCTGAAGGATATTCAGAGGTGGGAGTGGTGCGAATGATTCTGATTCAGACTCATTGACTGACTCAGTACTACTGGGTTGGTCAGTAAGTCCAAGCATATTTTTCAGAGCCTGACTTTCAGGAAGCAAGATTTTTTCAGTCTTAAAGTTTGGTAACTTACTGACTGGCTTGTCCCTGACAATCCAGTTATTTGACTTGGGTTGCATTTCTTGCTCAAAAGATATGCCAGCTGGAATAAAGGTCTTTTCTTTGTGACTATCACTGGGGGTTTCAGTGAGTTGGTCTATTCCTATAATTTTCTTGTCATTATTAGGAATAAGACTCACAGTTTCATATACCTTGGGTTTCTTTCTAGTCCAGCTTTGAATGACAGCCTTTTCTTTGTTAAGTTCATTTTGAAGGGCTTGTTTTTGTTTCAAAATTTCAGTGTTTTGAATTTGTAGTGTAATAGTTTCTAACTTGGCTTGTTTTAATACAAGCAATTCATCTCTACACTTCTTCAATTCTAACAAAAGATTGTTATATTTTGAAAGCAAGTTAAGCCTTTGTTCTTCTAAAAACTTAAGATCTACACAAATATAATTAATATAGGACTGCCAGTCAGAATCATCATCCATTGAAAGTAAAATATTTACCTTCTTCATGGTTATGTTCACCCATTCTTCATTCCTTGCATGGCTTTTTCCAACAGCCACCTGATCACCTTCAGAAAGTGCCATCAGTGCACTTACTCTAATTTCCTCATCTTCTGAGGAGACCTCTTCTTCATCCCAGTCATAAGCTTCTGCTACAAGGACCTTGTTCTTTGTCTGAACAGGTTTGGAAGTGTGAGCAGCCTGAGAAATTGAGGGATTAGTTTCAAGAAGAGCAAGTTTAGCCTTAGCTTTCCTATATTTAGCCTCAAAGTCTTTTTGACCCTTTTGAACATTATTGTTTTGAAAATGTTGGCTTGATTGAAGCATTCTAGGTTGAAACTTGCTAGTTCCTGAGGAACTGTTTCTAAAAAATTTGTTAGAGGGTTCTGAGATGGTTTTTGAATAATAGTCTCTAGCAAAGTGGCCCTTTTTACCACATTTGAAACACTCATTGGTTTCATTTGCTTTAGCTTTTGAAAAGTTTGACTAATTTCTTTTGATGAAACGTTTTGAATTGGCAAGGAGTGCCCTTTCTTGAAATTCCAAGTTTAAGTCACTTAGGTATTCATCACCAGTTCTTTCATCAATCTCATCTTCAGAATCCTCTTGAAAATTCAGCACAACACCATTAGAATAAAAGGCAGTTGATATGGGTGAGGAGGTCAGGGCCTTTTTGGACTCAAGAGCTTTTGAGCCTGGGTATCTCCTAGAGATTAAGTTGTCTTCATAGACAAACTTCCCATAGATCTTAGGGAGCTCAAGGGTCTGAATGTGATTAGCATTCCTGAAGCCCTGTGAGAAGTTTAGCCACTTCTCAGGGAGACTGTTGACAAAGCCAACATTTGTCTCATGCTTAGACAAAACTACACCATCATTTGATAATTCGTTTATCAGGGTCTTGTTTCTGGTATATGTCTGAGAGAGACTTTCAGAGTCCTTTTCCCTGAAAGTGTTGTACTCAAGTTTCAGGTCCATGATCCTGTTTTCCTTGGTATCTTAGGGTCCTTCAAAGCTATTAATCAAGTCATCCCAAGTTTGCTTGGCTGTTGAACAGTTAATGACTGATTCCATTATATCGTTAGGAAGACAAGATATAATTAAGCTTTTCAGGCGTTGGTCTTGATTGACCATCCTTCTCTCATCAATGGTCCGCTGAGCTTCAGGCTTGTTTAGCCCCTCAGCAGTCTTTGGGACATAAGGACCTTCTTTGACACAAGTGATGTAGTATGGTTCCATACCAGTCAAGTAGCAAAGCATTCGCTTTTTCCACTTGCTAAATTTTCCAGCTTCAAGTCTGGGGCAACAGCTTAAAAAAGCTTCCACCCTTTTTATTAACGAGCTGGGGCACATTAATATCAGCCATAGTAGGATCTTGGTTTTAAAAACCTTGAGCACTCTTAGTTTTTGAAAAGATTTTATAAACCAGAGGCTCTGATACCACTTGTTGTTCCCTCAACACGCTTAGAAGTAACTATAGAGTTAATCTAATCGTGTTTATGACTGAGATTAATGTAATGATTAATTAACGCAGATAAGTAAAACATAAATATTAAAACAAAAAGTTTTTCAACGTTTAAATTCTTATTAGAAATCAATCAAAGAATCTATTACCCAAGTGTTTTGCTGAACAAACACTTGGGATTGAATAGACAAGGTATGGTGTGTATCCTATCTAAACTCAAGCTATGCTTGAGTGGTAACAATATTGACCCACTGAGCTATCTCAGGGATATAGTTACTCTCTGTAGGAGAAAAGTGGTTTTGTGAAAGTCTAAGCTTTTTAATGCACAAAACTTAACCCACTTTTCTCCATCTGTTGCTATTTATATACAAACATCAAAGAGTACTGAAGATTAAAATACAAAAGGAATACAAAGCGTGTCTGACAACTACAACAGTATTTGTCATTTCCAAGAACCAATACGAATGGGCTAAAAAGTCTTCGAGTGTCAGTTCTGACACTTCTTGACTTTTAGCCGCTTTAGGGAAGGTTTGTTTCTGGCCCGATAAGACTTATCCTTATCTCTTCAAACTCTTCCCGCTTAATCCCGTCTTTCTTTCAGGCTTCAGGTTCTTCAGTCTTCGCCTTTAGTCTTCAGTCTTTAATCACTTATTGATGTTGAGGAGACTAGGGTTCAGTGAGTTCTTGTCCAACACTCACTGAACCCATTACCTTCTTCTTTGTCTCAAGTAACAATCAGGGAGTTCCGCCTCACTGAGTGGTGAGTCTTTCTTCTTAGACTCGTCCTGAGCATCTTGAAGGTAACTCACTGAGTGACTGTTCACTCAGTGACTTAAGTGTGTTTTCGGTTGATTAACACTTAGCGTAATTTGTATTCAAATCCTGTTTTCCGGATCCTTGGGTACTGACGAACCCAACAATATTAGGTCTTTTTATTTAGGATTTTATTTTTCTATTTTTCTAGGATTTTTCTTTTCTAAGTTATTTTCTATTTTTGCATTCCTTTTAAATCATCATCATTATTGTCTCCATTTATGACTTTTGTCATAAATTTTTTACTAATGAGTGACGTTTATTACTTTTGTGTGTTGGTTGTGTTATTTATCTTGTACATTATATAAATGGTTGGTTTGGATTATTTATCACTAACATTTG
The DNA here is from genome assembly GCA_021014915.2 of Artemisia tridentata subsp. tridentata. Taxonomy (NCBI): domain Eukaryota; kingdom Viridiplantae; phylum Streptophyta; class Magnoliopsida; order Asterales; family Asteraceae; genus Artemisia; species Artemisia tridentata. Next base: position 166,415,113 of record CP139502.1, on the reverse strand, counting down.
TTTTGTAGCATTCAAAATCCATGTACTTGGCACCCCAACTAGGAGGAGTATTGACGAAGGGGGAGCTAATCAAGCTCGGGCTTGCACTACATTGCATTCCGCTACGCTTCAAACTAACTCACAATTGGTCGGAATTGGTATTTTTATACAACTTAAAAATCTAAATGTTGCATAAAACAATTTTAATCTATATTTTTAAAAGACTTGCACTTTATTTATCTCATTACTTAAAAATAAACTTTATGTTTTGTCCTCAACAAAAGGGGGAGACTGTTAATATAAATATCGTCTAAAAAACCTTATTTATATTTTACGATCTTTGCTATATTTTGTTAATGACAATTATAAACTTTTTTTTAGCAAAACATAAATATAGTTAAGTCTTTTACATATATAGTCACAAGTATTTTTTAAACACATATTAAACATTACTTTGCTAGTATATATATTTTACAAGTATACTTTTATAAGCAAGATAATCTAAAATGAAAATGTATTTTTACATCATTCCATGCATCATCCTATTCTAAGATTGCATAGCTCTTTAGGATCTTTGGAAAGATATGGTGAATATCTTGTTTAGATTATCACTCTAGAATCCTTAAAAGATATGGTGTATATTTTGGTTAGATTTGATAAAAGATTGTGAATTTTTTTGTCAGGTACCCGCGGAACCAAAAAGTTTAACGGACGGAACCCTCATTTTGGTTTCGTCCCATCCGTGGTTTGCTGAGCCTTTGTACCTATAAATAGCAAGCCACTCCATGTTGTTTGATCATCACTTACATACATAAAACAACATACATTCTCTCATTCATCATTCTCTGTATCTAACTCATTCTTATTTCATTTTAGTGAACTTCTTTGTAGCAGGAAGATCAAAGCATTACAAGCTTCAACAAAACGTTGCAAGGCTTGTTTGTTTGTCATTGTGTGAATTGTATTTAGTCATACATCATTCTTTGTACCAAACCATCATAAACCTTTGATAGTGATCGGTTAGTATTTTAGTCCTCAAAATACATAGTGTGACGGGTGTGGTTGTACCCTTATAAAAGAACTCGACATATAGCTTTGTGTCAGAAATATTATGTAAGCGACGTGTAATGGTTTTCTCCACTGGATAAAGGAGCTTGTTGACTAGTGCAGGAAACTCTCGAGTTGGATTCTCGGGGAGTGGAGTAGGGCAAGGAAAAAGATTCCTTGTAGACCGAACCACTATAAACACTTGTGTTGTGGTTTGATCATTTCTATCTTTCTTGCGCTTTACTTATTACTATTTGTTTGCATACATCAAGTCATTTCACACAAAGATAACTAAGAAAAAGAAATTAAAAACGGTAAAACTATTCAACCCCCTTCTAGTTTTCCATAGGTTGGTCATCAAAGGTTGTTTGACGTCTTCATTGCTTCATTGGCTTTGACGTCTCCTGTATCTTCGTTCTTTGTGATATGCTAATGTCATGGACTGCCTTTCATCAACGTCTTTGGTTTTGGTTGCTTTATGTCATCATCTGACTTGCCCATACTTCTTTTGACTTTGAATCTTCATACTTATGAGGTTCTCATTACTTCACTTTGATCTTTGTCTCTTTACTTTGTAGATTTTTTGACTTTGATGTAGAATCTTTCATAACTGAACTTTGCTTTGATCTTTGGTGAGTATTTTATCTTCGTTAGTATGAGCATGTGGATCTTGAGTGTGAGTTGATGAATCATGATAGTAACGGTCTCTCCTCCAAGGATTACTCATCAGTAGCTGCATGGTAAAGGTTAGTGATAATCTCCAATCGATCATGGTGGACTTTTCTTAGAGAATTAACCACTATGATTATTTTACTCATGGATGTCTTGATTCCATTCACCTTGGTCGGGCACATCAGTCGTCCAAATCCCGTTGAGGGACAGTTATCAATACTATGGATAAATCCAAGTAAAGACCCACGTCTTCAGGACTCGATTCGTGAAAGGAATCTCCTTAGAGGGATTTCCAGCACTTACAGGCTCAGACTTCAAGAGAATTTACAGCATAGTGTGAAAACTCTCTCTAATCCTTACAAAGACTGTTCCTGAATTGGATACCCTCAAGAAGGCTTACAACAGGTATACTGAAGTATACCCACAACTCAGGTGAGCCGCTGAAGTATACCGAAGTATCACTCCACAACTGTAGACCGTTTGGAACATAAAGTAACCATCATCACATGTAAGGCAAGATCCACAGATCTCATAAAAGACTCTTATACAACTTGTGTTCCTTTTGGCGAACACAAGTGTATTTTATGGAAAGTGTATCCTAAGAGATCTTTTGATGAATCTCATGGCTCTAGACTCGATTAGTGCGTTTTGATTTTAGTCGTCAGAGGCATGGAGCAGAGTGCCTCCTTTTCAATACCAACACATCTCGTAGTGAGAGGTCGATAGATTATGTAAGGTTCTCCGTGATAAATGAAACAAGTACCTTTTAAGAGATACTTGAGTGGCTAGAAGGTTAATTGCAGTGCGTCACTAGGTCCATGACATCTTGTCTTCAATACCGTTGTCACCTTAGTAATCACCAGTAACATATGTATTGAGCCTGGTTTTTGCCCTAAGTTGAACTTTTGGAGGGCTATTTCTTTTCACCCTTTTTCATAACTTTTCTTTTTAATTTTTCAACCCCTTCTTTCTCCTTTCATTTCTTTACTCCATTTTTCATCATACCTCAGGACTTCTAGTACTAAACTATTGGTGTTGTCTCTGGGTAGATCCCTCCGGCTCTGGCGGATCATAGGACGTATTTCCTAACCTTAGTCACCTTATAACTTCATGACTGTCCTAAGTTTCCATAAACCATTCATTTGAAAATCTCTCAAAGTGTTTATGAATATAAAATACATTTTGTTAACACTTTGAGAGTTTTGTACTTTTCAGAAATACTCCCCCTTCACATGTGCTCATAAGTTTTTAAAAATAAATTTGCACATGTTGGGTACAGTTCGCACTTTTGAATTGATTGAATTTCAGTGAACAAGACCAATTTGAGACACGCTTACATCACTAGTTAGACTAGCTTGAAGTTATTACCCAGCCTGGTCATGTCCAAAGAAAGTTTCTCGAAACGGTACACTCTACTTAGACAATTCCTATTCGAGACACGCTTACAACATTGTTTAGACCAGCTTGAAATTATTAACCGTCCAGGACAAATCCTTTCGATTACTGACATTAGAGTTTTGTCAATTCGGAGGTTATATCTGATTCTAGCTCATTTGAGATTCCACATTATTGTTACCATATTTTAATCCCTTTTGTTTTTCTCCCCCTCAAAAATAGCATATTGGTGATGTTTTTGGAAAATGTTTGATTAAAATATGCTTTTTGAGGTTTACGGGAAGAATCTAACAAGAACTTTTTGTTTTGAACAAAGATTGTTTCAAATATTCCCCCTCAATAAGAGAAATTACTTTTTGAGGTTTTGATTACGAGAGGGAATACTTATTCTTTTGGGCAGAATTATGAGAAAATATAAACATTTGATTAATTCTACTCAATAGTAAGAAGCCTTCGCTCCTTATATCAGGATTGAGGCACTGAAGCGTACCCCTGGGTCCTTTCTTTACAAAGTGTGGGTTGTACACTGTTATATGTGCACAAACCATTATAGTGACAAATCAATCATAAAAAAATCTCAAATAACTCACAAATGTAGCAATTACTCAGGCCGTTGGAATGTTAATATTGGAAAGCTCGGTCTTCCTCCAACATAGCTCTCAAGACGTCTGATCTGGTTGCGTCGCTTCAACCTTTCTTTGATTCTTTTGATGAAGTTACAAACCTGCCTTGACTCTTTGGAATTCCACCTTTGACTCTTTCCGAGCATCTGATATTTTAACCTATTGGACAAGCCATCTCATACCGTCTTCTGCGTATCATCACAGAACTTATGAATTTCGTCGCATCACATGAAGTTGACACATCCAAATGTACTTCTGTAGGTGAACCCGAAGGCAGGGTCTTTCTTCAGCTGGTACTGTGATGCTTCATGAATTCCAGGATACTGAAGTTGTGGTCTTGTCAGGTTGAGTTGTCGTTGGTAGCTTTCAACACCTAACTGGAGATCCTCAACTCTCTCTTGAATTATTATACACCTTACGAAGATAAGAAGAGAAGTAATGAATGAATATTGAAGTTCAGTTGAAAAACGTCACATTCTCCCTTGAACTTTTTATAGATATGAGAGGATTATAATACACTTAGGATGTTACTCCTTTATAGCCTGTATGAGATACTTTGAGTGGATGCAGTTAAGTATGTAGAATCTACTTAACCACACTTAGAAGAATGTTGGTTTGATTAATGGAACAGTAATGCTTTGTATTGGACAATGAACACAAAAAGCTAACACCAAACGATTCAATATTATTGCTTGAATAATACGAGTGATCTTAGCTATCACTAGGTTTACAATCGACCTTGAATCTTAACAAAAACTATGACTGATATTCGTACATTCATCTAACCCAGGATCTCCTTTTATAGACTTAAGGAGTCCTTTACAAGATAAGTATTCACCGTATAATTCTAACTGAATAAGATATACACCAAATCCTTTCCATACTTATCCTAAATACAAACGTTTAACATGCAGCAATACCTTCATTTGTACTAGCAGTACTAACCTAGCAGTTAGTACTGTTAGTTATATGATGAGGCGAAAAGTGTACCGCTTTTAAGGGGTCATTTAAGCCCGAAATCGTATTTATTTGATCAAATATTGCCCTAAATCGTTCCTTTTGTCATTTTAGGTACTTTTGAGGAGAAATCTGGAAAAGGAGGCATTTTGGACGTTTTTGGAGCATTAAAGTGAAGAAAACGGCAAAGTCTCAAGAATCGGCTAAAAGTTACTCTTGACGGCGTCACAATTAACATGGGACGGCGTCATGCCTTGGCAAGAAAAGTTGGATATGAAATTTACTCATGACGGGCCAGTGAGTTTGCATGAGAATTCTGACGGCGTCACGCTTTAACTAAATCAAGGGCGTCACGGCTTAAATCATAAGGGGACGGCGTCACGTTCAGGATCCGACGGCGTCAAGCCTTGATAAGCCAGAATGGATTTTTGAAGAGCTAAAGAGGGACGGCGTCAAGATGGTCATCCGGGAACCCTAAAAGCGGCGAGGTGACGGCGTCACAATGCATAAGGTGACGCCGTCAGATGTCAAAGTCTATATATAGTTTTCTAATTTTTTGTCATTAAAGGAGAGCTTAGTGTGTGGAATTTTGGGATAAAACCCTAAGACGATTTTAGCTACTTTTTCAGGGCTTCTTGCCTTGAGATCTTCCATGTTTCATTGAAAGATAAGTTATCAATTAATCATTCAATATGTCTATGTGTTGTTTGATTCTATCTTATGCTTGTCTTTTGTTTAACATGTTAGGCTAATTTTATCTTGTGTTTGCTTAGATCTAATGAAACCTAGCTATTGTATTATGGTTGTTAGTGTGTTATTAGTTGTATTGGATGATTGTTTATCTATGTTAGGCTTAAGAAAACTGGCTAACTTCCTATTCGGTAACTTGCTTGAACGTCTTAAGAAACATGAACCAAACGCGTACTAAAGGTTTTTATGGTTGTATTTAATGCACAAGCGAATTCTAGTGATCCCATGTTAGGAGCTTCCTAGCCGGCTCGACATAGGAGTGAAGTAGGAGCTTGTAGAGTTTGGGGAGAGTAAGTACGCCACCCCACGAATGGTATTAAGGAATACACCCGTCATCCACGCGACTAATACACACTAATTAACCGGTAAAAGATAGTTAGGGAGTAAGGAAATCTAAGTAAACACATTTCTCTACACATAAGTTTCTCACCACTTTTCATTTTTGTTATTTTATTTTAGTTGCATTTGTAGTTATTTGGGTTAGTTGACTAGCAACTAATTCCGCCCACTCCTTCAAAACCCGAGATTTTACTTGCTTTCATAAAATTATAAAAACATAAAAAGAATCTTCCTCAACCCTTAGACCTAATTAGAGTAGCCTTTCACACCTAACGAACACTATTCCCTGTGGAGAACGATCAATCCCCCGTACTTACCACTACACTATACTACATCGGTCAGGTACACTGCCTGGTGGGGTTGTAAGCCTCTTGAGATCCCTCGAGAGGTAAAACCTGTTGTAAGGTTGCAAAACCCACGCATCAAGTTTTTGGCGCCGCTGCCGGGGAATAGTTATTGTTTAGGTTGAATTTTTATTTTATAGGTCTACTCACTAGATTCCTTTCTAGTGAGATTTTTTATTTTATTTTTCTAGGTTTTCTTTAGTCTATCTTTTTCTTTGTGCCCTTTGTTTGTAAAACCATTTTCATTTGTCACTATGGCGGATGAAATTCCATTTAGATCATTGACAATAGATGAACAATTATACTTCACCAAGAGATTTGTTTCCTATCATTCCTATGAATTGTTTCGTGATCTTTGTGATATCCAAATAAAGTTGGGGGTAAGGTTAGATGGGTTTAATGAATTCTATGCATGTGATACTTCTCTTAGACAATCATTATCTGGATCAATTCCTTTTAGTAAGACCCTTTGGATGAATTTTGAGGAAAGCTTCCTAACGATGACCCATAAGTGGAACGAATTAATGGATTCGTATGAGCAAAAAGACCTAGTTTCCAAGGACATGGACTTAGAGTCAAACCAAGATTCTGAGATGGTTAGAGTTGAGCCACCTAGCTGCATGTCATGGTTAGGCACTACCATAATACAGGGTGAACACTTAGGTGATCTTGATGTGATGGAGGATCTAGCCGAACATGATCACATTGATCAAAAAGACCTAGGTTTTATGATCAATGATGATGAATCTCAAGAAACAGATGATGAATCTTTTGGGCAATTTGAATATAGCAGTCATAATATTGAGGATGATCCTTATGATTCGGATATAGAAGTTAAGATGCCTAGAGAAGCACTTGAGATACTTGGGAAAATGTTAGGGTTAGATCCTACTAAAACACATGATGAGGATATAGGTGATCTTGACACAAGGAATGATGAGGTAAGTAACATAAGCCCACCAAGTACCCCACAAGTCCTACCATCATTTGAGGCACACACACCGCCCGTGACTTACCCGAAAGAAGTAGAAGAGACTATAGGAACCCCAATAGAGGTAGAACCTTTGAACCAAACACAACTAGAGGATATAGGTTTGAATGCTTTTAGTGATCATAACCTTACTCTTAGTTCTATGAAAGTTCCTAGTTTTGATGAACCAGAGCCTCAACCAAAACCGTTACCTAATCTTCCATCTTTAGATGTGAATTTAGGAAATGAAAAAGGTCCCGATCCACCCATCAAACCATATAGTCCGGGTAGTTTTACGTTGGAGGTAGTAGACTCTAAGCCTTGTAGAGAGGAAGCCAATATAGGAGTGAAACATGACCTTACATACTTACATCACCCATTCATGATTGATCACAAGAAACATTATGGGTTTAAACCGGGTTTATTAGGTCAAGATGGATTCCCAACTAGGAGTCTCTCGAAGTTGATAGAAGATGATCCCTTTTTAGGAGGAAACTCAAAATCACCCATTGACCAAAGTGAACTAGGCAAGGTTATGATGAAAGGAGCACACCCCTTTGAGCATATAATTCATCCACCACTCTTTTCTCACGTGGCATACACCTACCGAGTTGGTGTGTATCGCTACTATCACCCGCACTTAATCCTAAGTGTAGGGAAAACCTCTCCTTTATCCATTAAATAAGGGTAGAGTCAGGCTCATGACTCGAACAAAAACAAGCGCTTCTTGGGAGGCAACCCAAGCTTTATTTGTTTTATTTGCTTTGTGTGTTTATTTATTTGTTTGTTTGATTTTATTTGTTTCCGTATGTGTGTTTAATTTTTATTCTTATTGATTCATGTTCAAAACTAATTTGTGAAAATGCTTTATGTTGTTTTTAACTTCGTCTTAACTACATATAAAGGTATTTTGCAAAAGATAAGTGTAAGGGAAATCTAAATCGGTTTATTAGAACACAAATGAACATGAATCATAATAATAATAAGTTAGCATACATATTCGTATTTGTTTGAGTCAAATGCTTGTATCGAGTCATAATGATGTTTTGCAGAATTTCCAGGAAGTAAGGTAAAGGTTTTTCCAGAAATTTTCCGGAAACTTAAAATGAAAATTTTTGTCAGGTCATTTCTGACGGCGTCAGGGGTTATAACCTGACGGCGTCAGATTTAATTTCCAGAAATTTTTGAAAATTTTGTTTTCATAAAAAGTTTTTATTAAAATCTCCAACTTATAATCTCCAGGAATCTGCAAAGTTATCATTCCACAAGCATTATATCCTTATATATAGATTTTATCCCGCCGATGTTATGCAGGTTTTCGTGTTTGTTTTCTCAGGTTCAACAGGTTATTTTGGACAAGGAAATGTTTTGAATCAAGCTTATGGCGATGCATTAGTCATGGAGCTTCAACATTCTCTTTGGAGGAAGATTTAACCGTGTAATTTCATTATCCAACGAGCGAATCAGGGGAGTATTTGATTTCATTCTTTTACTTTATGCTTTTACATTTGTCATTTGAACATTGGGGACAATGTTCATCTTAAGTGTAAGGGGAGGGTAAAAGCACGATTTTAAGAGAATACTATTACGCTTGATTTTTGTTTGTTTAATAGTAGATGTGTAATAAAACTGAGATAAATACCAGTTAGGGTAATTTTAGTGCCAAATTTAAAATTTTTTACAACATTTAGGAGTGAAACTTTGATCTTAATGAGCGTCTCATGGATAGGAGTTATATGACTAGCACAAAAACCGTACCACTAAAAAATTTTCCACCCCCAAATATGTGAGGTTCGCCCCTAGAATTGGTAGGAAAAGCATTTATGCTATGATGTGTGTACCGGTAGCACTTAGATTCTAGAACTTGCGTTAGGACCATTCCGAGGCCACAAGTGAGACTACATTCGTGTAGTTAGATTTACTACATGATAAGAGGCATTAGGATTAACCCATTGTTTTACACCTGTGTTTTTGTTACAATTACTTTGGCAACATTGGTCAAGTAATTCTCCCACACCCTTTGCGTTGTACTCATTTTTAGTACACGATACCCCTAGTACACCCCTCAGAGCCTATCTTTTCGCTTCGACCTTTAAGCATTTTACTTAAAGGAAGAATTTGTTACACCCCACTAAAATGTACACCCAAATCGCCTTAGCCTACCTTGTATGCACTTATTTTTAGTGCATTATTGTTACAACATTTGTTTAAACCCAAGTTAATTATCTAGTTGATTACATGGTTGCTAAGTCGAGTCATATCCTTGTACATATTGTTTTGGGACGATTGGGACTCGTGGGTAAAGTACTAGTGTAATGGAGTAATGGGGAAGAACATCATTTATTACCCCCATATGTGCTAAATGTTTTAAAAGTACTCCAAGTTTTTCAATTATCTTAATTCGAGTCATTAGAATAGTTATTTGTAAAGTTATGTAAAAGTTCAAGTGTAAGGGGATGCAACGCCCCTATGATGTATTATTTTGGATGGTAGGGTAAAAGTGTATGCAAAAAAAAAAAAAAAAAAAAAAAAAAAAAAAAAAAAAAAAAAAAATCAAGAAAAATACAAAAAAATGAGAAAAAAAAGAAAAATAGAAAAAACATACGGACTACCATCCCGTTTCATTTTATGTTTATTTTATGTTTATGTTTTGTTATTTTCTTTCATTAGCTTAAGATCGAGTCTAGTCTTGGCTTAGCAACGTTGTATAGTACATGTGATTGATCAAGATCTTTAACTCGCCACCAGTAAAATATCCTTTATCCAACAAAACCGTGTTTTCCTTTTCCCTACACCTAACGTTATAACCCATTTAAAAGCCCTCTTTGATAGTTTATCTTAGGTGCTTACGCCTAGTGGAGGAGGTTTTCGATCCTTTCCCAAGCCTATGGTAATCTATTTGCTATGACAGGTAGTGAGAGATATTTTCCGTTTTCATTTATGAGATTTATTTTGATGACACTTGAGAGATGTGAGTATCTAAACACTACTTGTGAGGTGCTAGTATGTAATCTCCGTGCTTATTATGATTGAAGTGGAACGAATATTTGTTGTAATTACTTTTATGTTTGCATTAAATGACCCCTAACTTATATTTTGATTAGAATAAAAGCGCATTTGCTTGAGGACAAGCAAATCTCAAGTGTAAGGGTATTTGATGAGGCGAAAAGTGTACCGCTTTTAAGGGGTCATTTTAAGCCCGAAATCGTATTTATTTGATCAAATATTGCCCTAAATCGTTCCTTTTGTCATTTTAGGTACTTTTGAGGAGAAATCTGGAAAAGGAGGCATTTTGGACGTTTTTGGAGCATTAAAGTGAAGAAAACGGCAAAGTCTCAAGAATCGGCTAAAAGTTACTCTTGACGGCGTCACAATTAACATGGGACGGCGTCATGCCTTGGCAAGAAAAGTTGGATATGAAATTTACTCATGACGGGCCAGTGAGTTTGCATGAGAATTCTGACGGCGTCACGCTTTAACTAAATCAAGGGCGTCACGGCTTAAATCATAAGGGGACGGCGTCACGTTCAGGATCCGACGGCGTCAAGCCTTGATAAGCCAGAATGGATTTTTGAAGAGCTAAAGAGGGACGGCGTCAAGATGGTCATCCGGGAACCCTAAAAGCGGCGAGGTGACGGCGTCACAATGCATAAGGTGACGCCGTCAGATGTCAAAGTCTATATATAGTTTTCTAATTTTTTGTCATTAAAGGAGAGCTTAGTGTGTGGAATTTTGGGATAAAACCCTAAGACGATTTTAGCTACTTTTTCAGGGCTTCTTGCCTTGAGATCTTCCATGTTTCATTGAAAGATAAGTTATCAATTAATCATTCAATATGTCTATGTGTTGTTTGATTCTATCTTATGCTTGTCTTTTGTTTAACATGTTAGGCTAATTTTATCTTGTGTTTGCTTAGATCTAATGAAACCTAGCTATTGATTATTGGTTGTTAGTGTGTTATTAGTTGTATTGGATGATTGTTTATCTATGTTAGGCTTAAGAAAACTGGCTAACTTCCTATTCGGTAACTTGCTTGAACGTCTTAAGAAACATGAACCAAACGCGTACTAAAGGTTTTTATGGTTGTATTTAATGCACAAGCGAATTCTAGTGATCCCATGTTAGGAGCTTCCTAGCCGGCTCGACATAGGAGTGAAGTAGGAGCTTGTAGAGTTTGGGGAAGTAAGTACGCCACCCCACGAATGGTATTAAGGAATACACCCGTCATCCACGCGACTAATACACACTAATTAACCGGTAAAAGATAGTTAGGGAGTAAGGAAATCTAAGTAAACACATTTCTCTACACATAAGTTTCTCACCACTTTTCATTTTTGTTATTTTATTTTAGTTGCATTTGTAGTTATTTGGGTTAGTTGACTAGCAACTAATTCCGCCCACTCCTTCAAAACCCGAGATTTTACTTGCTTTCATAAAATTATAAAAACATAAAAGAATCTTCCTCAACCCTTAGACCTAATTAGAGTAGCCTTTCACACCTAACGAACACTATTCCCTGTGGAGAACGATCAATCCCCCGTACTTACCACTACACTATACTACATCGGTCAGGTACACTGCCTGGTGGGGTTGTAAGCCTCTTGAGATCCCTCGAGAGGTAAAACCTGTTGTAAGGTTGCAAAACCCACGCATCAGTTAGTACTGTTAGTTATATATCAGCAGTCTTCATATATACACTAACAGTTTGTACTTTTAGTGTATTTCTCTCAGCAGTACTATCTTCAGAACATTTAATTCCCAACAATCCTCCCCTAAACTTGTGATTTATCCCAAATCATCAAGTTTCTTCTGAATTAAATGAGGATGCGAGGATCTTCCAAACCCTACATAGTCAATCTTTTAGTTTGTGCTTTTCTTTGTTCTGCAAGTTGAAATATCTTTCTGATTAGCTCATCTGCCATCTCTGAGTCACCTCCAACCTTAAGTTTTGAACATACCAAAGCCAATAAAACTGCTGCTCTGAGAGGATAATCTTTTTCTACCAATGTTGGGAATTAAATATTCTGAAGATTAAGTATCGAGAAATTCTCTAAGTGATTAAGTCTGGTGGTTAAGTCTGCTAGTGTTAATCCTGGTTAAGTCTGCTACCTGGTTAAGTCTGGTCGTTGAAGATTAAGTCTGCTAGTGTTAATTCTGGTGAATACAGAATTAAGTCTGCTCTTCTATCGTTAAGTTTGGTTGACTAAAGTCAATTATACATGGTAGATAATATCTTACCCCATGTGCTCAGTCCTTATCTTATTCTCACAGAACAAGTTGTAAACATAGATACATGTTGTATCTTAGTTACTGACATACATAAGATAAGCTAGCAAGTTGTTCGACAAGACTTAATATTATTGTAAAGATCTTTCTTGAACTATAAAAGAAAGATCTTAGACTAGATACAAATATGTGTAAAATAAGTGCGCTTGATTAATATCTCTCAAGAACAAACACAAACAATATCACAAGATATAGAAACATAAGATTCAAGGTTGTAACCCTAGTGATAAGAAAAGATCACTCGTATTATTATCTTAATAATATTGAATCGTTTGGTGTTAACAGTGCATGTTCATTGTTTGTTACAAAAGCATTACTTTCCATTTCCATAATACAAATAACCTTCTAAGTGTGATTAAGTAGATTCCGTATACTTAATCATATTAACTCAATATATCATAAACACAAAGTCACAAAGGTTTAACCACCTTAACAGTGTATCGATTTCTCTCAATTGGTATCAGAGCCAGGCTGATATAGTTGATTTAGAAGAAGAAGCTTAAGAAATGGATGTTCAAGATACTGCTACAAATGTTGCTGCAAAGTTGCCCATGATCAAACAGAATGAGTTTGAGTTGTGGAGGTTGAGAATTGAGCAATATTTTATGGTTCAAGATTATGCTCTTTGGGATATCATTTTGTATGGTGATTCTTTCACACTAGGCTATACAGATGTTATTGTTGAAGGCAAAACTGAAAGGAGAAGAAATACTGGACCAACTACCGGTGATGAAAGGATACAGAAGAGAAATGATCAAAAAGCAAGAAATTTGTTGCTTATGACCATTCCTGGTGAACAAATGCTATCCTTTAGCAAGTATCCTGATGCAAAAACTCTTTTTGAAGAGATTTGTGCATGGTTTGGTGGTAATGAAACTACCAAGAAAACACAGAAGACATTGCTGAAACAACAATTTGAAAACTTTAGTTCAAATAGCAATGAATCACTTGATAAGCTGTTCTCTAGATTACATAAGCTTGTCAGTCAGTTAGCTATGTTGAGTGTTGAGATAGCTAAGGAAGATCTCAACATGAAGTTTTTGAGAAGTCTACCTGATGAGTTCCATACTCATGTGGTTGTCTGGATGAACAAGCCAGACATTGAAACCATGAAACTCAATGATTTGTACAACAACTTCAAAATTGTTGAACAAAGTCTAAAGAAGTCTGGAATCTATAGTACTAGTTCTGGGAATGTGGCACTCTTGTCATCTCCTAGTAATAGTAAGTCAGAAGAGGTAGATGAAGATGAAGGTGTTTCTAATACTATCTATGGTGGTCCTTCTACTAGTTCACAAAAGAATGCTGCTGGACTTGGAGATCCAGCATTCTATGTATTCATGTCTAGTCAAACTAGTGGTTCTCCTCTAACTCATGAAGATCTTGATCAGTTGGATGATAATGATTTGGAAGAGATGGACATCAAATGTCAGGCTGCTTTACTTAGCATGAGGGCTAAGAAGTTCTGGCAAAGAACTGATAAGCAGATTACCATTGATGGTAATGAAACTGCTGGGTTTGATAAGAAGAAAGTAGAGTGTTTCAACTGTCACAGGTTAGGACACTTTGCTAAAGAATGTAGAAACCCAAGGAAGCAGGATAATAGGAGCACATGGTATAGGCAAGAGAAGAAGAAGGAAGTCACAGTAGAAGAGCCAAGGGCTATGCTAGCCATAGATGGGGTTAACTATGATTGGAGCTTCATGGCTGATGAAGTGGAAGCACCAACAAATGCTGCACTGGTGGCCACTGAGACTGCTCTAATGGCCTTTTCTGATTCAGAGGTAAATTCCATAATTAAATGTACTGAATCATGCTCTGCTATTAAAAAGAGATTTGATGATCAACTAGAACAGTAATATGATGCATTAGCTAATTTAGGCAATCATAAAAGAGGAATAACTGTTCTTGAAAAAAAACTTTTACATTTTCAAGGAAATGAATCTAAGTTTACTGATGACATGAATGCTCTAAAAAGAGGCATAGAGTTCAGAGATGAAATAATTTTTAGGCAAAATGAATCATTAACTAAAGCTAAAAATAAAACTGAAAATGTTAAGATAACAGTAGATGCTTTAGCTTATGCCTCAGAGGGAATTAATAAGATTTGGGAAGCTCAAGTAATCAATAAAGCTAAGTCTGGTTTAGGATACAAATCTGTTCCTCCACCATAAAGAGGTGTTCCTTCACCTCCAGGTATTGACCTAGCGCACACAGGATTTGCTGAGTTTCAAGAACCAATAATGGAATATGGTTCTAAGTCTACTGAGAGCCCTAAGGTAGAGAAAGTAAGTGAGAGTTTATGTAAAACTTCACTTTCTAAGGACAAGGTGTCCTTTGTTAAGAAAATAGATGCTATAGTTGTTGAGGAATGTACAACTGATAGTGATGATGAACAGGTTATGTCTAAACCTGAAAAAGCTAAGAAAGCAGGAACAAAGGTTCCTAAAGTGGTCAAAAGGGATACTGTTAGGCCTAAATCAAACATTAAACATGTTAGGCAACCAGTTAAATATTGTAAACAATATAGATCCACTAGCAAACCCAGAGGTAACCAAAGAAATTGGAATAACCTTAAGTCAAACCAATTAGGTGATGACTTTGCTTTTTACAACAAAGCTTGTTATACATGTGGTAGTTTTGACCATCTTGCAGCTTTCTGCAACAAATGGGTATCTGGGTATGAAAAAAATAGAGTGAACTACAAAAGGCAAACTCCTCAAACTCACTTTCACTCTAGTTCTAATGTTAACAGAACTAAACCCAAAACAGTTTTCGTTAAGTCTTGCTTCAAACAAGTTAATTTTGCTAGACCATATATGACTGTTTACCCAAAATTAACAGCTAAGGGTGCAAAAACATTTTACAAACATGCACCAAAAGTTGTTCAAAGGCCCATTCATTCAAAGGCAGTACTCCAAAAACAAGTTTGGAAAATTAAGGGTTCAACTACAAAACAAGCAGTTAATTCTGCTAGGAAAGCAGTTAATTCTGCTAGGCAAGTAGTTAATTCTGCTGCTAAGGGAAATAGGGCAAATGCTGTTAAGGCCTCAGCATGTTGGGTTTGGAATTCAACTAAATCCAATGTTGCATCAACTGTTCTCAAAAGATTAAATTACATTGATGCAAGAGGCAGATCCAAGTCAGTAATGGCTTGGGTCCCCAAAAGAAACTAATACTCCTTATTACTGTGCAGGAACATTCAATTGATAAACAAGAGGATCAAGGATACTCAGATAGTTGATGTTCAAGGCACATGACAGGCAACAAGTCCTATCTTTCTGATTTTCAAACATTAGATGGTGGCTATGTTACCTTTGGAGGAGGTGTTGGTGGCAAAATTTCTGGTAAAGGTACCATTAAAACTGGAAATTTAGATTTTGAAGATGTGTACTATGTACAAGAGCTAAATTATAATCTTTTTAGTGTCTCACAAATGTGTGACAAAAAGAACAAAGTTCTTTTCTGTGACACTGAATGTCTTGTGCTTTCTCCTGATTTTAAGATGCCTGATGAAAGTCAAGTACTTCTTAAAATTCCTAGAAAGGGCAATATGTACAGTGTTGACATGAAGAACATTGTTCCCAAAAAGGATTTAACTTGTCTTGTTGAAAAGGCCACATTGGATGAATCAATGAAATGACATAGAAGGCTTGGTTATATTAATTTCAAAACCATGAATAAAATTGTTAAGAATGGTTTGGTAAGAGGTTTACCTCACAAAAGATTTGAAAATGATCAAACATGCATTGCTTGCCTTAAAGGCAAACAACACAAAGCCACTTGTAAGCCCAAGATTTTTAACTCTATCAATCAATCATTGTTTATGCTTCATATGGACTTATTTGGACCTGTTTTAGTAAGTAGTATAATGCATAAGAGATATTGTCTTGTTATAACTGATGACTATAGCAGATTTACATGGGTTTTCTTTTTAGGTTCTAAGGATGAAACTTCTAGCATTCTTAAGACATTCATTACACAGATAGAAAACCAAGTAGACAAGAAAGTGAAAGTCATTAGATGTGATAATGGGACAAAATTTAAGAATAGAGTTATGGATGATTTCTGCAAAGAAAAAGGTATTAGGAGAGAATTTAGTGTTACTAGAACTCCACAACAGAATGGTGTTGTTGAGAGAAAGAATAGAACACTAATAGAAGCTGCTAGAACTATGTTAGCTGACTCTAAGCTACCTATAACTTTTTGGGCTAAATCAGTCAACACTGCTTGCTATGTTCAAAATAGAGTTTTAGTTGTTCATCCTCACAATAAGACATCATATGAACTTTTTAGAGGTAGAACTCCCGCAATAGGATTTCTTAGACCTTTTGGATGTCATGTGACAATTCTCAATACCTTAGACCATTTAGGAAAATTCGATGGTAAAGCAGATGAAGGATTCTTTGTTGGATATTCTCTTAATAGCAAAGCATTTAGAGTATACAACACAAGAACTCGGATTATAGAGGAAAACCTACATGTGGAGTTTTTGGAGAATAAATCCAATGTAGAAGGTCAAGGACCAACATGGCTATTTGATCTTGAGACACTAACCAAATCAATGAATTATGTGCCTGTTGTTGCAGAATCTAATGATTTTTCAGGTTCACAAGCAACAGATGAGGCAAGGTTAGAAAAGGAGACAAATCAAGATTATGTGTGGATGCCAATATGGTCAAGTACAAGTGTGGAATCAACTTCAACAATTGGTGAATCTTCTTCTGGTACGGCTAAAGAAGATGTTGAAGATGAAAGTAAAGAAGATGGAGCAAAGGAACAAGAAAATAGTTCTGCTATCAATAATGCTGCTGAAACAGACTTAACTAAAGAAGCAGAATTAACGAAGGAAGCAGAATTAACAGACGATGAGGTGGATTTGAGCAATCTCCCATCAAACTATCATGTTCCACTTACACCACACACCAGAATTCACAAATTCCTCTCCCTAGAAAATGTGATAGGAGATGTACAATCAGGGGTGAAGACAAGGCAACAACTGATGTCTTCAGACCAACAAGGGCTTCTTGATGCCCTTTATGCTTCAAAACAGCATAAGTTTTCAAACTCTTGCTTGTTTGTATGTTTTCTCTCACAAGCTGAACCAAAGAACATTCTGAAACCCTTAGATGACTCAAGTTGGGTAGAAGCTATGCAAGAAGAGCTTCTTCAGTTCAAGATTCAGAAAGTTTGGGTGCTAGTTGATTTACCTAAGGATGCAAAGGTAATTGGCACTAGATGGGTTTTCAAGAATAAAAGGGATGAAAGGGGAATAGTGATTAGGAATAAGGATAGATTAGTAGCCCAAGGGTACACACAACAAGAAGGTATAGACTATGATGAAGTTTTTGCTCCAGTAGCAAGACTTGAGGCAATTAGGATTTTCTTAGCTTATGCTTCATTTTTAGGCTTCAAAGTTTACCAAATGGATTTCAAGAGTTCATTTTTATATGGCACAATTGAAGAAGAGGTGTATGTCTCACAACCTCCAGGGTTCATTGATCCTGACTATCCAGAAAAAGTGTATAGAGTTGTAAAAGCTCTTTATGGCCTTCATCAGGCACCTAGAGCATGGTATGAAACACTGGCTTCCTATTTAAAAGAGAATGGATTTCAAAGAGGAAATATTGATCAGACACTTTTCATCAAACAGCCCAAGAAGGATCTTCTGTTAGTGCAGGTGTATGTTTATTGACATTATCTTTGGATCTACAAGGAAGGAGATGTTTTTGGAGTTTGAGAAGCTTATGCATGATAAGTTTCAGATGAGTTCCATGGGGGAACTTACATTCTTTTTGGGTTTGCAAGTTAAACAGTCATATGAAGGCATATTTATTAGTCAAGATAAATATGTTGCTGAGATACTGAGGGAGTTCAACTTTGTTGATTCAAAAATGGCAAGCACACCAATGGATTCTGAGAAACAACTTCCAAAAGATTTAGATGGAGAAAATGTGGATGTACACACATACAGATCTATGATAGGATCTTTGATGTATCTCATATCATCAAGACCTGACATCATGTTCTCTGTTTGTGCTTGTGCAAGATTTCAAGTAACTCCAAAGGTTTCTCATTTAACAGCAGTCAAGAGGATTTTTAGATATCTCAAGGGTCAACCTAGGTTGGGTCTATGGTATTCAAGGGAATCACCTTTTGACTTGGTAGAATTTTCGGATAGTGATTATGCTGGTGCTAGCTTGGACAGAAAGTCAACAACTGGAGAATGTCAATTCCTTGGGTGTAGACTTATCTCATGGCAGTGTAAGAAGCAAACAATTGTGGCTACTTCAACAACTGAAGCTGAATATGTAGCTGCTGCAAGTTGCTGTGCTCAAGTCCTATGGCTTCAAAACCAACTTCTTGACTATGGGTACAATTTCATGAACACTGTCATTCGTATTGAGGGACGGAGGGAGTAATATATTAGTACAATTTGTATTATTAAAAATCCAGTACAACATTCTAAAACAAAACACATTGAAATTAGACATCACTTTATAAGAGACTGCAATGAGAAAAGATTAATTCAACTTTTTAAAATTGATTTAGAATACAACTTTGCAGATCTGCTAACAAAAGCTTTTGATGTTGGAAGATTTCAGTACTTGGTAGCAAGTATTGGAATGCTTAATCTTTGAATTTTTCAATCTAATGTGTTTTTGTATATAAATTTTTGTTTGTACTGCTAGCTTTGTCAGTTAATACTGCTATTACAAAAGTTTGTGCTGTTTGTACAAATTTAAATTGTGTTGTTCATACAGTTAGTTCTATGCTTTTTCTAATGCAAGAAAAGTACTTTGTACATTGTTCTCTTGGTTTTAGACTAACTATTTCAGGTATGATCATTTGAGCACAAAGGAAATTTCAAGTGAAATGGAATCAGCAGAGTGTGTTCTAGTTGCTGCCATAAAAGGTTTATGATGGACTGATTTTGGGAATTCTTAACATAGGTTCACACCTAAGTTAATTAATTCTTTAAAACATCTTTCTTGAAACCTGGTTATCATATTTCACATTGAATTGATGACTTAGTTGATCAGAAAGTAACTGATTCAACTCACTCTCTATCATTTTATACTTTTAAGTATAATGAGCAAGTCTAAGGACATCTGATAGAAAGAACAGCTAGTAAAAGTGAATCTAACACTTGTGTTAGAGTCAACAATTGCTATGAGCTGGAAACCCTGTCAAGAAAGCCTTTTGAATAGGTTTATCTTTACACAGACAGTTATTTATAACTGAAAACATTGGTTCTCATACAACCAGAGGTTGCTTTAAACTGAAATTTTGATTAAGTGTCTGTTATACACTTAATCCCTTCAAAATGGTTGAAAGCAGTATGATTTTTCATAATAAACTCATATGCATACTGCTAAAAGTCAAAAAATTTCTTAAAAAGATTTTTGGAATTAAAATGACTCAGAAAACCATCAAATGATGGATTATGAGTTATTGCCCCATGAATCAACTCTCATAGGAGTTAACACACCTAGAAGTGATGAGGGCAGCAAATTAAACTCTTAAGGAATTGATGGCTACATGTACAACATTGTCTGATAACAAGTTCTAATTGATAGCTCAGATGATGGGGAGAGAAATATTTTGGTACATTGTGAGAGGATCTTCCAAACAGGGGAGGAAATGTTATTTGCATCTCAGGGGAGGAAATAAAGCCCAAGGAAGATTAACCAGTGAAAGGGAGGAAAAGACAAGAGCATACTAGATGATTTCACTTGTTGAAACAAGCATCCAAGATACACAGCACCATTGCCTCTTATAATTCCTCCATCCAAGGAAATTGCACCATCTTTTAGGTCAATGTTTGAAGCCTGAAGATGTGTATTGATATTGTTGAAGTCAAAGATCAGAAAGCAGATGAGTTACTGAGTTAGATATTAACCTTTCAGAATAGAAGAAAGTTCAGTCCAAGGGTCTGACTATGAAGTGTTTGAAAGATCTTCACAATTCCTCATTTAATTCAGAAAACATGTTGAAATGGATTCACATGTTTAGGGGAGGATTGTTGGGAATTAAATATTCTGAAGATTAAGTATCGGGAAATTCTCTTAGTGATTAAGTCTGGTGGTTAAGTCTGCTAGTGTTAATCCTGGTTAAGTCTGCTACCTGGTTAAGTCTGGTCGTTGAAGATTAAGTCTGCTAGTGTTAATTCTAGTGAATACATAATTAAGTCTGCTCTTCTATCGTTAAGTCTGGTTGACTAAAGTCAATTATACATGGTAGATAATATCTTACCCCATGTGCTCAGTCCTTATCTTATTCTCACAGAACAAGTTGTAAACATAGATACATGTTGTATCTTAGTTACTGACACACATAAGATAAGCTAGCAAGTTGTTCGACAAGACTTAACATTATTGTAAAGATCTTTCTTGAACTATAAAAGAAAGATCTTAGACTAGATACAAATATGTGTAAAATAAGTGCGCTTAATTAATATCTCTCAAGAACAAACACAAACAATATCACAAGATATAGAAACATAAGATTCAAGGTTGTAACCCTAGTGATAAGAAAAGATCACTCGTATTATTATCTTAATAATATTGAATCATTTGGTGTTAACATTGCATGTTCATTGTTCGTTACAAAAGTATTACTTTCCATTTCCATAATACAAATAACCTTCTAAGTGTGATTAAGTAGATTCCGTATACTTAATCATATTAACTCAATATATCATATACACAAAGTCACAAAGGTTTAACCACCTTAACAGTGTATCGATTTCACTCAACCAACATATAAATTTCCAATCCAGATTTGTTAGAAATCCTGTGAACACCACAAGAATCAAATAATCTCCATGTTATTTCTGCAATTGGAGCTTGAAACCTCCAAATAGCTTCTCCTCCATCAGGTTCATATATCCTCTTCAACTCAACCCATAGTTCCTTATCTTTGTCATCTGTAGGATCTGAAGTCTTAAATCTTTCTTTAACTAAGCTCCATAATTTATCCAAATCATCTCTATCAAAAGATCTAAGCATGTATTCAAAGAATTTGTGCACTTCAGTCTTTCCTCCTACCCTTATGATCTTCCACTCCTTGATCCTTCCATCTGTGTATACTTCCTAATCAATAATTGGATGCTTGGCTTGGAGTGGATCAATGTTGAGAGATTCAAGAACTACTACTATCATACTGTGTATCTGTTCATCAGTCAACTTTTTCTCCTCTTTCTCTGCTTCTTCTTTAGCAGGTTCATCTTGAACTGGTTCTTCCTCAGTTCTTTGTTTCTTTACCTCTTCAGACTCCAATAATTCTGCACCTCTTTTTACACCTTTACTGGACTCAGTTTCAATCACAAACCTTGGATCAAAAGGCTTCTGAATTCTTGTATGAGCTTCAATGTAAGCCTTCTCAATCTCTTCATTAGTCATACCTTTGAAGTAACTGTCCTTCCAGTAGTCCTGATGTTTCAAGTAGCTCCTCATGTAACTTAATTGCTCACTTCTTGAAGGAATTTTCTTCTTATAAGACTTCTTCCTGCTTTGCTTCCTTCTGATCTCTTGCAACAAATCATTAATAGCTGAGTCCTGTTCTTCTGGAGTATACTTTAATCTTTCTTCTGCTTGTAACTCTTCAGCCATTTTCTGATCTGCTAAAACCTGAGCAGCTCTCTCTTCCTCTTCGGTCTGAAGCTTTCTTTCAACCATATAAGCAACCAATCTTGCTTCTTCAGCTAGTCTTTCTTCCTCAGTAACTCTATCCAATTCTTCTTTATGAAACTTTTGAGCCAATTCTTGAGCCAATACTTCATCAAGTGCCAACTGAGCTTGTTCCTTCTTGGACAACCTTTTAGGAGAAGGTTCTGACTCTGTCATAATAGCTTTTCCCTTGTCTGCCCTTGATAACCTTGGTTTTCTAGAATAGACTGCACTGGTAGTACCTTGATATCCAGCATCAATCAAACTTTGAAGACTAGCAGTACCTTAAACACTCGCAGTACCTTCTTCAAATCCACCAGTACCTTCATCAAAAGTAGCAGTACCTTCATCAAACTGATCTGCTTGCCTCCCCTGAGTCTCATACTCCTCTTGAATCAAGGTAATTTTTGGATCCTGATCCATTTGAGCAATATTCCTCCCCTATTTGGAAGATCCCTCACCATCATCTGAGCTTGAATCCTTTGATGAACTAGAAGAAGAAGAACTGGTTGAAACCACCATCTTAACTGATCTTTTGCCCTTGGATTTCTTGACTGTTGTCTCTAATTTCTTCACCCTTAGAACCAATTTTGTGTACACAACTGCAAAGTTCTTGTTGTGGCTCTTGAGTTCAGCTTCCAAGGAGTTCACCTTATCAGATAATCTTGTACATAAATATGTCAATTCTAGAAGTTTATTGCTGCCCTCAACACTTCCAAGTGTGTTACCTCCTGGGAGAGGTGAATCATGGGGCATAGACTCATAATCCATCATACGATGGGTTTCTGAGCCACCCTGTGTTTCCATGTGGCTAGGGATTCCACTAGAAGTACTATTGATGTTACTTCTGTCCTGCTCAGCTTCTAAGCTAGAGACAGTAGAAGTAGCCCTTTCCATTCTGACATTGTCAGCCTCATCTGCTACATGTGTGGGAGTAGGAACTCTGTGGTGAGGAACATCAGAGTCCTGTCTGGATTCAGTCCTATGTGGTGATGAAGATGGTTGTGAAGATGAGTTTTCTGAGGATGTGGGTGTGTGATGGGAGGCAACTGGTGTAATACCTGAAATTCAGATAACATGTAAAAAGACCAAAATGCCCCTACTACTTTAATTATTTAATTAAAGCTTATATAAGTGCCAAATTAATTTCAATCCTTTGTAAATAAACCGTATATGACATAAAATAAATTCAAGACACCCTTAACATTTGTACATGTACAAAAAATAATTATGACACAACATATACATTTATATATACCGAATTATATATGTATATTCATTTTAATTTGATTTAAATGTATTAAATGTGTAGATAAACACAATTTAAAATAGGAAAAGATCATATCATTCAAACTAATTGATTTAGTCCAGCTACTAACCAAATCAACAGCCAAAATTTCCCCCCCCCCCCATGATCGGCCAATCTCCTATTTATTTTCTCCCTATTATTTCCTTCTTTTAAATATATACCGAGAAACCAAAAACACACAAATAAATTCACCATTCATTCATCGAATTTCTGGAAACTTTGGAGTAATTTTTTTGGTGTTCTTTGGCATCAAAGGAAGCTAAGAAAAATAAGTTTGGTTCGTGTTTGGCCTGGTTCGACCTTGGTGTATTTTCTTTGTCGCTAGTTTCATCCGAAAGGTATAAATCCCAAATAATTATTCTGATCATCCTAAAATTCGTTTATCATTTTTCTCATGTCCCTTATATTGTATATGATCTGTGAAAAATGGCCCAAGGTTTTAAGATCGCTCGTGTGCTCGTGGAGAATTCTTTGGTGTCGAATTGCTTAATCAAGGGACAAAATCACCACGCTTAATCTACATGTTATAAATTCGGTTTGGTATTTTTCTCATGTCCTTTACATCCTATAAGACTCATATAAAATGTTCAAATTGAATCATGCAAGGTTTATGGGTCGTTCTAAATTTTAATGATTAAAACGTACGTAAAATCTATAATATGTGATACGAATTTTCTGGGTGATATATTTATTTTATTTGGACCTCATATAATGTATATGATCTGGGAAAAATGATAGAACGATTTATAGAGGCCTAAATAAGTCGTGGTAATTATTGATATCAAAAACGTATATAAAATCTAAAATAGGCTATGCGATTTTTATGGGCTTGTTCTATAATTTTTATGAGTTCCTTATGCATCATATAACCTGGGAAAAATATGGATTCGAATTTTGGAAGCTAATATAAGTCGTGGTTAATTATTTGTGTTTCAGATTTAAAGGAAATAAAAGAAAATAAATAAAAACAAATCGACCTAACTAGGGTTAGGGTTTTTGGGACAAGATCTGGACATTTAATGCTTGTTTAAGGTTGTTGGAATGATTAATTAATGATGGGAAAAATTAGGGTTTGGTTTGTGTTAATTAAAAGTGTGTCGAATTGAAAATAAAATATGTAGGGGTTGTTTTGTAAATTATGAAACTTATGGATATTTTTTGTTTAAGTTGTTAATGATTAAATTGGGAGAATGTGAAAATATAAAATGAGGGTTTTGTGTAAATTGAAAATGAATTTAATTGTAAATATGGTTTTCGAATTGGAATTAAATAAAGTAGAGGGACTAAAAATGTAAATTCTGAAACTTGAAGTCATTTTGAGTAATAATGATATTAAGAGTATTTTGTGTAATTTTGAGTATTTATGGCTTAATGTGTAATTATATGGAATTTGATTTAAATAAGTTTTGTAAACTTAAGGGACTAATTGTGTAAATTTGAAATCTGAGGGTGATTCGTACTATATGTAAATTATGATGTGACATTCTGTAATTTGGTAAAATAGATGCTTGTTTGGTAAATAGGATATTGAGGATTAAATCATGAATTATGTAATATAGGTTTGTTTGTAAATATTGTAATAAGGTGTAAACTTAATTTGAAACTTGGATTATTGTCATCTGATAATGTGTATTAAATCATAACTTGAAGTATTTTATTTATAAGTAGCTTTTAATAAATTGATGAAATTACAATTAAAACCCTAAAATGTGAACTTGTCATAATTAACTAGCTTTTGTAACTTATAAATATATAAATTCCATTAACTTAAAATAGACTTAACTAATCTGAACATTAATGTCTTTGCATAAATATGGAAACATGCTAATTATGGAAACTTACTAAATCTGGAAAGTTACTAAAAATAGAAAGTACTTAAAATGGAAAGGTAAACTAAAAGTAATAATCTGAATTAGAATCTTTAGTAATTCTGTCTTTTACTTCCTTAGGTGTGAAGAAAGAGAAGTCCTGATCCTATTTCTGTGTTTGTTTTGCCTGTCTGCTGTGCTAATAAGGTACAGATATTCTGCCCTTTTTCAGTAAGGGTGTTTCATTCCCTTTTCTCTCAGTATTTCATTTTCCTTATAAGGATTCCCTATGCCATTGCTATGTTCCCTTCTGTTGTGAAACTTTGTTGTGATCTGTTTGTCTTGAACCTTTGATTTGAACCTTCTGCTATGATTCTCTATTCTGAACCTTTGTTTAAACATTGATCTGAACCTTTGACGTTTATTTCTGGATTTTGACATGAACCTTTTGCCATGTACCCTTAAGACATGACTTTCTGATTTTGATAGTACATCTGACCTTTGACCTACAGTTTGATATCCGAGCCAATCACTAGGCATGAGGGTTTCATGTCCATGTCATTGATGCACCGATGGCATGACTCTAGGGTAGGAGAGTGATGAGCTATCCCGTCCCTGACTTTATTTGATTTGGTGTGTTGAGGAGGTTTTGGCCACCTGGGGCGTATGGATGCATCCTAGATCTGATCTGTTATCTGTTATCTGTTTATGTTATATGTTTATTATTATATCTGGTGACTGATGGTGTGTGCGATACACGTCTTTCACATTATCTGAGAGTTGGCCACTCTACACAGGTTTGTTGCATTATATGGTTATGCTATGGTATTATCTGTTATCTGGGCTCGTGATGGATTTCTGTTTTCCCTAAACCTGATTTGTTTCATTATCCCTTTCTCATTCTTTTCTTTTACCCTATTTCCTTTTCTATTCTTTCACTTTGATTCTGTATCTGTATGATCTGTATTCCTGATTTGTTCTGTACTGCTATCTGTTATTATTTCTGTTATCTATATATCTGTTCACTAAGCTCTTGTAGCTCAGCCGCATTTCTTTTCCTGCGGCAGGTACTTAAGCTAGGAAGATGGGTTTTTGCTTTGGGATGAGAGCAATCTGACTTGGAGTTTTGACCTTAGTTATTTAGATTTACCGTTTGGACTTCTATTTAATTTGATATGCCATTGTTTAGGCATTTGAATATTGGATTTTGTACTTCAGTTATTTTGTCTTGCATTTGATATAAGTCATGTTGACTTATTTTGGATTTAATGTTAAGACTTCCGCTGTTTTATTATTGAATGCTATGTTTGTTCTGATATGAAACCATATACTTGTGACATCTTTGCCCTTGTCGGGTTGGGGTGTTACAATTTGTGGTATCAGAGCTACAGGCATCCGAAACCCGTAGGCTTAGGCCATTGACCTGTGAGGATTGGGTAGACATTAGGTTTCCTTTCGCGTACTCTTTTTCCTTATTCTGCTCTGTCATATTTTGCTTGATCTTGCTAATCGTCTTCATAATCCTATAGATGGTTAACACTCGTCACCAGGAGTATAATGCTGGAGGGGATGCTGAAATCCCCAATTTGGAGGCTATGGTGGCTAATGCTATAGCCAACCTGCTACCGGGCCTTAACACTGATGCGGTGATCAACCGGCTTATCAGTAATGGAGCAGGTTCATCTGGAGGTGCTGGCAGTTCTTCTGGTGGTGGGGGCCGACCCACTACCATTAATGGGTGGCTTGAGAGTTTCAATAAACTCAAGCCATTGTCTTTCAGTTCTGCTGCTACTCCTCATGCGGCAGAGGACTGGATTACCCACATGGAGAAACTGTTTGAGGTGCTAGGTTGTGAGGACGAGTTTAAGACTCGTCTGGCTGCGTTTAAGCTTGAGGGTGATGCGCTTAACTGGTGGAAGGCGCACAAGGCAGCTAAAGGAGGTGATCCGTATGTTCTTGGTTGTACTTGGGCTGATTTCCGCACTACATTCTATAATCGGTACTTCCCTGACTTGAGCAACAGAGGTTTATTCGGGAGTACAACACTATTTCCCAGCTAGATTCTGAGAACGCAGGGGAATATCTGGAGCGGTTTCAGAGATTGGTTAGCTTTGTGGGTCCCACTGCTGGAGATGCTAGGCGTCAAGCTAAGCAATTCAAATGGGGACTCAAAAGGTTAGTGACCTGTATAAAGTTGATGTTTGGTACCAATAGACCCTAATGCACTTTTCAATTTGCTACTGTATTAGGTGGGTGCTCGATCGTATGCTTAATGATGAGTTTCTGGATCCGTCAGCATGTTGCGATGCAGCTCGCAACATCGAGATTTTTCATGAGGGCGTTGGTTACAAGCGGAACCGTGATGGCGACAGGGTTCAGCATCAGAGTCAGAGTCGGGACAACAAGGGGTATTCTGGTAGGAACTTTGAACAGCGAGGTCAGTCAGATCGTGGACGTGACTATCAGGGTCAATCAGGCAGGAGTTATGATCAGAGGAGACACGACTCGAGGGGTCAGGATTCGAGGTCGGTTTCTAGGCAGGGGAGTGATCGTCATGGACACAGTGACAGTCAGAGACAGTGGAAGGATCAGCCTTCCAAGGGTTATCAGCAGCAGTCTCGAGGTTCTGGATCGGGTTCTCAGACTTTACCTCCTCCTCCTATTTGTACTACTTGTGGGAAGAGTCATCCCGGACCGTGTCGTAGGGCTTCTGGTGCATGTTTCCGATGTGGGTCTACTGAACATCGGGTGAAGGATTGCCCTAAGCATAATCCGACACCAGCTATGCAGTATCTTCCTCCTCCTCCTCCGAATACAGGCCGTGTGTTTTCGACTACTCGGGACCAGGCAGCTAAGCGTCAGGTACCATTACTGTCATTCTGTATATTGGTGATCATACTGTATTCGTATTATTTGATACTGGCGCAACACACTCTTTTATATCCGTGAAACTAGCTAAGAAACTTAAAACGACTCCAACACCATTAATAAACCAACTATCTATTTCCACCCCAATGAAACACAGTGTCCTTCTCGATCATGAATATGTTAACTGTCCTCTGCGCTTTGATGACCGGATTCGTCCGGCTAACTTACTCCCCCTGGATATGATTGATTTCGATGTCATCCTGGGCATGGATTGGTTGGCTTCCCATAGAGCTACCATTGACTGTCATGCTAGGAATGTGATTTTTGGAGATCTGAACCATCCTAATTTATTTATCATGGATCCCGCCCTCTGAAATCTGTTAAAATCATCTCTGCTATGAAGGCACGGACCTTGATATCTCATGGTTGCCAAGGTTATTTGGCTTCTGTTAAAGATTCATCTGTTGAGACTCCTGATATTTCTAATGTTCCCATTGTTTGGGATTTTGCCGATGTTTTTCCTGAGAAACTTCCTGGTCTTCCTCCGGCTAGAGAAGTTGAATTTGCTATTGATCTGATTCCCGGTGCCGAACCTATCTCTAAGGCTCCGTACCGGATGGCACCTGTCGAACTGAAAGAGTTAAAGGAGCAACTGGAAGAGTTGTTGGATTGTGGTTTTATTCGCCCTAGTGTTTCGCCATGGGGTGCTCTGGTGCTTTTCGTGAAGAAGAAGGACGGGTCTATGCGGTTGTGTATTGATTACCGTGAGCTTAATCGCATTACCATTCGTAACCGTTATCCGCTTCCTCGCATTGATGACTTGTTTGATCAGCTGCAAGGAGCTAAGGTGTTCTCTAAAATCGACTTGCGATCTGGTTATCACCAATTGCGGGTCAAAGAGCAGGATGTTTCTAAGACTGCTTTTCGTACCCGATATGGACATTATGAGTTTCTGGTTATGCCTTTTGGTTTAACAAATGCTCCTGCGGTGTTTATGGATTTGATGAACCGGGTCTTCCATGAATTTCTTGATAAATTCGTCATCGTTTTCATCGATGATATTCTGGTGTATTCTAAATCGGCGGAAGAGCACGAGCAGCATTTGCGTATTGTTTTGGGTATTCTGAGGCAGCAGAAATTGTACGCTAAGTTTTCGAAGTGTGAGTTCTGGCTAAACCAAGTCGCATTCCTTGGTCACATTGTGTCTGCAGATGGTATCACCATGGATCCAGCTAAGGTTGAGGCTATCACCAAGTGGCCGAGACCTACCACGGTGACTGAAGTTAGGAGTTTTCTGGGATTAGCTAGTTACTACAGGCGTTTTGTTGAAAGATTCTCGAAGTTGGCTTTACCGTTGACTCAGTTGATGCGGAAAGGTGAAAAGTTTGTGTGGACTGATGAGCGTGATTAGAGTTTTGAGGAGTTGAAACGGCATTTGGTGTCTACACCTATTCTGACTTTACCATCGGGTTCTGGAGGATTTGAGATTTATAGTGATGCTTCCAAGAAGGGTTTAGGCTGTGTGCTTATGCAACACGGTAAGGTGATTGCCTATGCTTCCAGGCAATTGAAACCCTATGAAGAAAATTATCCGACTCACGATCTTGAATTAGCGGCTGTTGTTTTTGCTTTGAAAATCTGGAGACATTACTTGTATGGCGAATCGTGTGATATCTTCACCGATCACAAGAGTCTCAAATACATCTTTACTCAGAAGGAGCTTAATATGAGGAAGCGTAGATGGTTAGAGCTTCTTAAGGATTACGACACAAACATCCAGTATCATCCAGGCAAGGCTAATGTGGTTGCTGATGCACTTAGTCGTAAATCTGGAATGATTGCTAGTTTGGAGATTGATCCGTATGTTCTTAAGGATTTGGAGCGTTTGGATGTCGAGTTGTGTGTTCGTCGTGATGTTGGTTACTGGGCTTAGTTTGAAAATTGAGTCGAATCTGATGTTGCGTATTAAAGAAGCTCAGAAAGATGATGGTGAGCTTTGGGCCATTGTTCAGAATATAGAAGAAGGTAAGCAAACTGAGTTCAGAGTTGATGATAACGGAGTTGTCTGGTATGAGGATCGTTTATGCGTGCCTAATGATTCTGATCTGCGTGAGGCTGTGTTGACTGAGGCTCACAGTTCTCCTTTCACTATTCATCCTGGTTCTACCAAGATGTATCGAGATCTTAAGCAGCATTTCTGGTGGAATGGCATGAAGCAGGATGTGGCTTCATTCGTGGCTAGATGTATGACCTGTCAGCAGGTCAAGATTGAGCACCAGCGGGCTAGTGGTTTGTTACAGCCCTTGGTGATTCCAGTTTGGAAATGGGATGAGATTTCCATGGATTTTGTGTCCGGTTTGCCTCTGACTCGTAAAAGACATGATGCGATTTGGGTGGTCGTTGATCGGCTAACTAAATCTGTTCATTTCTTACCCATCCGTATGACCTATAGTATCAGTCAGTTAGCGGAGATTTTTCAGCGGGAAATTGTTAGATTGCATGGTACTCCTTCGTCTATTATTTCTGACCGTGATCCTCGTTTCACTTCGCGTTTCTAGAAGGGACTTCATAAAGCTTGGGGCGCTCGCCTTAAGTTCAGTACTGCTTTTCATCCCCAAACTGATGGTCAGTCTGAGAGGACCATTCAGACCTTGGAAGATATGCTACGGGCTTGTGCTTTGGAATGGACAGGTAGTTGGGATGAGTACTTGTGTTTAGTAGAGTTTGTGTATAATAACAGTTGGCACGCGAGTATCCGAATGGCTCCCTTTGAGATGTTGTATGGTAGGAAATGAAGGGCTCCTGTTTGTTGGAATGAGGTAGGTGAACGTCTGATTGAGGGTCTTGAAATGATCGAGATCACTAA
Source organism: Artemisia tridentata subsp. tridentata (assembly GCA_021014915.2). Classification (NCBI taxonomy): domain Eukaryota; kingdom Viridiplantae; phylum Streptophyta; class Magnoliopsida; order Asterales; family Asteraceae; genus Artemisia; species Artemisia tridentata. The sequence continues at coordinate 166,384,229 of CP139502.1, read as the reverse complement.
TGAAAAGGTAGCTGTTGCTAGGTAGAAATTGAAAGAGGCGCGTGCTCGTCAGAAGAGTTATGCTGATAAGCATCGTCGGGATCTGGAATTTAATGTGGGTGATTGGGTATTTCTGAAAGTATCTCCTTTCCGCGGTGTTAAGCATTTTGGAATCAAGGGCAAGTTGAGTCCTCGATTTATTGGTCCTTTGAAATTCCGGAGCGTATTGGAGAGGTTTCTTACCGTTTAGGTTTACCTCCTCAGCTATCTCATGTGCATAACGTTTTTCATGTATCTCTTCTGCGGGGATACAACTATCATCCGTTGCATGTAGTATCTTATCCGCTTGATCAGATCCGACCTGATATGTCTTTGTCTGAAGAGCCGGAAGCGGTTCTGGATCGTCAGGAACGAGTCATGCGAAACAAAGTTATTCCGTTCGTAAAGATTCTTTGGAAGAACCACCAAGAGCGTGAGGCTACCTGGGAAACCGAGGAATCGATACGAGCTAGTTATCCGCAATTCTCGTTTTAGTCAGGTATGTCTCTGTTACGTTTTCTGCTTTCTTTTCTTTCTGCTTTCTGCAAATTTCGAGGAATAAATTTTTTTGTTAGTGGGGAAGAAGTTGTAATACCTGAAATTCAGATAACATGTAAAAAGACCAAAATGCCCCTACTACTTTAATTATTTAATTAAAGCTTATATAAGTGCCAAATTAATTTCAATCCTTTGTAAATAAACCATATATGACATAAAATAAATTCAAGACACCCTTAACATTTGTACATGTACCAAAAATAATTATGACACAACATATACATTTATATATACCGAATTATATATGTATATTCATTTTAATTTGATTTAAATGTATTAAAAGTGTAGATAAACACAATTTAAAATAGGAAAAGATCAAATCATTCAAACTAATTGATTTAGTCCAGCTACTAACCGATTCTACAGCTAAAATTCCCCCCCACCCCATGATCGGCCAATCTCCTATTTATTTTCTCCCTATTATTTCCTTCTTTTAAATATATACCGAGAAACCAAAAACACACAAATAAATTCACCATTCATTCATCCGAATTTCTGGAACCTTTGGAGTAATTTTTTTGGTGTTCTTTGGCATCAAAGGAAGCTAAGAAAAATAAGTTTTGGTTCGTGTTTGGCCTGGTTCGACCTTGGTGTATTTTCTTTGTCGCTAGTTTCATCCGAAAGGTATAAATCCCAAATAATTATTCTGATCATCCTAAAATTCGTTTATCATTTTTCTCATGTCCCTTATATTGTATATGATTTTGTGAAAAATGGCTCCAAGGTTTTAAGATCGCTCGTGTGCTCGTGGAGAATTCTTTGGTGTCGAATTGCTTAATCAAGGGACAAAATCACCACGCTTAATCTACACGTTATAAATTCGGTTTGGTATTTTTCTCATGTCCTTTACATCCTATAAGACTCATATAAAATGTTCAAATTGAATCATGCAAGGTTTATGGGTCGTTCTAAATTTTAATGATTAAAACGTACGTAAAATCTATAATATGTGATACGAATTTTCTGGGTGATATATTTATTTTATTTGGACCTCATATAATGTATATGATCTGGGAAAAATGATAGAACGATTTATAGAGGCCTAAATAAGTCATGGTAATTATTGATATCAAAAACATATATAAAATCTAAAATAGGCTATGCAATTTTTCTGGGCTTGTTCTATAATTTTTTGAGTTCCTTATGTATCATATAACCTGGGAAAAATATGGATTCGAATTTTGGAAGCTAATATAAGTCGTGGTTAATTATTTGTGTTTCGGATTTAAAGGAAATAAAAGAAAATAAATAAAAACAAATCGACCTAACTAGGGTTAGGGTTTTTGGGACAAGATATGGACATTTAATGCTTGTTTAAGGTTGTTGGAATGATTAATTAATGATGGAAAAAATTTGGGTTTGGTTTGTGTTAATTAAAAGTGTGCCGAATTGAAAATAAAATATGTAGGGGTTGTTTTGTAAATTATGAAACTTATGGGATATTTTTCTAAGGTTATATAAATCAGGGAGAATGTGTAAAAAATATAAAATGAGGGTCTTGTGTGTAAAATTTGCAAGATATGAATTTAATTGTAAATATGGGTTTCGAATTGGAATTAATTAAAGTAGAGGGACTAAAAATGTAAATTCTGGAAACTTGAAGTCATTTTGAGTAAATAATGATATTAAGAGTATTTTGTGTAATTTTGAGTATTTATGGGCTTAATGTGTAATTATTATGGAATTATGATTTAATTTATAAGTTTTGTAAACTTAAGGGACTAATTGTGTAAATTCTGAAATCTGAGGGGCTGATTCGTACTATATGTAAATTATGATGTGACATTCTGTAATTTGGTAAAATAAGATGCTTGTTTGGTAAATATGGATATTAGAGGGATTAAATCATGAATTATGTAAATATAGGGTTTGTTTTGTAAATATTGTAACTAGAGGGGTGTAAACTATAAATTATGAAACTAAAAGGATTATGATGTCATTCTGAATAAAATGTGTATTTAAATTAGTAACTTGAAGTATTTTCATTTTGTACCTTTGAAATTGATGAAATTACAATTAAAACCCTAAACTATGTGAACTTGTCATAATTAACCCTAGGCTTTTGTAACTTGATAAAATATACTTAAATTCCATAATAATCTTAAAATAAGGACTTAACCTAATCTGTAACATTAATGTCTTGCTAAATATGGAAACCTGCTAATTATGGAAACTTACTAAATCTGGAAAGTTACTAAAAATAGAAAGTACTTAAAATGGAAAGGTAAACTAAAAGTAATAATCTGAATTAGAATCTTTAGTAATTCTGTCTTCTACTTCCTTAGGTGTGAAGAAGGAGAAGTCCTGATCCTATTTCTGTGTTTGTTTTGCCTGTCTGCTGTGCTAATAAGGTACATATATTCTGCCCTTTTTCAGTAAGGGTGTTTCATTCCCTTTTCTCTCAGTATTTCATTTTCCTTATTAGGATTCCCTATGCCATTGCTATGTTCCCTTCTGTTGTGAAACTTTGTTGTGATCTGTTTGTCTTGAACCTTTGATTTGAACCTTCTGCTATGATTCTCTATTCTGAACCTTTGTTTAAACATTGATCTGAACCTTTGACGTTTATTTCTGGATTTTGACATGAACCTTTTGCCATGTACCCTTAAGACATGACTTTCTGATTTTGATAGTACATCTGACCTTTGACCTACAGTTTGATATCCGAGCCAATCACTAGGCATGAGGGTTTCATGTCCATGTCATTGATGCACCGATGGCATGACTCTAGGGTAGGAGAGTGATGACCTATCCCGTCCCTGACTTTATTTGATTTGGTGTGTTGAGGAGGTTTTGGCCACCTGGGGCGTATGGATGCATCCTAGATCTGATCTGTTATCTGTTATCTGTTTATGTTATATGTTTATTATTATATCTGGTGACTGATGGTGTGTGCGATACACGTCTTTCACATTATCTGAGAGTTGGCCACTCTACACAGGTTTGTTGCATTATATGGTTATGCTATGGTATTATCTGTTATCTGGGCTCGTGATGGATTTCTGTTTTCCCTAAACCTGATTTGTTTCATTATCCCTTTCTCATTCTTTTCTTTTACCCTATTTCCTTTTCTATTCTTTCACTTTGATTCTGTATCTGTATGATCTGTATTCCTGATTTGTTCTGTACTGCTATCTGTTATTATTTCTGTTATCTTTATATCTGTTCACTGAGCTCTTGTAGCTCAGCCGCATTTCTTTTCCTGCGGCAGGTACTTAAGCTAGGAAGCTGGGTTTTAGCTTTGGGATGAGATCAATCTGACTTGGAGTTTTGACCTTAGTTATTTAGCTTTACCATTTAGACTTCTATTTATTTTGATATGCCATTGTTTAGGCATTTGAATATTGGATTTTGTACTTCAGTTATTTTGTCTTGCATTTGATATAAGTCATGTTGACTTATTTTGGATTTAATGTTAAGACTTCCGCTGTTTTATTATTGAATACTATGTTTGTTCTGATATGAAACCATATACTTGTGACATCTTTGCCCTTTTCGGGTTGGGGTGTTACAGCTGGGCTTGTTGCTCCTTCACCCTGAGCTTGCAACATTGAATCAAAAAGTGGTACTGCTTCCCCACCATACCCTCTTGAAGCAATTTTAATGTTACTAAAGAGTTTTTGGGTAAGTTTGGAAGTTTGATAAACTGTTTTGTGTGGAAGCAGTTGAGGTTTGTTCAAAATAGATTGTATGAACCTTGGGTACATAAAAAATTTTGATTTATTGTCAACATTCTTAACCATACCTTCAAAAATAAGTTTTGAAAAGTTGAAAATTTTGTCTGTAGCCAAACAAATGAGAGCAGTAGCAATATTACTACTGAACTGTTCCCATGAGGTTTTCTTAGGGCTAAGACAGTGAAGGATGGTGTGAATGAAAAATCTCCATTGAGGGGAAAAATGACTCTTTTGAAAAGTTAAATTTTGAGATTCAGTGTGATACCCCATCCTGGATAAGTTTTCAAAAATTTCTGTGTTTGGCATAGCACTAATACCATTGTCATCACTTAAATAGAGATGCCTCCTAAGAGATGATTCAGTAATAGTGATGGATTTTCCATCCACTTTAGCAATTATCTCTTTGTCACCATTTTCAAAGGTTTTGACACTAGCAGTGTGCCAAAACTGTTTGATGTGAGTGACATAGATAGTGGGATTTAAAAGTAAAGAATACCTTATGGAAGTGTTGTTTAAGAAATCCACTATCTGATGAAAAGTTGTGTCATCCTCTGCTTTTTTCAAATAAGCTACTTGATTGTGTTTGTCAGCAAAAGATAAAGTAGCCATTTTAGTTACAGTAAAAATTGATTTGACTAGTGGGAATAGTGAAAGTTTAGGGTAGAAAGTAGAAGAAGAAAGTGAATTGAGATATTATTCAAAGCTTGTTAGGGTTTCTATTGGACCGACTTAAAGAAAAAGTTAACTTTTAAGTTAAGATAAGGTTAATATAATAGACTAAAAGTTAAAATATCCAAATTGGAAAACCCTGGAAACAAGGAATTTGACAGTAAAAACCTCAATTGACTTTCAATGGCTAGTTTCAAAAAGCTGTTATTTCGCACAAGTACTAACGTCTTTTTAGCAGTACAAATTTAGCCTACCAGTACTAACTTTAAGCCAGGCAATACAAACTTTTTGAGAAAATTTTGACTCAGCAGTATTGATGGATCGTGTTTTGGTTGAAATATTGTGAATCGGGAGGTCTTGGTAGATGAAAGAACATCATCTTCATGGTAAAGGTTTAGAGAGAGAAAGTGTTAGAGAGAGAGAGGAAACCTGGTTTTATTATTAATAGAAATGAAAGGATAAAACACACAAGCTTCGGCATGATAGTGAATAAAACCAACAATCGAAATGAGCACCCAAGCACCCTATTTATAGGAAGAGAATAGGGCAACATGTGCTTGGAGTGCTTCTAGAAGTATTACATTGGATCCCACGGCCCATGGGCTACTAATGGACCGTGGGCTTTTACTCTAACATATAACCCATAGCAACCTATTTTGTAAACATGGCCAAGACTTGGATATTTTCGTGAAACGTGTTCCCAACAATCTCCCCTTAAGTCTTGGTCATCAAGGTTGTTCGACGTCATCTTTGCTTCTTTGGCTTTTGACTTCTTGATAATCTTTGTACTTTGTTCTTGACTTGAGATGATGTGATGTTGTCTCGATCTGCCAATCTCCGATGTCTTCTTGTCTTCTCCATCATGCTCATGTGTCTTAGACTTGTTTTCTGCAGCATGTTCTCACTTTTCAATCTTTAACTTGAGAAAGGTTGAGGTGCTTGAACTTTTGACTTTACTATATCATATGTTGAACTTTTGTTGTTACTGAGTCTTTGAGAGAACATTTCTTCAAAATATGAACATGATGGAGTCTTGATGGTTGAGCTCCAGATCCTCAGCAGCAGCAGCATCAGCACGAACTAACCGGTACTTACAGGCTCAGACTCGAGATTGTCAACAGCATAGTGTGAAGACTTTCTCAAATCCTAACCCAGACCGTTCTGAACCGGATTCCCCCGAAAGGGATAACACGGACACACCAAAGTGCACCCACGATTCAGTGAGTCGCTGGAGATCACCCCACGACTGTAGACCGTTTGGAGCAAACACTAAGCGTAACCCACAAGGAGTTACCGAAGTGACTTGCTGTCAGAGTTGTTTGATGTTGCTCTGGCAGGATTTCCATTCAATCATTGATAGTCACAATTGTGACTTCTCTCATGAATGTTCTCGGCAGATTGCTAAGATCTGCGAAGGACACTTTCTTAATTTTACATCTGCTGCCCATGATGTAGAACAGCAGAGTAATACTAAGTGTACCTAAGAGATCTTTTATGAATCTCATGGCTCTAGACTCAATTAGTGCACATTTGTTTGGTCGTCGAAGGCGTGGAGCAGATTGCCTCCTTTTCAATATCAACACTCTCGTAATGAGATGTCGATAGATTATGAAGGGTTCTCCGTGTGAATGAAACAAATGTCTTTTGAGAGACACTTGAGTGGCTTAGAAGGTTTAGTGCAGTGCGTCACTGGGTCCATGACGTCTTTTGTCTTCAATACCGGTGATGCTCATCAACCAGTAGATTATGAATTGAACCCGGTGTCTGCCCTAAGGTTGAACAAATGGAGGGCTATTTCTTTTCACCCTTTTCTTTACTTTTCTTTTTAATTCTTCAACCCTTTCTTTCTCCTTTCATTCATTTTCTCCTTTTTAATATCATACCTAGGACTTTCTAGTTCTAAACTATTGGTATTGTCCTTGGGTAGATCCCTCCGGCTCTGGTGGATCATAGGACGGTTTTCCCTAACCTTAGTCACCTTATAACTCCATGACTATCCTAATGATGTCATAAAACCAAACCATTGAAAATCTCTCAAAGTGTCGATAATTGTAAAGACATTTTGTTGACACCTTGAGAGTTTGATGATTTTCAGAAATACTCCCCCTTAACATGTGCGCATAAGTAATAAATTTGAAATTTGCACATGCCGGAAAGAGTTGGCACTTTTTGAATTGATTGACTTTCAATGAACCTGATCGTCGCGAGACACGCTTACATCACCAGTTAAACTAGCCTGAAATTATTACCCGTCCAGATCAGATTCATAGATTATCGCTCGAAATCGGTACATTCTACTCAGACACGTCCTTTGCAAGACACGCTTACATCACCAGATAAAATGGCTTGAAATTATTACCCGTCCGGGACATGTCCTTTCGACTACTGACTTTTCCTATCATCAATGCGAGGGTCAATTCTGAGTTTGAGCACAAGAGATTCCAGCAAATGAGACTTCATATTTTAATCATCTTTTACTTCTCCCCCTCAAAAATAACATACTCATGATGTTTTTGGAAAAACATTTATGATTAAAATATGCTGTTTTTGAGTTTTAGGGAAGAATTTCAAGAACATTTGTATTTTTAGAACAAAGATTATATTTTTCAAATACTCCCCCTTAACAAGGGAATACTTGTCCTTATGAGCAGAATGTTTGAAAAACTTTAGAAAACATTCTGGTTTTAATTCTGCTCATAAGTAAGAAGCTTTCGCTCCTTTTTCAGGATTGAGGCATTGAAGCGTACCTCAGGGTCCTTTCTTGGAGGTCCGGGTTGTACACTGTTATGTGTGCACAAGCCGTTGTCATATAAGAGCAAATGATGAGATAATGACGAATTTGTGACAAATAATACCATTGAGTTTACCTAGGATGGCGGAAAGTGAGAATGTTTTGAATTCTCGCTCATCCTCCCACATAACTCTCTAGACTTCTCATTTGCATCTGATATTAAGGTTGGAGATCTTCAGCTGCAGACGCAGAAATAGAAGCTGTTTGATCTATTGATGATGATGTTTCTGGTTGAGGTGCATCTCCAGCAACTACTGTGGTTGTAGTTACTGGTGTACCATATTCTTGATTATCGACGAATGGTTGTGCAGCGGAACTGATGGATACATCTGATGCACGACTAACTAGAATGCCATCGAAGAGTGGAGCAAACAAATCTTCTAAATCCTTTCTGTTGAACGGTAATGAGCCAGCTGAAGATTCAGGAAAGTTGAGACGGTTGTGTGCGGGTTCTAAGCTGTTTTGCTCAGAAGCCATAACATTAAGCTCGGGTCCGAAACTGAGTTATTCCGAAGCTATAGTCGATATCTGAAAAGCAAGAAGAGACAAATAGAGAACATGGATCCCCAAATGAAACTGGGTTCCAGATGTTAGAAGCATAAAGTTGTAGTGTCAATTGTCTTCTTGACACTCGAGCACGCGATTTCCATGGTATTAGTTTTGGTGCCAATGTCTAAAATCTTTCCTGTAGGAATCCACCTAAGACCAACCGTTTTGAAAATTCTACCTGTGGGAACCCACCTAAGGTTAGATCTAGGAGAAGTTTTCCTTTTAGATGCAGTGGAATGAACTGTGGGAGCATCACTTAGTTGAGAAAATCTACATCCTATTTTGATCCACTTTTTAGGTTTCTGAATCTTTTCATTTGATTCAACGGGTTTGTTTGGTTTGATTGTCTTAGTCAATTGTGCCTTTGCACATGAATTCACTTCTTGAAGATATTTAGACACACAAACATTGCAACTACTCTTAGACGCTCGCCAATACCTATTTGTCTGTTGAGTGCTCCTAGGTTTTGGTTTGCTACTACTAGCAGTGTTCTGTAAAACAGTGGAAGGCATCACACAAGGTTTTGAACCTAGAATTCCGTCCTTTTGAAGTAGTGCCTTTTTTCTAGCTTTTTCTAGATCATAGTTCTTGTACATGTCATTTATTCCATAAGACTCTTTACTTTTAATGCTCGATTTAGACACTGTTTTTGAACTAATCCTAGATGAGCCAGGTATAACCACGTGTTGATCTTTTGCAGAAACAGATGCATTTTCCTTAGGCCAAGAACATGATGTGACAGGTTTTGTTAAGTCATTTTTCTCAACAACTTGGGAGGCAAACCGTGATTTTGAAAATTTAGGTCGTTCAGATTTAAATGCAGTTGGTTGTCTAACCACTGATTGTTTTCTGATAGGCTGAAGAGACGGTTTCCCCAAGATTGATGGTTTTGCAAACTTAGTATCCACACTCTGGCCAGTCAATCTTCGTAACTTGTTTTGCAATGCAGCATATGCAAACACCTTTGCTTGAATTTGACCTTTTAACAACTCATTTTCCTTAATCAATGTATCCATACGTTTACTTTCTTCATTCAAAGATTTACCATTGTTGCCCGAAGTTAAAGATTCGTTTTTCAGTTTAAGTTCAAGTGAGATGCAATGTGCCTCTAGTTTTGAAAAATCTTTTTGAAACTGGGCAATGGTCTTTTTAAGACAAGTATTTTCAAACTCAAGAGTTTGGTTTGATGGTACATTTGTTTTGTTTTCATTTACTGGATCAGGCAAAAGTTGTTCGGTTAGTTGGCAATCATGAGCAGATATACAATAATTGATAACTGGTTGTACCTCAGCCATTGGCTCTTTGTCAAATACCGGCTCTGTGTCATGTGTGGTTCTGACATCTGCATAATCAGCATCTGCATCATTCATTGATATGCTGCTGTCATCCTTAGCCATTGGCTCTCTGTCAAATATGGGCTCTGTGTCATATGTATGTCCGACATCTGCACAAATCGCATCTGTATCATTCCTTGATTTGCTGTTATCATTCTGCTTTACAGATTCTATCTCACTGCTTTCTGTTTCTATCCTACTGCTTTCTGTTTCCATCCCACTGCTTTCTGTAACACCCAAATTAGGTTCCAATGCTTTAACTGTAGTAGCTTGCTCTTCTTGAATCTGCAACTTCTTTTCATTCACTCTTTTGTCATACTCACTTCTGTGAAGTACTCTTTCAGCAATTGACTTTTCAATCGAATCCATTTGTTGGGTCAACATGTCTTTGAAAGTTTTAACCTCGATACTAGTGTATTCCAAAAAATACTTGCATGTCATGACGCTTTCGAAATCTGATGATAACCAGGAAACGATGAACTGCTGAAATTGTTCCTTGAGCATTCTAAAGGCGACCGTGGATTCATTCTCATGAAACTCTTCGTTTTCAAGTTGCTTCTCCAGTTGATCTACGTTGAGGAACATCGTTTTTGTGAACATCTCAATGTCTTCTCCAAAGAGTGTTGAGAATGCCCGTTTGAATCCATCCTCGGTACGAGTTCCTTCTAAGTCTCTGTTTGAGAGGACCTTAAGGTGTGAATGAAGTAATCTTAAACATGCCATGCATTTCTCTTTCGTTTCTCTCTCTTTTTCTTGCATTAATAGCTCTTGCGTATCTCTCTCTTTTGAACTTGATTCCATTTGATTTCGCTCCGATGTGTGATAAAGTTGATCTTGGATCGTTGCAAAGAAATAGGACTTGTGGTTGTTGACATTTGATTGATACATTTTCTCTCCCCCGTGATTGTTGCGATGAAATCGGAAGAATCAAACCAAAATGTATCACACGTATGGTTGAACTCAGTTGTTGTAGTGAAGTCTTTATACTTTGCTGAAGATCGATCGAAGGATTTCCCTCCAAAATTTGAATTTGAAAAATTTCTTTACCAAAATTTGAAATTCTCCAAAAAATGCAATTCTAAGGTTATAAGAAAATTTTGAGTTTGAGAAAATTTTACGCCAAATTTCACCGTAAAATTTGAATTTTGACCTAAAACACACATAAGCTTCAACCCTCCTAGTGAAGTCTAGGAGGGGTATATATAGGGCCAAAACACATGACTTTACAATAATGACACTTTTAGTCCATGTGTTTGTGGCAAATAAGATAACTAATGTAATCACAAATATGTTGTCACATTTTGGTGCGAGAAACATACCCAACAATCTTCCCCCAATGTGGCAACATATGGGATTACTTACATCATATCCTATAAGTAAAAATACAAATAAAGAAAGGTCTTCATAAGCTCTTCATGTGCTGGGGATGATTACAGTTGATGCTCTTTGTCTTTATCTTGTACCTCGGCTTGAGAACTTTTCTTTACTCGTAGTCACATGATGTAATATACATGAACTGGATTAACTTCCCCCCAATTCATGCTGCATGTCTTTAACGGCTTCTTCATATACTTCTTTTTGGCGAAGTTTCTGAATCAGCTTCCCCCCAAACTGACAACCGTCTTCAGCAGATTCGAAACTTTGATGTAGTTAACACGTCTTCTAACTTTTGAAGGTTGTAAGTACGCAGCGGAATTTGTAGATGACATTGTAAACCACACCACGCAAATCTGACTAGTACTAAGTAACGATTATGCTCAATGCGGAAGTCCCGTTCGGGGGTAACATGCAAGAAATTAGCAAGATCTTCTCACATAAGTAGGCTACTTCGCACATCACACCCTGCGAAAGTTGAAACGATTACACCAAAATCACAAAACTGAACCACTGATCATCTCTGCGGACGTCTTCCGGTAGTAATAAAATTGTAAGCTCGATCACGTGAGTCTGTTATGCATCCCCGATGTGCACATTTCTTCCCCCTGAATGCAGATCCATCTGGAAAAAGAGTGTTTTTGCAAAAAATGCAAGAAAAGTCAAAGAACATCCACTCTCTCTTCCCCCACGATGTCTTCGCGGAATCAGAAGCATACACACTATGGTTACGATGGAAACGGAGCCAACGTACACCCTGTATGTCCAATTAGTCGAAGATGTGTGAAGTACCAAAAATAGCCCGTGAGAATCAACTGCTGATAGAATCTCTACTCTTCTATACTCTTCTCATCTAACTCTTTACCGACCCCATTATCATTCTGACGGCTTTTTGTAGTGACCACTGATGGAGAAAAACCCACTATGACGAACTTGAGACTGAAGTAAAATAACCCAAACTTGTGACTTAAACTTGCACTATTGTCTGACTAAGTACCTATACTGAGCACTACAATGTAACTCCTTAAAGCATAGGTCATTTCATATACCCATCCAACCATCCTTTTCTGTATATGAACTCATCTTGAATTATCCACATCTTTGTGTGACACTTGAGCACTACAACGTAACTCCTTTAAAGTGATAGCTATACTCTGTGAGCACAACAACGTAACTCCTTACATCAGGTATAACTAGATAACTCAAGTCTTAATCATTTTGAAGGTTATAAGCTCGAACAAGGATCTTGAAGAATCATGCATCCAACCAACCCCGATATCTTCAAGATACTAAGAACACGCACCCGTGATATCCCACTTCAACCTCAAATAAATAATAATGAATTATCGCCGTAGCCACATCTTGCGGTTATATTCCCAAAAACTAGCCTTTTGACGGTTTGAGTGAACTATGATAATGGTTTTATCCCGATCTTGTCAAAAACGTATCCCGTGAAAAAGTTGTCAAACTATAATATCACTCTTTCTTGCCAAACATTGTACCAAAAATAAACACAATGTATTGAAAATACATTTGACCATAGGTACGTACATGTCAGCCCAAACCATTGTGTAAACAAGTCAGCCCATTCACAAGTCCAACATATTATATAAATTTCGGATTAGCTAAACCAATAAGCCAAACCCGGTTAAGTTATAAAATATGAGGCCCAATCCAACTCCAACACCCCTATTTTTTCGGGTATTAAAGGATAGCAATAACACACAATCCCAACCCTAATCTCATAACTTATCCGCCCCCATTTTACTCCTCTCCTCATCTCTCATCTTCTCAATCGCAGTAAACACTTAACCACACTCAACCAAGCCCAAATCAAAACCATCCGCCCCCACAATTCATATCACTCTCGATTTGCAATCCAAAAAACACAAAAATAGAAAAACTTATCATCTTTTTACCAACCAATCAACACAACCAGGCCTCTTTCTTTAATTTTGTTGCTCGGTCTCGAATCAAGAAGGTGTTAAAGCTTCAAGATCATTGAGTGGTCACAGGTAGGTGTTTATGTGTTTGTTGTGTCATTGAACGAACAAAAGAGGTGAATGTAACAAGATTGTTACAATTCAGTTCTTGTGAGTTTGGATAGGATTTTGAAGCTATGCTTCATAAATTAGATCGATGATGATGTTTCTCATTTCTGATTGTCATTGGACGTTTATTTTATCACCAAAATGAGAAACTGAGATCTGTTGTTTTCATTTATATTCGGTTTGAGTAGTGGTGGTTTATACGAATTGTTTGATAATAAATGTTACTTTAGACTGAGAGCAGATGGGAATAGGTAAGTGAAATTGTATTTGTTGTTGGTTGTAAGTTATTAACGATAGATTTGTGACGAGTATTAGATGGTGTTGGATTGGATTTGGTAATGTAGAATACTGGTTATTATGTTTCTGGTCGATTGCTTTTCATCTTTTTCTTTTCTTTTAATTTTGATGAGTTTGACCCGTTGACCAGATTTTACCGTTGACCAGATGTGACCTTTGACCCTTGACATCTGCGATAAGTGGTCTTGTCACAACTGCGATAAGGTGGTCTTGTCACAACTGCGATAAAATGGTCTTGTCACAACTGCGATAAAACGGTCTTGTCACAACTGCGATAAAATGGTCCTGTCACAACTGCGATAAAACGCAATAGCGATAAAGTTATCGAATTTCTTGTACAAGAAATCGAACTCAGATAGAAGAGGGTTTATCGGGATTGCTTTACAAGCAATAGCGATAAAAAGGGGTTTTGACTTTTTGACCAAGAAATCCGGCGAGATTCCGGCCAAAATTTTCCGACTATCTTTTCCGTTCGCGTTTTTGCTAACCCAGATCTGACTAGTTTATGACCCATCTTGTGACCACAATATTCAGACCATGTATTTCGACCAGTTATCAACTTTAAGATCTTCACGGGTTGGATTCAAAAACAGTCATAAAAAATGATGAAGATGAATCAGGACTGAAAAATGGACCAGATACATTAAGAAACAAACTGATGAAAACGGTTTATAGCACTGTTTGATAATAAAGTATTGACCTGTAAAAGGTTTCCAAACAGTTCAGATCCACAGAAAAATAGCATTCAAACAGTACAGATCCAAAAAAAAATTACGATTTTGACAAGAAAATATCACGTAAATCAACCAAAACTAATACCATGGCTCTGATACCAATTGATGGATCGTGTTTTGGTTGAAATATTGTGAATCGGGAGGTCTTGGAAGATGAAAGAACATCATCTTCATGGTAAAGGTTTAGAGAGAGAAAGTGTTAGAGAGAAAGAGGAAACCTGGCTTTATTATTAATAGAAATGAAAGGATAAAACGCACACAAGCTTCGGCATGATAGTGAATAAAACCAACAATCGAAATGAGCACCCAAGCACCCTATTTATAGGAAGATAATAGGGCAACATGTGCTTGGAGTGCTTCTAGAAGTATTACATTGGATCCCACGGCCCATGGGCTACTAATGGACCGTGGGCTTTTACTCTAACATATAACCCATAGCAACCTATTTTGTAAACATGGCCAAGACTTGGATATTTTCGTGAAACGTGTTCCCAACAAGTATGAACTTGATTTTAATGAAAAACCATACTGCTAACAACCTTTTTGAAAGGATTAAGTGTAAGGACAAACACTTAATCAAGATTTTGGTTTAATGCAACCTCTGGTTGTGTGAGAACCAATGTTTTCAGTTATAAGTAACTGCCTATGATCAGATAAACCCATTCAAAGGGCTTTCTTGACAGGGTTTCCAGCTCGTGGCAGTTGTTGGCTCTAACACAAGTGTTAGATTCACGTTTGGTCGCTGTTCTTTCTATCAGATGTCCTTAGACTAACTCATTATACTAATGAAAGTATAAAATGATAGAAAGTGAGTTGAGTTAGTTACTGTCTGACCAACTAAGCCATCAATTCAATACCAATCATCATAATGAGATCTTAAGAAAGAAGTTTTAAGGAAGTAATTAACTTAGGTATAAACCTTTGTTAATGTATTCCCAAACTCTGTCCATCATTGACCTATTATGTCAGCAACTTGAACCACCAACATTTGCTCACACAATGCACTTGTAAATCCTTTGTGCTTAAATTTCAAGATCAAGACAAAAAATTTCAGCTTCAAGGGAAGTGTATGGATTAAAGGGAAGTCCTGATCTTTCATGGAAGACAACATCTTTCATATGTTGGTCTTGTCATTATCAGCTCTATCACCTACAATTGTTAGTCCAAAACCAAAAGAACAAAGTGCAAAGCACTTGACTTATAACAGTATAAACATATTGTTAGGAATATAAATATTCATATGAAGACTCGGTCACCCCGAGTACTCATTAGCATTTAAGTAGCTCGTAGGATTATTAGTATTAGTTTAGTTATTATAATATTCGTGGAGTTAGGTCGGGTCTTTACCCACTGTCAGCTCACTCCACAGCCTATACGGGGCATCTATGCTTGTAGTATATATACCCCTTCCTACACATGGGAAGGGTTGGAACTTCCTTCACTTCAATCTAATACATTTCCTTTTTCTCTCTAAGTTCCCAACTTCTCATCTTTTCTCTCTACTCTATTCGACCAAGAATCAATCCATATGTGTGTTATGTGTTCATGAACATACTACAATTAGTATCAAGAGCCAAGGTTAGGTTCATATGTTCGAATTTGTGGTTCATCTTTTAGGTTTCTTTTGTGTTTTGTTTAGTTCAACCTAAAACGCAAGAAAACATCAAGTTCCATAGTTGGTGTTTAGATTTGCTAAAACTTTGTACCTTCTAGTTCACAAATAGCACTAGGATCGGTTCTTGCTTTGCTACGGATTTGGAGGTTAATTTCTTGGAAGATTGAACAATTTTTCTTCCTTGCGGTTTGTCTCTCGGTAGTACGTTCTTGATTGCGGTTTGTGTTTGTTTGGGTAAGACCTTGTTACGGTTTGACCTGTTTTAGGATTGCGGTTTGGATTTTAACTAAAAAGGGAAAAAGACAAAACGCAGTGAAAGCGACCATTTGTCCTTTGCGGTTTGAGTGCCTGCATTTTGACCTATTGCATTTTAAAGTTCTGCGTTTTAACTTCTTGCATTTTGAACTCTTGAGGTTTGAGGTTCTGCATTTTGAGCTATTGCGGTTTGATCTTCTGCGTTTTGACTCTCTGCGTTTTGAAGTATCTGCGTTTTGTGGTTTCTGCGATTTGCCTCGTGTGAATGCGGTTTGAAATCCTGCGGTTTGGTACTGAGATTCTGCATTTTGATGTGTAACTGCGTTTCGGGTTTTGCGTTTTGTGGTTCTGCGTTTTGAACTACTGTGGCTTGGAAGTCTGCGTTTTGTGTACTGCGTTTTGGTGTTCTGGGTTTTGGGATTTTTGCGTTTTGGTTTACTGAGTTTTGTAATTTCATGATTGTGGTTTGATTCAAGATTTGGCTGCGTTTTGACCTAACTTTGTTCCATTGAGTTTGGGTCTTGAACTATTCAAGTAGTCAAATCACAGTTCATTCTTGATTTTTGTAAAATCCCGCGAAAGAACCTATTTCTCGGTTTAAATCATAGAATTGTAAAATCCCGTGCACATTAACATCATGGCAAGCACTTCTTCTGATGACATCCAAGCTGCCGGGTCCGATACCCGCCCTCCTATGCTTGATAGGACAGATTATGAATCATGGGCACAAAGAATACGATTGTACTGCTTAGGAAAAGAGAATGGTGTCAACATTCTTAAATCCATTGATGAAGGACCCTTTCAAATGGGCACCACTAGAGATGCTGTCACTACCGATGAGAATGGAAATGTCACTTTTGGAATCGATAGGCCACGTGAGTACAATGATCTTAATGAGAAGGAGAAGAAGCATTATGATGCTGACATTAGAGCTTCTAACATTGTGATTCAAGGACTACCCAAAGATGTTTACAAACTTATCAACTTCAACACTGAAGCCAAAGCTGTTTGGGACAATGTTAAAATGCTTCTGGCTGGATCTGAATTGACCAAAGAATATCGTGAATCTCAGTTGTATGATGATTTTGAGCACTTCAAGATGAATCCAGGGGAAAACATTACTGACTATTATGTGAGATTTCACAAGCTTGTGAATGACATGAGGATCATTAAGATGACAATGCCAAATATCCAGCTCAATTCCAAGTTTGTAAACAACATGTCTCCCAAGTGGGATAGATTTGTCACAGCCGTGAAGCTCAACAAAGGATTGAGATAGACTAATTATGAATAGTTGTATGCTTACTTACAACAACATGAGAAGCATGCCGTCTATGACCGTCAACTGAGGGAAAAACTCAATCCAACAACATCTAATGATTCTCTTGCATTTGTCTCAAATGTTAAACCGTTCAATCAATCCTCAAGTGATCAAGTTTACCACCAGCCCTTCTCACCACAGAATCAGACATCACTTGCCCAATCATCATTGCACCCACCATCTGCTGTGAACAACCAACTGGATTCAGGATACTCTCACACCGAAAAGATGATTGATAATCTTTCCAACTAAGTGTCGTTACTTGTCGAACAGTTCAGGGCAACACTCCCTCAAACCAACAATCAACTTTGAACATCATCAAACCCACGTAATGAAGCAACTGTGGAAGATGGAAGGGTTGTGGTTCAAAATGTTCAGGGAAGGCAGAATGTGAATCAAAGGAACATTGGTCGGGGTAATGTACAGAACAGAGTTAGGAATGCTAATCAGGGACAGGGAAGGCAACCCAAGTGTTACAACTATGGTGGACTAGGACACATAGCAAGTAATTGCACTTAACCAAAGCATCTACAGAACTCTGACTACTTCAAAGATAAGATGCTGTTGATGCAAGTTCAAGAGAATGGAGCAGTTTTGGACGAAAAAGAGTGTGGAGATCGATAGCTCGAGGCTTGTTAGACCTCATATCTAGGAATTGACACAATAATAATGAACAAGAACAATATAGTATGCAGCGAAAACGATTCATTATTATTAATCAAGGTTTGTCGAACGATTACAAACCCTAGGTGTCCATTAGAGGACTCGACACCTAGACACACACACACACACTTTTTAGTCGACTACATTGGAAGACCTAATGAAACGTATTCCCTATATCTCTTTATATAATAGAGATACTAGGGTTACAAAGATAATTAAATAATACATAATAAGTCCCTTATCTTTGTCTTCAATAGTTTCCTCCATCTTTCATATTTTTGTCAATATCAACTCAAAGTTTAATTCCTAACAATCTTCCCTTAGTTGATATGACAAAACTAAGTATGAAAGATGATCTTCAAGCTAAGATGATCTTCAAGCTGCAAATAAACCTTTATCCCCTTTTTTGTCATCATCAAATAGGGGTCTTCAATGCAACTTGAATCAAATGCTCCCCCTTAAGTGATGCATGTAGATGGTTAAACAAGCTTCCCCTGAAACCAATATGTTTACCATCTCTTGAATCACGAACTCCGTAGGCCTTATGAACTGATTACTGATGAACAAAACCGATTATAACGAACTTGATGAAGAAGTTGAATTTCCAAAACTTGCGTCTTATATCTTGCACTATCCACGTGACTCCAAACTTATATGAGACAAGAAATATAAGTAGACCGAAATCTCTTGACAAAATCCTCAATTATATGAGACACTGAGCACTACAATGTAACTCCTTTAAGTGATAGTTAACTAGGTCTTCATCCATCCACCCCTTGACCTATAAAAACTAGATTTGACAAGTCATTGTCACTGCATTAACGCCCAAACAAGTTATCTTTAAACGTTGCAGGCCATTTAAGATATGATAAGAACACGCACCTGTGAAACTCAACTACAACATCAAATAAGCAATATTCATTTTTCTTCTTCAAATAATCCGTGAAAAACATCTAAGTGCAATAACATCATCCTCTCTTATGTAACTGTTGCCTCAGCCGGCGATCTACTTGTATTCCTCATCTGTATCGTTGCCTCACTTCGGCGATCTACGAACACCAAGGATACCCTTGTCACATAATTGATTAAAAAGCCATTGCACCAAATATCTCCATAACGAGCCATAAAACAATAAGAATAAACTGAAATAAATTCAGTTCTGTCCGAGATCCAAAACTGTGTGTATGTTTCGTCCCTTTATGTGTGTGTTTTGGAATCAATGAGTTCCAAATCAAATAACCAATGCTTCCCCTCACTTTGAGAAGCCCATGCTCTAGCAGTACCAACCAGCAGTATAAACTGTTCATCCTCCAAAGCTAGCAGTACAAACTGTTCAACGAACAGTACTAATTCCGAAGACCAAGCAGTACTAACTGGTGAATCCAGCAGTACAAACTGCTACATATAAACCAATGAACAGTACTAATTGTTGTTGAGCAGTACTAACTGTTAGTCACAGCAGTACCAACTGCTATGTATAAATCAAGAGCAGTACCCATTTTTAAAGTGAGCAGTAGAAACTGTTATGTAAAACAACAAGTGACAAAGAATCACCAATTAATATCCTCGAACATTAGCCAATCACTAATTAAAAATCAGCCCCACATGACCTATTAATAATTTTAGTAAGAGGTAATATGCTCTTTAATTCCAGAAACACGATAACCAAATTTAATTGACCTGCGACCCATGATGCAATACAGTACGAACGTCCCACTATCTTGACCACACGTATGTATTCTTTAATAACGTCACAGCCCACTTATAACATTCAACCAATTATTTCTTCAATCAGTACAAGGTTGAATTTAAGTAACATGCCCATAACATCAATGATAAAGCATGTTCACCATTAATTGAGTACGAGGTGAATGATCGAATATTTAACGAACCACAAGCGACAAAGTAATTAAAGATCAGACCATGTTGTTTCCAGATCTGCTGCTGTTCGATAATACTTGCTCCAAAACTGCTACAGTCGACACAAAAGAAAACCTTGTAACATCCTAGATATCATGAGCAACCTGTCTCTGATACCACTTGTGGAGATCGATAGCTCAAGGCTTGTTAGACCTCATATCTAGGAATTGGCACAATAATAATGAACAAGAACAATATAGTATGCAGCGAAAACGATTCATTATTATTAATCAAGGTTTGTCGAACGATTACAAACCCTAGGTGTCCATTAGAGGACTCGACACCTAGACACATACACACTTTTTAGTTGACTACATTGGAAGACCTAATGAAACGTATTCCCTGTATCTCTTTATATAATAGAGATACTAGGGTTACAAAGACAACTAAATAATACATAATAAGTCCCTTATCTTTGTCTTCAATAGTTTCCTCCATCTTTCATATTTTTGTCAATATCAACTCAAAGTTTAATTCCTAACAAAGAGTTATTGTTTCTTGCTGGTGATGGGGGAAATACGTTTGATGCTGATGTGGATGATCAACCAGTTCAGAACTTGGCTCTAAATGATCCCAACATCTTCCAAGCTGATGACTATGATGCCTTTGACTCAGACATTAATGATGAACCCACTGCTCAAACTATCTTCATGGCTAATCTGTCTTCTGTAGTCTCATCACCCCAACAAGCTGGTCCTTCCAATGCATCTGTCATATCTGAGGTACTAAAGTTTTATGACACATATAACATGGTAAATGAACAGAAGATTCCTAACAAAGTACAACAGACAGATGTTGTTGAATCAGATACTGTTATTATGGGAAATAGTAATGTTATTCCATATGAACAATATGTGAATCACAACGACGTGTCTGTTATACCAAGTAATGCATCTTCTATTGTAGATAATGCTTGTGAGTTGCATGAGAACACCGTGTTTATCCTCGATAACACCTTGACTACTAGACTTAACATCTATAAAGACCAGGTGGCCATATATGAACAATGTGTAAAATTTGAGCTAACTAAACGTGAGCAGAAAATGGATGGTCAAATGCGTACATTCATAACTGAACGTAATTTAAGGGAAGATACATTTAAAAAGGAGTTATAGTCTTTACGAAAACAACTTGATCAAACTGTTAAACAAAAACAGGAGATCCAAGAAAGTGTAATTACACTAAAACATGATTTCAAAGAAAAAGAAACAAAAATCTTAAATGATTTTTCCAGACTTAAAACGTTAAAAAAACAAGATTGAAAACAAGTTGTACACACAAGACCAGACCAGACAAACTGCTCAAATGATTCAAAAGCATAAAAGGTTGTGTGATGAACATAGTGAAAAGGATGTAGGTGAACCTAGATCAGCTTTACTTAAGAGTGTTAAAGTTACTCAACCTGCCTTATATGATGCAAATGTAATGATTAAGCCTGGTCATGCCCCTCCTGATGTGTCATCATTTGAAAAGATTAATGAGATAGAAGTAATAAGTTGGGAAAGAATGGCTGAAAAAATGAAGGATCCCAAATGTATAGCCAATCGAGTCATAATCAAACCTCATAACTATTATGAGGAAAACCGATTGATTGTTTTTGCACCTCAAACTAAGTTGACGCCAAAACAGATATTTTGGTCTTTAGATGTAGAAAAGAGAAAGGCCGATGAACTTATAGCCGAAACTCCACCCCTTAGAAAAATAGTTGTTGCAATGGTGTACCCACCCAATACACCCAGGCACTTAGTTCCTTTAACTCTTCTCACCGAATGTAAAACTCTAATTAGCATATAAGTTCTTAGTAAACTATTTGCTGATTTTTATAAAACCTTTAAGAAGAGGATTATGCCAACAGGAATTACTGAAGGGGAAAGGGGTTTTGAATTAACAAAAGAGTGTTACTTAACTGAGGTCATTCCATTCTTTAAACTCTTTAAGGAACATTTTCAGGGCATGCAAAAAATCCTTAAAACTAAAGTAAAAGAGATGAAAGAGGTATTTAAAGATATGGAAAACGAAGTGTCCCAAAATGCGATAGAACTTAAGAGTCGTGAGATTGAGAGAAAGAACATTCTCATCACCAATGAGAATTTGATTGCTTGATGTATTGCACAGGATGTGTTTTATACTGCTACTGATGCTGCATTAACTGCTTGTCAATTTCATGAGTTGTCTATTGCATTGAATGTTTCCCAGAATCGTGTTGTTGAACTTGAGGGGGAGAATTTAAAATTGCATGAGAAAATCCAAAACGATGACCATGATAACATGGTTAGGCATTTTTTTAAACTAGAGGTTGATAATCTTAATTTGCAATTAAAATATCAACATTTAGAAGAAAGAGTTAAAATCTCAAATGCCAAGACATATTTGGATGCTCCTGAATTTGATGCATATTTTGAATTAAGCAAACGAGATGAAAAAATTCAAGCTCACACTAACACGATTCAAAAATTGAGGGCCCAAATTGCCCAATTAAAATCAAACAAGAGTGATGTGATTGACACCCAAAAACCATCATCTTCTGATTCTCAGAATTTTCACTATCAAGACACCATCAATAAATTACAATATGAAAATAAGTGTTTTCAAGCTGAAAATTCAAAAATCAAACAGCATTACAAAGAGTTCTATAACTCGATTAAAGTCACTCGTAACAATCACAATGAAAAGATAACTTCTTTGCTAAATGAGATTGAGAATCTAAAGACTCAGGTGAAAGGGAAAATGCCAATCATCACTAGTGAAAATGTTGTTCCAAAGGTTTCTGCTTGTAGAAAAAATGAAATTGATGCTGTGTCTATCCCGCTTCCTCTTAGAAATAATAGGTTATCTCATCAAGTTTATCTCACTCATATTAAGGATAGTCTTGACATTCTTCGTTATACCGTAGAAGAGGATAGGATAGAGAAACCACTAGATAGTGCAGTTATAGATGCCTGCTTCCTCACTAAACGATCTCAGGAACTCTTAAAATACGTCATTGGCACATGTCCTAAGATAGAGAACAAGCGAGATAGGTTTCTTGCATCTTCCTCAATGACTAAGAACAAGCATGTTACCTTTGATGTACCACCAAAAACATCAGAACCCAGCACATCAAAATTGGAAAAACAAATGGCAGTGAAACAAACTAATGTTCCCATCATTGCTTCTACAGGAGTAAACAGTGGCACTAAAGCTAGTGGGTCAAAGCCTAGTCGCAATACAAAGAAAGATATGACTGTGCTAGCTAAGAGTGCTCATGAAAAGAAAGTAGAAGCCCACCCTAGGAACAATAAGTTTGATTTGGTAAAAAAGAATCGTGTTGATTCTAGTATTAGCTATAAGCGTACTGTAATTAATTCGAATTCTAATGCTATTTGTAAGACATGTAATGAATGCTTAATTTATGGTAATCATGTTGAATGTGTTGTGTCATTCTTGATGTCTTCGCAACGATCCCCCGTTAAGAATGTTAGGAAACCTAAACTGAGTAAGCAAATTTGGAAAACTACAGGAAAAGTGTTTGCTAATGTTGGTTATCAATGGAGACCCACTGGAAGGAAATTCACCTTAGGAGATCAGTTCCCCTTAACTAGAATGACTAATCATAAAGTAGTAACTGTTAAGGAATGGAAACCAACTGGTCGAATTTTCCCTTTAGAGGCACAATGCCCTGTAACTAGGTCAATTGCTACTACTAGTGTAGTTTCCACTATGAATACAATGGCATCTATGAATCCTGTTGTTCCTGAGTTTGTTTGTGCTAACCAAACGGACCCCAGTTGCACGTGGGGATCCACATTTTTCTGTTATCCATCTTTTTCTGTTTTCAAATGCAGGTCGTACAAATCGTCCTTTGGTATTTGGACTCAGGCTGCTCAAAACATATGATCGGGGATCACTCACGGCTCAAGAATTTTGTGAAAAAGTTTATCGAGACAGTTAGATTCGGGAACGACCATTTTAGGGCAATTATGGGTTATGGAGATTATGTGTTTGGCGACAGTGTAATTTCCCGGGTATACTACGTGAAAGGACTAGGGCATAATTTGTTTTCTGTTGGTCAATTTTGTGACTCCAACCTTGAAGTTGCTTTCAGAAAGCACACATGTTTCGTCAGAGAGTTGGATGATATTGATCTTCTTAAAGGCAGTCGTGGCACTAATCTATACACCATCTCTATTGAAGAAATGATGCGGTCCTGACCCATTTGCGTGGTTTTGCGACCTTACAACAGGTTTTACCTCTCGAGGGATCTCAAGAGGCTTGCAATCCCCACCAGGCAGTGTACCTGACCGATGTAGTATAGTGTAGTGGCAAGTACCGAGGGATTGATCGTTCTCTAGGGGAATAGTGTCGTTAGGATTGAAAAACTACTCTAATAGGTCTAAGGGTGAGGGAAGATTCTTTTTGTATTTTTATAATTTTATGAAAGCAAGTAAAATCTTGGGTTTGAAGGAGTGGGCGGAATTAGTTGCTAGTCAACTAACCCAAATAGCTACAAATGCAAATAAAATAAAATAACTGAAAATGAAAAGGTTGTGAAACTTATATGGAGAGAAATGTGTTTACTTAGATTTCCTTACTCCCTAACTATCTTTTACCGGTTGATTAGTGTGTATTAATTGCGTGGATGACGGGTGTATTCCTTAATACCGATCGTGGGGTGGCGTACGTACTTCCCCAACTCTACAAGCTCCTACTTCACTCCTATGTCGAGCCGGCTAAGAAGCTCCTAACATGGGATCACTAGAATTCGCTCATGCATTAAATAAAACCATAAAAACCTTAGTACGCATTAGTTCATGTTTCTTAAGACGTTCAAGCAAGTTACCGTATAGGAGGTTAGCCAGTTTTCTTAAGCCTAACATCGATAAACAATCATCCAATACAATTAATGACACACCAACAACCAATAATCAATAGTTAGGTTTCATTAGATCTAAGCAAACACAAGATAAATCTAGCCTAGCATGTTAATTAAAAGACAAGAACAAGATATAATCAAACAACACATAGACATATTGAATGATTAATTGATTACTTATCTTCAATTAAACATGGGAGATCCAAGGGTATAAAACCCTTAAAAATGGCAGAAAATTCGTCTTAGGGTTTCTCCTCACAAAGTTGCACACTAATGACTAAAAATTATGAAAGTATATATAGGAAAACAGATCTGACGGCATCACCCTTTGGGTCGTGACGCCGTCACCTCGCTGCGTTTAGGGTTTCTTGATGGCCTTCTTGACGCCGTCCCCCTTTAATCCTCCAAAATCCTCTCTGGCTTATCAAGGCTTGACGACCTTCTTGACGCCGTCCCCCTTTAATCTTCCAAAATTTCTCTGGCTTATCAAGGGCTGACGGTGTCACACTAGGGCTTGACGCCGTCACAGGTACTTTCCAGCATATTTTTGAGACTTTGTCGTTTTCTTCACTTTTATGCTCCAAAAACGTCCAAAATGCTTCCTTTTCCAGATTTCATCTCCAAAGTACCTAAAATGACAAAAGGAACGATTTAGGGCAATATTTGATCAAATAAATACGATTTAGGGCTTAAATGACCCCCTAAAAGCGGTACACTTTTCGCTTCATCAAATACCCTTACACTTGAGATTTGCTTGTCCTCAAGCAAATGCGCTTTTATTCTAATCAAAATACAAGTTAGGGGTCATTTAACGCTAATATAAAAGTAATTACAACAAATAGTCATTCCACTTTAATCATAATAAGCACGGAGATTACAGACTAGCACCTCACAAGTAGTGTTTAGATACTCACATCTCTCAGGTGTCATAAAAGTATATCTCATAAATGAAAAAAAAAAATATCTCTCACTACCTGTCATAGCAAATAGGTTACCATAGGCTTGGGAAAGGATCAAAAACCTCCTCCACTAGGCGTAAGCACCTAAGATAAACTATCAAAGAGGGCTTTTAAACGGGTTATAACGTTAGGTGTAGGGATATGATAAACACGGTTTTGTTGGATAAGGGATATTTTACAGGTGGCGAGTTAAAGATCTCGATTAATTACATGTACAATATGGCGTTGCTAAGCCAAGACTAGACTCGACTTAAGCTAAAAACAAAATAACAAAAACATAAAATAAACATAAAATGAAACGGGATGGTAGTCCGTATGTTTTTTTTTCTACTTTTCTTTTTCTCATTTTTTTGTATTTTTCTTGATTTTTTCGATTTTTTTTTTTTTTTTTTTTTTTTTTTCATACACTCTTGCCCTACCATCCAAAATAATACATTATAGGGGCGTTGCATTCCCCTTACACTTGAACTTTGACATAACTTTACAAATAATTATTCTAATGACTCGAATTAAGATAATCGAAACACTTGGAGTACTTTTAAAATATTTAGCACATATGGGAGTAATAATGTTGTTCTTCCCCATTACTCCATTACACTAGTACTTTACCCATGAGTCCCAATCGTCCCAAAACAATATGTACAAGGATATGACTCGACTTAGCAACCATGTAATCAATTAGATAATTAACTGGGGTTTAAACAAATGTTGTCACAATAATGCACTAAAAATGAGTGCATACAAGGTAGGCTAAGGCGATTTGGGTGTACATTTAAGTGGGGTGTAAACAAATTCTTACTTTAAGTAAAATGCTTAAAGTTAGAAACGAAAAGATAGGCTCTGAGGGGTGTACTAGGGGTATCGTGTACTAAAAATGAGTACAACGCAAAGGGTGTGGGAGAATTACTTGACCAATGTAGCCAACGTAATTATAACAAAAACACAGGTGTAAAACAATGGGTTAATCCTAATGCCTCTTATCATGTAGTAAATCTAACTACACGAATGTAGTCTCACTTGTGGCCTCGGAATGGTCCTAACGCAAGTTCTAGAATCTAAGTGCTACCGGTACACACATCATAGCATAAATGCTTTTCCTACCAATTCTAGGGGCGAACCTCACATATTTGGGGGTGAAATTTTTTTTAGTGGTACGGTTTTGTGCTAGTCATATAACTCCTATCCGTGAGACGCTCATTAAGACCAAAGTTTCACTCCTATATGTTGTAAAAAATTTTAAATTTGGCACTAAAATTGCC
The DNA here is from genome assembly GCA_021014915.2 of Artemisia tridentata subsp. tridentata. Taxonomy (NCBI): domain Eukaryota; kingdom Viridiplantae; phylum Streptophyta; class Magnoliopsida; order Asterales; family Asteraceae; genus Artemisia; species Artemisia tridentata. The sequence continues at coordinate 166,357,333 of CP139502.1, read as the reverse complement.
TTAACGGGTATTTCTCTCAGTTTTATTACACATCTACCATTAAACAAACAAAAATCAAGCGTAATTGCATTCTCTAAAGTATCGCACTTTACCCCCCCTTACACTTAAGATGAACATTGTCCCCAATGTTCAAATAACAAGATGTAAAAGTAAATAAGGTAAAAGAATGAAATCAAATACTCCCCTGATTCGCTCGGTGGATAAAGCGGTAACATGGTTAGATCTTCTTCCAAGAGAATGTAGAAGCTCCAAGACTAAAGCATCGCCAAAAGCTCGATTCCACATACATCTCCTTGTCCAAAATAACCTGTTAAACCTGAGAAAACAAACACGAAAACCTGCATAACATCGGCGGGATAAATCTATATAAGGATATAATGCTTGTGGAATGATTATTTTGCAGATTCCTGGAGTTTATAAGTTAGAGATTTAATAAAAACATGATTCCGGTAGAAAAACAAAACTTTCAAAAATTTCAGAAAATTAAAACCTGACGCCGTCAGGTTGTAAAGCCTGATGCCGTCAGAAATAATCTGTCAGAATTCTCATGTTAAGTTTCCGGAAAATTTCTGGAAAAACCTATACCTTACTTCCTGGAATTCCTGCAAAATATCATTATGACTCGATACAAGCATTTGACTCAAACAAATACTAATATGTATGTTAATTTAATATTGTTCTGATTCATGTTCATTTGTTCTAATAAACCGATTTGGATTTCCCTTACACTTATCTTTTGCAAAATACCTTTATATGTAGTTAAGACGAAGTTAAAAACAAGATAAAGCATTTTCACAATTTAGTTTTGAACATGAATCAATAATAATAAAAATTAAACATACATACGGAAGCAAATAAAATCAAACAAACAAATAAATAAACACACAAAGAAATAAAGCTTGGGTTGCCTCCCAAGAAGCGCTTTTCTTTATTAACGAGTCTTGTAGCTAGACTCAAAGTCCTTCTACCCTATGTAAGTGAGTTCGTCATTGAGGACGTCTTTAGGGTTAAGCTTGGATTGAAGTTTCCTATTGGTCCGCTTAGTACAATATATCTTTTCAAACTTCTCTCCATCCGGGTCATACAATGTCATCTTAATATGCCATGACCCATCTCCATCTTTGGGTGGTTTGTCCCAATCCCACTTATGATCATCGTCCTCACAAGTCCACTTATTCATCCCTAGGTTAATTGGCAAAACTCCTAGGAAATCAATCATCTTCCTAAAAACTAGAGGGTCTTCAAATGGATCCAATTCGGTGTCCCTAGCCAATAGTTGTTCTACCGCATGTGTTTGGTTCACAAAGTCCTCTTCTAGGTAAAATGGGCGTTGGGGTCCTATGAAGTCTCTATCGATCCAAGGTCCATATCAAGATGGTCTCCTATTTAATTCTAACCAATGGGGTGTTGGTTCCTCACTAGTATCATAGGCATGTTTCTTCACATCATAGACTGACCAAGTATCACCTTCTCCTACCGCTATCTTAGATTCCTTACAATCAATCATAGCGCTAGCGGTCGCCAAAAATCCTCTACCTATCAACAAGGGGCATGTAGGGTCGCTAACCATATCAAGGACATGGAAATCGGCTAAAATGGTTAGTTTTCCTATGTGTACTAACACGTCCTTGACTACTCCAACCGGGTAAGCAACACTTCCATCCGCTAAGCCTATTATCACCTCGGTTTCTTCAAGTTTTCCTAGTTTCAGAGAGGTGTAGAGAGGTAATGGAAGTAGGTTAAGGCTTGATCCAAGATCGGCTAATGTGTCATAAGCCTCCGAATTACCGATTTTGCAAGGTAGAACAAATAAGCCCGGATCATCTAACATCTTAGGTAGCTTGTTTTGAACGAAGGCGGTCCCTTTTTCGCCTAACTTGAGCTTCTTCTCATCCAACACATCAATAACCGGACTTTCAAGGTGGAGCTCCTTGAATTCATTGTCAAGGTTTTGAGTGGGAGGTGTTTCAACTATGTTGTTGACCAATTTGGATATCATAACTTCTTGGTCATTTTGAACGACTTGGGTTTGTTTGAAACACGAGCTCATGGAATTGACCGAATAATATTGTGGACAAGAACTAGGAGACGAAACCGACGAGATGGCGTTGACGTTTAGTTTCGGGTTCTTGACTGTGTTGCTAGGGAGTGCTCCCATTTCTCGGTCATTGAGGGCTTTCAACAAAGTGTCAATCTTATTGGTCATCTCGCTTTGTTTTTGTTTGAATGATCGGCCCCAAACGGTCACCTAATGTTGACCAAGTAAATGGTCAACAAGAGTCAAACAATCTAGGGCACAATGCAATTTACCAAAGGAGTTAGTGTATCCCCGGGTCGTTAAGTCCCAACGAGGTGTGTAAACTGAAATAAAACGGATTTGTGATCGGGTGATAATTGAACAGAAAAGGGGTTTTAAGTGATTTACACTAAGGAATAAAAGAAAATAGCTTAAATAAGCTAAACGGGAAATATAAAAACGGAGAGATTTTGGATTTTTGATTTTCGAATTTGATAAAGTACTTAATTATAAGCACTTTTTATAAAAGACGATATTTTTGAAAACTTAAAATAAGCACCGAAAAAAGTAGAATAAAGTGAAAAATGGGCTAAAAACTGAAATATTAGAAAACTAATCCTACAAGTGCAAAATTATTTTTCTTAAATCCTAAATAATAAAAGAAAATTTTAGAAAAAAGATTTATATTTTTCTGACTTTTATATTTTTTATTATGAATTAAAAACTATTAGAAACTAATTAAAAGGATTAAAAATAGTAAATGACTTGGGAAAAATCTGAAAAATTCAAGGTAAATACTATATGATAGCAGAATACTAGGAAAAATATAAAAAGTTAGATAAGCCCACTAATAAGCTGAATGGGCTAATAAGCAGTTTGAAAATAAGCACAAAAATAAGCAAATAAGCACTAGAATACACCAAAAGCTCAGGTATAGTGTAATAGGCCAAAACAAACCTAATTCAACTTAAAAAACTAAAATATGCCCAGGCCGTCAGCCAATTCGAGTAATTATACAGTTTACTAAAAGAAAGCTAAAGGCCCTATTTCTAGCTTATTTTTAAGCACTGTAATAAGCAGTTTTTTGGAAAGTGAAGGGGGCAAAATCAAGCTTATACTATGAGCTACTTGTGTACCAAAATTCGGACCTAAAGGACTTATTATGAGCATAGAAAATAAGCTACAAAGTAGGTGCTACAGTTAGCTACTTGGGCAAATTCTAACTGATGCAGGTCTAGGGGTCTGCTATTGCAGATTTTTGACAAGGGCAACAAAAGGCTAAAAGGCAAAGAACTAGTGACTGAATACAGTTTAAATGAGTATTAGAAATACCAAAATGATGGTCAAACAAGCTCAGGCTGATTAGAAGCTAGTTAGAACAGTCTAGCTTTTCTTGTCTACACCACCAAACTTCAAACCTGTAAAAACTTCAAAACAGCCAAATTGAAACTGAAAACAGCCTATACAAGCTGTTGTTAGTTAAATGTAAACTGAAGCAATGGTCAATGAACAGTATGGGTTAGTTTTTGACCCACTTTGACTTTAAACCAAACACTACCTTATATGTAACTGATAGGAACTTATAACTAGGAACTACCAATATAACTTAAAATACTGACTATTTAATGATTAATTAACTTAAATAGGATGAAACAAGCAACTTATTATCTAATATGATCACTGAATAAGCAAAAACAAAATTAAGCTAATAGTGACTGTTTGAAATATAGAACTGAAAAACCACCATGGTAACCTATAAACCTGACTAATTAATGAAGTACTAATTTAATTAAGGCAATAAAAACAGAAATCAACTTAAAACAAGCACTAAAGAAGCAAAAGCCTAAAATAAGCTAGTATGACTGTTTTTTAATTTTTAAGTGAAATAGAAATTTAAGCTTACACTAATTAGAGAACTAAGCTAATATACTTCAAACAAAGCAGAGGAGCTAAGGAAAAGCTACAAACAACAGAAATAAGCTATGGAACAGTGGTCGTTGACCTTAGTTGACTTTTCTTGACTTTTGTATTTAAAACTGAATTAAACAACATTAATTTCACAATAAGATAACATGACCTTATTAAAGCTAAAGGGAGCAGAACAAAGGATTAGAAAATCTTAAACATCAACTATCTAACTTGAATTCGAACCACAGAAAAACTTGAAATAACACCAAATGAGTACAATATTTTTGAGACTGAAATTAGAACTGAGATTAAAGTTACAAACTTTGAAACAAGAAAAATACAGAATTTTTAAGAACAATAAGCTTAAAAAAAATAGACTTTAAATAAATTTTACACTAGAATATGGTCTAAGACAGTGACAAAGTATTTCTTCTGTCTTCTTCTTCTTTAAATAATAATCCCACATGCTTCCATGTCGACTTCTGAGCATTTCCCACCATATCTGGACCGTTGGTTTGGTCAAATACATCATAGCCATCAAAAACTCTTTTTGGCGCCAAAAGTCCTAAAGTTAACGTGAAGCAATTTTAGAGCAATTAAAGAACATTGTTTAGTTGTGAAGGTAGAGGAGAGTGGGTAGACAGTTGGGGGTGAGGTGGAAGGCTAAGAAAAGGAGAGTTGGTTATGAGTTGGAGGAGGAAACCAGATAGGTGTGATGGTGGTTTGGTTTTACAGTGAGTTGGGAGGGAAATGGTAAAGGGTGGAGTGGTATAAACTGGGTTGACCTCGATTTTTATTTATTTAAGTTGGTGGGTCGGGTTTGGACTTTGGGTTTAGTTTTGGATGGGCTGGGTTTGTTGTTTTGGGTAGGATTTGGGTTTGTTTAAATAAAGGGTCCGGTTTGGATTAGGTTTAATTAGGGTTGGGTTGTTTTTAGATTTAAGGGTTTTAGGAATTAGTTATAAGGTTTAAACTTTAGGGACCAAATGTGTAATTCCCTGAAAGTTGAGGGGGTTGGGTTGTAATTTCACCAAAGTTATCAAAAGGATATTTCTTGCCAAGTGTCAATAGTACAAGGATCATAAAATATAATTTTCCATTTTTTGAAAACCAAGGACTAATTTTGACAACTTTTGAAACTCGAGGGACTAGACTTGCCATTTATGCAAACTTTGCTCATTTTCACTTGTTTTCAATCATTTAGCATTTGAAACATATAAAAACACAATCCAATAATATTTTCTAAATTTTGAAGCATAACTGCATGTTTTTAAATGTTTTTGCTGTCAAAATGTGAAAGAAATGATGAGTATTTAGACACTCATCCTTGAAATCGGCTTCAAACTTGGCCATAAATTGGGACATCAATCCTTCAAAGTTATTGGTACTACCATTGCTGGAAGGATTGTTGTTGAAAGTACGGTTCGAGTTGGAACCGCTTGATTGGAAACGATTAGGTGGGTTGGAAGAATTGGTTTGTTGTGCGTTTTGGTTTTGTTTCCACCTAAGGTTTGGGTGATTTTTCCATGAGGGGTTGTATGAATCACCATAGGGGTTTGGCTGGGGTTTGAAAGTGTACCACTTGTCTCCCACTCCGTCGGTACGCGAGGATGCGTAGTCCGCAAAAGCTTGTTCGAGGAGTTCCACACAATCACGAGTGTCGTGGGGACCACTACATAATTCACATGAAGAAGTGATTTTGTTCACTTGGTTTGAAGGTTTAGGAGCCTCATAGGATTTCATAAGAAACTTGACTTGGTGATGGGCGTGCGTTGGAGTAAAGTTTTGGCAGTTTTAATGCCTACTCAAGTTTTAAATTTATATTTAGCCGACTTATCAATAACACACACACTTAACGAGCAGTGTACCCGGTCAGTATGAAGATAATGGTAAGTAGAGTGTCGATCACTAAGAGTGGAACGTATTATCTAGTTATTCTAATCAGTATTTTAATATCCTAACGCAAGGGGGTTTCAGCCTGAGAGACTGGCACAGTTTTGTTTGCAATTAAATAATAAAATAAACAAATAGGCACGAATCAGCAAGTAGCACACACGTACACAGATAGATACTCGAGACAATAAGAGGGCTGTCCTTATGATTAAGTAGATTGTCACTTGTTTTATTGATAGCTTTATATGAAGTGTATGTAGTTAACCCTTTCTCGTTGGTCCTATTCTCATCGGCGAGTAAACCCTTAATGATTACTTATGTCTAAAAGTTATTCCTAAGTGATCAATTTAGAAACAACCGTGGGAGCCACATCTTGTCCCGCAGTCGGATGCCCGCAAGCCACTAATAAACACAGAGGTTATCAATGCACTAATAAGTAGTAACCAAAGACATCAACATATAAACTTTAATTGATGGGAAAGCAAGTATTAAAGGGAGTGCAATCTTTCGTTGTCACATTACACAAGCCACCAATCCTGATGAATTAAAGTTTGCTAACACAATAAAACAAAACTACTTAATGAATTAAATACATGCAGCACCTTCTTACAGCTCTTGTATCTTCGATTCGGGTGTGTCTTGTGCTGCCTCCTTGACTGAATTCGTCCTTTTGCTCTGCTGTCCGAACTTCGGTTTTTTTTGGGTTTCGAACTTTTAACTCGTCTGGTCTACGGGGTATTTATAGTTTCTGTCTGAGGGAAGATGCGGCGCATCTACTTAAGTAGATGCGGCGCATGTACTTAACTTCGCGTGGGGTCCAAGATTATAATATTCAGGAATATTCGTACACCGCCAGAAGATGCGGCGTAACCCTTGATTAGATGCGGCGCATGTCCTCTTGTATCTTGGATCGTATCTGGTGATATCTTGATAGAGATGCGGCGCATGTCGAGAGTAAGATGCGGCGCATCTGGAGCAGAATTGACTTGATCTTGTCCATGTCAGTAGACTTCCACTTTATGCACGTTTTGCTCCATTATTAGTCCATAATCGCTAAGTTTCACCAAATGCTTGTTTTTACCTGAGAATTACAAAAGTAAACAATTAAGTATCAATCCTCATACATAATATAGTCAAACAAGTCAAATTAATAGGATAAATGATAGTAATAAAATGTACTTATTTGAGTTCATCACTTGGTCTTCAAGTTCTATGATCCTACGGTCGGAAGTTCTTGAATTGTTCGAAGGCAAAGATATTGCCTTGACCGTTTTATTCAAATCACGGGGATCACTCCAACTTTTGTTGTCATAAAGAGCAAGATCTTCCAGGAGAGCCCATGATTGTTCCGCACTTAGATCACGTAGCTTACCACTGGCCGATTGGTCAATGGTTTGCCTCGTGGAGAGATTGATATGGTCATAGAAGATTTGGACTTGGAGCTAAAGTTCTATGCCATGGTGAGGGACTTTTTGGAGTAAGTCCTTGAATCGAGTCCATGCCTCGTAGAGGTTTTCGCCTTGACGTTGTTGGAACATCAAGATATCATTACTTAACTTGGTAGTTCTTCCTAGTGGGAAAAACTGAGCAAGGAAACGAGTGGTGAGATCATCCCAAGAGGTGATGGATCCTGCGGGTAGACGCTCTAGTCATTGACTAGCTTGATCCCGCAGAGAGAATTGAAAGAGACGCAGTCGGGTCGTCTCTCGAGTGGCAACATCAAGGTCTATAGAATCAACAATTTTGAGAAAGTCCTTGAGATGTGGATTAGGATCTTCGGAACGAAGTCCATGGAATGCGCATCCGCTTTGCACCAACTTGATGGTGTCGGATCGCAAGGGAGTGACATTGGCTCCTTGAGTGAACTCAATGGTGTTTCGATAGCCATGGTGGCTAGGACGGGAGTAGTCTCCTAAGGTACGGGCTCTAGGAGGTGGGTGTTGTTGTGGTGGTAGGTTTTAGGGATCAAGGATATTACCACCTTCTACGATGTCGGATGGTAATGGTTACGAACAAAGAAACGAAGAAAAAAGATAGACTAAAGAAAACCTAGAAAAATAAAATAAAAAATCTCACTAGAAAGGAATCTAGTGAGTAGACCTAATAAAATAAAAATTCAACCTAAACAATAACTATTCCCCGGCAGCGGCGCCAAAAACTTGATGCGTGGTTTTGCGACCTTACAACAGGTTTTACCTCTCGAGGGATCTCAAGAGTCTTGCAATCCCCACCAGGCAGTGTACCTGACCGATGTAGTATAGTGTAGTGGCAAGTACCGGGGGATTGATCGTTCTCTAGGGGAATAGTGTCGTTAGGATTGAAAAACTAATCTAATAGGTCTAAGGGTGAGGGAAGATTCTTTTTGTATTTTTATAATTTTATGAAAGCAAGTAAAATCTCGGGTTTGAAGGAGTGGACGGAATTAGTTGCTAGTCAACTAACCCAAATAGCTACAAATGCAAATAAAATAAAATAACTGAAAATGAAAAGGTTGTGAAACTTATATGGAGAGAAATGTGTTTACTTAGATTTCCTTACTCCCTAACTATCTTTTACCGGTTGATTAGTGTGTATTAATTGCGTGGATGACGGGTATATTCCTTAATACCAATCGTGGGGTGGCGTACGTACTTCCCCAACTCTACAAGCTCCTACTTCACTCCTATGTCGAGCCGGCTAAGAAGCTCCTAACATGGGATCACTAGAATTCGCTCATGCATTAAATACAACCATAAAAACCTTAGTATGCATTGGTTCATGTTTCTTAAGACGTTCAAGCAAGTTACCGTATAGGAGGTTAGCCAGTTTTCTTAAGACTAACATCGATAAATAATCATCCAACACAATTAATGACACACCAACAACCAATAATCAATAGTTAGGTTTCATTAGATCTAGGCAAACACAAGATAAATCTAGCCTAGCATGTTAATTAAAAGACAAGAACAAGATATAATCAAATAACACATAGACATATTGAATGATTAATTGATTACTTATCTTCAATTAAACATGGGAGATCCAAGGGTATAAAACCCTTAAAAATGGCAGAAAAATCGTCTTAGGGTTTCTCCTCACAAAGTTGCACACTAATGACTAAAAATTATGAAAGTATATATAGGAAAACAGATCTGACGGCGTCACCCTTTGGGTCGTGACGCCGTCACCTCGCCGCGTTTAGGGTTTCTTGATGGCCTTCTTGACGCCGTCCCCCTTTAATCCTCCAAAATCCTCTCTGGCTTATCAAGGCTTGACGACCTTCTTGACGCCGTCCCCCATTAATCTTCCAAAATTTCTCTGGCTTATCAAGGGCTGACGGCGTCACACTAGGGCTTGACGCCGTCACAGGTACTTTCCAGCATATTTTTGAGACTTTGTCGTTTTCTTCACTTTTATGCTCCAAAAACGTCCAAAATGCTTCTTTTTCCAGATTTCATCTCCAAAGTACCTAAAATGACAAAAGGAACGATTTAGGGCAATATTTGATCAAATAAATACGATTTAGGGCTTAAATGACCCCCTAAAAGCGGTACACTTTTCGCTTCATCAGGTCCTCTCCCATTTGCTTGCTTTCAAAGGCCTCAAAGACCAAATCTTGGCTTTGGCACCGTCGTTTAAATCACTTAAACTTCGGCACCATAAATGAACTTACTCGCAAGGATCTTGCACGAGGCATTCCCAGATTAAAGTTTGAAAAAGATCATCTTTGTTCTGCCTATCAACTGGGCAAAAGCAAGAAGCATACTCACAAACCCAAAACTGTCAACACCATCATGGAAGTTCTTCACACCATTCACATGGATCTATGCGGACCAATGAGAGTGCAGAGTATAAATGGGAAGAAATATGTTCTTGTGGTGGTCGAAGACTACTCTCGGTTTACATGGGTGAAGTTTTTGAGAACCAAGGACGAAACTCCAGAGGTTATCATCAAACTTATCAAATAGCTACAAGTGAGACTCAACAAAACTGTCAGAATCATCCGTACAGACAATGGAACTGAGTTTGTTAACAAACAACTCATTCAATTCTATGAAAGTATTGGCTTAACTCATCAGAAAAGTGTTCCACGCACTCCTCAGCAGAACGACATTGTTGAAAGAAGACATTGTACTCTTGTGGAAGCTGCACGAACCATGCTAATATTTTCCAAGGCACCGATGTTACTTTGGGCAGAAGCAATTGCCACAGCATGTTACACCCAAAACCAATCCTTGATACATACTCTTCACAACAAAACTCCTTATGAGCTGATACATGGCAAGAAACTAGATCTTTCCTTTCTTCGAGTGTTCGGTGCTTTGTGCTATCCGAGAAATGACAGTCAAGATCTGGGGAAACTAAAGGCTAAGGCAGACGTAAATTTCTTTGTTGGGTATGCACCAGATCGCAAGGGATACATAATATACAACAAACGAAACTGACAAATCATGGAAACTATTCACGTGACATTTGATGAGCTGACTGAGCAAATGGCTCCTAGACAAACAAGTTCTGGACCCGCACCTAACCTATTGACACCTGGACCAATTAGTTCAGGTCTTGTACAACATCCCGCTCCTGCAGTTCCTTATATACCCCCTACCAGTGAAGAGTTGAAGACTTTGTTTGATCCGATGTTTGAAGAATGCTTTGAGCCACCAACGGTTGATACTACAACTGAAGCTTCACCGGTACCTCCAGTTGCTGATGCTCCAATTCCATAAAATTCAGAGGGTCCATCTGTATCTGTCTCAATTGGTCAAGATGCACCATCTGCAAGTCACTCACCATCATCATCAAATATTCAACCTCCTTCGGTACAGCAAGGCTCTGCAGTTGACAATTCTTTTGAAGTGAATCCTTTTGCTCCTGCTGATGATGCTCCATTCAAGAATATTTTTGCTCCTGAATCTTCTACTAAGACATCTGCTTCAGGGGATCCTAACATAGCAACATCAGTTCCTTACCCTCAACCACATGAACATCTTAGAAAATGGACCAATGATCATCCAATTGACAACATCATTGGAAATCCCTCTCGTCCGGTATCCACACGAAAGCAACTTGCCACCGATGCATTGTGGTGCTTCTTTAATTCAGTACTATCCAAAGTTGAACCTAAGGATTTCAAAGATGCTTTATCTAAAGACTGCTGGTTTACTGCAATGCAAGAAGAAATTCAAGAGTTTGATTGACTTGAAGTATGGGAATTAGTGCCTTCTCTAGACAGTGCAATGATTATCGCTCTTAAGTGGATCTTCAAAGTGAAACTTGATGAGCATGGCGGCGTTCTAAAAAATAAGGCACGGCTTGCTGCAAAAGGATATCGACAAGAAGAGGGCATAGACTTTAAAGAATCGTTCGCACCTGTTGCTCGAATTGAAGCCATAGGAATCTTTCTCGCCAATGCTACCAGTCAAAATATGATAGTCTACCAAATGGATGTTAAGACAACATTTTTGAATGGTGATTTGAAAGAGGATGTCTATGTAAGTCAACCAGAAGGATTTGTGGACCTTGATTGTCCTACTCACTTCTATCGCTTGAAGAAGGCCCTCTATGGTTTAAAGCAGACACCTAGGGCGTGGTATGACACTTTGTCTAAGTTTTTTCTGAAAAACATATTCTCCAAAAGTGTTGTTGATCCTACTCACTAGGAAATCGAGCAAACATCTACTTCACGTCCAGATCTATGTAGATGACATTATTTTTGCCTCTTCTGATCCTATGGAATATGACCAGTTTTCTAAGGAGATGAGTTCTAAGTTCCAAATGTATATGATGGGACAAATGTCGTTCTTCTTAGGTTTACAAATCTCTCAAAGTCCTGGAGGCATCTTCATTAATCAATCCAAATATGCAAATGAAATATTGAAGAAATTTGGATTTGATTTAAGTGATCCTGTCGACACTCCTATGGTTGAGAGGTCGAAGTTGGACGAAGACCTCTCTGGGATCCCTGTTGATCAAACCAAGTTTTGAAGTATGATTGGATCCCAAATGTATCTCACCGCTAGTAGGCCAGATCTCTTGTTCGCAGTATGCATGTGTGCTCGGTACCAGTCTAAGCCCACCAAAAAGCATCTGGAAGTAGTAAAGCGGGTCTTTAGATATCTTCAAGGAACTGTTCACATGGGTCTCTGGTATCCTAAGGACACCGCCATGGAACTCACGGCCTATGCAGATGCAGACCATGCGGGATGTCAAGATACTCGTCAAAGTACGTCGGGAGGTGCTCAGTTTCTGGGAGAAAAGTTAGTAAGCTGGTCATCTAAGAGGCAAATGAGTACATCTATATCTTCCACAGAGGCTGAATACGTTGCCATGTCTGCGTACTATGCTCAAATCCTATGGATGAGATCTCAACTATCGGACTATGGCTTTGCATACAACAAGATTCCTCTATATTGTGATAACAAAAGTGCTATAGCTCTTTGCTGCAACAATGTCCAACACTCCCGATCAAAGCACATCGACATCCGGCATCACTTTATAAGGGAACAGGTTGAGAAAGGGATTGTTGAACTCTACTTCGTGAGGACTGAGTTTCAGTTGGTTGATATCTTCACTAAGGCACTTCCGAGAGAACGGTTCCAATTTATTCTCCCGCGACTTGGCATGAAGAGTTTGACGCCAGAAACCCTCCAGTGTCTTCAGGAAGAGAATGAGAAGTAATGGATTTACTTCATATATCCTTGCATATATTTGTATATATTTTAAACCAAAAAGAAAAGAGAAAATTATAAAACCTATAAAAACCATAAAAATCACAAAATCACAAAATACCAAAAATAGTTGCTCTAGGCATGTCTTCTATTTATCGATAACATTTACGGCCCTAGAAATGTTATTCAATAATGACATGGGACTTTAAATGAAGCTCGAGCAGAACTTTAAATGAACTGTTAAAACATGTCTTATCGGCTTACAGTTACTTCAGATTGTAACCCGTTCCTAATTATGGGGAAAGCACATTGCCAAAAAGATTGCTGTTCCTCTCACTGGGTGAAGTTCACCCGGGCATGGATTACTTTATATCCATGTTTCTTCGATTTGATGTACTTTTCAGTGCATCATTTCCCGTGTAAGAATATAAGTCTTCTTTAAATCACAGATACTTTTCCATCTATGATTCTTCAGGAAAGTATTTGTGCTAAACTTGGTGGTACCATGATTTTTGAATATTAATCATAATTGAATTTTTCATAAAAAATCTATCACTTAATCAATGAATACATCTATTTAAATAGAAGACGGGTCATTGATTGAGGGGGAGAGTGATGATTTCAAAATCTCATATCATCAAAACATGTCACCTTGTACATAATAAGCAATGAATAAAATGGGGTTGTTATGTGTCAGTGTATGATTTTTTGTTAAATTCAAATCATCCAAACCTATCATACCTGACACTAACATTCTCCCTTATAGATTGAGGGGGAGCATCGTAATGTTCCATGATCAGCACATCTTAAACCTGACCACATTTTCTCCCATACTATCTAAACTTATTTAAATCAATTGGGATCACAAAATCTCAAAAGATTTGAAATTTTTGATCGGGGGAGAGAATGTGATTTAAATATGCAATCTGATAAAAATGTGATATTTTGGACTTAAATGTAAGCTCTCCCATATGTGCTAAACTCTTTTGTATATCAATGCACATATTGAGGGGGAGTAAATGGTTTGTGGTGATAAAAAGAATGTGGCATCTTTGGTGGTATCTCATGTGAGCGCGACTCAGACTTCACCAATGAATTGACGAAACAAAAAATGTCATTAGTAGAAAGGACTTGTCCTGGCCGTGTAATAATTTCAAGATGGTCTAACCAGTGATGTAAGCGTGTCTCGAAAAGGACTTGTCTGAGTAGAGTGTACCATTTCGAGAAACTTTCGGTGGACTTGACCAGGCCGGGTAATAATTTGAAGCTAGTCTAACTAGTGATGTAAGCGTGTCTCAAATCAGTCATGTTCACTGAAAGTGGGTCAATTCAAAAAGTGAAAATGTATAATAAAAACATCTAAGCACATGTTAAGGGGGAGCATTTTAAAAGATCAAAACTCTCAAAGTATTAGCAAAATGTGTTTCATAATTATAAACACTTTGAGAGATTTTTCAAATAAATGGTTTATGGCAACATAGGATAGTCATGGTGTTATAAGGTGGCTAAGGTTAGGAAAGCCGTCCTATGATCCGCCAGAGTAGGAGGGATCTACCCAAGGACAATACCGAATAGTTAGTATTAGAAAGTCCTTAGGTATGATTATGAAAAAAGGAGTAATGTGAGAAAGGAGATAGAAGGGGTTGAAGAATTAAAAAGAAATGTAATGAGAAAGGGTGAAAAGAAATAGCCCTCCAATTATTCAACCTTACAGCAGAAACTGGGTTCAATTCATATGCTACTGGTTGTTACTATGGTGACACCAGTATTGAAGACAAGACGTCATGGAACCAGTGCCGCACTGCACTAAACCTCCTAACCACTGAAGTTCTCTTAAAAGAACTTGTTTCATTCTCATAGGGAACCCTGCATATTCTATCGACCACTCATTACGAGTTATGTTGATATTGAAATAGGAGACACTGCTCCAGTCTCCGACTACCAAAATTGCACTTATCGAGTCTAGAGCCTCGAGATACATAATAAGATCTCATAGGAACACATAATACATCTACACTGGTGGTTCAACATTAAGGACACCAGTTGTAAACTTATGAGTCCTACTCAGATCTTAGCAATCTGCCAGAACATTTATGAGGGAATTTACAATTGTAATTCTCCGTGATTGAATGGAAATTCCTGCCAGGGTCAACATCAAACATCCCTAAAAGCAGGTCACTTTGGTAATTCCTTGTGGATTACGCTTAGTGGTCGCGGCGGTTTCAGACGGTCTATAGTCGTGGAGTAAACTCCAGCGACTCACCTAATTGTTTATGTACTTCGGTAGATCTTGTAAGCCCTCTCGGGGGTATCCAATTTAGGAACGGCCTTGGTAAGGATTAGAGAAAGTTTTCACACTATGCTGTTAACAATCTCGAAGTCCGAACCTGTAAGTACCAGACGTTTTATTGCTAACTTTCTGCTTGTAGGAATCCCTGGTGGTTGCAGCTGGTTGCTGAAAAGATGCCGATTCATCACCCCATGCTCACACTTCATCATCATAATCCAAGAAATCATGATAAATGAAAGGCCTTCAATACTGCTTTCGCAACTTTGATGCTGAAAATCATGATCCAGAAAAGTATGAGCATGTCGGTCCAAAGAACAATATCACATGGAGACGATACTGCGAAAGGATGACTTGAAGACGTATGTTGGATAAGATCATCCAAGACAAAAGATCAGTCATCAAAAGTTCTCTACTGAATGCACAAAGATTAATGACTTTGAAGAATCAAAGACTACGAGCTAGGAAGTCAAATTCATATAATAGAATGCTAGAATTCAAAGTGTAATTTCCGGGGTGACCTCCCTTAGGGGGAGATTTTTAGGAATATAAATATTCATATAAAGACTCGGTCACCCCGAGTACTCATTAGCATTTAAGTAGCTCGTAGGATTATTAGTATTAGTTTAGTTATTATAATATTCGTGGAGTTAGGTCGGGTCTTTACCCACTGTTAGCTCACTCCACAGCCCACACGGGGCATCTATGCTTGTAGTAAATATACCCCTTCCCACATATGGGAAGGGTTGGAACTTCCTTCACTTCAATCTAATACATTTCTTTTTTCTCTCTAAGTTCCCAACTTCTCATCTTTTTTCTCTACTCTATTCGACCAAGAATCAATCCATATGTGTGTTATGTGTTTATAAACATGCTACACATATGACTAACAGTATGAACAGAAACAGAACAAATTTGTAGCTCTTAGACTAGGTCTAACACAATTTATATCTAGGAATGATAATGTTCATAAGATCAATAACTTAGCGGAATAAGAACAATATCATAAACAAGGTTTTTCTTCATCATCATCTCTACTCTAACACACTTACAAACCTAGGCATCCATTGTAGGAACTTGATGCCTAAAACACACTAATTAATTAACATGTTCTACCTTGATCAAGTAGAACATGTTCTCTAAACTAAAACACTAATTAAACCACTAAACCCTAGGCGTTTTCCCAATCCCTACGCCTAGGTTCACACTAATTAATTAACATGTTCTACCTTGATCAAGTAGAACATGTTCTCTAAACTAAAACACTAATTAAACCACTAAACCCTAGGCGTTTTCCCAATCCCTACGCCTAGGTTCACACACACAAACACACCTTTGGTGTTTACATCTTTGACACACACGTTATTCTAATTCCCTGTGTTTCTTTATATACTAGAAACATTAGGGTTACAAAGGATATATTCTATAAATATAAAAGATCTTTATCTTGTTGCAGAATTCTTCCTTTGTCATCTTTAGTCCTTCATCTTTCATATGTTTTGTCTTATCAACTCAAATATAATTCCCAACAATCTTCCCCTAGTTGATAATGACAAAACCACATAATCACGAACTTCCCCTGAAGCTAAAATATATGAAAGATATTGACTTCCCCTTAATCCATGCTTATCACCAAGGATCTTCAAGTTGCAGCTTCAATATAGATATTCTTCCCCTTTTTGTCTTATCCACTAGGGGACTCAAAAATAAATGCAACTTTGATCTTTACAACCACAAACCAATATTACACTTCCAATCCAGTCTTCCAAAGTCTTGTATTACCCTCCATGAAGTACACCAAAATGCTTACTAAAAATGAATCCAAGACAGTAGAAACCTAAACCTTCAGTAGTAATAACGACTCACAGGTGTTAAAATCTTCCCCTCGAATGATGCATGTAGTGACCAAAAGAACTTGTCGAATAACTATCCACCATAGTAACAAGAAGATAAGTTCTTTATCTTGAACATGATTCAAAAATATTCAAGAATAATAAAGATCTGGTCACAATCCAAATTCCAAACGTGTGTATTCTGTCCAACCATCACGATAACCTGTTTTGGACCTTAACCAATAGCTTCAACAAGCAGCATATAAGGATTATTGACAGTAGCTTCCCCTTAAATAAGCAACTCCAATAAATCTTAAACAATCATCCTGTGTGTCTTATTGTGTGTGTCTAACATCTTTCTTCTAACCGAGAACCAAAAATCAAACTAAAAACCATCTTTTTGTATGTGTGTTTCCCCTATGTGTGTGTTATGCTTCCCCTCACTTCGTGTATCTCATGGTCATCAATAAAACTAAAAACAATCAAACCTATCCAAAGTACTCTTGAACCATCTTTGAAACGTGCAACAGTACTTTCAATCCGAGAGCAGTACTTTGATTACGAGATCAGTACTTTCAATGAGACACGCAGCAACAATACTTTAATTAGGGGAGCAGTACTTTCATTATCAGTACCTTCATTAAACACCAGCGCTCCACGCATGATAAATCAGTCAACATCAGCTGCAGCACCTTGTAACAGTATGTTGAACTAGCGAGCAGTACATTAATATATCAAGCAGTACTTTAAAAACAAAGGGGCAGTACTTTGAAAAAGAAGCAGTACTTTCAATGAGAGAGCAGTATACGAGCAGCAGATACTCATTAAATAATGAAACCATCTCCACCTTGCATTCACGAATAACAATATTGATCAAAAGATCCAACTCATGCATCAAACGACAACTTTCATTACTGCTCAGACCCACGATGAATTAACCTAAACCTGCTCCTCGTTAATGAACCAATATCCACATCACATATTCCATGACCAACTCAATATCCAAGTTGCAAAGTTCTTATTAAATTCATAACCGACCCATGATAGAATTTAATAACCACCGTCCCATGTGCTGGAAGCAAATCGTATACCAATAAAAACATAAAAGTGACCGACCCATGATTCACCAATTCACAAGTAAATTAATATGTACCAATTACCAAGCAGCTAGACGACAGATCGATTTAATGAGTGTCAACCTTCACAATTAACACTTTTCCATGTTCCAATCAGTACGAGGTTTAATCATTATTATCACATGCACCAATAATATAATCAATAGCAGTACACGACAACTTCTCCAATTATATTCGATCAATTTATCTCTAAATTTACTAATTGACCACTGCTTCAAATCTTTAAATCATCCACTGACCCCACAACATCAATCCAGATAATCAAATATATGTAGCAGTATACGACAAACACAATTTTATCACCGTCCCACAATTAATAACATACACAATCAATGCGAACAGTAACATGATCTTTTTGTCGTCTTTTTACCAATCGATACCAAAAAATAAAAACCAAATCGTACCTTGAAAAAAAAAAATTTCTTCGATCACAAACTTTTTCTTCAAATCTGCTACTCTTCGACAGAAAAACCTTGTAATATCCTAGATATCACGAGCCCCAGGCTTTGATACCAATTGATAAGATCGTTGTAGCTCTTAGACTAGGTCTAACACAATTTATATCTAGGAATGATAATGTTCATAAGATCAATAACTTAGCGGAATAAGAACAATATCATAAACAAGGTTTTTCTTCATCATCATCTCTACTCTAACACACTTACAAACCTAGGCATCCATTGTAGGAACTTGATGCCTAAAACACACTAATTAATTAACATGTTCTACCTTGATCAAGTAGAACATGTTCTCTAAACTAAAACACTAATTAAACCACTAAACCCTAGGCGTTTTCCCAATCCCTACGCCTAGGTTCACACACACAAACACACCTTTGGTGTTTACATCTTTGACACACACGTTATTCTAATTCCCTGTGTTTCTTTATATACTAGAAACATTAGGGTTACAAAGGATATATTCTATAAATATAAAAGATCTTTATCTTGTTGCAGAATTCTTCCTTTGTCATCTTTAGTCCTTCATCTTTCATATGTTTTGTCTTATCAACTCAAATATAATTCCCAACACAGAAACAGAACAAATTTGTACTAACAGTACAAACTATACACTACCAGTACCAATTGACAAAGCTTGCAGTACAAATCCAATTAAAGTATAAAAACACACAGTTTGAAAAACTTTAAAGATTAAGCATCCCAATACTTGCTACCAAGTATTGAAACCTTCCTACATCAAAGGCTTTTGTGAGTAGATCTGCAAAGTTTTGATCAGAATCAATTTTAAACACTTGAATCAACTTTTTCTCATTCCAGTCTCTAATGAAATGATGCCTAATTTCTATGTGTTTTGTTTTAGAGTGTTGTACTGGATTTTTAATTATACAAATTGTACTGCTAATGTCTATATATATGACAGTGTTCATAAAATTATACCCATAGTCAAGAAGCTAGTTTTGAATCCAAAGCACTGGACCACAACAACTTGCAGCAGCTACATATTCAGCTTCAGTTGTTGAAGTTGCTATAATTGTCTGCTTTTTACACTGCCATGATATAAGTCTGCATCCAAGGAATTGACATCCTCCAGTTGTTGATTTTCTGTCCAGGCTTGCACCAGCATAATCACTGTCTGAATATGCTACCAGGTCAAAAGGTGATTCCCTAGGATACCACAGACCCAACCTAGGATGACCCTTAAGATATCTAATGATCCTTTTGACTGCAGTTAAATGAGAAACCTTAAGAGTCACTTGGAATCTTGCACAGGCACAAACAAAAAACATGATATGTGGTCTTGATGATGTAAGATACATCAAGGACCCTATCATGGATCTGTATGTGTGAACATCAACATTCTCTCCATCGGCATCTTTAAATAGAGGCTTCTCAGGATCAATTGGTGTGCTTGCTACTTTTGAATCTACAAACTGAAATTTCCTTAGAATCTCGGCAACATATTTATCCTGGCTGATAAATATGCCTTCATTAGATTGCTTTACTTATAGACCTAAAAAGAAAGTAAGTTCCCCCATGGAACTCATCTGAAACTTATTATGCATAAGTTTCTCAAAGTCAACACACATCTCCTTCCTTGTGGATCCAAAGATGATATCATTCACATACAGCTGAACTAGCAAGATATCCTTCTTGTGCTTCTTGATGAATAATGTCTAATCAATCTTACCTCTTTGGAATCCATTTTCTAGCAAATAGGAAGCCAAAGTCTCATACCATGCCCTTGGTGCCTGATGTAATCCATAAAGAGCCTTTACCACCTTGTACACCTTATCAGGATTTTCTAGATCAATAAAACCTGGAGGTTGTGAGACATAAACCTCCTCTTTAATAGTACCATACAAAAAGACACTCTTGACATCCATCTGATAAACTGTAAAGCCCATAAATGAAGCATAGTCCAAGAATAGTCTAATTGCTTCAATCCTAGCTACTGGTGCAAAAACTTCTTCATAGTCTATACCTTCCTCTTGTGTGTACCCTTAGGCTACAAGTCTAGCCTTGCTTCTAACCACAATGCCCCTTTCATCCCTTTTGTTTCTGAAAACCCATTTGGTGCCTATTACCCTTATACCCTTGGGTAAATCCACTAGTATCCTAACCTTCTGAATCTTGAATTAGAGAAGCTCTTCTTGCATTGCTTCTACCCAGCTTGAATCTTCTAAGGCTTTGAAAACATTTTTTGGTTCAATTTTTGAGAGAAAACATACAAATAAACAAGTGTTGGCATCTTCTTGCTGATTTGATTCATAAACAGTACTAAGAAACCCTTGTTGGTCTGAAGTCATAAGTTGCTTCCTTGTCTTCACTCCAGATTGCACATCACCAATCACATTGTCCAGGGAGCGAGCCTTGTGAATCCTTGTGTGTGGAGTAGTGAGAACTGAGTATGTAGATGGTAGATTGTTGAAATCCATCTCATCTTCTGAGAAATCCGCTGCATTAGAGTCTGATGGGCTAGCAGTATGAACATCTGGCCTAGCAGTATCAAGTTGGGGCTCAGCAGTACAATCATCATTAGTACTGTTAACTTTATTCTCTTGTTCCTCAGTTTCATCTACATTGTTTTCACCTTCAATCCCTTCCTTAGCTTCATCAGTAGAAGGTCCACCATTCATTGAAGTTGAATCCACACTTGTCCATATTGGCATCAGTACATGATCTTGATCTTTCTCCTTATCTAAGCCTGCTTCATTTGTTGCATTATCATCTTCTGAACCTGCAAAATCATTAGAAAAGGTTCCTGCAATAATTGGCACATAGTTCATTGATTGGGTTAGAGTCTCAAGATCAAACAGCCATTTTGGTTCTTCACTTGCAACATTAGTTTTATTTTTTAGAAATTCAACATGCAGGTTTTCCTCAACTTTCCTAGTTCTTGTGTTGTATACTCTAAAGGCATTGCTATTAAGAGAATATGCAACCAAGAATCCTTCATCTACTTTACCATCAAATTTGCCTAGATGGTCTAAGGTATTCAGAATGGTCACATGACACCCAAAAGGTATGAGAAATCCTAATGCAGGAGTTCTACCTCTAAACAACTCATATGGTGTCTTGTTGTGAGGCTCAACTACCAAAACCCTGTTCTGCACATAGCAAGCAGTATTAACTGCTTCAGGCCAAAAAGTGATAGGCAACTTAGAGTCAGCTAACATGGTTCTAGCAGCTTCTATCAGTGTTCTATTTCTTCACTCAGGAACTTCATTCTGCTAAGGAGTTCTAGCAACACTAAATTCTCTTCTAATACCTTTTTCTTTGCAAAACTCATCCATAACTCTATTTTTGAATTCTGTCCCATTGTCACACCTAATGACTTTTACATTCTTATCCACCAGGTTTTCTATCTCAGTGATGAAAGTCTTAAGAATGCTAGGTGTCTCATCCTTAGAACCTAAAAAGAAAACCCATGTAAACTTGCTATAGTCATCAGTAACTACAAGACAAAACCTCTTATGCTTAATACTACTCACAGAAGTGTGGCCAAATAAATCCATATGTAGCATAAACAGAGGTTGATCAATAGACTTAAAAATCTTGGGCTTACAAGAAGCTTTGTGTTGTTTTCCCTTAAGACAGGCAACACAAGTTTGGTCATTTTCAAATCTTTTCTGAGGCAAGCCTCTTACCAAACCATCCTTTACAATTTTATTAATGGTTTTAAAATTAATTTGACCAAGTCTCCTATGCCATAACATAGACTCATCCAATGTGGCCTTTGCAACAAGACAAGTAAGCGCCTTTTTAGGAACAATCTTCTTCATATCAACACCGTACATGTTGCCCTTTCTTAGAAGTTGGAGCAATACCTGACTTTCATCAGGTAGCTTAAAGTCTGGAGAAAGCACTAAACATTTAGTGTCAGTAAAAAGAACCTTGTTCTTTTTGTCACACATTTGTGAGATACTAAACAGGTTATACTTAAGCTCTTGAACAAAGTACACATCTTCAAAATCCAATTTACCGGTTTTAAGTGTACCTTTACTAGTAATTCCGCCTCCTATTCCTCCCCCAAAGGTAACATATCCTCCATCCAATGGTTGAAAGTTTGAAAGATAGGACATGTTTCCTGTCATGTGCCTGGAACACCCATTGTCTGCGTAACCTTGATCTTCACCATCTTCTTGTGAATGTCCCTGCACATGAAATAAGGAAATTAGTTTCCTTGGGGGAACCCAAGCCATTACTGACTTGGGTTTGCCTCGTGCATCAACATAGTTAAATCTTTTTAGAACAGTTGATGCACCATTGGACTGGATTGGCCTCCAAATCTAACATGCTGAGGCTTTAACAGCATTATCCCTCTTTTCCCTAGCAGTGTTTTAAAGTTGCCAGTACTAACTGCTTGGCTAGTAGTATGAATTGCTGGCTTTGCAATTGTAGCCTTTGGTTTCCAAATTTGTTTTTGTACCACTGCTATCTTTAGAAATGGCCTTTTAGCAGTTGTTGGTGCAGATTTGAAAGTTGTTTTTCACCTTGAACTACTGGTTTTGGGTAAACAGACTTAAATGGTCTGGCAATACTAACTGCTGGTTTAGCAGTATGAAATGGTTTTGGGCCAGAATTAAATAAAAGTGCTCTAAGTGTCATTCTAGCAATATTAGAGTGAGTTTGAGGCCTTTCTAAGCTCACCCTATGGTTTGAATACTCAGTTACCCTTTTGTTGCAAAAAGCTGCAAGATGGTCAAAACTACAGCAAGTGAAACAAGCTTTCTTATATAGGACAAAGTCATCACCTAGTTGGTGAGACTTGAGGTTTTTCCAGTTCCTCTGGTTACCTCTGGGCTTGTCTGTGGTTCTATACATTTCACAATACCTAACTGTTCTCTTAAAAGGTTTAGCATTTGAATTAGGCCTAACAGTTTCATCTTTGACCACCTTAGGAACACTTGTTCCTTCTACCTTAACTACATCTGGTTTTGCCATAACCTGATCTTCCTCATCATCAGATGTCCAATCCTCAATGGTTGGAGCATCTGAATTCCTAACAGAGGACTCCTTGTCCTCAGTGAGTGAAGTGTCACTTGCACTCTCAAAGGGTTCACTTACTTCTACAGGCTTATCAACAACTACATTCTCTTTTGGTTTAGGACCATATTCTAACATTGGTTGTTGAAATTCAGGCAAACCTGTATGTTCTAGGTCTATCCCTGGGGGTGCAGGAATTCCTCTGTGAGGAGGTGGAACAGTCTTATATCCTAACCCAGACTTAGCTTTGTTGATGAACTGACATTCAATTATTTTGTTTACACCCTTAGAAGCATATTCTAATGTTTCTACACTTAATTGAATGTTTTCATTAGCCTTTTTAATTCTATCCAACTCAGCTTTCAATAGACTAATTTCAGCATTTTTAAAAGATAAATCCCTTTTAAGAACTGCTATATCATCAGCAAAACTAGACTCATTATTCTTATAGTGCACTATCTGCGCCTCTAGGACAGCTAAACCTCTCTTATGATTTGACAAGTTATAATTAGTTTTGTTTAGATCTATCCTTTGTTCATCATAGTGTTTTCTTAAAGTTTCTAATTCTTTAAGAGCAGTACAAGATTTAGAACAAACTTTAGCAGATTGTACCTCAGAATCAGAGAAGGCCATGAGTGCCATCTCAGTAGGTGCTTCCTCCTCTTCTACCATAAAGCTCCAGACAAACCCTAAGCCATCAATAGCCACCATTGCCTTTGAAGTTGGCTCAGTTATCTCCACAGCCTTCGCCTTGCTCCCATACCCTCTGCTCTTGCCATCCGATTGCCTAGGCTTCCTACATTCCCTTGAAAAGTGCCCAATCTTATGGCAATTGTAGCATTCTATCCTTGATTTGTCAAAACCAGTAGTATCATTACTGCTGATATTGATCTTCTTTCCTGTTCTTTGGTAGAACTTATTAGCCCTCATGCTAAGAAGAGAAATCTGCCATTTGAGGTCCATCTCCTCCAAATCATCATCATTGATCTCTTGGAGGTCTTCATGAGTCAGCATTGACCCATCATTCTGACTTGTCAGGAAAGCACAATAGGTTTTCTCATCCTGAATACCAACAGTACTACTTGATGAACTAGCAGTACTAATATTGGGGTTAGCAGTACTAACTCCCACAGCAACCTTTACCTCTTCAACTGGACTTGAGTTACTAGGGGATGACACAAAGGCCATGTTCCTAGTGCTTGAACTAGATCCTCCAACTTTCTTCACATCTTGCTCCACAATCTTAAAGTTGCTGTATAAGTCCATCAGGCTCATTGTATCAATGTCTGGCTTGTTCTTCTAGACTACCACATGCATAGCCCATTCTGCAGGTAAACTCCTCAAGAACTTAGAGTTCAGATCTTCTTGAGGTATATCCACACCAAGAACTGTAAGCTGGATTACAATCTTTTGAAGCCTGTTGAACATGTGATCCAGTGACTCATTGCTGGTAGCAGTCAAGTTCTCAAAGTTCTGCTTCAAGAGAGTCTTCTGTGTCTTTTTGGTGGCTTCATTCCCACCACATCTGGCTATGATTGCCTCAAACAAAGTTTTAGCATCCTTAAACTTGCTGAAATTCAATAGCTGATCATTTGGAATGGTGTTACATCATCAGCAAACTTCTGGCCTTAAGGTCATTCCTTTTCTGAAGCCTCTCTTTTGCAGTAACTGGAACAGTCTGCACAACTGTCTCAACCTTACCATCAACTGTTGTAGTAGAAGTTGAAGACTTGAACGAATCTCCTTGTTCAATAATTTCCCAGAGTGCATAGTCTTGCACGTGGAAGTATTGTTCTATCCTTAACTTCCACATGTCGAATTCATTCTGCTTGAGCATTGGTAGTTTGGCAGCCATGTTGGATTGGGTAGTCTCCATGTCCATTAGTTCTTCTAAATCAATAGTATCAAACCTGGCTCTGATACCACTTGAGATCGTTTAGCAACCATGTTGGATTGGGTAGTCTCTGATACCAATTGTTAAGTTATAATTAAACAACTTCTTGGATCGTTTAGGCAATGGGATTAAACAATAATAATGATTAACAATGATACGCAGCGGAATAAACAAAAGTATCATTATTATTGATTACAAGGTTTTTTTCGTCATCATCTCTAACAACTACTACAAACACAAACAGCCCCAATGCTACGTAATCAAGTGTAGAACGGTTACCTACTCTAACAGGGATCAAAGATCCTTGAGGCTTATACCAAACACTAACCCTAGGCGTCTAACACAAGACCTATGCCTAGGTTTACACACACACCCCTTTAATGGAGTTACATCTTGACTCCTGTACATAATAATGAACGCTCCTATCCTCTTTATATAATAGAGGATTAAGGTTACAAAGATTTTAAATAATACATGTTAGGTCTTTCATCTTTGTCTTCATAATAATCCTTCATCTTTCATGTTTTGTTAATATCAACTCAAAATATAATTTCCAACAATCTTCCCCTGGTTGATAATGACAAAACCAATTTTATACATGAAAGATGTCGTCAATCTTCATCCATGCTATATCACCAAGGCTCTACAAGTTGGAATCTTCTATGTAAATATTCTTCCCCTTTTTATCATCATCAATTAGGGGACAAAAGTATGCAACCTTGATCTTCATAACCACGAACCAGTACCATAGTTTCAATCTAGTCTTCCATTGTCTTGAATTGCCGTCCATGAATGAACACCAAAATGCTTTCTTTTATAAATGAACCCAAGACAGAAAAATCCCAAATCTTCAGTAAAAATACCAACGAGCAGCTATAAACACCTTCACCGCGATCTAGCATATAAATGGTTAATCATTTTAACAATAAGCTTCCCCTGAAACCCATATGTTAACCATTTGAAAGAACTTGTCGAATAACTAACCACCACAGCAACGAACACCATGTAGTACCATCCATGAATGATCATAGCAGCATGAATACTAATAAAAAATGACTACAATAGAACTCGAAGCCAAGCAGTAGTAATCAATAAAGAATAGTTCTTTAACTAGAATCTTCAATTCTGTAGGCGTTATGTAATGATGAAGAAAACTAACCATTACCAATTCGATGCTGAAGTAGAATAACCCAAACTCATGTCTTAAATATAACTTTGAACGTATACCCAAACTGATGTATAGGGAGACCGAAATCTCTTGACAATAATCACTGAGTACAATAACGTAACTCCTTCAAGTGTTTGTCAATTTGAAGATATAATAAGAACACAAACCCGAAAAATTCCACTTCATCGTCAAATAAGCAATAAATAATCTTCATCGCCAATAAGAATAAATAAGAACGAGCCTTTAAAACCTTTAAGAACCGAAACCAAAATCAAATATCAAATTCAAAAACCTCATGTGTGTGTGTCTTCCCCATGTGTGTGTGTTGGAATCACCTATTCCAAATCAACAATATATACTTCCCGTCACTTTTATAATCGCATGCTACCACGGTTTGGATGAAAACGTCCTTCGACTTTGCATGAAAGCAAAATGTCAAATGATAAAATCATGTATAATAGTAATATGTAAATCTTGCATGAAACGTTTCCACCATCTGATGATAGATTAATAAGAAAAAGCACCGACCCATTTGATAGATGAATATAAGACCAGACTCAGCTTGAAAGAAATATAGTGCACCATAGCTCGAATTTTCTTGCCCTGAGTTGCGTGCATGAACATTAACCACCATGAAACAATATAAATTTAACCGACCCATTATGGATTTATAGCTGCTACTACCAATAGGTCAAAGCCACCATGTGAAACAGAAGAAAATACATCAAGTCAAATCAACAGTCCCATGATTGCATGTACACCATCCATGACTTCATATCGAATGCAAAACAATCATAAAACATCACCAAGTCATCTCCACATCGACAAGCAGTACTAAGGTTTCGTAAGCAGTATAAAGGAATTCAAGCCGTACTAATTAAGCAATGGCAGTATGAACCTTGTCCATAGCAGTACAAACTGCAACCTTGGCAGTACAAAGTCGTTCAATAGCAGTATAAACCAAGCTATACCACCAGTATGAAGTAAGATGCATGAGCAGTATAAATAAACCTTCATAGCAGTACTAACTGCTATTGATCGAATACGAGAAACACCAACATGAACACATTGGCAGTACAAATAACCGAATATCATTAAGTTGAAAAGATAAGAGCAGTACAAACTAAATGTCTTCGCGCGCCAACAGTACTAACCAAGTATCACAAGCAGTACAAAGTAAGAAACGGGTAGCAGTACTAACTTCGATCTTGGGCAGTACTAAGTGAAGATGGAGAGCACTTCATGAAACAAAAACCAGAACTGATCGAATAAACTAGGGTTTAACGAACCCTAACAACCACTTTGCTTGAACATCGATCAAACCCCATCACATAAACACTAAGCTTTCAACAGCTTTGAAGCATAACAAATAGATCGACAATAGTACCAAGCGAGGGTTTTCTTTAAACAATAAAAACCAGATCTTAACAAACCCTAACTGTATATATGCACATTCAAAGCTTCTTTCTGTGGTGTATAATCGACAACAAGCAGCATATAAACGAACTTTCATGATGAATGAATAAGATTAGAACCAAAATCATGAAGTTGATTCAAGAAAACCTTAAAAATTCGAAATTCAAAAACAGCTCTGTAGCAGTTTTCAAAAATTCATACTTGAGGATCTAGAACTCAAATTGAAGATCCCTCCAATGAAAATCTTCCTTGATGTATGACGAATCTCCAGTAAAAATTTCAGCCCAATCCAACAGTTAACGAAGAAGTTATCGTCGTTTGAAAGCAGCCCTGCAGAGAGTTACGAAAATATAACCAGTTACAAATTTTCTTGTTTTCTTCGATCTTTGACAAACCAAACCTTGGGAATACTACGATCACGAGCCCCCTGGCTCTGATACCAATTGTGAAGTTATAATTAAACAACTTCTTGGATCGTTTAGGCAATGGGATTAAACAATAATAATGATTAACAACGATACGCAGCGGAATCAACAAAAGTATCATTATTATTGATTATAAGGTTTTTCTCGTCATCATCTCTAACAACTACTACAAACACAAACAGCCCCAATGCTACGTGATCAAGTGTAGCACAGTTACCTACTCTAACAGGGATCAAAGATCCTTGAGGCTTATACCAAACACTAACCCTAGGCGTCTAACACAAGACCTACGCCTAGGTTTACACATACACCCCTTTAATGGAGTTACATCTTGACTCCTGTACATAATAATGAACGCCCCTATCCTTACAAAGATTTCAAATAATACATATTAGGTCCTTCATCTTTGTCTTCATAATAATCCTTCATCTTTCATGTTTTGTCAATGTTAACTCAAAATATAATTCCCAACAAGATGCATGTCTTCAATTTCGTTCAAATTCAAGTCGGGAAAGTCAGCTTCATAGAACGTATACTCCTTTTCACCTTGTCGTTTGACGACAATCTTCTGCATATAAGAATAATCGAACTTTGTTGCTGATTCAAGAGTCATGATGGCGACAATTCTTTTTGTACTTCTGACATCGTGTCTTGACTTTTCTCTACTACGATAGTAGAGCTTTCGACGTTCAGGCCAATGGTGAATCCCGAGCAGTGCATCTCTGTTGTATGGGACTACCTCATCAATAAATATCTGAGCTTGAGTTTCTTCTATTGCTATTTGCTTGTACCTTGCAGCAGAGATTCTGTAAGTCAAGGATGATGCATATTTCTGTTCAATCTTGTGCCCGTGTTGTAGATTTTGCTTGCTTAACATGCAAATATTAGTCCAAGACCAAGAAAACACAAACCAAAGCTTTTTCTATATAACAGAATGAAATTTAACTAACCGTTTAAACTCAGCAGTACTAATTTGTACTAGCAGTACAAACTCAACTGTCTAAAAATTAACAGTACAAATCCTTTACAAAACTTTACAAAGACACTTAGAGATTAAAACTTTATGGATTGAGCATTCCAATACTTGCTACCAAGTACTGAAACCTTCGAACATCAAGACCTTTTATAAGTAAGTCAGCCCAATTTTTATTTGTGTGTATTTTAACAACTTGAATTAACTTTTTCTCATTACAATCTCTTATAAAATGATGTCTAATCTCTATGTGTTTTGTTTTAGAATGTTGAACAGGATTTTTAATAATATAAATGGTATTGTTATTGTCAATAAATATCATGGTGTTCATAAAATTATACCCATAGTCCAGCATTTGATTCTGAATCCAGTGTACTTGTCCACAGCAACTAGCAGCAGCCACATATTCAGCCTTAGTTGTAGAATTATCCACCACAGTTTGTTTTTTACACTGCCATGATATCAACCTGTTCCCTAGGAATTGACAACCACCTATTGTTGACTTCTTATCGAAACTTGCACCAGCATAGTCACTATCACTATAAGCCACTAAATCAAATGAAGACTCCCTAGGATACCAAATGCCCAATTTAGGTTGACCTTTTAGGTACCTAAAAATCCTCTTCACAGCATGTAAATGTGAAGCCTTAGGAGTGACTTGAAATCTGGCACATGCACACACATCAAACATAATATCTGGTATGGATGATGTAAGATACATCAATAATCCAATCATTGACCTGTATAAATGAACATCAACATTATCACCATCTGCTTCTTTAAGCAATGGCTTCTTTTTATCAAAAGGAGTACTAGCAATCTTGGCATCTGTGTACCCAAATTTCCTCAAAATATCAGCAACATATTTATCCTGGCTAATAAATATACCATCTTCCTTCTGCTTGACTTGTAATCCTAAGAAGAAATCCAGTTCTCCCATAGAACTTATTTGAAACTTATCATGCATTAGTTTCTCAAAAGCAGTACACATCTCCTTCTTGGTAGAGCCAGAAATAATGTCATCTACATATACTTGGACAAGCAAAATATCACCCTTTTGCCTTTTGATAAACAATGTCTTGTCTATCTGTCCTCTGTGAAATCTATTTTCCAATAGATACTTAGCCAATATTTCATACCAGGCTCTTGGAGCTTGATGTAGACTATATAATGCCTTCACCACCTTGTAGACCTTGTCAGGATGACCAGGATCTTCAAACCCTGGTGGTTGCATAACATATACTTCTTCATCAATTATACCATAAATAAAGGCACTCTTCACATCCATTTGATAAACCATGAATCCCATAAATGAAGCATAAGCCAGAAACAGCCTTATTGCCTCAATTCTTGCTACAGGTGCAAAAACTTCATCATAATCTATACCCTCTTCTTGAGTATATCCCTGTGCAACTAGCCTTGCTTTGTTCCTGATGACAATGCCTCTCTCATCCTTCTTGTTTCTGAATACCCATTTAGTACCAATTGCCCACTTTCCATTAGTCAAATCAACCAAAACCCACACATTTTGAAGCTTGAACTGTAAGAGCTCCTCTTGCATTGCTTCTACCCAAGATGGGTCACTAAGAGCTTTTGAAATCTTCTTGGGTTCTTCCTGAGATAAGAAACAGACAAGCAAACAAGTATGAAGGTCTTCATGAGTTTTTCCTTCATATATTGCACTGATAAATCCTTGTTCTTGTTTATCTGTAGACTTGACTTGTCTCCTTGTCTTTACACCAGACTGCATATCACCAATCACAAGATCAAGTGAATGATCTCTGTGAACTCTTGTATGAGGAGTTGAGGGAGCTTCATAAGTGATAGGAATATTGTTCAAGTCTACTTCAAAATCATCAAAAAGATTAGTCTGTGGAGCATGATGAACTATTGGATCAACAGTACAAATATTTGGTCCATCAATACTATCTTTTAGCTCAGCAGTACCATCATTTGTCCTAGCAGTACCATCATCATTAGTACTGTTTTCAGGTACCTCTTGTTCTTGATCATCAACTCCACTTTCTTTACCATCAACATTACTAGAAGTTGGTGGATCATCATTCTTTAAAAATGAATCATATAGAGAACCATCTTTCCAAACTGGCATTAAAATGTGATCTTGACCAGTCTCTCTCTCCATGCTAGATTTATCTACATCAACACTGGCTTCTGAACATGCAAAATCATTAGTATTTGTACCTGCAACAACTGGTACATAGTTCATAGATTTTGTGAGAGCATCAAGGTCAAACAGCCATTTTGGACCTTCACCTGCAACATTAGGGTTATTCTCCAAAAATTCAACATGCAGGTTTTCTTCTACCTTCCTAGTTCTTATGTTGTATACCCTAAAAGCTTTACTATGTGTAGAGTATCCAACAAAGAAACCATCATATGAATTTCCATCAAACTTTCCCAAATAATCTAAGGTATTAAGGATAGTAACATGACATCCAAATGGTCTCATAAAGCTTAGAGCAGGTGTTCTACCTCTAAATAGTTCATAAGGAGTCTTGTTGTGAGGTTTGACCACTAAAACCCTGTTCTGCACATAACAAGCAGTATTGACGGCTCAGCCCAAAATGAAATAGGTAGCTTAGAGCCAGCTAACATGGTCTTAGCAGCCTCTATTAGTGTCCTATTCCTCCTTTTAGCAACACTATTCTGCTGAGGAGTTCTAGCTACACTAAATTCCCTCTTAATACCTTTTGCTTCACATAATTCATTCATAACTCTATTTTTAAACTCTGTCCCATTGTTACACCTGATGATTTTTACTTTCTTATCAACTAGGTTTTCTATTTTTGTTATCAAAATCTTATGAATATTACTGGTTTCATCCTTAGTTCCTAAAAAGAAAACCCATGTAAACCTGCTATAATCATCAGTGACCACAAGACATTACTTCTTATGCATTAAACTACTCACAGATGTAGGACCAAACAACTCCATATAAAGCATGAATAATGGTTGAGTAATAGAGTTTTGAGACTTGGGCTTACAAGAAGCTTTGTGTTGTTTACCTTTAAAACAGGCAACACAAGTTTGGTCATTTTCAAAATGTTTTTGAGGTAAACCTCTTACCAAACCATCTTTTACAATCTTATTAATGGTTTTAAAATTGCCATGACCAAGTCTCATATGCCAAAGCATTGATTCATCCAATGTGGCCTTTGCTACAAGAAAAGTTAGATTCTTTTTAGGAATATTTTTCTTCATATCAACACTGTACATGTTGCCCTTTCTAGGAATTTTAAGTAATACATGACTTTCATCAGGTAACTGAATATCAAGAGACAGGACAAGACTTTCAGTCTCAGTAAAAAGTACTCTGTTCTTTTTGTCACACATCTATGAGACACTAAAAAGATTAAACTTAAATTCCTGCACAAAGTACACATCTTCAAAATCAAGTTTACCAGTTTTAATTATACCTTTACCAGTAATTTTACCACCTCTTGCTCCTCCCCCAAAGGCAACATATCCCCCATCAAAAGCTTTGAATTCTGAGAGGTAAGACGTGTTCCCTATCATGTGCCTAGAGCATCCACTATCTGAATATCTTTGATCTTCTTCATCATCTTGTAGATGTTCCTGCACATAAAATAAAGGAAATTAGTTTCCTTTGGGGACCCAAGCCATTACTGACTTGGATCTGCCTCATGCATCAATGTAGTTATATTTCTTCATGATAATTGATGCACTATTGGGTTTGGTAGGTCTCCATTCCCAACATGCTGAGGCCTTAACAACATTGCCCCTATTTTCCCTAACAGCATTCACTGGCCTAACAGTACTAACTACTGGCCTAGCAGTACTAACTGCTGGCCTAGCAGTATTAACTTTTTAGCTAAATTTTATGGTAGTTAATGCTGTTTTGTTTTGAAAGGTCCTTTAACAGTTTGTTGTGCTGGTTTAGAATAACATGACATTGGTCTAGCACTATAAACTGTTGATTTGGGGTGAGCAGTACAAACAGGCCTAACAGTATTCAAATGTCTATGGCCAGTTCTCATCAACAGTATTCAAAAAAGCCATTTGTGTTCACCCTAGAAGTCCCATTTACCACCCTTTCCCTTTGGTGGTAGTTACAATTTGCCAGAACATGATAAAAACTGCCACAAGTAAAACATGTGGTAGTTGTACATGATAAAACTGGTTTTTCAATTTCTATTTTAGCCACATTAGGAACAACAGTTTTCTTTTCTACCTTAACTTCATATACATTTTCCTCAACCAATGAGGTGTCACTAGCACTATCAAAAGATTCCTTAATCTCTTCAGACTTCTCTACACTAGCATTCTCACTGGTCTTATGTCCATATTCAAACTTAGGCTCTTGAAATTCCTCTAAACCAGTATGTGCCAAGTAAATACCTGGGGGTGGATGTGCCCCTTTATAAGGTGGTGCAACCGACTTATAACCTAGACCTTTATTAAAGTTATTAGTAAGCTGACACTCTACTATGTTTTCTAAGCTTTTAGTTGTCCCTACGTATCTCTCTATATTCACTTTAATTTTGTCTTTATCTAGCTTAATCTTTTCTAGTTCTCTTTTAAGCTCATTAATTTCTAAGTCTTTAAACATAACATCTCTTTTCAAGACAGCAATATCCTCAGTGAATACAGTTTCATTCTTTTTGTAGAAAACAAGTTGTTCTTCTACAACAGCTAAACCTCTCTTATGATTTGCTAAATTAAAATTTGATTGGTTAAGCTCTACTCTTAAGTCATCATACCGCTTTTTAAGTTTTTCATAGTCATTTAAAGCTAAACAAGATTTGAACAAGCTTTAACTGTATGTACCTTAGAGTCAGAGAAAGCCATTAGTGCCATCTCTGTTGTTGCTTCATCCTCAGCCATAAAGCTCCAATAAAATCCAAGTCCATCAATAGCCACCATTGCCTTGGAAGAAGTCTCTTCCTCATTCTTCCTGGTGCTTTCTTGATTTCTGGAACCTCTACTATCTTAATTTCTCCCCCTGCTGTCCTGGTTTCTTGGCCCTCTGCATTCCCTAGCAAAGTGTCCTAACTTATGACAGTTGTAACACTCCACTTTTGACTTGTCATACCCAGCAACATCACCTCCACTGATAGTGATCTTCTTCCCTGTCTTTTGATAATACCTCTTGGCCCTCATGCTCAGCAAAGCCAATTGCCACTTCAAATCCATCTCCTCCAGATCATCTTCATGAATTTGAACTATGTCTTCATGATAAAGTTGAGACCCACTAGCTTGACTGGCCAAGAATGCATAGACAGTTTCATCACCTAAGCTAGTAGTACTAGTTTGTGAACTAGCAGTACTAACTTTAGGGTTGGCAGTACTAACTCCTGAAGCGATATTGACCTCTTCTTGACTGCTATTGCTGGGAGATGTCACAAATGCCATATTCCCAGAGCTAGAACTTGAGCTTCCAGTCTTCCTAACCTCCTGTTCACCAATCTTAAAATTGTTGTACAAATCTTCAAAACTCATTGTATCAAGATCTGGCTTGTTTCTCCAGACTACTATATAAGTGTTCCATTCAGCAGAAAAACTTCTCAAGAACTTTAAATTAAGATCCAATGGTGGAATCTCTACACCCAAGACAGCTAGTTTGCTCACAATTTTCTGAAGCCTGTTGAAGATAGAATCAAGAGACTCAGTGCTTGGAGCACTAAAATTCTCATAATTCTGTTTTAGCAGAGTCTTTTGTGTCTTCCTTGTGGCATCATTGCCTTTAAACCTTGTTGTTATTGCCTCAAATAAGGTCTTAGCAGTCTTGTACTTGCTAAAAGTCAACTGTTGCTCATTGGGAATAGCCATCAGCAACATACTTCTAGCTTTTACATCATTCTTTTTCTGAAGCCACTCATATGCTGTAACCGGACCTGATACAGTTTGAATCTTGATGCCATCTTCTGTTGTTTCTATGACTTTAGGTGTAAAAGAGTTGCCATTCTCTATGATGTCCTATAGAGCATAATCCTGCACTTGAAAGTATTGCTCAATTCTGAGCCACCACATCTCATATTCATTCTGCTTGAGCAAGGGCAGTTTATGTCATAACTCGCAATTTCAGGTCATTTTCCAAACCCCGACAATTTACTATTCATGAGTTACTATTCATCATTTACTATTCACTGATCACTATTCATCATTTCACTATTCATTGTTTTTGAAGTCAGTTTGAGACTTTGAGAAGTCGTCAAAAATTTTACTATTCACGTGACACTATTCATTCCTGGAGGGAAATCACTATTCATAGGCATCATCCATCATGTCGTAAACTAAGTTTACGGGTACTTAAATGCGCGTAACAAGTTAGGTTTAGCTGCGTATTCATGCATCATCAGTAAAGGCACATCATATAGACTAGAGTAGTCTGCATATCATCAGTAACATCATTATCATATCAGTTCATGCATGGGTTTATGTGATTTTCATTAACGTATGCTTAATTGTTTAATTAACGTTACCACTCAGTTATTTCTACTAATATTATACCCAATACTCCCGACTATGATCCTAACACATTTTCAAACTAATTTTAATGATATAGATATTATAATATTACCTTACCCGGTGTTTTTAAACCAATTGCTACATTTTCCATTAGGAGCTTATAACTCCGTCGGTTTGCGATATTTCAATCTGAAAATCATTCTAACACCCGATTCTCGCAAGGAATATGATTTTACAATTTTTACAACTTCGTCGTATTTTATTTCACCTCGTCATGATTTATTTCTAGTTAACTCGGTACCCGATAACACTCAATGTATACTCAAAACTAGCTAAATCAAATTAAATGAGGACATGAACATTTATTAACATCAAATCCCTTTCATATTACCCACATGTGCCCCCTCCCCCCTAAACACCCCTAATTCTCTATGCACTTGATTAGTAAGACAAAAACCATTAATGAATTAACTTGATTTAATTTCCATAACATCTCATTCTTACAAATCAACTAGCAAAGTTAACACACAAACTCTCTCATTTCATCCCCTAGGTTCGGCCAACCCAAGAACAACAACACAAATCCATAATTTTTCCAAGATCAAGTTGCTAGCAAGTCTCATTTACCTTCCTTGTTAAGGTTTTGTGATTAAATCTCAAAGTTTCTTACACATTTCTCATCAAAACTCTCCAATATTGCAAGTAAGCTTCAAGAGCATCTCTTTGATCATTTCATACTTTCATTTAATTCATATGATTATGTATTTTCAAGTTATACTAGTTGATCATGCAACATATTTATGTTTTAGATACCACTTTGCACATAAACTATCTTTAACACTAGATCTATAAGTTTCACTAGTAATCTCATGAAATCCACCAAGGCTGGTGATGTTTAGGACCCCATGACACCCTAAGAAGGTGTATGGTAGGATTTGCGAACTTGTGTAGTTGATTTGAAGTAGTATGATCAAGTTTAGAACCAAGAAAATGAGTTTTAACAAGTATATATAAGGGTCTGTCCAAAAACGTGTAAACTGGAAAACTCAGAAAATGTTGAACTATTTTGGCCTTCATATTCAGAAAGTTCTTTCAAAAACGAAACCGTGGCCGCAAGAATCACTAAAAACCGACTTATAACGAAGGAGATATGATTTTTCAAAGTTAGACGACGAAAACTAAAATTCTGAAAATTTAGTTGCTGATCGCCGAGGTTCAAAGGACAAAACGAGGTGTTAGACGTGATCGAGACGACCCGACCTACTGAGATTATGTTAGTTCATGTTTATACGAAGCCGTGGATATAAAGAACATAGAAAACAAGCTCATAACGACCGAGATATACACGTTTGAAGCCCGACGTACCATGTTTATTTTGACATCCCACTAATAGAAAGTGGTTTAAGTATAAAAACTAGTGTTTTTGTGAAACATAACATTGATAGCCGATTTTCTAATTGATCGAGGCGTGCATAATCAAAAGTTAAATGAAACGACATTAATACATTGTTACAAGGTTTTCAAAAACGTCGAGTTTGATCACTAACACTTAACGTACAATATTTCACGACTAGTTTTATGAGGCCATTTTGGACATATTTTCACAAGTTAAGGAAAATATTAAATTGCGATGAAAACGCTATATTTTGCCGATAGAACACCAAATGAGGATCGTGAAGTACCGTTTCAACATATTTATACGAAAAGTAGTTTATAACTTAACGAGACGTCAAAAGTGTATTTTTCGTCGATAAACGTTATTTTCAAAACTAACAAGTGGTATCGTTAACATACGTATTTGCATGTGTTGCGTTAATCCATTGCTTACATTAGATCATATCATCATAATAGGTCGCGGTTAGAGACCGAGCCTCATTTCATCATTGTCATTGTGCTATCATAACAGGTGAGTTTTCATAGCCCCGCTTTCAATTGTTTACATGATTTTCTAGATTAACGGGGGAGAATACATTGCACTATTTTTTTTCATGCGGACCAAAGTATCAACTCATTTACATTGCTTAAGTTACATCATTTGCCCAGATTAAAGTCCCCTTTATTATCATGAACCGTTAATTGTGAGCAAGCGAGAGTGAGTGAATAGATCTATTGAGGGTGACTCCTCCGTTCGGGTTGGTAGCTCCAACTGGTCAAACGAACGCATTTCATTTCTGTCATATTAGAGTGAATGGCAAACACTCAGTTGGGGCATTTCATTTCAGTCTAGCTTCGGGGTCTTGAGCTTAAGAGCTAATGTATCATTTTTATGTGGCATGGTTTTGTCATACACTTTATACTTATGGTATCCGTACAACATTTCATTTACATAAACCTATGAACTCACCAACATTTTTGTTGACCATTTTTAGCAATGTATTTTCAGGTAATTAAGGTATCGCATGTTGGCTTGCATAAGGACATATCATGGAGTCGCGGAGTCGACGCGTCTCACTTTATATTTTATGCACTTATCCATCGTTTGAATTGTATGAACTTGTTTTCTGAAAACTTTTTTCACCTTTTGGGACCTAGCTTTGTAACTCTGAATGTTTTTAAATAATCAAACGATGTATTTTCTAAACGACACTTTAGGTCATTCAATATAACTGCAACTTTGGTGCTATGACCAGTCATGCCCTCGAATGCTTCATTCCGCTCCAAGTCACGAAATTTGGGGGTGTGACAGATTGGTACCAGAGCTAAGGTTATAGCGAACTAGGTTGTCCATTATATCCTAGACTATAACTACACCATCATAGCATCTCATCATTGTAGCATAAGTGCATATTCATTATATCACATGTAGTGATTGCGATTTCATACATATATCATTTCATCATAACCCACATGATGTAAATGTTTATTTACTTTTATTTCACATTGTTTGTCGCAAAGATGTCTTTAGATTCGCACCCTATTGTTATCTTGTCAGACTCTGAGTCAGTAGAGATTTCCTCACTACCCTCCATCATACTAGAGTCGGTTACATCACCCTCACTACCCACTATCATTTTTTCATCTGTGGAGCCTACTCCACAATCATCACCTGTGATGTCAGAGGCTGAGACAGAACCCTTTGAGGAGGGGGAAGTTGCACCTACCCCACCACTGTCACCTGTGATCCGTCGTGGTCCCAGAGTTGTTCCAGTTATCCAGCCAGGAGAGTTTATACCCTATGGTCAAGTTTACCGTACATATCCAGGTGGGCCGCGCATGAAGCGCATTGCTGCTAAGTGAGTTCGTCATCCTGTGGTCAGATCATCAGCTGCATTCGTATCCCTACCACCACCATCATCACTTACTTTATCTCATCCACTCCGTCGCCGCTTGACAGCGAGGAGGAGTGTGGCATTCAGTACACCATCACCATTATCACCATTACCATCCTTATCATCATTGTCTCCACCATTGCCATCCCTATCAGCACCAGTTCATCCCAGAGATCCTACTCCTATGTAAGACCTACCACTCAAGAAGCGGGCACGTCTTTATATTCCATCACCAGATACTTCAGATGCCACAGAGACAGCACCACCCAGAAGATTCGAGATTGGTGAGAGCTCGAGGGCTGCTGCTGACAGAATACTTACTGCTGCTACACTTGACTCGAGACTAGATCATCCACAAGGACAGATTGACAGGGCAGTAGGTTATGTGGAGGAGATACCAGTGAGCCGGATCGAGGCTATAGAGGAGGAGGTCGAGGGACTAGTCACAGGCAGAGTTGCTATAGATGTTTCGTATCAGGGATTGGAGTCCCGACAGCTAGAGAGTTCTGAGCATATTACCCAGTTGAGGCAGGAGATGCCTGAGTTGTTCGACAGGGCACAGATGTCCCAGGATGAGCATCATCGCCAGGCCGGTTAGTTATCTTCAGTTCAGGCTAGGATGTCTGCATCAGAGACTAGGGAGACTGATCTTCAGCTTTGAGTTCAGCACCTAGAGGAGATTGCTGTTGTTATGTCTATAGATCCTCAGAGGAATTTCCGTAGGCTAGGTGGAGCACCCGGAGGAGGTGCCTAGTGTTAGACTTTTATCATGTAGCTTGTACATTATTATCCTAGTCCCGGGGTGTGGGACATAGTTAGGACTTGTTGTCTTTTGCTTGTAGTACAAACAAATATATCAAGTGTGACTCTACTATACAGGATTTCCGTTGTGCTATTTTATGATATCGGTCTGCGTTAACCGAAATTTTCATGTATTATATTCATGTGCGTTGTGATTTCATTGTATTTATACATGCTGTGGTTGTATTTATACATGTTTTGGTTATATATACATGTTGTAGTTGTATATATTGTGTATGATGATCGTTTCTATTGTGAGTTCTCATTGTGTTATCTTTTGTGATTGTGAAGAATCATGCCACCCAAAAGAGCCACTACTGCTATGACACCAGCTGAGATCAGAAAGCTTGTTGCCGACAGTATTGAGGCAGCATTGGTTACAGAAAGAGCTGCTGTAGCTGCAGCCGCTGCTGAAGCCGCTTCTCGGGTAGAAACCGAGGAAGCTACCAATGGTACAAATGGTCGTAAATGTACGTACAAAGATTTCAAGAGTGGTGAACTAGAAAAATTCAAAGGCACTGAAGGGGCCACTGCCATGATCCGATGGTTTGAAAAGACAGAATCAGTATTCCTTCTATGCAACTGTCCGGAGGACAGCAAAGTAAAGTTTGCTACTAGTACACTCGTTGGGGAAGCTATGTCATGGTGGAATTCGTATGCAAAGCCCATGGGAATGGAAAATGTTCACAAGCTTACATGGGACGAATTCAAGAAGTTGCTGACAAAGAAGTTTTGCCCACGAACAGAAGTGAAAAATATGGAAATAGAGTTTTATGAGCTAGTGACAGCAGGTAATGATATTGAGGCATATATCAGGAGGTTTCAGGAGTTAGCCGCTTTATGTCCAGCTATGGTTCCGGACAATGAGAAGCTGTTAGAAAATTTCATTGGTGTATTACCTAACAACATCCGTGGAGATGTGATTTCTTTTGACCCACAAACATTGGATGAGGCAATCAGAATGTCTTAGAAACTCATGGCTCAGATAGTGAAGAAAGGAACTACCTCAAGCAACAATAACAACACCAACAGTAACCGTAACTACAACAACAATTCCAACAACTACCGAAACAACAACAACTATAACAGCAACTAAAACAATTCCAATAACAACAACAACAACAAAAGAAATCGGGATAACGAACAGAGTAGCAATGTTACTCATCCACCACCCAAGAGACAGGAAACTGCAAAGGCCTATGTTGCAGGTCCAGCTGAGAAAAGAGGTTACAATGGTACTTTACGCAAGTACAAGAAATGTCAAACCCACCATAACCCTGGAAATTGTCCGAATCCGTGTAGGAACTGTAAGAAAGTTGGTCATTCGACCAGGGATTGCAAAGCTTCGTTTGTGACTGATAATCAGAAACCCCCAGCAACCTGTTTTGGTTGTGGAGAAGTTGGACAATTCAAGAATAACTGTCCGAAAGGAAAGAATCAGGGAAACAATAACCAAGGTGGAACAGCTAGAGGAAGAGCTTATGTCCTTGGAGGAGAAGATGTCAGGAAGGACCCGAATGTCGTTACGGGTACGTTTCTCATCAATAATCGTTATGCATCCATTTTATTTGATTCAGGAGCCGATAGAAGTTTTGTTTCTACTGCATTTGCACCTTTACTCAACATTGAACCAACCGCATTAGACACTCCATATCATATTGAACTAGCTAACGGTAGTTTAGTTGGCACCGACACGATCATGCGTGATTGCACTCTCAATTTTCTCAATCACCCGTTCAATATAGATCTCATGCCAGTAGAACTTGGAAGTTTCGACATTGTCATCGGTATGGATTGGTTATCTCGACATCATGCCAGAATCATCTGTGATGAAAAAGTTGTTCATCTTCCTTATGATGGCGAAACATTGGTCGTTCGCGGTGAACGCAGTGGGACTAGACTCAGCATCATCTCATGCATTAGAACGGAGAAATACATAAAGAAGGGCTGTTATGCATTCTTGGCTCATATCACAGAAAAGAAGTCAGAGGAGAAGCGACATGAGGATGTACCAACAGTTAAAGATTTTCCAGAAGTCTTTCCTGAAGACTTACCAGGACTTCCACCTACTCGCCAAGTGGAATTTCAGATTGATTTAGTACCAGGAGCTGCACCAGTTGCGCGAGCAGCTTATCGACTTGCACCTTCAGAAATGCAAGAGTTGTCGAACCAATTACAAGAACTTCTAGACAAAGGATTCATTAGGCCGAGTTCCTCGCCTTGGGGAGCACCGGTCTTGTTTGTAAAGAAGAACTTTTAGACAAAGGATTTGGATCTGTCTTTACTGTCTTTTTAGGGTTCTGGGATGTGGTTTTCTTGGTTTCTTTGAAGCACTTGAAGCACTCCAGCCTTACTGCTTTTAGAACGAGTTTTCGAAGAACCCGTTCCTTCACCATGGTTAGAGAACCCGACCTGACTTATGCTGTATGCATAGTCATAGTCTTTGAAAGCCTTTGTCTCCTTTACTGAGTCGGTCAACAATTCTTCTGGCAGTCTTGACCCTTGTTTGTGTGAACTGTCTTTCGGAAAGTGAACAGAGTTTACAGTCTTATCCATTCTCATCACATGTAGTTCCCTGTCTTCGGGTCGTGGAGAAATGTCGAGGTTCTCATCAATGATTAAACTGATCAACATTTTGGTGTAACTGACGAATGGGATTCTTGTTAATGGTTTCTTACATTGGGCTCTTATCTGAAACACAAGATCTTCCCAGATGAGTGCAGCATAGTCAAGAGTTCTCTGATTAACTATGCCCCAGAAGAGTTGAGCGTGTGAGAATCTTGGATGCTCATGTCCACTGTCTCTTCCTGAAACTGACCGAATCAATATGTAGTAAATGGTTCTCCATGGTTGTGGAATGGATTTTGCATTTATGCTTGAGATTGTTGTAAGTGGAAGGTTGGGTTGTTCATCATAACCAATGTCGAGGAGAAATTTGAGGATATCCTGTTCTGATGGTGCAGGCCAATATCTGTTAGATAGTTCAGGTGGTTCGGGTAGGGATAAGGCTTTACGTAGGTGTGTAGGTGTGACTTTGACTTATTTTCTGTGCAGGGTGCACGTGAAGTATCTGTCATAGTCATCGAGCTGAATGGTATTCCACATTTGATGAATATACAACTCTGGGACATTATCTGAATTCTCCAAGATACTCTTGCATTCGTGTCTTCTGAGAATTTCAATGGCTATTTGACAACTTGGCTCAGCACATTTGATGTTATCAAAGACAAACCCTTGCATTGTTTTGTCCATACTTTGCCTTGAAACCTTGTGGGAACAGTTCTTCTTTGGTGAGCATAGGTAGTGGTTGTTGTGATTGTGCAGTCATTTCTGATATTCCTGAAACATCATTTAGACACTAATTTGCAGGATACATGAAAGTTAGCATTAGATAAACTTTAGTTTCACATGTGATCCATTAAATTGCCTAGCATGACATTACAAGTTGATTGATAATTTCGAAAGAAATTACAATTCCGAAAGCTTTTGACAATTGCGAAAACTTTTGACAATTGCAAAAACTTTTGACAATTGCGAAGACTTTTGACAATTGCGAAGACTTTTGACAATTGCGAAAACTATTGCCAATTGCGAAAACTTTTGACAATTGCGAAAACTTTTGACAATTGCGAAAGCAATTTCAATTTCGAAAACTTCTTATACAAGAAATTTCGATAACTTTGAAGACGTACTATTCATCAAATTTTTCGCAAATCATTAATACTTGTGATTATGTTTTCATGCTTTTCCCAATGGAATCCTATGATGTTTCTAGGTTATCTGACCAAGTTTAACAACTTTCAACCACAAAATCCTAAGAATCAAACTGAACGTGCTCAAGTGTTCTTCATAAACCCTACAGATCAATCATACGCATTTGATGTTTCTGGGTTCAATCCAAGGTTACAGACACTCGATTCAAGGCATAACAACAACATTTCAACACATTAATTACACTGAAACACATGCAATTGATTTTCCCCAATTCGTACGCTTAAACCCTAAATCAAGAACATTCATAATACGAATTTCTG
Source organism: Artemisia tridentata subsp. tridentata (assembly GCA_021014915.2). Lineage (NCBI taxonomy): Eukaryota > Viridiplantae > Streptophyta > Magnoliopsida > Asterales > Asteraceae > Artemisia > Artemisia tridentata. Next base: position 166,313,736 of record CP139502.1, on the reverse strand, counting down.
GGTCTAATTCAAGTTAGGCATTACGTTTATGGGATTATTTTAACCAATATTCATCAATAATAATCCTTATAAACACACAGAATCACTATGCACGATTTGCGCAAAACACTAGATCTAAAATAATTATTTCAGACAAATTCAACCGTTGGATCTTGAAATCCTTAAGAACCGTTGTTCATAAACACATGTTAAGCATTTAAACACTCACAGATTTAACAGATCTTGAACGGATTGGTCTGATCAATTAGGGCCTTTGATGAAGTGGTTGAGGTTATTGAATGTGTTTTGTCAGTGAAATAAATGTACCGCCGTAAATTTGCCAACTGTTTTTATTACATTTCGAATTTTGCACATTTAGTCCTTAGGCTTTGTATCATTTGCTATTATCGACCTACCATAGCACCATACTAACTTTAAGTAAGCAACTTAGCAATTTTGACACATAACTCTTGATCCTAGATTATTACTAAACTTTAGAAGCATCAACGTTGAAGAAATGATGCAAGTACAAATTTTTAAATTTTTTTTAAAACACTTGTGTCTCCCCCTCAACACTTGTTCTAAAATAATGGATGACAGTAAAAAAAACGAACAAAGTGTTGATTAAGGTTTGTACTTGCATTTTTTTTAATGTAATAAATGGAAAATCTTTTTGTGTTTTTCAATAATTATTTACAAAGATAGTTTGATGTATGACTCCTTTTAATTTTGAGTAAGAAAGTTATTTAAGTCTTCTGGAGTCAAACATCTCATGCCAATCTGGTGAACCAGTTCCACAAATCTTGCATGGGGTAAGGCTTTGGTGAACAAGTCTGCCAGTTGGTGTTCAGTACCCACAAAGTATAATTCAACAGTACCCATTTCCACATGCTCCTTGATGAAATGATAGCGTAGAGCAATATGCTTGGACTTGGAATATTGGACCGTGTTGCAGGAAATAGCGATGGCACTCCTGGAATCACAGTACATAGGAATCTTGTTGAAGACGTATCCATAGTCCATCAGCTGAGATCGCATCCAAATGACTTGAGCGCAGCATCCAGACATGGCGACGTATTCTGATTCTGTAGACAACAGTGATGTGCAGTCTTGCTTCTTTGATTGCCAAGAGACGAGCTTGTCACCCAAAAACTGTACTCCCCCTGATGTACTTTTGCTTGTGTCTAAGCACCCTGCATGGTCAGTGTCTGAAAATGCAACAAGTTCAAACCCAGAATCCTTTGGATACCAGATTCCCAAATTAATGGTTCCCTTTATGTATCTTAGGATTCTTTTAACAGCTGAAAAATGCCGCTCAGTTGGTCTTGACTGATATCGGGAGCAAAGGTACGTGGCAAATACAACATCCGGTCTGCTAGCTGTGAGATACATGATCGACCTAATCATACTACGATATTTGGTAGGATCAATGGGTGTTCCATGTATGTCAGAATCTAGCTTCGGGGATGAGGAGGACATAGGGGTGTTATAGGTGTCACAGCTGGTCATACCATGCTTTTTCAGGATTTCCTGAGCATATTTGGACTGACTAAGGAATATACCATGGGGTGATTGATGAACTTGCAGTCCTAAGAAGAACTTCAGTTCACCCATCATGGACATCTCAAAGTTATTTTTCATTAGTTATGCGAAAGCATTTGAGTACTTTTTATGTGTTGATCCAAAAATGATATCATCTACATAAATTTGTACTATGAGAATGTCCTCCCCGTGTTTTTGAATAAACAAATCCGGGTCCACAGTTCCTTTAGTAAAATGGTTTGCAAGTAAGAAAGCAGATAATTTTTCGTACCAGGCCCTTGGGGCTTGTTTAAGGCCGTAAAGGGCTTTCTTTAGCCTATATACGTGATTCGGATGTTCTTGGTCCACGAAGCCTTCTGGTTGGGAAACGTACACTTCTTCCCGGAGTTGGCCGTTGAGAAATGCAGTCTTCACATCCATTTGGGAAACAGTTATGTTCTTGTGAGCCGCGTAAGCCAGAAACATGCGAACAGCCTCGAGCCTTGCAACTGGAGCAAATGATTCTTCGAAGTCGATTCCTTCTTCTTGGCTGAATCCTTTTGCAACCAGGCGGGACTTGTTACGAATGACAGTACCATCTGCATCTAACTTGTTTTTCCAGATCCATTTCAATCCAACAACATAAACCCCATTTGGTCTCTCTACTAGTTCCCAAACTTCTAACCGCTTGAATTGTTCCGATTCCTCTTGCATGGATTCAATCCAGTTGTCATAGGTAAGGGCTTCCTTAATGTTTTTGGGTTTGGCTTGACAAATGGTGAGTGCATAAATGCAGGTTTCACCGTCTGTATGGAGTCTTTGTCTTGTCATGACTGGGTTTTCTGGATTACCAATGATGTTTACTAAGGGGTGGTCCTTTGTCCATTTATTAGTGGATGGATAGTGTTGATAATTATTGTGCAGGTTTGACGGTTCCAAATTGCGTGTTGAAGATTCTACAATATCTGGAAAGGTTGGTGCAGGTGCAAATGGATTAAAGAATGCATCTCCGTTATAACCTGTTGGTGTGGGTACTTCAGCAGAATTGTGGGGGGGATCTTCAGCTGTGGGTGTAGAATTGGAAGGTGTTTGATCTACTGACGATGATGGTTCTGGTTGAGGTGCTTCGTCAGCAACTGCTGTGGAAGTAGTTGCTGGTGTATCAGGTGCTTGATTTGGTACGGTTTGAACAGCGGAATTGGTGGATACATCAGAGGCACGATTAACTAGAGCATCATCGAACAGAGGAGCAAACAAATCTTCTAGATCCTTTCTGTTGAACGGTAAAGATGCAGCTGAAGATTCGGGAAAGTTGAGACGGTTGTGTGCGGGTTCTAAGCTGTTTTGCTCAGAAGCCAACTTTGTGAGCTCATCAAAATTTGCATGGATTGTCTCTTGAATCTCTCTGGTACGACGATTCCAAATTCTGAATCCTTTCGAATTTTCACAATACCCAACAAAAATTCCTATGTCCGCTTTGGCTTTGAGTTTACCAAGATCATCACGATCATTCTTTGGATAGCAGAGAGCTCCAAAGACATAAAAGTAATTGATGTTTGGTTTTCTGCAGTGAACAATTTCATATGGTTTCTTGGTATGCCTTTTAGTGATCATGCATCTATTTTGGGTGTAACAGGCTGTTGAAACGGCTTCGGCCCATAGGTAATCTGGTAACTGAGCATTGATTAACATTGTTCTAGCTGCTTCCACTAAAGTTCGGTTGCGCCTTTCGACCACACCGTTCTGTTCGGGGCTGCGAGCGATGGACGTTTGATGTTCAATACCCACTTTCTCAAAATACTCTCAAAGAGTCTAATTCTTGAATTCAGTACCATTGTCTGTGCAAATTTTTCTGACGGTGTTACGTAACTGAACTTGAATCTTTGTGAGAAAGGTGATGATCATGGACGGTGCTTGATCTTTACTGCGAAGAAAATAAGTCCAAGTCCAGCTTGAGTAATCATCGACTATTACCAGAATATACCGCTTCCCATTAATAGTTTGAACACGCATAGGGCCACATAGATCCATATGTAACAGTTGAAGTACGTGATCAGTAATGTGCTCTGGTTTAGGAGGAAAATGAGCATGAGTATTTTTTCCTTGCTCACAAGCTGGACATAAATTATCTTTGGCGTATCTGAATTTTGGAAGACCGTCTACCAACTTTTTGCGAGCAAGCTCGGTCATGGTTTTGAAGTTTAGGTGAGACATCCGTTTGTACCATAGCCAAGCTTTTGTGGGATGTGCCTTGGATAGTAGACATATTGGAGAGGAAGTTGTCATGCCTTCAAATTAAATAGTATACAGACTGGTGCCCCGTTTCCCTTTCATGAGGTCATTCCCTTCAAGATCTCGAATGAAACAAGTTTTCTCCCTAAATGCCACTTCTAGATCACCATCACAAAATTGTCCGACTGAAAATAAATTATGACCTAGGCCTTCAACGTAATAAACCCTGCTAATTTCGATGTTCCCATTTACGTAATCTCCATAACCCATAATAGCAGCGAAGTGATCATTCCCGAATCTGACCGTTCTAATGAAATTTGCAATAAAGTTTACAAGAAGGTTGAGATTGCCGGTCATATGTCGGGAACAGCCGCTATCAACAATCCATAGAACAATTTGGATCACCTGCATCACCAGAAGTTGACACAGAGGCAAGTTTGGTAACGGTGGAATCCGTTTGGTTAGTAACACATGTTTTAATCATTTTAGGTACCCATTTAAAGTTAGGCGTGTTTTGTAACCAACGCTGCCACGTCCAACTAGTCTCAGCCATTCTCCTAATAAATGCACTTGGTGATTTGGTTGTCCTAGATGCAGCTATGGGTTTTTCAACAGATTCTTCAGAAACTACTAGTGGTGGTTTTCCTAATATGGACTTGGCAGCAGTAGTGAACCTAGAGGAAATGTCACTAGATCGTTTCTTTTTGCGAGTCAACAGAGTTTTAGCAACACACTTTGTATGATTACCAGATAATAAACTAGCATGACAGAACACACATGAAGCATCAACAAGTACATCATTCATAACATTTAAAGTTCCAGCATTCAATACATCATTCTTAGAATTATACTTAGATAAGCTAGATTATATGTTTGACATATCATGCTTCTTATTCAAGATTCTTGCATTAACTTCTACTTCAGCATTCTTAGATAATCCACCCTTAGATTGCCAGACTCTATGCTTCTTTTGTCTCTTTGTTGTCTTTGGTCTGCTATCCTTAGAGGTCTTGCCTAATCCTGTGGAAGTTGAAGTATTTGCATTAGTGGTTTGGGATAATACTTGCTTAGGTGCTCTATCATTCTTGTTCATTCCTGATGCACTCACATCTGTTTGTGGCATTTTTCCTTTTTCTAAAACTCTGAGTTTCTCTTTCAATTCAATGATGATGTGGTTTTGTTCTTGAATTTTTGATTCCAACCGACTATTTAACCGAACAGTGTCATTTCTATTATCACAAACTTCGGCAATATCTTTTTCATACTCTAAAATTTGATATTTTAATACCTCATTTTCTTTTTCAAGTTTTTGAAGTGTTGAAACACAAACATTTTGAGAAGACAAAGATTCTTTTTGACTTTGTAATGCTAACTCAAACTGAATACTTTGAGCCTGACACTTATCCAGTGTTTGACGAATTTTGAAAATTTCTTTCGCACATTTGGTTTCCACATCATCACTGATTTGTCTGAGTCGCTCATTTTCTTTTCTCAGATTTTCATTCTCAATTCTCATTGTCTCAAGTTCATCACAGTGATCATCAACAAGCAATTCATGACATGACAAATAAATCGAATTCATTATCACAGATATCACATCATAACTGAGAACATTCATCAAGAGTCGATCAACATCTTTTTCTAAAGCTTTCTTTTGACCTTTTTGTTTTGCAATTTTGACATCTTTTGCATTGAAAATACTCATCATTGATACAACTTCTGACTGGAGATCCTGTTCCCATTGAGTTGCACAAAGTCGCAGGTGATTAACAAGTGGCAAGAATTGTTTTTGAAAAACTTCTCGCTTTTCTTTCTCATAAGGAGAGAGAAAAGTGGAGACTTTGATTTCAGAATTTCTTTCAATAGCGTTTTCCAAAAGTTGAATGTCCTCCATAAATGTTTTGAAATATTTAAGAACGCGACATTCTTTTGGCATTTGTTCATTATCACCTTGACTTGGTAATGGACCATTGATTTGGGCAACAGTGGTAACTGGAGCAACTTCAGATGAAGTATTTATTTCATTTAAAGAGCACGGTTGTAATGATTTCTCTTTTTGAGGTACAAAAGATTCTTTAATATGAGGTGCTTTCGAATAATCATATGGTTTGTTATATTTTACATGACTCATCTTTGATCGACACTCGATATAATGTTCTTCTTCCTCTTCAGTACTATAAACAACCACATGTTGAAACGTATCATCAAACAACAATTCGGCACTGTACAACTTAGGGTTTGACTCGAGTGCTTTGTTTAAAAAACGAGGTTGATCACATCCGATTGCAAATCCATATCTGCGAGGATTTGGTTTGACAGTTAGATTTCGAAGAGCTGTTACAGAATTACCCGATTTATAAACTACGTTTTGAAAATCCTTAAGTTTGCCTTCCAATGTCACAATTTCTTCAAGATATGAATCGATACATTTCCTTGAAGCTTCTTTGTGTTCAGAAAAATTAGTTTGACAAGTTGACAATTCTGTTTTGGTTTTAGAAATTTCCGATTGGAGAATGTCAACTTGTTTTTGAAAATCAAATATTTCTTGTTCCTTTTGTAAAATTGTTTCATTCTTGGAAACGGTCAGTTCACGAATTTGATGTTCCAAATTTTGTACTTTTACGTATGACTCTTGGAATGCAGTCTCAAAACTTTTCTCATGTTTTTCTTGATTTTCATAATTTGAAAGTTGTTGCTTATAGCACTCAAGGTCCTTTGTTAACAGTGCAACTTTGGCTTTTAAGTTTTTGTTAATATCATTGCATTTGTCCATCTGGGATTTATGTGCATTCAATTGTGATTGGGTGGCAAGCAATAAGGTCATGATTTCTGAATCTGAATCTTGCATAGGATCATTTGGCTCAAGATGTTCAGAATTTTCATCATCAAAAGAAACTACTGGGTTAATTTGATCATCATCAAAGGTAACCACTGTGTTTATTTGATCATTGTCTGAATATGAGAATGATGATTCATGTTGAGCAAAATTATCTAGTGCAGACGTAGATACAGATGGTGATGCAATTTCATGAATTAGACAATCTACGTCAGATGCCTGAGATAAGCCATCGGAGTCATATACCAGGCCTGTCTCGGTCATGTTCATCTCTTGCATGTTGGCCATTAACATGACTGAAACATTAGCCTCCAGATCCTCCATTTCAACATCGGAGTAGACATTTGCCATAAAACTCTGCTCTTTATCTGTCAACAGGCCACTGGCCTTTTCATCCTTTAGTACCATCAGAAGAGCTTCTTTATGGTATGCACTACCCATATTCCTTGGTTTGGGGCATGCGTTTTCCATGTGACCATTACCCCCACAATTGTAGCAAGTGATGGAAGTATTAGCAATCCCTTTCCCTTTGTCAGCAAACTGATTCCTTCTTTGAGAATTTCCCATACTGTTTCTACCACTTCCTGAGCTGAATCGTTGACCACTTGAATTCCCCATGTTTCCTGACCCAAACCTTCCTGAAGTCCTTATGAATCTCTACTCTTCCATCATTGATGACTGCTTGGTTTCTTGTATTCGATGAAGATCTCAAACGATTGTTCGATTTGTTAGAAAATTTGCTGAATGCACGGGCAATCAGTGCAAATCCTTCATTCAGAGATTGAAAGGCATCATCTTCATCAGTGTCAACATTTGAGTACATGCTGTAATCAGTGTTGTCATATTGGATGAGTTGATTCTCAGGGTTTTGAGATGGTGCTTCATAAGGGACAATTTGATTTGCCGGTTGAGGTGCAAAGCCCGAATGAAGTGATGGTGGTGGAACAAACTCCTGGTTTGGTGCAAAATGTGATTGAGCCATGAGAGCAAGTGAGTTTGGAGTAGGTGCTGGTGAGAATCCTCCACGTGCAACTCGATCCTTATCAACCTCAGATTGGTGTTGTTTTAGGTAATCATATAACAACCCATAAGACACGTCATTGATCTTTTTAGCTTGACGAACGAATGTGACGTACTTCTGCCAATCTGGGCCGAGGCATCCCAAAAACTTGGAGTTGATAGCAATCTTTGGTAAGATGATATTGTGGCGATCCAGATCATTAATGATGTTGGTGAAACGGTGATAGTATGATTCCAAGGATTCCTCAGGTTCAATCATGAAGTGTGTGTATTCCATGTACAACTTTGATTCCAAATCCTCTTGATTCAGTTCAGTACCTTCCATAAGCAGATGTACATATTCCCACATGTCCTTGGCTGTCTTTTGGGCATCAATACTCCTGAAGATAGGATTGGGAATCCCTTGGAGTATATAAGACATAGCTAGCTCATTGGCCTCTTGTTTTAGGACTTGTTCTGCAGTTAGTTGAGCTAGAGGAGTGGGGGTTGTTGTCGCTTCTCTTGGAGGAACTTGAGTTGGATCACCGGGAATGGTTGTTGTATATGCTGGATATGGTCCATCAATGATGAATTTCTTCATATATTTCCCGTGAGGTTTCCTTAGTTCAATGAAATGGAGAAAACGACTGGACCACTGCACATAGTTACCAGGTGTGAGCATTGGTGGTGTGTCTTGAGAACCTGCTTCATGCCTCGATTGCTGACTACTTATGGCTTCACACATTTTGGTAAACCAATGTGGTTCTCTGGAAGATGGTTGGTAGTTCTGCATTGGTTGTGGAAGAAGTTGTTGTTGCTGAGGGAATTGATGTTGATGCATGAACATTTGATGTTGTTGATACTGTGGTTGGTATGATGGTTGATACTGTTGCTGAGGATATTGCTGCTAAAATTGTTGTTGACGGTACTGTGGCTGTTGTTGATTGTAGAAGTTGTAATTGTATGGTGGTTGAGACATTCTTGTGTTTTTGATGATCGTTTAGATAATTAAAATGTGTGTTATGAGTTATGAGGTTTAGTTTTGGTTAATTGAGATTTTTGTCCAATTTCAAAGAAATTTTACTGTTCACTCCAATTGCGAAAAACACTGTTAACACTGCCAATTGCGAAAAGTCTGTGAATTGCGAAAAAAGCGTCCAATTGCGAAAGAAACGTTCAATTGCGAAAGAACAGAGAATTCCGAAAACTTCAACAATTTGCGAAAGAGAATTGATAATTACGATAAACTGTCTAATTTGCGAAAGAGCTTAGCAATTGCGATATGAAAAAGGCAATTTCGATAAATTAATCAGAATTGCGAAAGATCAAGCAATTTCGATAGATTATCAAAATTATAATTTCTATCACTTTCTCAACTCTTATACAAGAGATGAGATTAAATGCCAAGTCGAAGTATTTTCACGAACTTATACAAGTAAGGAAAATACCGAGTACCAATTCCGAAAATGCTTGTGATTTGCGAGAAACCCTCTTCTTATCCAATTGCGAGAAACCCTCTTTTCACCAATTCCGAAAAACCCTCTTTTCACCGACTTTTTTCGAATTTCGTCTAGAACTTTCAACGATGATGATTATTCGATTATTTTGATTTTTAACGAATAAAGCTACGTAGATACAAATATTTTTGCAACTTTGAACGTGAAAAACTAAAATTTGGTGAAGATCTACAACTAGCAACGATTTGAACAAATGTTTTCAACACAACTTCGAACAAAAACTCAAAAAATCCACGGGTAAATGACTAAACCAAACTAATTAACGATTTAATCTACTCTTAAACACACACAATAACTATCCTTAGGCGAATGATACCACTTGATGGTCCCTATAATTAACGTAACACTAGATCTAGTCTACTAATTACCACGTACACAATCACAACTAAGCTACGTTTAAACTAAATAACGATAGTACAATAATTAAATAACAACGAGAGATTAAGAGAAGAGATTAGAAGAAGAGAACTCGGATGATTAACATTCACTAAACACTTGAACAGAGCTTACGCATATAGAATGAAAACCAACAATAGAAATGAGACACCTAGCCTTTTATTTATAGGCGAATGCTAGGGCATCTCTTACATGATAGTTTCTAGAAGTATTTTAAGCTTAGATGGCCGACCCATGGCCTACTTATGAACCGAGCCTTATTTCAAACATATAACCCAAATTAGCGCAACTTAATACATGATATGACCAAGACTTGAAATAAAATAAAACGTGTTCCTAACACAGATTATCGAATGGATTGAAAGATTAATTGTGGATCGTTGATCGAGGTGGTTGGGTAGTTGTAAATGATTTTACACCCCAACCCGACAAGGGTAAAGGTATCACACTAATGGTTTCATATCAGATCAAAACAAAGCATACATTACAGTAATACAAGGAATCTTAAAGGTTACAAATGAGGTTACAAGGAAATACAAAATTTACAAAGGAATAAATACTATGTCTGAAGATATAAGTTCTTCTAGTCATCTCTACTTCAAAATAACTATCAAAGTCTTCTAAGTCCAAAAGTCTCTTCTCTCAAACCCAACTTCCAACTAAAAACCTGCCGCATGGAAAGAAATGCGGCTGAGCTTAAAAAGCTCAGTGAACAGATACATAGGCATAGCAATGATAATAAAACAGAACTGAAGTATAGTGCACTGGGAAATATCATAAGGTATAAACAAAGAGAATAATAGAAAGGAAATATAGGATAGTCATCTACCACGAGCCCAGAACTCAAAGTCATAATCTCAACATCATAATCTCAAAGTCATAATCTCACAATCAGAGGGGATACCTCATAGGCAACCAGATAAATGAGGGGTGTCCTCATGTATCATAATAGTGGAGTGATCAGCTCCCAGAAAATGTGAAAGGCATGTATTGCACACAGTACCAGTCACCTCAAAGTCATAACTCAAAGTCATAGTTAAATCCACTAAACATACAAATCTAGGATTGCAATCCATACGCCCCCAAACTCAAAGTCATCTCAAAATCATAATCTCAAATTCATAATGGCCATATCATAATATAAGAGGGACGGTGTGAGAAATCACTCACCCACACATGAGTCATGCCAGTGGTGCATCACAGACATGGCCAGGTTACCTTCCTGGCTAGGTAACATCAAATGGCTCGGGTATCAAACTAAGAGTCAGGTCTCAATGTCATATCAAAGGTCATATATCAGAAGGTGCATCTCAAAGTCATAAAGGTAATATCAAAGGTTCATTCAAAGGGAACATAGCAATGGCTTGGAAATCTTAACTAAATCATAACTCAAAATCAAATCAGGGAATAAGACACCCTTACTGAAAAAGGGCAGAGTATCTGTACCTCGATAAAGCACACCAAATATCAAAGCAACGAAAGAAATAGGGATGGATGGTCACTCCCCCTTCACCCGATCTACAAATATGCACAAGTTGTCTTATAAGTTTCATATGATCGTAAGGTTTCATTTTAGTTCTCATTCCATCTTAGGTAACTTTAAGTTATAACATTCCCGTATGCCAATTCAAAGTATTACAGATGATCATATTCATAGTTCAAGGTTCATAATGTCTTTTACAAAATCTTAGGGTTCATATAGTAGTTTTCATCATTTAGGGTTCAAAGTGTTATTATGATAAGATTAGGGTATCATATGTAAATATCATCAAGTTACAGATTTTACAAGTTATGACCTTTGGTTTTAGCAAAATATCCATTTACACCCTTTAGGTTATAAAATAAACACATAACACCCTTTAGTTTACAATTTAAACATACAACACCCTTTTTTAATCACTTTTACTCTTTCACAGCTTTTACACTTAGTTCAGACCTGTTTTGCACGATTTTTAGTCCTTATAAAAACTCAGTATAAAAATTCCCAAAAATTCATAAAAGTGCCCATATGTCTTAAGAACTTACCCAAATTTTTCCAGAATTTATTTATAAGTATAACTATGGTTTAAAAATCCTATATTTCGAGTTGTCCAGATTTCCGAAAATATTAGACATATGAAAAGTAAGCTGTTTAAAGTCCCATCAATAAATTTTATAAAAATTTGGAAAAATTCCATAAAATCACCTATATCACAAATACTAACATACTAGAATTTTAGGTCTCAAATCTTTATATATTTCAAATTAAAAATCATAGACTACAGGTGAATTTTCGTAACCCGAAATACAGTTTTGACACCCAATCTCATAAATTCATAAAAAGTACCTTCCCGACCTCAAAAAAATGCAAGACCAATTTCTACAGAAAGCCCTTTCATAGAACTTAATTCTAGACTCAAAATTTTCCCAAAAACACCTAGTTATCAATTATTTACAGGCGTTCAAAGTTGGATTAGATTCCAGATCAGAAGCAGTTTTACTTTAACATGTATATACTTAGGGTTTTCGCCATTCCATTCACTAGTTCTTGACTCCAAACGATTCTAGGTGAGTCCATAACATATATAGGTCAATTAAAACAGGTCTTAACACATTCAAATCGAAATATTCATCACAAAATCTCCAGGCCGATTCATATCTTATGAATTTTAGGTTTTCTTAATTCTATGATTTCATGTAACGATTTTTTTATTTATTTACCATAATTCGATTAGAACAAAAAGACAAGAACAAGAATTGAGCAAAGACGATACAATACCCTTGTAGACCACGAAGAACGCGAATATACAAGATCAAATACCACACGACGGGTCTTCTCCTCCTCTTTTGATCGTCGAACAGCAGCAGCCCAAAAGGGAAAAAGAAAACGTTTTAGGGCTTGAATCAAGACACGAATGGATCAATGATGAACATGTTTACCTTATGATGGTTGAGACACGAATTAAGAACGAGTTTACACCTTCCTTTGGGGTGGGTTTGGATCGGCAGCAGCAACAACTCAAGAATGGAGGCCGGTCTTTTGTTGGAAGAGTTTAGGGTTTCTTATTTATTTTTATTTTTTTTGAAGATCGGCATATAGGAATAAGAAGGACCGAGATTTGTGGTTAGAGTATTTTAGGAATGGATTCAATTATATTAATGTATAATTAGTTAATTTGCCAATCAAGAACTTGGACCATATTGTGGTCAAGGGGGGCGGCATACACATATTATTTTTTTTTTTTTTTTTTTTTTTTTTTTTTTTTTATACATCATATAACATAAGGTTTTAATTGGTGCTTAAATATTTGAAGTTTAGGATAAAACATATGTTACTTATGTGATTTTTCGTAGGTTCTCAAAATTTTAATTTCGAGGGTATTTTTGTCTTTTCAGATTATATAAAATTCGGGGTTTTACAGTAGTAATAAATGATTTTACAGGTGTAGTAAATGTTATTTTTAATTTGGTTTTGTTATTATTTTATCTTTCAAGGTTTGTCACTTTTAGTCCCTTAATGCCAAAATTTTGCACAGTTAGTCCCTTAGTTCACAAAACTTTAGCCCAGTTAACTTTGGCAAGAACAACTTTTCATGCTCCCCCTAGACTTAAGATATTAGAAAGCATTTAAAGATTAGGGAGGGTATTACGGGGATATTTTTACCAACACATTATACAAAAAACATCATTTCGGAAATATGCAAGTACAAATTTTAAAAGGAATTTTAAAATATGAATTCCATACTCCCCCTCAATACTTGTTTGGGAAAAATACTGAATTAGTTTAAATGAACAAGATGTTGATTCAGAAATTTGTGTACTTGCATTTTTATTTTGATAACAGACAAAATACCTAAAAATCTAAAATAAGAGAAAATTGTAAAATCTTTTTGTTGTTTTTTGAAAGTTTTGTATTTTTGTATTTGGTTTTTGATAAAATATTTACAACATAATTTTGATTTTTGACTTTTTAAGTTTATTTTAGAAAGTTTTCCAGATTGTCTAGAGTCAAACACCTCATACCAATTGGATGAACTAATTCCACAAATCTTGCATGAGGCAAGGCTTTGGTGAATAAGTCTTTCAATTGGTATTCTGTACCCGCAAAATATAATTCAATTGTACCATTTTCAATATGCTCCTTGATAAAATGATATCTGAGAGCGATAGGCTTTGATTTTGAATGTTGAACGGTGTTGCAGGAGATGACAATGACACTCATGGAGTCACAGTACATCGGGATCTTATCGAATACGTAGCCGTAGTCCATTAGTTGTGATCGCATCCAAATGACTTGAGCACAGCATGCTGACATGGCAACGTATTCTGCTTCTGTTGATAACAATGAAGTGCAATCCTGCTTCTTTGACTGCCATGATACGAGCTTATCTTCGAGAAACTGAACACCACCAGAAGTACTTTTTCGTGAATCTAAACAACCTGCATGATCAGCATCTGAAAAGGCTATTAGTTCAAAACTAGAATCCTTCGGATACAATATCCCTAAGTGAATGGTTCCCTTTATGTATCGAAGGATTCTTTTAGCCTCAGAGAGGTGTCTTTCGGTTGGATTTGACTGATAGCGGTAGCAAAGATATACGACAAATACTATATATGGTCTGCTGGCTGTTAGATACATGAGACACCCAATAATACTTTGGTGTTTGGTAGGGTCAACTAGTGTCCCATGTAAATTAGCATCCAGCTTTGGTGAAGAGGCAGACATGGGAGTTTTATAAGTATCACAACTGGTCATGCCATGTTTCTTTAGGATTTCAAGAGCATATTTGGACTGGTTTAGGAAAATACCACGGGGGGATTGGTGAACTTAGAGTCCTAAGAAGAACTTTAGTTCACCCATCATGGACATTTGAAATTTTGTTTCATTAATTTTGCAAAACAACTGAATACTTTTTCTTTGTTGGTCCAAAAATAATGTCATTGACATAAATTTGAACAATCAAAATGTCCTTCCCGTGTCTTTGAATAAACAACGTTGGATCAACTAATCCTTTTGTAAAGTGATTAGCAATTAAGAATGAAGACAGTTTATCGTACCGTTCCCTCGGGGCTTGTTTAAGGCCGTAAAGGGCTTTCTTGAGTCTGCACTCATGATTAGGATGATCTTGATCGATGAATCCCTCTTGTTTCAGGCCGTAAAGGGCTTTCTTGAGTCTGTAAACAATGATGTTCTTGTGGGCAACATACGCCAGAAACATTCGTACAGCTTCAAGTCTAGCCACTGGTGCAAAGGATTCTTCAAAATCAATTCCTTCTTCTTGACTATAGCATTTGGCAACCAGACGCGATTTGTTACGAATCACTGTTCCATCAACATCAAGTTTGTTCTTCAAAAACCATTTAAGTCCGACGATATAGACTCCATCTGGTCTTTCAACAAATTCCTAGACTTCAAGACATTTGAATTGATCAAGCTCTTCTTGCATTGATTCAATCCAATTGTCATAATTCATTGCTTCTTTAATGTTCTTTGGTTCAGCTTGACTGATGGTAAGAGCATAAACACAATGTTCATCATTAGTGTGAAGTCGTTGTCTTGTCATTATTGGATGTGTAGGATTACCAATCACATTTACTAAGGGGTGATTTCATGTCCATTTATGTGTTGAAAGGCGATGTTGATAAAAGGTGTGCATATTAGATGAATCCAAGTTGCGGGTTGACGACTCTGCAATATCAGGAACAGTTGGAGCCATAGCATATGGATTGAAGAAGGCATTTCCGTTACAATCTGCTGGTGCGGGTACTTGTAGGTCTTGTTGATCTTCAGCTACATTATTAGTGTTGGAAGCAGTTTGTTCTTCAGTTGTTGGAGAGTCGAATGAAGGTGCATCAGTAGCAACCGTAGTCGTTGTTTGTTTAGGTGTATCAGGTATTGGAATTTGATTAGGTTGTGCAGCGGAAATGTTTGATACATCTGGAACACGCCTTTCGGTTGTCTCGTTGAACATACGAGCAAACAAGGTTTCCAATTGTTGATGAGTAAATACAGGTGATGGTGCAGCTGATGATTCTGGCAAGTTTAAACAGTTGGTTGCGGGTCCTAAGCTGTTTTGCTCAGAAGCCATATCTATAAGCTTATCGAAATTGGCAAGAATGGTTTCCACAATTTCTCTAGTACGACGGTTCCAAATGCGAAAGCCTTTAGAGTTTTCACAGTATCCGATAAACACACTGATGTCTGCTTTTGCTTTGAGTTTTCCAAGGTCATCACGATCATTATATGGATAACACAGAGCACGAAATACATGAAAGTGTTTTATGTTCGGTATACGGTTATAGACAACTCATAAGGTGTTTTGTGGTGGTGTTTGTTGATCATACAACGGTTTAGGGCATAACATGCTGTCGAGACAACTTCTGCCCATAAGTAATCCGGTAATTGAGCATTAATCATCATCGTTCTTGTAGATTCCACTAATGTCCTGTCACTTCTTTCAACAACCCCATTCTGTTCTGGACTACTGCAATGGATGTCTGATGTTCAATTTCAACTTTCTCAAAATAAGATCGAAGAGTCTGATTCTTAAATTTAGTTTCCTTGTCTGTTCTAACTTGTCTGACTGTATTACGAAGTTGAACTTGAATTTTTGTGAGAAAGGTGATGATCATAGAAGAGGCTTGATCTTTACTTCTGAGAAAATAAACCCAAGTCCATCTTGAGTAGTCATCGACGATTACAAATATGTATTGTTTGCCGTTGATCATTTGCATGCGCATTGGGCCATACAAATCCATGTGAAGAAGCTGGAGAACGTGATCAGTACTTTGTTCTGTTTTAGGAGGAAAATGTGCATGAGTGCTCTTTCCTTGTTCACAAGCTGTACATAAGTGATCCTTGAGATACCGAAATCTTGGAAGACCATCTACTAGTTTGTGTCATACAAGTTCAGTCATGGTTTTGCAGTTCAAATGAGAAAGTTGTTGGTGCCATAACCATGATTTGTTCGAAGTTGCTTTTGAAAGTAGACATATTAGAGAGGAAGCAATCATGTCGGACATGGAGATGGTGTAGAGGTTAGTTCCACGGTTGCCCTTCATCAGATGATTTCCTTGTAAATCACGTACAAAGCATGTTTTCTCTCTAAATGCTACTTACCAATCTCCATCACAGAATTGACCGACTGAGAAAAGGTTATGACCAAGGCCTTCGACATAATAAACATGACTAATTTCGATGTTGCCATTTACATAATCTCCATAGCCCATGATGGCAGCAAAATGATCGTTCCCGAATCTGATAGTGTCAATGAACTTTGAAACAAAGTTTACTAACAATTTGAGATTGCCTGTCATGTGTCGGGTACAGCCGCTATCAACAATCCACATAACAATTTGGATCATCTGCATCACACGAAGATGACAAAGATGGAATGACGGTAAGGGTGGAACCCGAAGAAGTTGTGGGTTCCATTGGGTTAGAAACACACACATTAATAAGTTTAAGTATCTATTTAAAACTAGGTGTCCTTTGTAACCAACGTTGCCATATCCAACTACTTCGTGCTTTTGTCTTAGTGAAGTCGCTAGGTGATTGCACTATCTTAGGATTTGGATTTGCAACTATGGGAGTATCTAAGGCATTTTGAGAAACTACAGTTGGTAGTTTTCCTAGCACAGACTTAGAAGCAGTTGTGGGACTAGAGGTTTTGCCAGCTGTAACTTTCTTATTACGAGATAAAAGTGAGTTTGCAACACATTTCGTATGATCACCAGATAACATGCTTTTATGATAGAAAACACAAGACGCATTCACGTTTAAAACATTCAACGACTGAGCATTCGTTGCATCGATATTAGAATTACAAGTTTTTAAGTTTGAGTCTAAATCAGAAGCAACATGCTTTTTATTCAAATTCCTAAGTTGATCTTATACTTCTGGGACTTCTAGGTTTCCACTCCTACGTTGCAAGATCCTATTCTTCCGTTTGTTGCTCTTACACTTTGATCTGCTAACGCTAGTAATGGTGACTATTCCTGTAGAAGTGGAAGGATTCAAATTAGTAGTCTGATATGTGTCATTAACGATCTGCCTAGATGTTGTGTCTATTTTGTACATTCCTGGTGCAATCACATTTGTGTTAACAAACTTTCCTTTTTTCCTTTAATTGAAGTTCCTCTTTTAAATCAATGATGATGTGTTGCTCATTCTGCAATTTAGAATCAAGTTCTCTATTTAATCGTAAAGTGGTTTTACGGTCTTTCCTACAGTCAGCGTTTTCTTTCAAAAGTTGAGACCGAGTCTTTTTCAAAGAGTCATAAATTATTTTGTACTCATTCTTTAAATTCTCAATTTCTTGTTCATATTTGAATAGTTGACACTTTAAGACTGCGTACTCATCATCAAGATTTGCAACTTTAGGTGACAAAATGTTTTCAAAACCCAAATTTTCTTTTTGGTGTTGCAATGCTAATTCGAAATCAATACTTTCAGCCTCACACCATTGAAGTTTCTATTTAGTTGGAAAATCTCTTTTGAAAGTTTACTTTGTACATCATCATTTTGTTTAGTGATTCTCTCATTTTCATCTTTTAAAATCTCAATCTCATGTCTCAACTTTTCATTTTCAGAATTATGATCAGCAATAAGCATTGAATTACAAGACACATAAATAGAATTTATGAACACCGAGATAATATCAGAACTGAGAACATCTTCCAAGATTCGATCTGCTTCATTTTGAAGAATTTTGTTTCGACATTTTTGTTTTGAAATCGAATTTTCTGTTGCTTTGAAAATGTTCATCATGGATGAAACTTTATTTTGTAGTTCCCGTTCCCAGTGTGTTGCTCAAAGACGCAAACGTTGGACATGAGGTAAAAATTGGGTTTGAAAATTTTGTCTTTGTTCTTTCGCGTAAGTAGATTGAAAAGTAGAAATTTTATATCAGAATTACGTTCAATTGCTTGTTCCAAAAGTTTGATATCTTCCGTAAACGTATCAAAATACCGAAGTACAAGACATCGTTTAGGTAATGGTTTAATTTCACCAGAAGATGGTAAAGGGCCATTTATTTGTGCCACTGGTTTGACGTGACCAACATCGTAAGTTGATTCATGAATTTCTTAAATATACCAAGGTTGTTCTATTTTTTCTTTTTGATGAACAAAAGTTTCATGAATAGATGGTAATTTTGAATAATCAAATGGCTTAACCATTTCCTTTTTGATCATTTTCAATCCACTCGCGTCTTCTTGTTCCCATTCTTCCTCACAATTATTTACAACAACACGCACAACAGAATCATCAAACAATTGTTTTGCACTATACAACTTTGGATTTTCTCTGAGAGCTGTGTGTAGAAAACGTGGTTTATCGTCACCAAGAGCAAAACCTTTTAAACCATTTGGATTTGATTTTAAAGTGAACTTTTGTATTGTTGTGACAGACTCACCAGTTTTGTAGACAACTTTTTGAAATTCTTTTAATTTTCTTTCCAACTCAATGATTTCATCAACGTGAGAATCAATTCGTTTCCTTGACTTTTGTTTGTATTCTGAAAAAGTTGCTTGACAAACCGACATCTCCAAATTTGTTTTTGAAGGTTCAGTTGCAAGATGTTTGTAACACTCCCAAAATCTGGTTTTTGCGGAAGCATTAATACCATGAGGTGCTACGGAAATGGAAATCATAACACAATATATAACAATCACTAAATTTGCAGATTTATTGACTAGTTACTGGTCCCTCAAAAGCAAGTATTAATTATTAATTAAAAACACATTGGTCAAAGTATAAGTCTGCCGCCTTGCCATTCCTTGCAACATTTTGCGCAAACCTAGATACCTGAGAAAAACATGCTAAAAGTCAGCAAAAAGCTGGTGAGTTCATAGGTTTCAGTTAAAAACAATATAACATCTTTGGACCAACAGTTTTTATTTAAGTATTGAAATGTCACATATATGTTTTATTATGCTAGCTCTAAGTTCATGCAACCGAAACTTTAACAGGTCTGCATGCTCTAGAAGCATGTAAATCATAAAATCCCTGGCAAGTGTTTATCCCAGACACCTGTACATTGATACGGTATACGCTCGTTTGCCTATCCGGTCAAACCGAACGGGGACGTTACTCCCAATAGATCTATTTATAACATTCACGCATCCTGACTGGAATTAACGGTTCATGAAATTCAGGCAGTAGGGGACATATCAGGACTTAGGCTAACTGCGCAATAATATTGGTAAAATAGTATTAATGGTCCACAAAATTGGTTTTGCATGTTTCTCACCCCATTCATATAAAACAAGTATAAGTAAAAAGGGGCTATAAACTCACCTTTAATGGTCTAAACAGTAAATGCTATGAAATTAAGGAGTGCACATGATAACGCTCATTTTGTACATGTTTTTACCGCGTTATTTGTATGTTTTTGCATATTATTTAGTTACGTTTATGATCGTTTTACGCTTAAAAGTTGTTAAGGATGTGCTCAAGTCTAGGTACAAGGAAATATCAAGAAAGACGAAGAAAAGCTACAAAATCAAGAGAATATTGATGAAAAGCTCGTCAACAAAGATATTGATTCATGATATGATTATTTCCGTTGTACATAAGAAGGATGAAAAGATGAAGTCAAGATTAAGTGCTAAAAAGTATGTTAAAAGTTGAAGTTATATGCTAGCTGAAAGTTGAAATTCAAGTGCAAGAATCGGTCTCAACCCAAGGTTCACAAATCTCAACCCAAGGTTGAAGCTGAGATTCAAACCCAAGGTTCAAGAAACTCAACCTGAGGTTCAGCAGACATTCCAAACCGAAGGTTCATGATCTAAACCGGAGGTTGAGAAAATTCGGAGATGAAGAGTTGCATTAACTCTTAGCTTTAACCACCATTATGACTAGAGTCCGATCATTACCCTCTCTTTTATGGATATTCAAGGCCTAAATCAGTTTTTGGGGAAGAATTCAATTATAAATAAACCCCTAAGCACCCCATGATACATACAACACTTACAATCAAGCCTTACACCATAAGAACTTGATCACATTACTTACTAAACCCAAAAGAGCTTAATAATCTCTGCCATTCTCAAGAAGATCCCAAGTAGACACAAAGGAAGAGTTGGAGATACTTACTAGAAGAGGTGGAAGATTCCCTTGTTCAATTGGAGGCCCTAAGGAGTGCTATACTCTTTTATTACTCATTGTAATCTTACTTTTGGGTAATTTTCTTTACTTTAAATAATCATGTTAAACCATTTGATGTTGAATGCAATGATATTTTTTATGATGATGCTTGTTATGGAATAATTTGTGATGCTTGTTTGGGAATGAGGTGACTTTCGTATGAATGTTGGATGTTTAGTCGGTTTGAAAAAGTTATTATTTTCATGAGTTTGTTTAAATATAATTCGTGTTCTAAAACTTGTTGGTTAAACATTATTGGATTTAAGGGTTGAAAATATTTCTAATATTGTTTGATTCCAAGAAGTTGGTGCACAAATGGATTGGTATTTGATAATTGACAAATATTAAGTATGCAAGTTTTAAATGAATTCGGAAATATTTAATCACGAGATTGGGTTGAAAAACTCGTAAGAACTAATTTAACTAATCATCTTTTTCATGCATTTGATAACAAAAAGAGCTAGCGTAATGGGATGAGAGTAGGGCGAAAGGACTCACTCGTGAAACTAGTAGAAACATGGATTTTCTTGATATTACCCATTGACTAGAAGTCCTTGTGAAAATTGACACGTGCCTTCTAATTTTCACCAAAACATGTTCAACATTCTATCACGATTAGTCATTGTTCCTAAACAAGTATTTGTGTGTTTGATTGATTTGATTTGAAACTATTTTTTGTTTAATTACTTTTAAAGTGCTTTAGAGCGTGACAATCTTGAATACTATTTCTATTTGCTATTATCTAAATTGCTTAAACCTAAGCAAGTAGTCTCTTGGGACGATCCTTATTTACCACCAACCATACTACAATCGAACGAGTATACTTGCTCGTATGTGTTTCTTAAATAAGCGGTAAAAAAGTATTTTATAAATTTAAAATTTGAATGAAATTAGGATATAATATATACACCTTATCGAAACGCACATCAAGTTTTTGGCGCCGTTTCTGGGGACTACTACTTCTCTTTAGTTTAGGTTAGTTTAGTTGTAAATAGTAGCATAAAGTTGTTCTTGTTATTGCATGATTTTAGAGTTTATCTCATGTTTGTTTTGTGATTGTTTGGTTCATTTGGTTAATGATTGTTAAGTGTTTGCTTTGTCTTAGTTTCAATGAGTTTCTCTCGTTTTTATTTTTATTTTTATTCGTTCTCATGTTATGTTAAAAAAAAAAAAAAAAGAAAAATTTGTTGCAAACTGTGCGGTTCAACGTCTCGAGCGCCGGTTCAACTTGGACACTTAAAAAAAAAAATAAAAAAAAAAATTACCTAAACCGCCGGTTCAACTGTGAACCGTGGCGGTTCAGCTCTCGGTAAACATTTCAAAATTCAAACCGCCGGTCCAAATCTTCAACCGGCCGGTTTGAACTCTCGGTAAAATTTTGCAATCTCAAACCGCCGGTCCAAATCTCGACCGCGGCGGTTTGACCCTCGGTAAAAAAATTTCTCAACCCAAACCGCCGGTTTGGGGTGTGAACCGTGAAAAAAAAATTATTTTGTTTTTCCTTGTTACTTTTTTTTATTTAGTTTATTTATATTTGTTCTAGATTTTCGTATGATTTATTTGTTTCTAATTACTTAGTTTTTTTCTTACTAACCCCTAACGTTTGTTTTGGATGTGTTGTCTATGAATGTTTAGCCTATTTTTAGTTATGGATTCACCTAACGAAGTGTCAGCTTACTTGGAAAAATTGGAAATGGAATTGATGGATGATGGAGATGTTATGTCTAGGATGGAGAAAATTGTGGATTTGGAAAAGGTAAAGTTGCAAGCGAAAGGAAAGGAAGTTGAACGTATTGAATATGAACATGAAAAGCCTCGGGTGGTTACTTTTACCCGTACCAAGTTAATAGAATATGACGAGCCAAGTATGAGGTATTCCACACCTTGTGGAATAGAAGGATTAGGAGCTTGGGATGCGGAATGTAACCTTGGACAAAAAATGATAGTTATGTAACCTTTGCTTTTTATGAAAAGTTTGGAAATGGGAAATATGAAGTAGACAAGTATAATAGGAGAATAGCACGGGATGTGAAAGTTGATATTCATGGCTATACCTTTGCTATGGATTTGATAATTGATGAGTATGAAGATACGACGGATCCTTCCGTTGTATTTGGGAGAAATTTCTTGTTAGCAACAAAGTGCACCATTGATTTCGGTTTAGGTGAAATGCAAGTTAAGGTTGGAGAGTTACAAGATGATAAAGATGTCAATTGGCTAATTGAACAAATGGAGGAAGTTTGTGAAAATGAAGATGGTATTCTTGGGAGCATGGAAATGGTTAAAATGGGAAAAGCCACTCGGTTGAAACAAAAATACCCACCTTTTAAAGGTCTCGTACCTTCACCGTCATCATTACCACGACCTACCACACTAGTCAAAGGAGAAAGTTCTTCTAACCAAACATCCTCACCAAAAGAAAAACCAACCAAAGAACCCATTGATGAAGCAAAATGTGTTGAGGAGATTACTACAAAATTCAAAGAATTGCTAAATGAAAAACCAATACTTCATGTGTTGGAACACTATGCTCACTATAGGAAGTTGTTGGATGAAATTTCAGTGGAGAAAATGAAACTTGATAAGAAGAATGAAATTGAAGAAGAAGAAGAGGAGAAGGTGATGGAGAAAGGCTTACCTAAAAAGAAAGAAGATCCGGGTAACTACCTTATTCCACTAAAAATGAATGGAACCATTGCAATCAATGCCTTGGCTGATACGGGGGCTAGTGTTAGTATAATGCCTTATAAGCTTTACAAGATTATGGAGTTGGGAAGAGCTTATCCGTCCAATGATGTGTTGTTGATGGCAGATAATACCATGGCAAAGGCTTATGGTAAATTGAAGAATGTGAGATTACAAATTGGATTCCAAACATATTTGTGTGACTTTTTGATTTTGCATGTACCTATTGATAAAGAGACACCCATGTTGGTTGGACGCACATTCTTGAGTTCGATTGGAGCAATAATTGATAATGGGAAAGGAACTATGGAAATTGATGATGGAGTGGCTAGAAGGATTTACAACGCCAAGAAAAGAAACAAAGTTCTAGCAGATGAAGAATCAGATGAAGAAGATTGGTTGGATGTATTTGATATTAGCCATGAAAATGAAGGTAATCCAAAATATGGAAAAAATGCCCCATCGTTTGATCATATTGAAGATGATATGAAGAGAGCATTGGCTATGGAGAATTACCTCAATCCTTTCAAGAACATTATAGTGTACAAGAAGATGGTTGATTTCCTTGGTTCTATGCCAATTAAGCTTAAAAATATTGAATGGACATCGGATGGGTATAGCAAATATCAAAAGGTTGAAGGTGACAATGATTGGCACACTAAAATAGAGATTACTAGTCCGGGTGGACGCCGTTTTACTTGGGAGTTCAAAACAAAGGAAACTGATAGAGTTTTTTCGGGGAAATTTCATTCGGAGGATATTCTAAGGTTTGGGAGTTATTTTGATTAAAGGAAGCATGTGATGTGGAAGAATAAAGAGCTTATTGTTAAGCTTTTGCTCATTTTGTCCCTTATGAGTTTTATCTTGTTTACTTATCGCTTATTGATCTTATTATGTTTTGCACTTCTTTGTTAAGTTGAGTGTGTTTTAGCTTTTAAGCTTATTAAGTTATGATTAATAAGAAGTATTTAAGTTTGAGTTTAGTTGTTTTAATTTATGTAGTTTGTTTAATTTAAGTTCAATGGAATGTTGGAAGTGTATTTGAGTTGTGGTGATTATTGGAAATAATTAAGGAATGAAAGAACGTTTTTGTTTGAAATGGGTTTTGTACTAAAAATTTTTACAAACCAACGGTTGGAAACCAAGCCCACGGTTGAAGTACCCAACCTACGGTTGAGTCTTCATTTGTGCAAAAGAAAGAAAAGAGAAGGAAAAAACACCACAATCACCAACCATTCTTATCATTCCAAGATTGAAGTTTAGTCATCAAATTAAGGTTCTAGCAATCCTATGGCATCAAAAAGGAAATGTGTTCGTCAAGAAGAGGAAAACCCATTGGTTGCTTTGTATATGCGACAAGGTCGTCAAGCTAGGGATGTTAACCTTATACCGGTAACAAGTGAACATTTGAGGTGGAGCAAATTAAGTAAAGAAGCAAAAGCTTGTTACAATAGCAGGTTAGCGAAGTTGCAAAGAAAAGAAATTGCGGTACGAAAGCTAGTGAGTTGGAGTTTGATGAAAGAATATAACCTTAATAAGACTCTTGAGAAGTTATGGGAGGTTAATACGGAATCTGAAAATGGAGTTTTTGAAGATTTTAGTTTGGAATACGCAATTAGGGTCAAGGAAAAGCAAATCTATAGAGAATGGTGTCTAGAGTTCTTTGCCACCATCTATTTCAACCAAGTGGTGAGTGACATTATGAGGGAGAAATGTATTTGGTTTAGGTTGTGTGGGAACGATCATGCACTTACCTTGCCGGAATTTGGGCAATTACTTGGGTTGTATGATGAGAACGACCTTGGACATGAAGAGTTTGAGGATCATCTTTCTAAGTTGGAAAAAGAACCACCGAAGTATGTTGGTAAGAAGATATGGAATGAGATCGGAGATCCCAACAGTGGGAGATTTAAGTAAACGGAGATACATTCACCGATGGCTCGGCTTTTACACAAAATTATTGTGAACTGGTTTGTGCACAGAGGACATAGTCAAGATAAAGTTCATGGACCGGACTTGTGGATAATTGAGATGATTATGGATCCAAATAGGAAGATGAATGTGGTTTGGATTTTGGCGGTTTACTTGTCAAAGAGAGCAACTATCATTTCTGAGCATGGTTTTATAAATGGGGGCCATTATGTGACGAAGATAGGAAGAAGTTTGGGATATGATACGTCTAGTGAATTGAACAAGATAACGGTGATAAAGGAGTGTGAAAATCTTGATAAAAAGAATTTGAAAGATTTGCTTGATGATGATGAAATGTGTTTGGTTGATCAAATTGTGAACGTGATTCGTAACCCACCACCACTACCACAACAACCTCAACAACAAAATATCGGAGAATCTTCAGGGTTGAATTCGAGTTGGGGTGATTGGCATGCAAATTTGCCACAAGTAGAGAGAAGAGAAGTATGGAGGGATATGAGCTTGATGAGGATTGGACACCAAATGGACTATTGTGCACCAATTCTCACTCACCTTGGACAACATAGTGAACCACCTTATTCATTCCAATGACGTATGCACCAATTTGTTTCTACCTTACCCATACCCATACACACTTATCCATCGGGACATGTACCTTACCCGACGTCTAGCTCAAATCAAAGAATGAGAGGTACAATGTTAACCACGAGGGTTTCGCGGGGTATTATTCTACTCAGGCAGGAACAAAGGTTATGATGCAAAACATCATCGGGTGGATTTGGATTTGGAATGTTGGTTGATTATCCAGGTGACGAAATGGAAGCTGAATGATTTTGATTATCATTCGAGATTATGGTGTGTGATGAACAATATTTTATATTTCATTCGTACTTTATTATTTACGTGATGTCGGATTATAATTATTCTTGTGTTTTAGAACTATGTCTATCTTTATTTTGACTAGGATTTTAAGGTATCTTGTTTATTAGTATTTTTGCATATTGTTTTTGTATTTTTGTGTTTGTTTTTCAGAGTTGAGATACCATGAAATCATCGCTCGTTCATATGGTTGGTATATTTAGAGTTTGGAGTTTCCCAACTCATGCGTTTAACACCAATATGTATCTCGCGTGATTTCGTGATATCATTTACTATTTTCCCTATTCCTTTACTTGAAGTTAATTTTTCACATTGAGGACAATGCAAAACTTAAGTGTGGGGGAGGGAAGTAAATAGTAAAAATGATCCAATTTTAAATTTTTTGTGACTATTTTGGAATTTGTTTTATTGCCCTTAAGGAAGTAGTTGTTTTTACACATAAAAGATTATATATAATTGAAACAACTTGAAATTTTCCAATAACATAAAATGGCAATTTGAAATTTTTAACGAATCTCGGTTAAGTGAAATGAACTGTTCTTAGAATTGATAACATTACTTGTGCATTTTTAGCCTATTCTACCAAATATGTGAGGATTTGAGCTTATCATTTGAAGCATATATTTTCTATGCTTAAATTCTATTTTCTTGCTAAGAGTGTGCCGGTGATTGAATTGATTCTACAACTTGTGCTTGTCATACATTACGAATTACAAAGTAAGGTCACATTCGTGTGATATAAATGAATTTAAGTGATAAGAGGCAACTTAGGATTAAAACAAATGGCCTTCCATTTTACATATATTGAAATATTAGCTAGCCATATTGGTTAGTTAACCACCATTCTATGGACCCATTTGTTAGTGCTCATTTTTAGCACTAGATACCCTAGAACACCTTTGAGCCTATCTTTTCATTTTTGTTACATCCAGAAAAATACAAAAAGATTTTGCGCCTTAAACTTAGCCTTACCTTTTTAGTCAAGTCAAATCGATGAATTACTTGTTGTTGATCAAAGAAGTTTTTGATGATTATGAGCTTACACTTTGTATTTTTGATATACCTTTCTGACGAAGACGAAGGTACTACTTCTTATTTGTATCTTTTGAGTATATGCTATCCCAAGTGTGGGAGAAGATGTGATGTATGAAAAAAAAAGAAAAAAAAAGAAAAAAAAAAAAGGAAAAAATAGATGTAAATAGCCAATGTGCTATAATTATGAAGATGAAGTACTTTTGAAGATTAGCCAATGTGCTAAGACTTGATATGAATGGTGATTGATGAATGAAATAAAGGAGGAAGGAAAGATTTGTTATGAAGGCTATAATCATTTTGGGATACATGTTCGATTGTTTTTGCACAAGTAATTTGGTATTCGACTTGATTATGTATATTATTATACAACCAAAATAATCGCATGTCTTATCCTAACCCTTTTTGCTTTGTGAAGATATCGATTGTATGAATACTCTAATGACCATCCGGTTTTGAATAGTTGGAAAACGTCGCTAGCGAGCTAGAGCGTATTTTGGTGACCATCCGTTATGTAAGTAACGTTGTTAGCGAACCAAGGTACAAACTAGTGACCATCCGTTATTCAACTAATCATGAATTCGTTGTTAGCGATCTATTATATTTTTACGATACTTATTTGAGCATAAGTTGATATTAACCCTTAGCCTAACATTTCAACCCGAATAAAGTCCTCTTGATAAATAATTTATTTCTTATGATGAGTGGCCCTTTACTATCATTTTATACCAAAAAAACCCGCAAAAATGACCAAAAACACCAAATGGACCCAATATTGTTACAAATATCCTTTGGATTGTGTTTTATGTGTTGCAGGTACAAAAGGATTGAAAACGGGGCAAATATGGACAAAACCGAGCTTAATTTGGAAAAGAGCCGAAAACCGAAGCCGGAAAAGACGATTTTTATACGGATTTAATTCGAGCTCGGAAATTCACAAACGGCCCTTGGATTATTTTTTACTTCACAAATTTGGCCCCTTGGTTTAATTTTGAAGATATGGCAAGATTGGTCCTTGAGGTTAACTACTATTACACATTTGGTCCTTTGGTTTATTTACCCTTTATCCTAAAACTAAAAACACTACTAACCGGACCAAACTATACCCAAACAACCCATGACCCATCACCTAAAAGCCCAACCCACCACCCATATTATTTGAGTTAATCTAAACACAGGGTCAAATCCCCAAACTTGGTCAAAATCCCTAAAGCATCACTAACCTCAGATAATCCCTATTCACCTTCTTCAACACCTTAATCCAACCCTAATCCTCTGCAAATCCCATCCATCTCTATCACCTCCACTACCAGACAAGCGCACCCACATGGGGTTATCTTTGGTCCCCCCCCCTCCACCTCAGCGATCCTAGGGCAGAAAGTATAATCAACGGTTCAAGATTGAAGATGTAGGCACCAAGTTTTAATCCAAGGGTCACAAGAAAAGCACAAGTGCACGAAGGGGAACACACTCACACAAAAAACACACTCATTCTAGGGTTTTTGTTATATTTTTTAGTATAAATAGATTTGTAGTAGTGTAGTGTGAGACAGGTTTATTTTAGCTTTTTTTATTTAAAGTACTTTGTAATTTTAATTTCAGTTGTAATTTACTCTTAATTTAATTTAAATTCCGTCTTTGTTTTAAATTCCAATTTACTGCTTTTTAGCTTATTTTTTTTATTTAATTGCTTATAATTTATGTTCTATTGTTATCTGCTTATTTGGTCTTAATTATTTGAGTTGATGTTAGTTTAGTTAGTTAGGATTGTGAGTTTGGCTGTTTTGACTTAATGGGTCAAAATGGGTATATTTCACTTCCACTGTTCATTTGCTTTATTTAGGAATTTAGATTGAGCTTATTTGAGGATTGATAAGTAATTTTTAATAGGTAATCAGTTAGTTTGAAACTTTGGGTGGTTTTGAGTCCGTGAAGGAATTTTTGGACTTTTAGCAGACCTTATAAAGCTCCAAATAAGCTGAGCTTATTTGGACAACTTTTGGACTTTTGGATTAGTTCTTTATAGCTGTTTAAGGTTTTGAAATTTCAAGAGGATTTTGCACTTTACTGAGAAAAAAAAAAGGCATTTGAAGTCCTACCACAAGCCTGCATATTTTTTATTTTACCTCAACAAGTCATTTTTTTTAATCCTAATTTTAAGATAGTTAAGGTAGTTTTTGGTTTTTGATTTTTGTTGCACAAGTAGCATGTAGGTTATAGTTCATCTGTTTGTGCTTATTTGGAAGATTAGAGCTTATTAACTTAGCTTAAATAGGCTTGAAATAAGCCCATCTGCCCCTGTGTTGCCTTGCATCAGATCAGCAGACCCTTAGGGTCTGTTAGCTTCTTTTGTACCTATTTAAGTGCTTATTATTTGCTTATCTTTGCTTTCATTGCTATTTATAATTTCCATTTTAGCTATTAGTTAAGTTTGCAGCTTATTTTAGCTTAATAAATTAGCTTGTGGCTTGTTTTAATCCTTGTGGCTTATTTTGTTTATTTCTCAAAACTGATTAGTTAGTATAAGCAGATTCTGGTTGTGTGTTTGAGTTATAAAAAATTTTAGTTTAAAAATTTTTTTGCTATTGATCATTGACAGTAAGTTTCAAAAGAAAAAAATATATATATAAAAGTCAAGAAAAAAAAATAATAAAAGAAAAAGTGTCAAGCCTGGGGTTCGAACCCAGGTCAGTTGACTCACAACAACCCAACCACCCTTCCCAAATGCTCTAGTTCTGCTTATAGTTTTATTTTCTACATTTAATATTTATACTTGTGAAACCATTTTGCTTATATAAGCTGTTTTGGCTTATCACAGCTTATTGGCTTAAGCTTTTTCAAAATTTTTATTTTTCCTAGCTTTTTATCAACTTAAAGTATCTTTAGAAAAAATTTTAGATTTTTATTTTTACGTTTAGTATTTTTAATTAATTATTTTCTTTTAATTAGTTTTTAATTCATAATTAATTATTAAAAAGTCAAAAAAATCTAATTCTTTTTTCTAAAATTTTCTTTTGTCATTTAGGACGTAGGAAAATTATTTTGATATCCGTAGGGGTAGTTTTTAATAGATTTGATGTTTTTACTCGTTCGTAGTTTTCGGTTTTCGTTATTTGTTTTTTCGTTTTAGTAGATTCTAGTAACAAAGCAACCCTCGTTATTTCAAGCATTTTAATACCAAACCGAAAAAGATATCCTCAATTTCACACCTCGTTGGGACCTCGACCCGGGTATTCACTTATCCGGATATTAAATCGATTGTTGCGTTAAACCGTCGCGAGTTGACTTTTCTTCGTGAAGAGGTTTGACTTGTGAACCGTTTTAGCCGACTATCATCTTACATGATTTGGATTAGTTTTGATACTTGTGCAAGCCTATGGTATGAAATGAAATCACGACTGAGCAATTGAGTGAAATATACCCCCTACAAAAGAAAATGAGTGTGAGTGAATAAAATTATTATTTTCTTTTCGTGAGGAGCTTTGTTGTGTTATCTAGCTTGATCGATTATGTCGTTTAAATTTCACATATTAAAAGTAAGAATCACTTTTCGACCTTTTGCCTTTGTAATAAGGAAGATTAGTGAAATATCTAGTGGATCATGGTTCTTGGCTATTGGAAACAAATTTTTCAAAAGGATTACTTTGCTTGAGGGCAAGCAAAACTTAAGTGTGGGAGATTTGATAACGCTCATTTTGTACATGTTTTTATCGCGTTATTTGTATGTTTTTGCATATTATTTAGTTACGTTTATGATCGTTTTACGCTTAAAAGTTGTTAAGGATGTGCTCAAGTCTAGGTACAAGGAAATATCAAGAAAGACGAAGAAAAGCTACAAAATCAAGAGAATATTGATGAAAAGCTCGTCAACAAAGATATTGATTCATGATATGATTATTTCCGTTGTACATGAGAAGGATGAAAAGATGAAGTCAAGATTAAGTGCTAAAAAGTGTGTTAAAAGTTGAAGTT
Organism: Artemisia tridentata subsp. tridentata; assembly: GCA_021014915.2. NCBI lineage: Eukaryota > Viridiplantae > Streptophyta > Magnoliopsida > Asterales > Asteraceae > Artemisia > Artemisia tridentata. The sequence continues at coordinate 166,282,628 of CP139502.1, read as the reverse complement.
ATATGCTAGCTTAAAGTTGAAATTCAAGTGCAAGAATCGGTCTCAACCCAAGGTTCACAAATCTCAACCCAAGGTTGAAGCTGAGATTCAAACCCAAGGTTCAAGAAACTCAAACTGAGGTTCAGCAGACATTCCAAAGCTAAGGTTCATGATCCAAACCGGAGGTTGAGAAAATTCTGAGATGAAGATTTGCATTAACTCTTAGCTTTAACCACCATTATGACTAGATTCCGATCATTACCCTCTCTTTTATGGATATTCAAGGCCTAAATCAGTTTTGGGGAAGAATTCAATTATAAATAAACCCCTAAGCACCCCATGATACATACAACACTTACAATCAATCCTTACACCATAAGGACTTGATCACATTACTTACTAAACCCAAAAGAGCTTAATAATCTCTGCCATTCTCAAGAAGATCCCAAGTAGACACAAAGGAAGAGTTGGAGATACTTACTAGAAGAGGTGAAAGATTCCCTTGTTCAATTGGAGGCCCTAAGGAGTGCTATAACTCTTTTATTACTCATTGTAATCTTACTTTTGGGTAATTTTCTTTACTTTAAATAATCATGTTAAACCATTTGATGTTGAATGCAATGATATGTTTTATGATGATGCTTGTTATGGAATAATTTGTGATGCTTGTTTGGGAATGAGGTGACTTTCGTATGAATGTTGGATGTTTAGTCGGTTAGAAAAAGTGATTATTTTCATGAGTTTGTTTAAATATAATTCGTGTTCTAAAACTTGTTGTTTAAACATTATTGGATTTAAGGGTTGAAAAGATTTCTAATATTGTTTGATTCAAAGAAGTTGGTGCACAAATGGATTGGTATTTGATAATTGACAAATATTAAGTATGCAAGTTTTAAATGAATTCGGAAATATTTAATCACGAGATTAGGTTGAAAAGACTCGTACGAACTAATTTAACTAATCATCTTTTTCATACATTTTATCACAAAAAGAGCTAGCGTAATGGGATGAGAGTAGGCCGAAAGGACTCACCCGTGAAACTAGTAGAAACATGGATTTTCTTGATATTACCCATTGACTAGAAGTCCTTATGAAAATTGACATGTGCCTTCTAAGTTTCACCAAAACATGTTCAACATTCTATCACGATTAGTCATTGTTCTTAAACAAGTATTTTTGTGTTTGATTGATTTGATTTGAAACCAATGTTTGTTTAATTACTTTTAAAGTGCTTTAGAGCGTGACAATCTTGAGTACTATTTCTATTTGCTATTATCTAAATTGTTTAAACTTAAGCAAGTAGTCTCTTGGGACGATCCTTATTTACCACCAACTATACTACAATCGAACGAGTATACTTCCTCGTATGTGTTTCTTAAATAAGCGGTAAAAAGGTATTTTATAAATTTAAAATTTGAGTGAAATTAGGATATAATATATACACCTTATCGGAACGCACATCAGCACGGCACCAACACGCAACCTAGATTAAATAATCACGTCCTAGTTCAAGTATTAATTTCATGTCCTTCCACATTTTAATTTTCAATGTTTTAGTACATCTATGTTGTTGTCACCTGTGTGGCGGCAAGTGTGGTTGCAAAGGTCTCTCCTAAGGAATGGCGAGGTGTAACTGTATAATTGTCCTAAAGGTACGGTACTTGAGGAAATTGGGTATTATTGAATTATCTAAGGTACAAATGAATTAAATCTAGTGGTATATATATATATATTTATATGTTGTAGTTGTGTAATTTGTTCGTCATGTTTGAGTATGTAAATTTTGAAGTATGACCTATTATATGTGATGTGTATTGCCTACTAAATATATGAGTTGAATATAACGTTAACCTTTATTAACTTGGTTAATTTAACTAAGTCCTCCTTACTATTCATTTACACAATATTAGTTTAGAGTTTTATGTTTCGTCGAATTTATTAAGTTTGATACATTATTAGTGACGTTTATTTTAATTGATTTAGTTTTCAAAATAACGATTGTAAGTGTTAATGTATATATGTATATCTCGACGTGTGTTATAGCCTACCCTTAACGTGAACTTGATTTGTCGTTGTTTTCGCTTGAGCACTATATTTTAAATGCACAAGTGTATGTCAATATTTATATACCTCTATTCTTTCGAGTATATGTAATATTAATTGTGTAACAATGTCCATATATCTAGTCTAGTTGTTTTAATCATTTTCGTCGCGTTTAACATTTCGGCTACTATAGTTTTCATGTACTAGTAAGTTAAAATGACATTTCATTTTTGTCTTTCGGCTATATAATTTTTTACTCGTTTATATGTTAGTCGATACAAATTATTTTCGTGCACGGCTCAAGTTCATTTCATTTGTTCGAGACAAGACACTATATTTGTTATCCGATTTAGTCTATTTAGTACCTATTGGGCTGCGGCCCATTGTTCTCTAGGAGGGGGAAAATGAACCCATTAGTGGGCTGGGTTTAATACTTATCCTGGTGGGCCTAGAGGTGGGTTTACAGACCCATGCTATGGGCTGTGTTAAAGGCAGTTAATTTGGCTGTCGAGTGGGCTATATCGTTGGTCCTAGTTGGGCCTGGTCAATGGGGCTTCGGCCTGATGTCAACAACAAAGGAAACATGGACTCGCCATTGTCACCAATTTGTGATATGCTTCCAGGAACTCTACTTCAAGGCTGTGAACGGTGAGTAACGGTAGCCTCAGTTTCATTTCGTGGGCACTATTTCGAGTACAACTTGACTTTGTGATTCGAAAGTCTAAATGGTGTTATGGGTTTAGTTCCTTAACTCCCTTTACAATTCTTCGACAAAGTTACTATGACTTCAAAAGAGCCTAGTTTCTTATGACTCAACGTTCCTACATTCACTTAACAAGGACATGTGTTGTCATTCATCACAAGTGAGCACCCTATCCGAGTACTCACAACCCTATGTGGGTTGCGTTTGAAGGTGATTTGGTGTTATCTTTTGTGGGTGGGTTCTTATGTTAGAGTGAGTCTTCTCATATTTTGAACCGCGGCATAACCCACATGGTGGGTCTAATGGTTGCTAATAAACTCGGATCAAACTTCCTCTAAGTGAGGTGCTTTTTCCAGTCCATCATGACCACCATTGCGCCTAGCTTTGGTGGTCACTAGTTCGGTTATGGCCATTGTTGGTCACAGTGGGCTTTCACCACCCACTTTGCAACTACATAACATACAACCTAGCCTTCCTATTCTAGCCACAACATTCCCAGGTTGGAACCATTAACCTGTGGTTCCTAGGGTCTTTCGAACACACTACAACCATGGGGACTAATAGCCTAAATCTATTCAAATCCTGAACCTGTTTTTCCTGGTAGTTTCGAATACACACAACCATGATGAACTAACAACTTAATTCTACCAAAGTATCTCCTATGCCACACTAACGACAACATTAATGACAAATTTTTCACAATAATCACTACTTCTGGAAAATCTTATTCGACCCAACTAAATATCATATCTCTTAATTTTTTCCTCAAAACCCATTAGAGTTTCTGGGAAATCAATTCGACAGAAACAATAAAAATCAAACTTTTTCATTCATTCGACTTATATTTACTTATCATAAATGGGTCTAAAGAAAAATAACAAAAAATAATTGATTCCGAATCAAATATCAAACCTTACAAAGATTCTTGAGGGATGAACACTCGAGTGAACTTCAAATCCGAGACCCACTGCTCCAATACCGATCAACCCCAACCTCCAAATCGAATCACAACACCTCCACTCTTAACCTTTCTTGTTAACTTCTCAGATCTTGGATGTGTTTTTAGTGATTTGTGATTCGATAACCTCTTGGAGGCGCGACTTAAATGGCGGTTTTTAGAGAGTAGCTCCATAAGAGCTTTCAGATTTTGGGAGATATAATCTCCCCTTTTGCGTGCTATCTTTATTTCAAGAGTATTCTCCTAGGTTGACTCGTGTGGTTTCCTATACCCGTGAGGATGATGGGGTTTTCTAGGTCAAGGAGATTGCATCTATAGTGGTGAAGGATGGAGATGGATCGATTAGCTTATGGGGAAGAGATGGGGCGTACAAAACAAGGGATAGGGTTAGCAGGTTTTTGTATGGGAGTTTGTGTGAGTGGGTGAGTGATGTGTTTATTTTAATTGTGTATTGAATAATTATTAAAGTGTGGTGTTTTTATACCCGCGTCTCGTTAAACTAAGTCAAATTGGGGTCCTTCCTAGAACCGTCACAAATATGAGGGATTTCATTTTTAAAGTCGTTATGTAATACTTGAATATATTTTTGAGTCCTTAATTATTCACTAACATTTCTGAGTTTCAGATTTATTTTCAGTTTGCGTGTGGTGTCAATCTAAGAGAAACTGGGATAACCTCCTATTCTCATTACAATATAGTGAGTAAATTATAATATGTGATTATTTCACTGTTCCTTGGTGAGATTTCTGGGTGACAATATGTGCAGGTATGTTTTCCGTGATGATCACATAATGGCCTAATCTGATATTTTAGTCATAATAAATGAATTGTTATGGATTAAATATTAGGGAAAATTTACCATTTGTCACATCCTCCCCGTCTTAGGTATGAAAACCGTCCTCAGTTTTCACTTAGAAATACCCGAAGGGTTTTGGGTTATGAAGGTTCTAGGGTCTCTGGTTCTACTTTCTACGTGAATTCAGGGCTCGGTGAGTGCCGGGTGTAACTCAATGGTCAAGATTTGCATTGAAATTTCTAGGGTGCAGGAGTCTCACATAATGACTATTCCCATCAAGGCATGATCATCCCTGAACTGAACATAGGTGATCAGGCTATGCTTAGTTGAGGACTGATGATGTGATGCTAGGTTTAGTTATTATGATATTTGGTTTCTATTGGTTTGGAGATCACAACAAGTCATCACTGGTGTACACAATAAGTGAACAAGTCTCAAAAGTGATGGGATAAGAAAAGAGGCATCATAATATCTTAATCCCAAAAGTAAGGTAATTCACTACAGAGAGGTTCGTACAAACTATCATTACAACATGTCTCTTAAGAAGTACAATTATTCAAGAAATTACAACCTAACGGAACCTAGAGGTGGATGTCATCATGCGAAGAAAGAGTTCCAAGCTGCAAGTCCATTCATCATGCTATTTGGGTTATGAATGACCCTCTCACTTCCACTTCTCGGCCCGGGGCAAGCAGTCCTATAGTGTCCAATCATTCCACACTCAAGGTAGACTGCGGTGGTGAGTCTGGAGTTAATTTCATGAGCAAAAGCCTCGCAGTTCTTGGTTCGATGGTTGACTTTTCCGCAATTTTCACACCGCATGGGACAAGGTCCATGATGATGAAATGGGCACACATTGCACTTAGGTAAATTTCCCTATTCATGCTATTGCCTGCAGCAAGGGTAGTGGCCATTCCTGATCGTTTGTCAGGACCAACACTTCCTCGACCCTTGGAGTGGTCTTCCCATTTTCTCTTGTGCTCAGCCGCTCTCTCTGCATTTTCCCTAGCCGTTGATCCTATCGGCTTATGAGTCACATTTGTGGGTCCTTTGAGGCTTAGTGATCTTGGAGGTGGTGTCGTTTTCCCCTTGGAATGGGGGAAAATTTCCTAAGTACCTTTCCCATATTCGGGCTTCTGTCTGGCTCATCTCAGGGCCCATTGGTGTCTTCTCTTGATGGCGTATGGCAGCACTATCACTTCGTACTTTGGGATTCCAAGATCTTTCCTCCATTCTCTTAATTTCACTGTATGAGCAGTACTTCCTTCGTACCATTACCTTAAAACTTTCCCAGGGCATTGCATAGGCAGCATCAATGCCTATGACCTTTAGATGGTTATTCCACCAAGCCTGAGCATCATCAGTGAAGGTGAGCGAAACATACTTTACCATATCCTCCTTTGCACATCCACATGCTTGGAACATGGCTTCCAGCCGTTCCATCCATCTTATCACAGCAATGGTTTCTTTAGTTCCATTAAGATTTCTAGACATGGCCTTTCGAAACTCCTGATAAGTGCCAGTGTGGTTGCTGTCATCCTTAGGTTTGTAGCTTCCGATCTCAGTGATCATGTTGTCTTTTACTTCGGCTAGATGATTAACTAACACATCTAGCATGGTTGGGTTTATGATAAGCAGGTTTACTCCGTTTTCAGCTGGGACAGTGGCAGCAATAGGCTGGTCATGAACGGCATTGGCTGTCCTTCCTGTGGGATTCATCTATACCATAAAAGATGAAAACGAGTAAGATCTTAAACGGAGGTCATATGTGTTTTACAATTGCTAAAGCACATTTTTGGATGGGCAGATTTCTAAGGGAAACTATTGGAGAAGAAGGTATAAATGATATCTGTATTCTTACTAATATCCTATAGTACACTTTGGATGTCTGGTTGGGTAAAACTGGAAATCTGGTAACAAGCGAAACTTATAGTCTTAAATATATGTCCTACTGCAAGTCTTATTCGAGAGGCATCTCGTTCTAGACGGTCTAGTCAATGGTCCAAGATAAATATATCGGTCTGAGGTATATTTTCTAGTGAGAATTTTGTAGGAGAATTCCTTTGACATCTTAAGGTTTTTAAATGATTTTTGCTTAGGATTTAAGTCTCATAGTAAATGTAGCAGTCTTACAGTCTGGACTTCTAAGGTGTCCCTGGTGTCTAAAGGGCTAGAGATAACAAGTCTTATATTCGGTGAACTTTACCAAAGCGTGTCATACCGATACCTATAGTCTAAGTGATGGCATTTGACTAATTTTTCCGAGGTTTGTTTCTGGTGCTCAACAACGCGTTGCTAGAATTTCTTGACCAAGGTTAGTTTGAAATTCTAAGGGTTTGGTGAAAAGATAAACAATCTAAATCCTGTGATAAAGGTTCGGGTCATTTCGTGAGGCTTTAGGGTTTCCATTCGGTCACTAGTTAATCTTAGTAAATTTTCGGGTTCTTATGGGTTTTATTTATTTATTGTTCATTCTTGCTAAGGAGTCCTATATTTGTGGCTAAAATCTTATGAGTCTTGTGGACGGATATTTCCTACCTTGGAAGTTTTTGATAGAGTATTATGGCACCTGGTGTATACTTTGGATATTGCTAAAATTTTCGGGTTTTGGTGGGTAATGTCTCATAGTTCTAAACTTTTAGTCTTAGAAGGTCGATGTTGACTATTCACAGTAGTCGATCTGTCGGCTTAGCGAGATATGGATTATGTGAAGCGTAGGGTTTCATCTTGGTAGAACCATGTTGATGGCTATTAGCAATCGACCAGTCAGTTCCTTCAAGTGCGCAGTGTATCATACGGAAGGAAGGCTTAAGGGTCTGAATATAATCGTCACGGTTCTTTAACACTTTTGCTATACAGTTAATATGTGTTCTAGCTGTCTACGGGTTTACAATTTGCCTAATACCTATCAGTTTTAAGGTTTGGTCAAATTGATGTTGGAAGAGGTCAGTATGAGGTGTTAATCGGCGGCAGTCGGGAATTGTGGATTTTGCTATCGGAGTAAGTCGTAACAGGGGCAATGTAAACCTCTTATGATATCTAGGTTGAATTTTTGTTCTCATTATTGCTAATAGGGTTACCTAATTCTCATATTTCCATCCTATGTAATCCTCTGGGTTTCTCGGGGTGGTGGTATATGATTCACCTTGTGGTAAGAATTTGGGGTCATTGTCTCTTGTATATTAGGAGTTAGGCTGGGTGAAAGGGGTGTTAAGTTTAGTCGACAGGGATATATTTTTCTGGTAAGGGTGGTAATGAAAAGTATTTCTTTCGAGGAATTTTATGGGCGTCTAAAATTATAGTCTGTTTTGGGGGGGAGTAGTAGGGAGATTTGGAGTGAGGTAAATCAGGTAAATTTATGATGAAATGATTTGTGATTTTTAGGTAGGGTCATAAATATTGAAATGGTAGTTGCGTGGATGTTGGGGTATTGGGGATTTTGCGGCTAAAAAGAATGAACAAGGCATTTTACAGGTTATTGGTGAAATATCGTCTATAGTTTATTAAGGCTGTCATTGGTCCAAGGATAATTGGGAGATTTATTTATTTATTTATTTATTTTTTGGGAAGGTGAGGTAAAGTTATAATATCATGGTAGTTTATGAAAGGAAATTGATTAAATCACTAATAGAAATATATAACGAAATGAACTTGTTATAGATTAAAAGTTGATTACAAGGTCTGAAAATTACAAGTTCACTAATAAAGTCCTACACTGACTGAGAACTACTCAGTTAAACAAGTCACTACTAATCATAACTAAGACTGGCTCCTGGTCTTATCCATGTGTCGGAACCTAAAATCATGCTCTGCAAGCTGCGCCTCGACTTCTACAAGGCGAGTCCTTAATGCTAGGTTTTCATCACGGTGTGCCTGATCCGCTCTTAACAATACTACAACCTGAGCCTCTAGAATCAGCATTCTCCAGTGCATCATCTAAGCTGCCTCTTGAACTACGACCTGTGTCTGCTCAAGCCTACTTGATCTGTCACCTAAGTCAAGAAGGTCTCGGCTGTTGGAGTGTGTCCTAGCATAGAGTCGACTGAAATCCCTATCATACTGCTCGAAATGAGCTGGATGTAACTCGTCAAATAAGTCAGAGTGGAGACCTAGTATGTCAGTTTGCAAGTCCAGTTGGGTCTGAATCTGTGAGATGGTAGCGGTCTCTGTAATTGCTGGTGATGCTACTAGGAGTGAGGGATGTGATATCTCTGTGCCATTCTCTATCTCATTCTGAGCTCTCCCTGAGCCCTCTCCAGTCTCAAAAGTACTAGGCACATCCTCTAGTACTATGCTGATTCGGGGCACAACTACTCTCTGCCCTATCCCTGAATCTGAGTTAGCATCATCCCCTGTACCCTCGATAGGAGTACTCTTATCTAAGGTCTGTCCTACACCCTCTGCTGAATAGGAGTCATTGCTTCCCCTAAGTCTCTGGCGTGGGGGTGAGTGGGTAGGTGAGTGTGGTAGTGAGGTAGGTGGTGGTGATACTGGGGTAGTAGGGGCGAACATTTGTGAGCGTAAGGACCTATAACGGAATAGGGATACTAGAAGGATATGAGCATGGTTTTGGGTACTCTCTGCAGTCTGAGTTGATGATCTAGTAGATGGGCGTATGATTATGCGTGTAGTACGGCGAGGGACAGTAGGAGTAATCTAGGTAGCTGGTGTGATATGAGTATGTGATGGTGGTGTAGGCTCAATGGTGTTAGGGTTATGGTGATCCCGAGGCATCTGTATGCTGGAATCCTTTGAGCCTGGTGAAGTCTGAGTGATGTTGTGGGAAGGCATAATCTGTGACAAAATGGTATATATGTGTAAGTATCTCAAAATAATACCTAGTGTGGGTCAAGTGTATATGGATATATATATATATATATATATATATATATATATATATATATATATATATATATATATATATATATATATATATATATATATATATATATATATATATGTATGTATAGTACTCATAGTATGCTTAGTATGTCACAAATTATAATATGCAGTCAAGTCTCAAGCAACATGGCAGACACTTAGTACGTCACAAAGTATAACATGCAGTCAAGTCAAAATAAATCTCAAGCAACATGGCAAGCAAGGCAAGCGGCGGTCATAGGGACTTATTTTTGAAAAAGTGGTTATAGTTTAGGGTTTATATGTACCAAGTTCTCTATAACCTAGGCTCTGATGCCAATTTGTAACACCCCCAAAATCAGGTTTTTGTAGAAGCATTAATACCATGGGGTGCTACGAAAATGGAAATCATAACACAAGGTATAGAAGAACCAATTACACAATTTATAAAACGTATTCTTTTTCATAACTCAATATATAACAATCATTAAATTTGCAGATTTATTGACTAGTTACTGGTCCCTCAAAAACAAGTCTTAATTATTAATTAAAAACGCATTGGTCAAAGTATAAGTCTGCCGCCTTGCCATTCCTTGCTACATTTTGCACAAACCTAGATACCTGAGAAAAACATGCTAAAAAGTCAGCAAAAAGCTAGTGAGTTCATGGGTTTCAGTTAAAAACAATATAACATCTTTGGACCAACAGTTTTTATTTAAGTATTGAAATGTCACATATATGTTTTATTACGCTAGCTCTAAGTTCTTGCAACCGAAAATTTAACAGGTCTGCATGCTCTAGAAGCATGTAAATCATAAAAGCCCTGGCAAGTGTTTATCCCAGACACTTGTACATTGATATGGTATACGCTCGTTTGCCTATCCGGTCAAACCGAACGGGGACGTTACTCCCAATAGATCTATTTATAAAATTCACGCTTCCTGACTGGAGTTAACAGTTCATGAAATTCGGGCAGTAGGGGACATATCAAGACTTAGGTTAACTGCGCAATAATATTGGTAAAATAGTATTAATGGTCCAGGAAATTGGTTTTGCATGTTTCTCACCCCATTCATATAAAACAAGTATAAGTAAAAAGGGACAATAAACTCACCTTTAATGGTCTGAACAGTGAATGCTGTGAAATTAAGGAGTGCACGGCACCAACACGCAACCTAGATTAAATAATCACGTCTTAGTTCAACTATTAATTTCAAGTCCTTCCACATTTTAATTTTCAATGTTTTAGTACATCTATGTTGTTGTCACCTGTGTGGCGGCAAATGAGGTTGCTAAGGTCTCTCCTAAGGAATGGCGAGGTGTAACTGTATAATTGTCCTAAAGGTACGGTACTTGAGGAAATTGGGTATTATTGAATTATTTAAGGTACAAATGAATTAAATCTAGTGGTATATATATATATTTATATGTTGTAGTTGTGTAATTTGTTCGTCATGTTTGAGTATGTAAATTTTGAAGTATGACCTATTAAATGTGACGTGTATTGCCTACTAAATATATGAGTTGAATATAACGTTAACCTTTATTAACTTGGTTAATTTAACTAAGTCCTCCTTACTATTCATTTACACAATATTAGTTTAGAGTTTTATGTTTCGTCGAATTTATTAAGTTTGATACATTATTAGTGACGTTTATTTTAATTGATTTAGTTTTCAAAATAACGATTGTAAGTGTTAATGTATATATGTATATCTCGACGTGTGTTATAGCCTACCCTTAACGTGAACTTGATTTGTCGTTGTTTTCGCTTGAGCACTATATTTTAAATGCACAAGTGTATGTCAATATTTATATACCTCTATTCTTCCGAGTATATGTAATATTAATTGTGTAAAAATGTCTATATATCTAGTCTAGTTGTTTTAATCATTTTCGTCGCGTTTAACATTTCGGCTACTATAGTTTTCATGTACTAGTAAGTTAAAATATCATTTCATTTTTGTCTTTTGGCTATATAAGTTTTTACTCGTTTATATGTTAGTCGATACAAATTATTTTCGTGCACGGCTCAAGTTCATTTCATTTGTTCGCGACAAGACACTATATTTGTTATCAGATTTAGTCTATTTAGTAGCTATTGGGCTGCGGCCCATTGTTCTCTAGGAGGGGGAAAATGAACCCATTAGTGGGCGGGGTTTAATACTTATCCTGGTGGGCCTAGAGGTGGGTTTACAGACCCATGCTATGGGCTGTGTTAAAGGATGTTAATTGGGCTGTCGAGTGGGCTATATCGTTGGTCCTAGTTGCACTAGTACAGATTTGGCCTACGGTCACACCAAAAAATGTGTGACTATATGCATATAGTCACACATTTTTTTTTTGGTGTGTGTGACAAAAAGTCGCGCCACCGTATGGTCTATATGGTCACATTGTTTAGTTTGTGACCATTTTCATTGAAAAAGAGTGACCAAAACCCGAATATGTGTGACCAATTAGGCACAAGTTTTGTTGGATTTATCAGTATGTGTGACTATTTCCCATCCTATGGCCACATGAATATATAATAAATGTGACGATTGTGATGATTTAGTCACACAAAGTGTGTCATTTTTTTCGAGTTAGTCACATACAATTTAAAAAATAGTGGCCAAAAGTGTGAATAAGTGTGACCATATGCTATTTAAAGTGAAGAAATGTGTATTTTGTGTGACTATTTTTATCCAATGGTCACTTGAATTTTATGTTTATGTGGCCTTTTGTAATATTTAGTCACACAAAACATGTTTGTTTTGGGTATTTAGTCACATACAATTAAGCATAAAGTGGCCAAAAGTGTTAATAAGTGTGACCATATGCTGTTTAAAGTGAAGAAATGTGTATTTTGTGTGACTATTGATTATCCAATGGCCACATGAATTTTTTGTGTGTGTGGCCTTTTGTAATATTTAGTCACACAAAGCATGTTTGTTTTGGGTATTTAGTCACATACAATTAAGCATAAAGTGACCAAAAGTGTTAATAAATGTGACCATATGTTGTTTAAAGTGAAGAAATTTGTATTTTATGTGACTATTGATCATCCAATTGCCACATGAATTTTTTTTGTGTGGCCTTTTGTAATATTTAGTCACACAACGAATTAAGCAAACAATAGGTGTTAATAAGTGTGACCTATATACATCTTTTAGTCACATTTAAGAAATCAATATATATCAAAACAAATTCAAATATATATCAAAACAAATTCAAATACAATAAAATTGAAATGTATATAACTGGACCACTAATACTTATCATATAGGCAGTACTAACTATATGAACCAAAAGTACTAACTTATAACTAACAATTGTAACTAATACAATAGTAGTACTAACAGTTGTAACTAACACACTAGCAGTTTCAACAAGGGCTTCATGTTCTTCATCCAACCTTTTTATCTTTTCTCTGATTCATGAAAGTAACTGAAGTTATTTGCAGAAGTAATCCTCGTCAGAGCTCCTGTCAACTATGACAAACTTTGTATATCTTTTCTCTCATTCATAAGTAACTGCATCACATAAAAGAGTGAAGCAACAGATGGAATTAAAAGCTATTTATTTCTAACCTCAAGTTTTTCTTTCTTTGCAACCGACTCCCAATCTTTTGCTGCAATCCCCGTTCTCCAGTCAATGTTTACACTTAAATCCCCACCTTGATTAGGATCATCCGCCCAGAAACACACCAGATACTGCCCTGACTCATATGTAGTGAATGCAAATTGACCGTGAGTTGCATTTTCATTATGGTGAAGCTACTTTTAGATGTCTACCGTAGACTGAGAGGGAAGCTACTTTTCCTCATAAATGCCAACCGGGAAATCAAAACATTTTCTTGTAACGTGAATGAAACTACATATAGACACTAAGAAGTCTTTTAAAAGAATAAGAAAAAGTAGTCTGCAAATGATGTAGAACAGGAAACTAGTGAAATAGCCGTAGACTGTCATAGTAGAAGCAATAATTTTGACTTATTTAATTGCAAACGGGTTAATTTGGATTGCCTTTATCTTATTTATTTCTACACCTTACCTAGTCGTGTATTTTCTTTGGCTCTAACTACACCTTACCTCAGTACACTCAGACTTGAATGTAAACTATCACAGTAAGGTGGCAAGAACCTTCTTTGCAAAGTTTTTGGTAAACTATCATAGTAAAGCTTGAGCTGCTAATAAGTCTCGTTTTAAATTAATAGCAATGATGCAATATGCAAACAATATTGATTAATATTTGCATTAAGAAAAACTACCGCAAGATATGCAGACAAAGTAACTTCTTTATGACTTCTAGATCTAGTAGCTGTAACAGTTTTGGAAGCAAACCTGATCAAAAAGAAATATGTTCACTAAGATCCAAAGAATAGGCACTATTGGAACCCACGAGCAAGAGAAACCTGGTGGATCCATCCGCACCTACAAGATCATAACACAAAATGTGAATTAAAGAGACAAAATAAAATCACCAGTTGCAAACAAACCAATTAAACAATCTACCCTATTCATTTTGCCACTTTATCGTGTTTATTTCTATTATCATTTCAACTTACCTGTCAAAGAGGCTGAGACAACATACCAGTGAACCAACTGAGAGAACATGTGAGAGCAAGTGCACGTAAAGTAGCCCAGCTAAGACACATGTGATAAATCCTACCCATATCTGAGACTGAATAAGAGTGTGTCGTGTTGGATAAACACGAACAAATATAGCTGGTAGCAAGCCATCCTTTCCAAGCCCAAGATATAAATGAGACTGATGATGAGAAATTCAGTTAATAAAACAACCAAGAAACAAAATGTATGCTAAAAATGTTAAGACATATCTACCTGAACATATATCAGTGATAATATATGTTTTTATTATATTCACAGAGAGATAAGGGCACTAGTCACATACCTGGTTCTAAGCAATAGCCATAGACACAACACCTCTCATAAGACCAGACCACCAAATTAGAACCTTTAAGAAAAACATAAAAACAAATTTCAGAAACATAAAACGTGAAGTTATGATTCGTTTAATATGCAGTAAAATCAAAACGTGAAGTTATGATTCGTTTAATTTCAGAAACATAAAACGTGAAGTTATGATTCATTTTTAGTTCTCTTCCTGGACCCTTTGACTTCAGCTGCATGGTTTACCTTTTCTGTTCGGCATGGGGATAACATGGGTAAAACCACTTCTAATTTATCAGTCTCCATCTCTGTGATCATGTTATCATGGTTCTCCATTACGTGTCCCTTCTCTTGAACTTCGTCATATCCATTAGATACTTTGTCCTGTAACCCAATTCCAAATTAAATTGTGTGATTATTAGGAAAGAGGGGTGTGACACACGAGAAGAAATAGCTTTTATTTTTGGCTTGCTAAAACAATATACAAAGTATAATACCTGCATTTTCACAGGACTAGCACAAAGCTCGGGAGAGCAAGGTCTTTGAGTCCATTCAAACATCTCACTGTCAATATTGTTGGCATCCTGTAATGAGCACAGCAAAACACATTAATATCAAGTAAAATACTCGTAATATTTATGCTGATAATATCTCAAATTCGTAGCTCAGTTCTGTTATGAAAAGTTTCAACAAATTGTAATCTTACGATCATAATTTGTTAAGGCGTATAGGGTTCATTTCTAAAACTTCTTGACTGACTAGTTTTACAAAATTGGTTTCTAACATTTTAAAATCTATCATACTTCGACAAATTGTAATCTTAGATAACATCACATATAAAACTGTCAGCACTTGCTAAAACTTCATATCTGTCCGACACCAACAGTGTCTTTAACAATCGTTCTTACGATCATAATTTGTTAGGCATATGGGGTCCATTTCGGTCCACAACTCAGTGGTCGACCAAATAATGTTAACCCCCAGTCTCTAGGTAACGTCCTAATAATGTAATAATAAGTAACAGTAATCAAATAAAGTCTCCATATAAGTGTCGATTAAGATTTCTCGAGTGTTTAAGAATGAATAACTTCATAAGCTCCAACTCCACCAAGCAAATAGCTACAATTTTGGACAACACACGCCTCGTTATATTTGGAGATAAAGATATTGAAACAGAAAACATACCGGGATCAGATTCAATGGTGCACCAAGACATGATGGCAAATCAATGCTAACTGCAACAGAAATGTAAAATCATCAATCAACTTGTATTTATATAAATGAATCTATACATATACGTTCCTAGTTATGCAAAACCTGTACCAGTCATCGACACAGTCAACCTTCTGAACCAAAACTATATATACCCATCCCAAAATCAACAAGAACATACATTTTAACTTCCCCCACAATTTGAAACCATTACAACAGATATTAAGATTCCTCAACTTAACAACTTTGATGTATCCAATCAATTCAAATTTCCTAATAGGCCAAACCAACTGTCCAGGAGCACAAATTAGTTTGGTGGTAACTTAACAATTTTTTTCCAGCGACTATTTTCTTTCTAAAAATAGTAGAAGACAACAACGACATCAACTCACGTACTAAATATAAACGAGTCTGACTTTTATACAAAACCTCATACATGATACAAAAATATGAACGAGTCGATTTTTCATACCCTTGTAAATACGGGTACGCTCCTGGTCCATTGGTGATATTCTCTGAGAATTCGCCTCTGTCCACTTCCCGCCTTTAGCCCTCCTCCTACTACACCTAAAAAAAATTGAATAGTAAAATTACAGTCTGAATCACTTGTTCCTAAAGGACTGTATATATGTTGCTATATTGACTGAGATACCTGGGCTTTTTTGGTAGGGGCAATTTCCAATTGGGTTTTTCTTCTTCTATCGTCATTATTAAATATTTGGGAATATGGGTGGTTAATGAAATATGATGGTTAATGAAATATTTGGGAATATGGGAAGGAGGGTTTGATTTTTGGGAAAAATTTAGGCGGGATTGTGAAAAGACCAGATCTATGTGTGAAAAGTTAATTTTGGGAATTTGGGAAGAAGAAGAAGAAGAAGAAAGACCAGATTTATCTATGGATGGTTAATGAAATATTTGGGAATATGGGAAGGAGGGCATTTTGATTTTTGGGAAAAATTTAGGCGGGATTGTGAAAAGTTGAGGAGAGGGAAATTTTATTTCGGGAAAAATTAAGTACAGCACATTTAGCACATTTAGTCACTTTTAAATAATGCGTGACAAATTTGACTATATGATTTAGTCACTTTTAAATAATGTGTGACAAACTTGAGTATGTGATTTAGCCACATACACAATTACTTCATGTGACCATATATAGATTTTGGTCACACTATTTAATTGTGTGACATATATTTGTCACATATGTATATATATAGTATGACTAATATTTCAAACTTATTTGTATCCGTCACACGTCCCAAATTATATGTGACTAAATAATCAAAAAAAAATTTACAAGATACCTCTAGTCACGAAAATATTCAAATGTGTGACTGTAGCCTCAGTTGAAAAGACGAAATGGTCACACAAGTCGGATCAAGTGTGGCTGTTTCTTTTATTCTGGTACATTTAGTCACATAAAAAAGTTACTGTGTGGCCGTTCGAAAAACAACATGTGTGACTAAATCCCATTTTTGTACTAGTGTTGGGCCTGGTCAATGGGGCTTCGGCATGATGTCAACAACAAAGGAAACATGGACTCGCCATTGCCACCAATTGGTGATATGTTTCCAGGAACTCTACTTCAAGGCTGTGAACGGTTACTAACGGTAGCCTCAGTTTCGTTTCATGGGAACTATTTCGAGTACTACTCGACTTTATGATTCGAAAGTATAAATGGTGTTAGGGGTTTAGGTCCTTAACTCCCTTTACAAGT
The DNA here is from genome assembly GCA_021014915.2 of Artemisia tridentata subsp. tridentata. Taxonomy (NCBI): domain Eukaryota; kingdom Viridiplantae; phylum Streptophyta; class Magnoliopsida; order Asterales; family Asteraceae; genus Artemisia; species Artemisia tridentata. The sequence goes on along the minus strand of CP139502.1, from coordinate 166,265,465 downwards.
CTTCGACAAAGTTACTATGACTTTGAAAGAGCCTAGTTTCTTATGACTCAACGTTCCTACATTCACTTAACAAGGACATGTGTTGTCATTCATCATAAGTGAGCACCCTATTCGAGTACTCACAACCCTATGTGGGTTGCGTTTGAAGGCGATTTGGTGTTATCTTTTGTGGGTGGGTTCTTATGTTAGAGTGAATCTTCTCATATTTTGAACCGAGGCATAACCCACATGGTGGGTCTAATGGTTGCTAATAAACTCGGATCAAACTTCCTCTAAGTGAGGTGCTTTTTCCAATCCATCCTGACCACCATTGCGCCTAGCTTTGGTGGTCACTGGTTCGGTTATGGCCATTTTTGGTCACAGTGGGCTTTCACCACCTACTTAGCAACTACATAACATACAACCTAGCCTTCCTATTCTAGCCACAACATTCCCAGGTTCGAACCATGAACCTATGGTTCCTAGGGTCTTTCGAACTCACTACAACCATGGGGACTAATAGCCTAAATCTATTCAAATCCTGAACCTGTTTTTCCTGGTGGCTTCCAATACACACAACCATGATGAACTAACAACTTAATTCTACCAAAGTATCTACTATGCCACACTAACGACAACAATAATGAAAAAAATTTCACAATAATCACTACTTCTGGAAAATCTTATTCGACCCAACTAAATATCATATCTCTTAAATTTTTCCTCAAAACCCATTAGTGTTTTTGGGAAATCCATTCGACAGAAACAATAAAAATCAAACTTTTTCATTAATTCGACCTATAATTACTTATCATAAATGGGTCTAAAGAAAAATAACAAAAACTAATTGAATCCGAATCAAATATCAAACCTTACAAAGATTCTTGCGGGATGAACACTCGAGTGAAATTCAAATCCGAGACCCACTGCTCCAATACTGATCAACCCCAACCTCCAAATCGAATCACAACACGTCAACTCTTAACCTTTCTTGAGAACTTCTCTGATCTTGGATGTGTTTTTAGTGATTTGTGATTCGATAACCTCTTGGAGGCGCAGCTTAAATGGCAGTTTTTGGAGAGTAGCTCCATAAGAGCTTTCGGATTTTGGGAGATACAATCACCCCTTTTGCGTGCTATCTCTATTTCAAGGGTATTCCCCTAGGTTGACTCGTGTGGTTTCCTATACCCGTGAGGATGATGGGGTTTTCTAGGTCAAGGTGATTGCATCTATAGTGGTGAAGGATAGAGATGGATCGATTAGCTTATGGGGAAGAGATGAGGCGGACAAAACAAGGGATAGGGTTAGCAGGTTTTTGTGTGGGAGTTTGTGTGAGTGGGTGAGTGATGTGTTTATTTTAAGTGTGTATTGAATAATTATTAAAGTGTGGTGTTTTTATACCCGCGTCTCGTTAAACTGAGTCAAATTCAGGTCCTTCCTTGAACCGTAACAAATATGAGGGATTTCATTTTTAAAGTCGTTATGTAATACTTGAATATATTTTTGAGTCCTTAATTATTCACTAACATTTCTGAGTTTCAGATTTATTTTCAGTTTGCGTGTGGTGTCAGTCTGAGTGAAACTGGGATAACCTCCCATTCTCATTACAATATAGCGAGTAAATTATAATATGTGATTATTTCACTGTTCCTTGGTGAGATTTCCGGGTGACAATACGTGCAGGTCTGTTTTCCGTGATGATCACATAATGGCCTAATCTGATATTTTATTCATAATAAATGAATTGTTATGGATTAAATATTAGGGCAAATTTACCGTTTGTCACAATATTCGACTTGTTGTTTTAACTCAAGCTTTTCTTGTTCTAATTTAAAAACCAAGTTATTATTGGAAACAATTAATTATCGCATTTGATGTTGTAATTCTTGCTCATTGACATAAGAATTTTGAAATGCAACTTCAAAATTTTTTTCTCGTTTTACTTGTGTTTCAAAGTTTGTAAGTTGAGTTTTACAGCTCTCAAGTTCCGCAGTTAATGATCCAATCTTAGATTTTAAGTTACCATTTATTTCATTGCATTTTTCAACTTGGGATTGGGTGGTCATAAGTTCTGAATTTGGACCGGGCGAAGTTTCAATTTGTTCAAGTTGATCATTTTTATATTCATCAATTGGATCATCAAAGGTAACAACAGGGTTAATTTGATCATCATCATCATCAAATGTAACTACTGTGTTAATTTGATCATCGTCTCGAAGTAACTATGGATCATCTTGAATAACTTGATCCTTGTCGGGTGCAGATGCAGATGGAGATGCTATTTCATGTATGAGGCATGTGTTTGCATCAGGTACCTGAGACAGGCCATCAGTGTCATAAACTGGGCCTATATCACTCATGTGAAGTTCCTTCATGTTTGCCATTAACATCACAGTAGCATTATCTTCCAGATCTTCCATTTCATCATCTGAATTAGCAGAGGCCATGAAGCTTTGTTCGTTGTCAATGAGAGTTCCTCCTACTTCATCTTTGAGTGCTAGAAGTAATGCTTGCTTGTGAAAGTCACTGCCTCTGACCCTTGGTTTAGGACATGCATTACCCAAATGACCCTTGCCATTACAGTTGTAGCACCTGATCGCCGCATTCTCAGTTTATGCATTACCACTTTCAATGAGTTCAACCCTTCTCTGAGGAGCACCTACATTGTTCCTACTTCCACTAGCAACAGCTTGACCATTTCCCTAATTTCCTGCATAACCACCAGTTCCCATTTGTCGTTCATAAGACCGATTCTAGACTTCAACTCGTCCACCTTGAACTACAGCTTGATTCCTTGGATTAGATGAATTGCGAAGATGATTGTTTGATTTGTTTGCAAATTTGCTGAAGGCTCGAGTAATGAATGCAAATACTTGATTCAATGTGTTAAAGGCTTCCTCTTCTTCATCATGTGCTTGTGCATAGTACCAGTGTCTGGCTGTTCATATGGAACAAGTTGATTGTCAGTTGAATGTTGTGAAGAGTCATATGAAACGATCTTGGATGAAGGTGATTGTTGAGGATAAATAAAGTGATGTTGTTGTTGAACAAATGCATGATTCGACAGTGGATATGGAGCTTTATAAGATTGAGCCATAAGTGTAAGTGGGTTCTGAGGAGGTGGTGATGGTTGATATATTCCATGCAGAGCTCGATCTTTGTCAACTTCAGATTGATAGTGCTTGAGGTAATCATACAACAATCCATACTTCGCGTTATGAAGATTTTTGGCTTGACAAACAAACATGATATATTTCTGCCAATCTTGACCTAAACAATTTAGAAATTTAGTGTTGATAGCAATTTTAGGTAAGATGATATTATGTCGGTCCAAGTCATTGATGATGTTTGTGAAGCGGTGATAGTATTACTCTAATGACTCCCCTGATTCAATCATGAATGTTTCATATTCTAGATAAAGTTTGGATTTCATGTCTTCTTGATTGAGTTCAGTGCCTTCCATCAAAAGATGTACATGGTCCCACATATACTTAGCTGTCTTCTGAGTATCAATGCTTCGGTAAATCGGATTAGGTATTCCCAGAAGAATATACTCCATTGCAAGTTCATTGGCCTCACGGTGTAGGATCTGTTCTAGTGTAAGTTGATTCTCTGGTAGAGTTGTCACCGTCTCAGGTCTTGGAGGAACAGCAGTTGCATCACCGAGAACCGTTAAAGTTGGCATTTGAAATGGTCCTTCAAGGATGACTTGCTTCAGGTATTTGCCATGAGGTTTTCGGACTTCCATAAACCTTAAGAATCGACTTTCCCATTGAACATAATTTTCAGGAGTGAGCATTGGAGGTCTTTCTAGTGAACCAACTTCGTGAATTGATTGTTGTCTGCTTATAGCTTCACACATTTGATCAAACCAATGTGGTTGTTTTTGTGGAAGAGGGAATGGTGTCATTGGTAATTGTTATGTTGGGTATGGTTGTTGGTGATGGGATTGTTGTTGTTGAAAGAATTGTTGTTGTTGTGGAGGAGGGAATGGTTCTCCTTGTTGATAATGGTTATAAGGGTAAGGATTGTAATAAGGATACAGTGGTTGAGACATGATTGTGATTTGTTAACTTGTGTTGTGATGGATCTTGTAGATGGTTAAGAAGTGTGATGAAGTGTTTTTGGGAAATAAATGTCTAAGGACTTAGTACTGCTAGAGAATTACACTAACAGTACAAACTATTAGTGTATAACTGAAGAACTACTAAAGTATAACTAACAGTACAAGGTTCAAAGTTAGTACTTCTAGTTGTATCAAAGGTATTGCTGCATGGATAAACGTTTGGAAGATATGTATTAAGGATAAGTATGGAATAGATCTTTTTTATATCTTAATTAGTTAGAATTATACGGTAGAATACTTATCTTGTAAAGGACTCCTTAAGTCTATAAAAGGAGATCCTAGGTTATACGTTTTGATATATCAGTCATAGAGTTTTGTTAAGATTCACGGTCATTGTAACCCTAGTGATAGCAAGATCACTCGTATTATTATTTAATAATATTGAATCGTTTGGTGTTAATCTTACTGTGTTCATTGTTCATTCAAGTGTTACTGTTCCATTAAACAAACCAAAATTCTTCTAAGTGTGGTTAAGTAGATTCCGCATACTTAACTGCATACACTCAAAGTATCTCAAACACATTATAAGGGAGTAACATCCTAAGTGTTTTATAATCCTCTCAAGTGGTATCAGAGCTAGGTTGATACTATTGATTTAGAAGGAAAAGTAATGGACATGGAGACTACCCAAACAAACATGGCTGCTAAATTGCCAATGCTCAAGCAAAACGAATTTGATATGTGGAGGCTGCGAATAGAACAGTACTTCCAGGTGCAAGACTATGCACTCTGGGAAATTATTGAAGATGGAAACTCTTTCAAACCTTCAACATCTACAACAACAGTTGATGGCAAAGAAGAGACTGTTGTGCAGACCTCTCCAGTGACTACAGAAGAGAGGCTTCAAAATAAAAATGATCTCAAGGCCAGGAGTTTACTGATGATGACAATTCCCAATGACCAACTCTTGAATTTCAGCAAGTACAAGGATGCAAAGTCCTTGTTTGAGGCAATCATTGCTAGATATGGTGGGAATGAAGCCACCAAGAATACTCAAAAGACTCTGTTGAAGCAGAACTTTGTGAGCCAACTGGCTATTCTTGGTGTTGACATACCTCAGGAAGATTTGAACTCCAAGTTCTTGAGAAGTTTACCTGCAGAGTGGGCTATGCATGTGGTGGTCTGGAAGAACAAGCCAGACATTGATACTATGAGCCTGAATGACTTATACAGCAACTTCAAGATTGTTGAGCAGGATGTGAAGAAGGCTGGAGGAACTAGTTTAAGTACTGGGAACATGGCCTTTGTGTCATCTCCTAGTAATTCAAGCCCTGAAGAAGTGAAGGTTGTTGTGGGATTTAGTACTACTAACCCCAATGTTAGTACTGCTAGCACATCAAGCAGTACTACTGGTATTCTGAATGATACAACTTATTGTGCCTTCCTGACAAGCCAGAATGATGGGTCAATGCTGACACATGAAGACCTCCAGGAGATTAATGATGATGATTTGGAGGAGATGGACCTCAAATAGCAGATCTCACTTCTTAGCATGAGGGCTAAGAAATTCTACCAAAGAACTGGAAAGAAGATCACCATCAGCGGCAATGATATTGCTGGTTTTGACAAATCAAGGGTAGAATGCTACAACTGTCACAAGTTGGGGCACTTTTCAAGGGAATGCAGGAGACCTAGGCAACAGGATGGCATGAGAAAAGGTTATGGGAGCAACCCCAAGGTTATGGAAGAAGCTGAGCCAACTTCAAAAGCTATGGTGGCTATTGACGGACTAGGCTTTGATTGGAGTTTTATGGCAGATAATGAGGAAGCACCTACTGAGATGGCTCTTATGGCCTTCTCTGACTCTGAGGTACAATCTGCTAAATGTTGTTATAAAACATGCACTGCACTTAAAGAATTAAAAAATTTAAAGAAACACTATGATGAACAAAGGATTGAACTAAACAAAACTAATTACAATTTGTCTAATCATAAGAGAGGTTTAGCATTACCTGAGGAACAAATAGTGCATTATAAGAACAATGAGATTACTTTTATTGATGATATAGCTGTTCTTAAGAGGGATTTGTCACTTAATTATGCTGAGATTAATCTGCTAAAAACTGAATTAGATAGAATCACTAAGGCAAAAGATAATATCCAGTTAACTGTAGACACTTTGGAATATGTATCAAAAGGTGTAAACAAAATCATAGAGTGTCAGATAGTTAATAAGGCTAAATTTGGATTGGGGTATAAAACATGTCCACCTCCTCATAGAGGAGTGCCTGTACCCCCCAGGTATAGACCTAGAGCATACAAGGTTAGCAGAGTTCCAACAACCTAAGTTAGAGTATGGTTGTAAGCCTAAGGAAAACACAATTGCTAATAAACCTGTAGAAGTCAGTGAACCTTTTGAGAGTGCAAGTGACACTTCACTCACTAAGGATAAGGTGTCCACTGATAGGAATTCAGATGCTTTAACTATTGAGGATTGGACATTTGATGATGAGGAAGATCATGTTGTCGTTAAACCTGATGTAATTAAAGTAGAAGGAACCAGTGTTCTTAGGATGGTTAATAATGAAACTATTAGGCCTAAATCAGATGTTAAACCAGTTAGGAAAACAGTTAGGTACTGTGAGATGTATAGGTCCACAGACAAGCCAAGAGGTAACCAGAGGAACTGGAATGACCACAAGTCACATCAGCTAGGAAGTGACTTTGTCTTGTACAAAAAGGCTTGTTTTGCTTGTGGTAGTTTTGATCATCTTGAGGCTTTTTGTAACAACAGGGTAACTGGGAATACTAACCAAAGGGTGAACTCTAATAGATCTCACACTCACCCCAATGCTGATAGGATAACACCCAGGGGAAGTTTCATGAAGTCTGGCCCAAAACCAATTCATATTTCTAGATCAGCAGTTAGCACTGCCAGACCTTTTAAGACTGTTTACCCTAGACCAGCAGTTAAAAGTGCGAAACCAACTTTTAAATATGCACCACAAACTGCAAAAAGGCCTTTTCAAAAGAAAGCAGTGGTACAAAAATAATTTTGAAAACCAAAGGCTAAAACTGCAAAGCCAGCAGTTAGTACTGCTAGCCAAGCAGTTAGTCCTGGTAACTCTCAAAAAACTGCTAGGGATAAGAGGGCAAATGCTGTTAAGGCCTCAGCATGTTGGGTATGGAGACCAATCAAACCCAATGGTGCATTAATTGTTTTGAAAAGATTTAACTATATTGATGCACGTGGCAAACCCAAGTCAGTGATGGCTTGGGTACCTCAAGGAAACTAATTTCCTTATTTCATGTGCAGGAACATTTACAGGATAATGATGAAGATCAAGGTTATGCAGACAGTGGATGTTCTAGGCACATGACAGGCAACATGTCCTATCTTTCAGACTTTCAACCAATGGATGGAGGATATGTTACCTTTGGGGGAGGAATAGGAGGAAGAATTACTGGTAAAGGTACTCTTAAAAGTGGTAAATTAGACTTTGAAGATGTGTACTTTGTGCAAGAGCTTAAGTATAACCTGTTTAGTGTCTCACAAATGTGTAACCAAAAGAACAAGTTTCTTTTTACTGACACTGAATGTCTTGTGCTTTCCCTAAACTTTAAGTTGCCTGATGAAAGTCAGGTATTACTCAAAGTTCCAAGAAAGGGCAACATGTACCGTGTTGATATGAAGAAGATTGTTCCTAAAGAGACCCTTACTTGTCTTGTTGCAAAGGCCACATTGGATGAATCTATGTTATGGCATAGAAGACTTGGTCACATAAATTTTAAAACCATTAATAAAATTGTTAAGGATGGTTTGGTAAGAGGCTTGCCTCAGAAAAGATTTAAAAATGACCAAACTTGTGTTGCCTGTCTCAAAGGCAAACAACACAAGGCTTCTTGTAAGCCCAAGCTTTTTAACTCTATTGATCAACCTTTATTTATGCTACATATGGATTTATTTGGCCCTACTTCTGTAAGTAGTATTATGCATAAGAGGTACTATCTTGTAGTTACTAATGACTATAGTAGGTTCACATGGGTTTTCTTTTTAGGTTCTAAGGATGAGACACCTAGCATTCTTAAAACATTCATTACTGAGATAGAAAACTTAGTGGATAGGAAAGTAAAAGTCATTAGGTGTAACAATGGGACAGAGTTCAAAAATAGAGTTATGGATTATTTTTGTAAGGAAAAAGGTATTAGAAGAGAGTTTAGTGTTGCTAGAACTCCTCAGCATAATGGAGTTGCTAAAAGGAGAAATATGAAATTAACAGAAGCTGCTAGAACCATGTTAGCTGACTCTAAGTTGCCCATCACTTTTTGGGCTGAAGCAGATAATACTGCTTGCTATGTGCAGAACAGGGTTTTGGTTGTTAAACCTCACAACAAGACACCGTATGAGCTTTTTAGAGGTAGAACTCCTGCATTGGGATTTGTAAGACCTTTTGGGTGTCATTTATCTATTCTAAATACCTTAGACCATCTAGGTAAATTTAATGGTAAATTAGATGAAGGGTTTTTGGTTGGGTACTCTCTAAATAGCAAAGCCTTTAGATTATACAACACAAGAACAAGGAAAGTTGAGGAAAACCTGCATGTTCAATTTCTAGAAAATAAATCTAATGTTGCAGGTGAAGGTCCAAAATGGCTATTTGACCTTGATACTCTAACCCAATCAATGAATTATGTGCCAATTGTTGCAGGAACCTTTTCTAATGATTTTGCAGGTTTAGAAGCTGATGATGCAACAAATGAAGCAGGCTTGGGAAAGGAGAAAGATCAAGATCACTTGCTGATGCCAATATGGAATAGTGTGGATACTGTCACACCTCAAAAATGGCGCAGCGGAAAGGCATTTACGGGGTATGACCTTGTAGGATCGATTCTTATGTTGATTGTGTGATTCAGGAGGTCGGGGATTATGGAAGAACAAATCCATGGTTAGAGTTAGAGAGAGAGAGTAGAGCCGGGAACTTACTGAGAGAAAAATGTGTGAATATTAGATTGAAAGTATGAGAGGTTCAAACCCTTCCCACACATTGGAAGGGGTATTTATACTACTAGCCTAAATGCCCCGTGTGGGCTGTGGAGTGAGCTGACAGTGGGTAAAGACCCGACCCAACTCCACTAATACTACGATAAATAAACTAATAACTAAACTAATACTAACAAAACTAAGAGCTACGCTAAGCATGAAAATACACGGGGTGACCGATCCTTTTTCTTAATCCTAACAATCTCCCCCTAAGGGAGGTCACCCTAGAAAGAACAAATTTAAGCTTAGCATTCTATAAATAGATCTTTAGCTCTAACTTGTATCATTTGATTCTTCAAGTGCTATCTTTGTACAGCAAGTAGTGATCTTTGAGCATAAGTTCCATAGACTTGTGTGATCTTTGAGCTTTCTTTGAGATCATCAGCCACAGTGAATCTCTTAATCATCCTTGATGTAATATTGCCTCCATGTGATTTTTTTGACCTTCGGACTCGCATGCTCACACTTTTCTGGATCATGATAACTATCATCAGAGTTGCGGAAGCTGTGTTGTAGGTCTTTCAACTATCATGATGTCTTAGATAATGAATTCGAAGTGTGAGCATGGAGCGTGGATTGACACGTCTCTGCTGGAATCAGGTACCACCATCACCATCTTTATATGAATCTGAAATAAAATAGTTAGCAATAAAGTTGGGGAACGAATATGGCTTTGTCATTCGCCCGGTGTGGTTGGATTAACCTTTGGTTCCGTGAGGACCGACCTGTGATCAGGTAGAATCCCCTTTAAAGAAGATTCTCCTTGACAGGAATTTCCAGCTTGTAGTAATGAGTCTTCCAACAAATTAATGTCAGAATCATCATACTAAGCATGTTCTCATACCGGAACGTCTCAAAGCAGACAGCACGGTAGAGTGAATCAGTGAATTAAATACCCACTGATTAATGAGACCGTCAATTCATTTCCTGGAACAAGTTTGATTCAAATGCGAATCGCCCCATCGTTTCTTTCCAGTTGTCACAAGTTTGATCCAAGAAGGATCTCACATGTCACCTACCAAGAGCTTGTTTGATGTTGGCTCTAGAAGGATTTCCATCTTCATTGTGAATACTTTACGTATCACTCGGATGTTCTGGCAATACCACAAGGATAATGCGTAGGACTCTTTAACATATATTTTCTTACTTTTCACGATGTATGAAACAGCAAGCATATTGGAAGTGTGTCCTAATGAGATTTATGGATGATCTCTTGGCTCTAGACTCAATAGTGTATTTTGATTTAGTGATCGGAGGCTGGAGAGGACTGCCACCTTTTCAATATCATCTAACTCGGAGTGAGAGAGACGATAGACATGTATTGATCTCCGTGACAATTGAAACAAGAGTCCTTTGAGGGACCTTGTTAGAGAGAGAGAGTAGAGCTGGAAACTTAGTGAGAGAAAAATGTGTGAATATTAGATTGAAAGTATGAGAGGTTCCAACCCTTCCCACATATGGGAAGGGGTATTTATACTACTAGCCTAAATGCCCCGTGTGGGCTGTGGAGTGAGCTGACAGTGGGTAAAGACCCGACCCAACTCCACTAATACTACGATAAATAAACTAATAACTAAACTAATACTAACAAAACTAAGAGCTACGCTAAGCATGAAAATACACGGGGTGACCGATCCTTTTTCTTAATCCTAACAGACCTCATTGTCAAGAACACAAGGCGTCACAATAGAGAAATACTAAATGTAATACATTGATCTGATAATAGTCACAAACTCTCACAATGGGTTAAGTACAAAATACAAAACAACGTGAGTCTCAAAGTTACACAACATCACTAATCAATATCAGAAAGCAACTCCACGAGATATAACCCGGGAGGGTCTTGAATAAGTCTTGCTAAGTCGGGCCAAAACTCAACCTTCTATAGAATTTTCGTCCTTAACACCGGAAAATGGATACTCGAAAACGTAAACACAATGTTGGTGAGCTCGTAGGTTTAAAAGTAAAACCGCTGAGTTGTGATAGCATAGTGTAGGACAAAAGTGAGCATGATAACCAATTATAAGCACAAGTCAAAACAAATTATTGTCGCGCCAACTGAACATGTCACGTTGGTTGCACACATAAACATACACTGTGGGGAGCTACCCCGATAGATCTATCAACACGTAGGCTCTCAACAGAGAGTTAACAGTTGCGCAGTCATGGTCGCACAAAACAAACATGTCACAGCATGTAATCGCATCAACACACATAATGTACAAAAACATGAAAACAGTATAATCACAGCACGAAAACAGTTCAAATATCATTTGAGTACCATTTTCCCCCAACGAAAAACATAATGAAAAAGGGGCTACGAGAACTCACCTTAGCAAAAGCAAATCCCGATTGGTAAATTGGCAAATGGTAAATTAGGTCCGATAACCTAACCGCGACCTAAATAATGCATATGTCCTAGGCTTCGAAAACAAGGTCATGCACGCAAGTTCATACTCTATTTTATCACTTGTACATGTTGTTGTAATATTTGTTGTCAAAAGATAGTTGCGTCCATTTGACCATTTATTTAGAAAATTACCACTTTAGAAAACGTAACTTGTTTATCTCACGATCAAATTTTTGTCGTCAAGTTAATGGCTATTTCAAAAACCTCTAACGCGCCAAATAAGTATATATAATGTTCTACCATTTTTGTTTACTTCATTTTAGCTAAAATATACTCCAAAAGGTCCAAAAATTTAATCTAAAAATCCTAACAGCTTTCTAATAGCCAAATAATAGGCTTTCAACGTATATGTTGACGTAAACTTTCTTTTGGCCATAACTTTTGCGTCGTAGCTTCGTTTCTTAAGTTTTACCTATCCCCGCGAAGGTATTTAAGTATACTATCGGCTTTTCAAGGTCTCGGTTAGTCTAGATACCATTTATCATCAGTTTTTACCTCTCCAAATTCCTAACAGATTCATTAATTTTCTGAAAGTTTAGTTTTCGTCGTCTAAATTGGAAATAGCGTATCTTTTTCGTTATAAGCCCGTTTTAACTCATTCAAGCGGCTACGTTTTCGTTATTGAGTCTATTTTCTAGATTCCTAGTCTAAAATGGTTACCAAGTTACTGAGTTTGTTGTATTTATCAAAACGGGACAGAATCTATTTTTAAGAATGCCAAACTATTTTTACAAATCTTTTAGTCATTTTAGCCACTTAACCACAACTTCAATTTTAGTCCTAGTTCCTCCATCAAATTCTCAACATAATAATGATGATCTAACCATAAACTCACCAATATTCTAAGGTCCATGTAAATATTCCTCAAAAATATTTAAATATACAAGTTTACTAACATTCATGTTTATAAGGTTTATTACCACTTTCTTGTGAAGAGTTTTACTAACTTGTTTTCTTGAAATCAAAACTTGTTCAAAACATAATCTTTTGCTAAAAGATCTTTGTGAATGAAAATCTTTATCAACGTGTACCAAGTGATAACTAAATATGTACTTGCCTAGCATTATGACATAAAGAAAAACATGAAGTTTTTGTAGTGTAAGATTACTTACAAAAGTGATTAGTGAGATTTGAGTGCAAGACACTTGTTTAACCTCAAGATTATGTTCCAAACCCTTGCTAGAGAGCCCTAAGTATACTTGTTCTTAACCAAAACCAAGAGTTATCCTTCCTTGCTCCTCCTAGTGTGTCGATTTGTAAGTATATTTGGGAAGGATAGTTGTATTTTTCTCACTTGAACTAGTAGGTGAAAAATGAAGATACATTGGATATATTTATACCAAGTGAGTATTCAATGTGATACTAGTTAGTCAAAAAAATGTCATGGGCTAGGGTATGGGGGGAGTATGGTCGATTGGACTAGGAGGGGACAAGACTCACTAAAGTCAAGACTTAAAGTCTTACACTCACCATGCTTTGAAATGTTGGAGGCATGGTATTTAATAAAAGCCATGTGATATTTGTCTAGTGATATTTTTAAAACCAAGAGGAGGGGGCGGCATTATGAATAAAATGGAAGTAGATGTGTTGTTTTATACAAAAGTGTATATGTTGTATGTATTGGGTGTTAAAAATAGGTATTGGTTGTTGGTTCGGTGATTAACGAAAATTATACGTAATTAAACGTAAGAAATAAAGAAATTACCTTAGGTGTAAGGAAATATTTTTGGAACTTTTGTAATCTTTTTTTTTTTTGTGAAGTATAAAAATACGTTAGAAATAATCGTTGGGAGAATTGGATATATCGGGTGTTAAATTTTAAATTACGAATAGTGTTTGTCGAATTGACAACCGTAAATAGTTTAAATGAATAGGAAATTGTTTTAAGGTTTAAAATTGTAAACTGGAGTAGGAGCAAGGTACTGGAGCATTGTGGACTAAATATAGCCTAAGTTCTAGTGATAAAATATTTATTCTTAGTTTCACGCTGGTTCAGGTAAAAAGTATATGTAAAATTGGTTCTCAAATAAATGTCAAGAAAATAAATTCGAGTTTGATTCATAGTATTGACCTGTAAATTTGCTGGTTGTTACAGTCTACCCCCGTTGATAGAATTTTGTCCTCAAAATTAAGTTGACTTAAGGCTCTAAGCTTGATCGGACAGTATTCACCCTTTGATTTGGTTGCACACAGGAAGGTAAGGGTGTGGGTGTCAATCCAAATAGTACTAGCTGCTACTCCCCAATTGGTACTATCAATACTTCATAACCTCTAGAAATCACACAAATGAAACCACATAATAATCACACAGTAAGGCAAGCTTTCCCGTCCTTGAGTAAAGCTGTCAAAAACCTTAGGTATCTTTTCGGTAGTTTAAGTTGAGCCTCAACTGAAATCTAGCTTAACCCAACAACTCATCAAACAAGAACTGTCATGAGATTAAGCTAAACCATAAGTTTAAGCCCAGTAACAACTTGTTTTCAGCTTAATCTCACAACTCATCAAACAAGAACTGTCATGAGATTAAGCTAAGCAACAAGTTGGACCTATCCTTAAACTACGTAACAACTTGAATCTAACTTAACTTCACAACTCATCAAACAAGAACTGTCATGAAATCAAGTTAAATATCAAGTTGTAAGAAAAGAACTCAACATTTTTGAAGGATTGGCTCAATTTTTGGATCGCTTTCAAATAAACAACTAGTAGATATCCAAAGAGAAGGTTCAACTAAAAGTGATGTGCATTCCTGTTTCCTCCAAAATTAATAGTGCATGCCCTAAGCATATCTCCTAATGTCGAATAATGTGCTCACCATGACCATCAGTCTAGGAATGGTAGGTCGTACTCCCATCTAACTGTGTTCCCAATGCGTTCTATAGTGTCTACCAAAATTTCAATATGGATTATCTGTCACGATTCGATATAATAGGTAAGGCGCTCCTAATGTATGTCGCTCTAATTGGATTCCTTATCTTTGAATACTATGGAGGCATTGATCAAACCAAATGACTTATCCTGAAAACTTGAATTGCCTGCATATCGTTCTTAACGCGGTTTTAGGGTTGTCAGTCTCGTGCACTCTCAACTAATGATATTCGGGTTCGAAATCTTTCTTCGAGGAGTATCGCGTATCATGAAATTTGTGTCGCTCTGGGAGTTAAGTTGATGAGTATCTCAATTCTTCAAGGAGGGATAAATCCTGTTAGGTCTTTACGAAGTACTCCAGGGAAGTCTTAAGCAGGCGAGATATCTTTGGGTTTCTGTTCGTCCTACTAAGCGCACTGAAATAGGCGGTTTTATAGTAACTATCGAATAATTAGGCCTCGTGAAATGCCTCGTCTATTCTTGAGAAAATCATTTAAAAATTTTAAGCTAAGTAGCAACTTTAAACTTAATCTCACATCTCATCAAACAAGAACTGACATGAAATTAAGTTAAAAGTTGTTAAAAAGCTTACCTTTTTTTTTTTTTTTTTTTTTGAAGAAAAAGAAAATTTTAGTTAAAGTTTGGGGTTGCTCAAAAATGAACGGGTGGCATTTCCGCACTCCAAGATCTTACTACCAGGTGGTGAAGATTTGAACCATCTTATCGGTTTCTACCTTTTTGGTCATACACTATATCAATCTCATAAGTAATAGCTAGGACACTAGGTTTCGCCTTTAACAGAGGCATGAACTAAGTGGAAACAAATCTATAATCGACTTCGGAGTCAAACAATATGATAGTCTAATATCCGATTACGGAAAACATACCCGTCACGAGGTTCGGGTCCTGACGTCCTTCTTCAGCGTTCATCACGAATACCCGCCCACGAGCTGGGTTGCCATTGTTTCCAGTGTTTCCATTAGTCACTAAGGCCTGATTCTGGTTATTCTGCACTTGCCCCTATGCCCTATTCAGCTTAGGACACGTGTTTCGGAAATGATTCGGGCTCCCGCACTCAAATCATGTCCTTGGGTAAATGACATTAACTGGGTTCGCCTGCATGACTACTGCTCGACAATCCCTTGCAATGTGACCAGTCTGATTGCAGCTGAAACACACTAGGCAGGGTTTAGTATCCAGGTTGTGGTAGTTACATTTGATGCAATTAGGGAAAGAACCATGATACTCCTTCTTGATGGCACCAGTTGCCACAAATCCTTTTCCCCATTTCGCCTTCTTATTGTCACCATTTGCATCTCCTTGCTTACTTGGCTCAATCACGACTTTCCTCTTCTCATCACTCTTAGACAATGTTCCATTCCTGATCATCTCATCCGTCAGGGTTGCAGATTTCAGTATCGTGCTCTGGATAGTAGCAGGCTCAGTTGCTTTCCCAATCAAAGAACAAGCAGCATACTTCTTCTGATGACTCGCACACTCACTTATTTCAATCACTGACTCCATCTTTTTGACCCATCGAGTATAAGCTATCGCACCTCCACTGCCATCAAAGTCCACCGGTTTGCACGCAGTAAATTCCTTGTAAGTACATCCTTTGTTACCGTTGTTGTGGTTCCTGACATTGACGTGATCACTTCCACCGTTGTTGTTCGCTTGATCATTCCCACTCACGTTGTTCCCTTGGTTGCTGATATGGTCGCCAATTTGGGTGACGATAGTGGGTAACAGTTCCCGTAGTTGTTGGGCGATAATAGTAGCAACATCAGGAGTCTCGTTGCCGGCATCGTCGCTTCCCGTGCCGTGACCTCCTGCCCTACCTCCTCGTCCACCAGTCCTTCCACACCTCGGTGGTGGAATGCCTCGGTTAACTCGATTCGACCTTCTTGGAGGCATGATTCTACAAAGTAGGACATTGATAGACGTTAGATAGGAGATAGGTAGGATAGGTCGGTATACGTGTCGTACTACTACACTCAACTTCCTATCTGACAATCCAAGAATTTGATAAGGCCATGCCACATCATGATATCGTAAAAACGTTAGCCAGGCGTTTTTAAGATAGCATCATGTTGCATTTACTTATCATCATCACTTCGTGTCATACTATACACATACTCGCACACGTAATTCCTATAATGCAAACTATATGAGGGTTCTTAGGTTATAGTCTAGGTTAAACCACCTAATTCTCTATAACCAAGGCTCTGGTACCAATCTGTCACACCCCAAAAATGGCGCAGCGGAAAGGCATTTACGGGGTATGACCTCATTGTCAAGAACACAAGGCGTCATAATAGAGAAATACTAAATGTAATACATTGATCTGATAATAGTCACAAACTCCCACAACGGGTTAAGTACAAAATACAAAACAACGTGAGTCTCAAAGTTACACAACATCACTAATCAATATCAGAAAGCAACTCCACGAGATATAACCCGGGAGGGTCTTGAATAAGTCTTGCTAAGTCGGGCCAAAACTCAACCTTCTATAGAATTTTCGTCCTTAACACCGGAAAATGGATACTCGAAAACGTAAACACAATGTTGGTGAGCTCGTAGGTTTAAAAGTAAAACCGCTGAGTTGTGATAGCATAGTGTAGGACAAAAGTGAGCATGATAACCAATTATAAGCACAAGTCAAAACAAATTAGTGTCGCGCCAACTGAACATGTCACGTTGGTTGCACACATAAACATACATTGTAGGGTGCTACCTCGATAGATCTCACAGCATGTAATCGCATCAACACACATAATGTACAAAAACATGAAAACAGTATAATCACAGCACGAAAACAGTTCAAATATCATTTGAGTACCATTTTCCCCCAACGAAAAACATAATGAAAAAGGGGCTACGAGAACTCACCTTAGCAAAAGCAAATCCCGATTGGTAAATTGGCAAATGGTAAATTAGGTCCGATAACCTAACCGCGACCTAAATAATGCATATGTCCTAGGCTTCGAAAACAAGGTCATGCACGCAAGTTCATACTCTATTTTATCACTTGTACATGTTGTTGTAATATTTGTTGTCAAAAGATAGTTGCGTCCATTTGACCATTTATTTAGAAAATTACCACTTTAGAAAACGTAACTTGTTTATCTCACGATCAAATTTTTGTCGTCAAGTTAATGGCTATTTCAAAAACCTCTAACGCGCCAAATAAGTATATATAATGTTCTACCATTTTTGTTTACTTCATTTTAGCTAAAATATACTCCAAAAGGTCCAAAAATTTAATCTAAAAATCCTAACAGCTTTCTAATAGCCAAATAATAGGCTATCAACGTATATGTTGACGTAAACTTTCTTTTGGCCATAACTTTTGCGTCGTAGCTTCGTTTCTTAAGTTTTACCTATCCCCGCGAAGGTATTTAAGTATACTATCGGCTTTTCAAGGTCTCGGTTAGTCTAGATACCATTTATCATCAGTTTTTACCTCTCCAAATTCCTAACAGATTCATTAATTTTCTGAAAGTTTAGTTTTCGTCGTCTAAATTGAAAATAGCGTATCTTTTTCGTTATAAGCCCGTTTTAACTCATTCAAGCGGCTACGTTTTCGTTATTGAGTCTATTTTCTATATTTCTAGTCTAAAATGGTTACCAAGTTACTGAGTTTGTTGTATTTATCAAAACGGGACAGAATCTATTTTTAAGAATGCCAAACTATTTTTACAAATCTTCTAGTCATTTTAGCCACTTAACCACAACTTCAATTTTAGTCCTAGTTCCTCCATCAACTTCTCAACATAATAATGATGATCTAACCATAAACTCACCAATATTCTAAGGTCCATGTAAATATTCCTCAAAAATATTTAAATATACAAGTTTACTAACATTCATGTTTATAAGGTTTATTACCACTTTCTTGTGAAGAGTTTTACTAACTTGTTTTCTTGAAATCAAAACTTGTTCAAAACATAATCTTTTGCTAAAAGATCTTTGTGAATGAAAATCTTTATCAACGTGTACCAAGTGATAACTAAATATGTACTTGCCTAGCATTATGACATAAAGAAAAACATGAAGTTTTTGTAGTGTAAGATTACTTACAAAAGTGATTAGTGAGATTTGAGTGCAAGACACTTGTTTAACCTCAAGATTATGTTCCAAACCCTTGCTAGAGAGCCCTAAGTATACTTGTTCTTAACCAAAACCAAGAGTTATCCTTCCTTGCTCCTCCTAGTGTGTCGATTTGTAAGTATATTTGGGAAGGATAGTTTTATTTTTCTCACTTGAACTAGTAGGTGAAAAATGAAGATACATTGGATATATTTATACCAAGTGAGTATTCAATGTGATACTTGTTAGTCAAAAAAATGTCATGGGCTAGGGTATGGGGGGAGTATGGTCGATTGGACTAGGAGGGGACAAGACTCACCAAAGTCAAGACTTAAAGTCTTACACTCACCATGCTTTGAAATGTTGGAGGCATGGTATTTAATAAAAGCCATGTGATATTTGTCTAGTGATATTTTTAAAACCAAGAGGAGGGGGCGGCATTATGAATAAAATGGAAGTAGATGTGTTGTTTTGATACAAAAGTGTATATGTTGTATGTATTGGGTGTTAAAAATAGGTATTGGTTGTTGGTTCGGTGATTAACGAAAATTATACGTAATTAAACGTAAGAAATAAAGAAATTACCTTAGGTGTAAGGAAATATTTTTGGAACTTTTGTAATCTTTTTTTTTTTTTTGAAGTATAAAAATACGTTAGAAATAATCGTTAGGAGAATTGGGTATATCGGGTGTTAAATTTTAAAGTACGAATAGTGTTTGTCGAATTGACAACCGTAAATAGTTTAAAGAATAGGAAATTGTTTTATGGTTTAAAATTTAAACCGGAGTAGGAGCAAGGTAATGGAGCATTGTGGACTAAATATAGCCTAAGTTCTAGTGATAAAATATTTATTCTTAGTTTCACGCTGGTTCAGGTAAAAAGTATATGTAAAATTGGTTCTCAAATAAATGTCAAGAAAGTAAATTCGAGTTTGATGAATAGTATTGACCTGTAAATTTGTTGGTTGTTACAGCCAAGGAAGGTATTGTAGATCAAAACAATGTAGATAAAGCTGAGGAACAAGAGAATCAAGATAACAGTACTAATGTTGATTGTACTGTTGAGCCCCAAGTTAGTACTGTTGGGCAGAATGTTCATACTGCTGGCCCATCAGATACTAATACTACTGATTTCTCAGAAGATGAGGTGGATATCAACAATCTACCACCTACCTATTCAGTTCTCACAACACCACACACAAGGATTCACAGAGATCACTCCCTGGATAATGTGATTGGTGACATGCAATCTGGAGTAAAGACAAGAAAGCAACTTGTGACTTCAGACCAACAAGGGTTTCTTAGTACTGTTTATGAAGAAAAGCAGCACGAAGTACTTGACTTTCATCAGGCATCTTAAAATCAGAAGAAAGCACAAGACATTCAGTGTCAGTAAAAAGAACTTTGTTCTTTTTGTCACACATTTGTGAGACACTAAAAAAATTATACTTAAGCTCTTGCACATAGTACACATCTTCAAAATCTAATTTACCGATTTTAAGAGTACCTTTACCAGTAATTCTTCCTCCTATTCCTCCACCAAAGGTAACATATCCTCCATTTAATGTTTAAAAGTCTGAAAGATAAGACATGTTGCCTGTCATGTGCCTTGAACACCCACTATCTGAATATCCTTGATCTTCATCATCTGTTTGTGAATGTCCCTGCACATAAATAAGGAAATTAGTTTCCTTAGGGAACCCAAGCCATTACTGACTTGGATTTGCCACGTGCATCAATGTAGTTAAGTCTTTTGAGAACAGTTGATGCACCATTGGATTTAAGAGGTCTCCAAATCCAACATGCTGAGGCCTTAACAGCATTAGCCCTCTTTTCCATAGCAGCAGTATATACTACTTGCCTAGCAGATGGAACTGCTAGCTTTGCAGTTGTACCCTTTAGTTTCCAAATTTGTTTTTAGACCACTGCTTTTGATTGAAAAGGCTTTTGAGCAGTTTTAGATGCATATTTGTAAGTTTTTTTTGCATTTTGAACTGCTGGTTTTGGGTAAACAGTCTTAAATGGTCTAGCAGTACTAACTGGTTGTCTAGCAGTAGGAACTTGTTTTGGGCCAGACTTTAATGAAACTGCTCTGGGTGTTGTTCTAGTAAAATTAGAGTGACTTTAAGTTGTATGCCTTTTTAAATTCACCCTATGGTTTGAATACCCAGTTACCCATTTGTTGCAGAAGGCTACAAGATGGTCAAAACTTCCACAAGTGAAACAAGCTTTGTTATAAAAGACAAAGTCATCACCTAGTTGGTGAGACTTGAGGTCATTCCAATTCCTTTGGTTACCTCTGGGCTTGTTTGTGGTTCTATATTGCTCACAATATCTTACTGGTTGCCTAACATGTTTAACATTTGTTTTAGGCCTAACAATATCATGTTTGATCACCTTAAGAACACTTGTTCCTGCTTTCTTAACAACATCAGGTTTAGACATAACCTTTTCTTCCTTATCATCATCAGATGTCCAGTCCTCAATGATTGGACCATCTGATTTCCTACTAGAGGACACTTTATCCTCAGGAAGTGAAGTATTACTTACACTTTCACTTACTTTTATAGGTTCATCAACAACTACATTTGCTTTTGGTTGAACACCATATTCTAATATAGGTTGTTGAAATTCAGACAAGCCTATGTGTTCTAGGTCTATCCCTAGGGGTGCAGGAATTCCTCTGTAAGGAGGTGGGACATTCTTATATCCTAACCCAGACTTCGATTTGTTGATCACTTGACATTCAATTATTTTGCTTACCCCCTTAGAGGCATGTTCTAATGTTTCTATACTTAATTGAATGTTCTCTTTTTCTTCTTTAAGTCTAGCATACTCAGTTCTTAAAAAACTAATTTCAGCATCTTTAAAAAATATGTCTTGTTTAAGAAGAGCTTTGTCATCAGAAAAAGCAAATTCATTGTCTTTATAGTGAATGATCTGCTTCTCTAGGATAACTAAACCTACCTTATAATCTATTAAGTTTTGATGAGTTTTGTTTAGTTCTAACCTTTGATCATCTTAATGTTTTCTTAAAGTTTCTAGTTCTTTAAGAGCAGTGCAAGTATTAGAACAAACTTTATCATTTTGTACCTCAGTAGCAGAGAAGGCCATGAGAGCCATCTGAGTAGAAGGTTCTTCTTCATCTGCCATGAAACTCCAATCAAAACCTAAGCCATCAATAGCTACCATAGCTTTTGAGTTTGGCTCAGTAACCTCCCCTGTTTTGGACTTGCTTCCAAAACCTTTGCTTTTGCCATCTTGATGCCTTGGTCTTCTACATTCCCTTGAGAAGTGCCCCATCATGTGGCAGTTGTAGCATTCTATCTTTGACTTGTCAAAACCAGCAGTATCATTGCTGCTGATAGTGATCTTCCTCCCTGTCCTTTGATAGAATTTCTTAGCCCTCATGCTAAGAAGAGAAATTTGCCATTTTAGGTCCATCTCCTCCAAATCATCATCATTGATTTCCTGGAGGTCTTCATGAGTAAGCATAGACCCATCATTCTGGCTTGTGAGAAAAGCACAACATGTTTTCTCATCCATAATACCAATAGTACTGCTTGATGAACTAGCAGTACCAACTCCCATATCAACCTTCACAACTTCAACTGGATTTGAGGTACTAGGGGATGACACAAATGACATGTTCCCAGTGCTTGAACTAGCACTTCCAGCTTTCTTCACATCTTGTTCAACAATTTTGAAGTTGTTGTACAAGTCATTCAGACTCATTGAATCAATATATGGCTTGTTTTTCCAGACAACCACATCCATAGTCCACTCTTCTGATAGACTTCTTAAGAACTTGGAGTTTAAATCTTCTCGAGGTATCTCTACACCAAGAACAGCAAGTTGGCTCACAATCTTATGAAGCCTGTTAAACATGTGATCCAGTGATTCATTGGTTGTTGAAGAGAAGTTTTCAAAGTTCTGTTTGAGAAAAGTCTTCTGGGTCTTCTTGGTGGCTTCACTTCCACCATACCTTGCAACAATGGCCTCAAATAATGACTTAGCATCTTTAAACTTACTGAAGTTTAAAATTTAATCATTTGGAATGGTCATCATCAGCATTCTTCTGGCCTTGAGGTCATTCTTCTTCTTGACTCTCTCTTCTGCAGTTGTTGGGTTGGTATTCACAGTTGTCACTACCTTATCTTCAACTGTTGATGTAGTAGTTATAGGCTTGAAAGAGTTTCCTTCTTCAATAATTTCCCAGAGTGTATAGTCTTGCACATGGAAATATTTCTCTATCCTTAACCTCCACATATCAAACTCATTTTGCTTGAGCATTGGCAATTTTGCAGCAACATTCGTTTGAATAGACTCCATGTCCATTTCTTCTTCTTCTAAATCAAAGATAGCAACCTAGCTCTGATACCAATTGAGAGGATGTGATACACTATGAGGATGTTAGTCCTTTATAACGAGTGTATATGATACTTTGAGTGAATATGATTAAGTATGCAGAATCTACTTAACCACACTTAGAAGGATATTGGTTATGGAAATGGAACAGTGATGCTTGTTTATTGGAGTATGAACACAGAAAGTATAACACCAAACGATTCAATATTATTGAGAATAATACGAGTGATCTTCACTATCACTAGGGTTACAAAACCTTGAATCTCTATGTTTCTATGACTTTACTTGTTTGACTAGATTTTTAATTTTAAGCACATAAGCAAGCACAATATTCAGCACACTTATCTCTAAGCTAAGATCTCCCTTTTATAGTCCAAAGGAGATCTTTACAATATTTTCAAGTCTTGTCTACTACTTGCTTGTTGAGTGTGTCAGTAACTAAGATACAACATGTTCTGTGTATTACAACTTGTTGAGTGAACACTTATCTAAGATATTATCTATCGTATATACTTGACTTTTATACACGAAATATCTTTTTATACTTATCCATCCAGCAGTAGTATACGCGACACTTATCCTTTCAGCAGTAGTATGAGTCACTCCAACAGCAGTATTCAACCAGTAGTACCTTTGCTTGTACTAGCAGTACTAACTTATTAGTTAGTACTGTTAGTTATAACTTGAGTAGTCTTCAGATATACACTAGCAGTTAGTACTCTTAGTGTATTCTTCTCAGCAGTACAAACCTTGTGAACATATAATTCCAAAAACTAATCTTCAGAACATTTAATTCCCAACATATATGTTTCTCAACCTCCAGGTTTTGTTGATCCAGAACATCCTGATAAGGTGTACAAGGTTGTAAAGGCACTTTATGGACTACATCAGGCTCCAAGGGCATGGTATGAGACTTTGGCTTCCTATTTGCTAGAGAATGGATTCCAAAGGGGCAAGATAGATCAGACTTTATTCATCAAGAAGAACAAGAAGGATATCTTGCTAGTACATATTTATGTGGATGATATTAGTTTTGGATCCACAAGGAAGGAAATGTGTGTTGAATTTGAGAAACTTATGCATGATAAGTTTCAGATGAGTTCTATAGGGGAACTTACTTTCTTTTTGGGACTGCAAGTAAAGCAATCAAATGAAGGCATATTTATCAGCCAAGATAAATATGTGGCAGAGATACTAAGGAAGTTTCAGTTTGCTGATTCTAAAGTGGCAAGCACACCAATTGATCCTGAGAAAACTCTCCTTAAAGATGTTGATGGAGAAAGTATTGATGTCCACACATACAGATCAATGATAGGGTCCTTGATGTATCTTACTTCCTCAAGACCAGATATCATGTTTGCTGTTTATGCTTGTGCAAGGTTCCAAGTAACTCCTAAGGTTTCTCATTTAACTGCTTTCAAAAGGATCTTCAGATATCTTAAGGGTCAACCTAGGTAGGGTCTGTGGTATCCTAAGGAATCACCTTTTGACTTGGTAGCATATTCAGATAGTGATTATGCTGGTGCAAGCCTGGACAGGAAATCAACAACTGATGGATGTCAATTCCTTTGTTGCAGACTTATATCATGGCAGCGTAAGAAGCAGACAATTATGGCAACTTCTACAACTGAAGCTAAATATGTAGCTGCTGCAAGTTGATGTGGTCAAGTGCTTTGGATTCAAAATCAACTGCTTGACTATGGGTATAATTTTATGAACCCCATGATATATATTGACAATAGCAGTACAATTTGTATAATTAAAAATCCAGTGCAGCATTCTAAAACAAAACATATAGAAATTAGGCATCATTTTATTAGAGACTGCAATGAGAAAAAGTTAGTTCAAGTGATTAAAATTGATACTGATCAAAACTTTGCAGATCTTCTCACAAAATCCTTTGATGTAGGAAGATTTCAATACTTGGTAGCAAGTATTGGAATGCTTAACCCTTAATGTTTTTTAAACTGTGTGTTTTTATACTTAAAATGGATTGTACTGCTAGGGTTTTCAAAAGATACTGCTTTGTATAAATTGTACTACTAGTACAAATTTGGATTGTTTGCTAGAACTGTTAGTCATATGTTTATACTGTTATGAAGCAAGTGCTTTGCACTTTCTTTTCTTGGTTTTGGACTAACAATTGAAGGTATGAAAGTTTGAGCACAAATGAATTACAAGTGCATTGTGTGAGCAGCAAATGGTGGTTAGGTTGCTGACATAATAGGTTGATGATGGATAGAGTTTGGGAATTTATTAACGAAGGTTATACCTAAGTTAACTAGTTCTGTAAAACTTCTTTCTTGAAACCTTATTATGATATTTTAAATTGAATTGATGGCTTAGTTATTCAGATAGTAACTGACATAACTCACTTTTTACCATTTTATACTTTTGTATAATGAGTAAGTCTAAGGACATCTGGTAAAAAGAATAGAGAGCAAACGTGAATCTAACACTTGTGTTAGAGGCAACAACTGCCACTAGCTGGAAACCCTGTCAAGAAAGCTCTTTGAATGAGTTTATCTGATCACAGGCAGTTATTTATAACTGAAAACATTGGTTCTCACACAACCTGAGGTTGCATTAAACCGAAATCTTGATTAAGTTTCTATCTTTGCACTTAATCCCTTCAAAATGGTTGTTAGCAGTATGGTTTTTCATTAAAATCCAGTTCATACTTCTGAGTCAAATTTTTCCAAAAAGTTTGTACTGCCAGGATTAATGTTAGTACTGGTAGACTTAGTTTGTACTGCTGAATAGTCGTTAGTACTGGTGCGAAATAACAGCTTTTTGAAAATAGCCGTTGAGAGTTTGTTGGGATTTTTACTGATCATTTCCTTGTTTTAATGGTTTCCTTTTTGGATATTTTTACTTTTATATTATTATCTTAACCTTATCTTCAATTAAAAGTTATCTTTTGATTAAAGTCGGTCCAATTGAAACCCTAACAAGCCACTCATAATATCTCAATTCACTTTCTTCTTCTACTTTCTACCCTAAATTTACACTATTCACAGCAGTCAAATCACTTTTTACTGAAAAATAAATGGCTTCTTTATCCTTTGTTGACAAACACAACGAGGTCGTTTTCTTGGAAAAAGCAGATGATGATGTTACTTTTCATCAGATAGTGATTTTTTTAAATGGTACTCATATAAAGTGGATGGTAAATCTATCACTATTACTGAATCATCACTCAGGAGGCATCTCCAATTGAATGATGACAATGGTATTAGTGCTATGCCAAACACTGAAATTTTTGAAAATTTAACCAGGATGGGGTACAACACTCAATCACAAGCTTTAACTTTTCAAAAGAGTCGTTTTGCCCCTCAATGGAGATTTTTAATTCACACCATCCTTCACTGTCTTAGCCCCAAGAAAACCTCATAGGAACAGTTCAGTAGCAATATTGCAACTGCTCTTATTTACTTGGCTACTGACAGAACCTTCAATTTTTCAAAACTAATATTTGAAAGCATGGTTAAAAATGTTGATAGCAAGACAAAATTTTTGATGTATCCCAGGTTCATCCAAACAATTTTGAACATGAGGAAACATCAACTTCTTCCACACAAAAATGTTTATCCAACCCCAAAGCTTACCCAAAAAAATTTTAGTAACATGAAAATAGCTTCAAGAGGGTATAGTGGGGAAGAAGTTCCACTTTTTGATTCTATGCTTCAAGCTCAGGGTGAAGGATCAACAAGCCCAGTTGACTCCCAACACACACCCACAACATCAGAACAATCACCTTCACAACCAACATCATCACCAGATAGGAGTTTATCCAGACAGGACTCTGATTTACCGCAACACAGAGTTCCTACCCCCACCAATGTAGCAGATGAGGCTGACTATGTCAGTGTGGAAAGGGCTACTTCTACTGTCTTAGGCTTAGAAGCTGGGCAGGACAGAAGTAACATACATAAGACCCAATACATGGCAACATCAACAGTACCTAGTGCTCTTGGTGGAATCCCAAGCCAAATGGAAACAATGGGTGGCTCAGACACTCACCATATGGTGGACTATGAGTCTTTGCCCCATGATGCACCTCTCCCTGAAGGTAACACATCAGGAAGTGCTAAGGGCAGCCATACACTTAAGGAATTGATGGAAACTTGTACAAAATTGTCTGAGAAGGTGAACAGTTTGGAAGCTGAGCTCAAAAGCCACAAAAAGAACTTTGGAGTTGTCTACACTAAGCTGGTATTAAAAGTGAAGAAATTGGAGAATACAGTCAAGTCACTTAAAAGAAAAAGATCAGCACAAGTGGTGGCATCAACCAGTTCATCTTCTTCATCAAGCTCATCAGATGATCAGGGTTCAGATAAAGGTGAAGAATCTTACAAATAGGGGAGGAAGATTGCCCAGATAGATCAGGATCATGACATTTTTTTGGTTCAAGAAGAGTATGACACTCAGGGGAGGCAAACAGAACAGATGAATCAAGGTACTGGTGGCTTTACAGAAGGTACTGGTAGTGCATTTAAAGGTACTGCTAGTATTCCGGATCAAGGTACTGCTGGATCACAAGGTACTATTAGAGCAGTATATACCAGAAGACCAAAGAAGGCAAAGCTAGACCAAGGCAAGGCAATAATGACAGAAGAAGAACCATCTTCTAAGAAGCTATCCAAGAAAGAACAAGCTCAGATGGCTCTTGATGAAGAACTAGCTCAGAAATTTCATGAAGAAGAGTTAGAAAGGGTGGCTGGAGAAGAAAGATGTAACACCCCAACCCGACAAGGGTAGAAGTATCACATTATGGTGACATATCAGAACATACATAATAAAACGCAAGCGGAAGTCTTAACATAAATCACAACATAAGTCAACAAGACTTAAAGAATTACATAAGTTCCATAAACCAAAATGAAAGGAAACATAATCAGAGTCTGAGGAATATTAATATTCATATGAAGGTTCGGTCACCCCGAGCATCTAATTAGCATTTATATAGCTCGTAGGCTTATTTATATAAGCTTAGTATTATTAGTATTATTAGTTTTATTAGATTAGTAGTATCTATATTTGTGGAGTGGGTCGGGCTTTCCCCACTGTCAGCTCACTTCACAGCCCACTAGGGGCACTATTATTAGGAAGTATAAATACCCCTTCCCACACTTGGGAAGGGTTGGAACTCTTGTCACATTAATCTATTATTCAGGTTTTCACAAAGAGTCTCCCACCTCTCTCTAACATCTCTCTACTAACTAACTCAAATGGGTTTCTTGATCTTTCAAGATCCAAGACCACCCGAATAGATCCACACAATCATGATGGGTATTTCCTACAATTGGTATCAAGAGCCATGGTTAGGTCCGATTGATTGTGTGTGCCTAGATTTGTGGTCTCTATTTTATTTGTTTGGTTCGAACTAATTGTTTTACTAAATCTGTGTTGCTCAAAATCTGATTTGCTTCGAATCATTTTTCTTTAGGCCATAGGATACGGTGCTTTGCAGTATCAACATTTGGGCTTTTATTTTTCTTTAGGCCATAGGATTTGCTTCGAATCTACTTTGTGGTCTCAATATTTGGGCTTTTAATATGTATGAACTTGGTGCCTGGTAGTTTAATGTCATATAAACACCACTTTGGTGGACAAGCTCAGTGTGTGGTTTGTATTTAGCTATTCATGTTTGTCCCATCTTTCTCGCTCTAATTCTTTTCGAACATCACTTTGGTTCACTTGTCAACATGTGGGTTGCTTGTTTACTTTTCGAACATCACTTTGGTTCACTGTTCGACATTGGTTCACTTTGGTTCACTTGTCAACTTAGATGTTCATGTTTATTGAAGTTGGGTTGCTTGTTTAAGGAGTTAGTGTGCTCACTTTAATTGTTACATATCTTTGCGGTTTTACAAGTCTAGTTGGTATTCTGCTTCTTGTTTTGCTTGTCAAGATTATTTGAAGTTGAAAGTGTACATTTAATAATTATGTTCTTGAATGCTGCTTGTGTCAATGAATATTGTTCTTGAATGCGGTTTGTTATGAAAGAGAAAAACACAGATCCGGATTTTAAGGAAAGTACGAAAGTGACAGGTTTGACTGGTCAAAGACGCGGTTTGTCTATTGGCTCACAGACTCGGTTTGTCTGTTTAACCCTGGACTCGGTTTGTCCATTCAGTCACGTACTCGGTTTGTCTGTTTGTCATGAACTCGGTTTGTGTTTCTTGCAAGCATGCGGTTTGTGGGTGTTTGTAGAGGCTGTTTGTCTATTTTTCACGAACTCGGTTTGTCATGGACTCGGTTTGTGTATATAAGACGACGCGGTTTGTCGACTCGGTTTGTCTGCTACTAGGTCAAATGTGGTCAATGAGATATCAAAATGAAAGAAGCAGTTAAGCAAACACAGACCAAACAAACAACACTTACATATAACCCAACTGAAAAGAACTACATTCCTCAAACAATCCACGATTCGAAACATATTAAGAACAACAATCAACACAACAATAACATTCAACAATCTACAACTACCTCATCAATCAACTTAATCTACTCCACTTTCTTACCTCCTCAACCAACGACTCTAACCGAATAGAAAGTTAAAACTAGATCTCAGTTTCTCAATTCGTGTTTCTCAAAGATATCTCTAGACCTTCAAAAGGATCTAACACACGATTTGGAAATCATCATCGATTTGTTGTGAATGGAAGCTAAGCCTCTTTCTTTCTTTTCGAACACATAAAAAGATAAGAATATAACAAATCTGTTATTTCTTTTTCTTTGGTTCGTTCAAATCAATATCAACAACAAAACATAAATACACAAACAAACCTACCCGAAATCTACAAGATCTTGAATCCTTGATTTGGTCGGAGCATATATTTGATTAAACAAAGGGACGGATTGTTTGAAGTTGATATGGGCGAACTGTTTGTTGTTGTGAATGAGTTGCGTTTGGAGAGAAGGAGATGTAAGGAGGCGCTGGAGAATGTATATGTTTGATTAGGGTTTAGGTGTGGTAGACTGCTATTGCAATGAAAGGATGAGAGGGCGGATTATTATTGGATTAGGGTTTGAGTTATGTTTAAAGTGGGAATTAAATACTGGATTTTTTTTGGGTTAAGAGAGAAATGGTCTTGGGCCGAGAATGATTATGCAAGGACGAAATTGGTATGGCATTGGATTGGGCTTACTCTTTAATCATGTGGGCTTATGGTATATATGTAGTGTTTGGATTGTTGGATGTGGGCTTAAAGTTGCTAACAAGGTGTCAACAGAATTATGTTGAGACACGCAATTTTTTTTGGTTGTTGTGAGTCTTTAATAGTATTGGTGATAAAGAGTGGTATGATCTACAACATTTTAAAAGAATCCATACTTCAAGGCTAGTATTTGGGTTTTTAAATGTCAAGGAGATTACAGAGGTGTGGATGTGGCAGCATTGTCCTATTGGTGCCCGCGATTTAAGTGAGTCTGCAATTTGATGTTTACGAGTTGAGTTACAGTTGACAGATTGCAATGTGATTAATTGTGATTTGTCAAGTTGCGTGTTTGGCCTATTGCGACTTGACGGATTGCTATTTGACCAGTTACGATATGACGTTGCGAGTTAACACTTGCGATTCGACTTATTGTGATTTGGTTGATTGCAATCTGTCTTGGTGCAAATTGACAATCTGTGACTTGGCCTGTTGCAATTTGATCATGTTGTGATTTGACTTCTGTGACTTGAATTTCGAAGATTGGTATTGCACCTCACTCTTGGGTATTCTGGTTGATTTCACGGTTTCTCTTGTAGTTTTTAGAAAATCCTGCGAAAGATTCGATTTCTCGGTTTAAATCTCAAGAGCTGTAAAATCCCGTGAAATTAATTTTGGACAAGTAGGCTGGACTTGGGTTTAGAAATAATGAAACTTATGGGTGTGACTAATTTTTCGGGATAAGTTTGTGCTTCAAGATCAGCAGGAATTGGGAAATTATGGTAACTTGGTTGGTTTGTTAATTCACGGGTTGGTGTACTTAGTGTCACAAACATCTCGGGGTGGATGGATGCATGATGTTTGATGACCCTTGCTCAAGCGTATTTAAGGTGATTAGACCTGGATGTTCAAGAAGTGGATATATACAATAAAGGATGGAAGGTTGGGTATATATCACTACCTATATTTAAAGGAGTTACGTTGTTGTGCTCAAATATAGGTTCTAAATCACAATTTGCAATTTAAGGTGATTAGACTTGGATGTTCATGAAGTGGATATATACAATTAAGGATGGAAGGTTGGGTATATATCACTACCTAAATTTAAAGGAGTTACGTTGTTGTGCTCAATATAGGTTCTAAATCATAATTTAGTGCAAGTTTAAGTCGCGGACTTGTTCTTTATCAAGCTTCATCAAGTGATTGTTGTTTCTCTAGCTTCTAATGGGATTGTTGTTCAAGATCTTCTCAAGAGGTAGTCAGGCTTAAAGACAAGAGGTGATTCGTTTGGAGACATGTTTTACCCTTTTACTCACTTTAAAGTCATATGCATTTCATCAAGCGGTTTTGGCATATTACGAGCTCCAATGAATTGTTAATCTACTAAACCATTGATGATGAGGAAAGCAAGGGGTTACTATAAGAGAGTCTTAATCACCATCTTCATCGCAGTAGTTTCATTTGTCTCTTTCCATGTTTCGTGCCTGACAAATTCACAAACATCACGGACTCTCAGCTTTGGCAAAAAGGTCATTTCATGTCCTTTTTGAGGGGAGAATTATCGCAAGTTTCCTAGAAGTTTCATCTCCAGCGATGTGAACTTTAGCGGTTCCGGTTACAGCGGGTCAGATCGTATCGGTTCAGTCTCCAGCGGTTTGAATCTTAGCAGTTTCGGTTACAGCGGGTCAGATCGTAGCGATTCAGGATTCAGTGGTTCAGTCTACAGCAGTTTGATACTTACTGGTGTACAGTTAGTTCTTGAATTTATTTCTCAGATAAATCTCAAGAACTGTAAAATCCTGTACACAGTACGACAACTATTCCACATCCAAGTTGCTGGGTCAGAAAGCTTTGTTTGATAGGACTGACTATGAGTCATGGGCACTTCTAAGAATTAGCGCATGTTTCTTCTCTTTTTGGCTAGTCAACAGCACAAGATGATCACGAAGTTAATCTGGTATTCTTTATTTGTGATTGAAGTTGAATTTCACGAAGGCGTCTACTTATCTTATCTTGAAGTCGGGGTTGGTTGGATGCATGACTTTCAATGATAACTTGCTCGTGCTTAAAATTTAAGTTGAAGACTTGGGTTATCTAGTTACCAGCAGTTGGGGTAACTATCACTTAAGAGTTATTGGAGTACTCAGTGTCACACGTCAATGACGATGTCGATAATCGCAAGAGGTGTTAATGTCTCATACTTTGGTTGGGTATTGAGCACTTAGAGATCTGCTTGGAGCATTAATTCTCTACACCGTTCTTCCAACATTAGTGCAAGCTTAAGTAACAAATTTGGGGATTTTATACTTCAATTTTCAGTATTGGTGTATCGGGTTTTCTTCATCAAGTGGTCACTAATCTATGTACAAGGTTGGTTAGTTAGCCAAAGGTGTTAAAAGTTATGATGTGATCTGTAATCTTCTCATGATATTCTTTACCCAAACTGATGTTCACCAAAAACCAAAATCAGTCATGCCACATTCAATCTGTTACACTGCCTCACGGTTTCTTCTTGGTTTTGTAAAATCCCGCAAAAGAACTTATTTCTCGGTTTAAATCATAGATTTGTAAAATCCCGTGATGATGGTCTATGCGCTCTTAACCATGATCGGGTTAAAACCATTATCAAAGTTCAGTTAAAGCATCATAAAGGGCTAGATTTGGGCATTAACCACAAGACGTGACTACGGCGTTAATTCATTATTATTTATTTGAGGCTGAAGTGAAATTCCATGGGTGCGTGTACTTAGTATCTGAAGATATCGGGGAGGTTGGATGAAGATTCTTCGAGATCCTTGTTCGAGCTTTCAATACAATGACGAGGACTTGGATATCTAGTTATTTTGTCTTTCTCTCTATTACAAAATAACTATCACTTTAAGAAGTCATGTTGAAGTGCTTAGTGTCACACGAAGTTGTGGATATCCAAGAGGTGATGTACGTCTTATACTTGATGGTTGGTTGGTTGAAGAGTATAGAGTACTTAGGGATTCGATGTTGCACGAAGTCTCTACACCGCTCTTTGTCACGCATTAGTACAAGTTTAAGTCACAAGTTCGGGTTATATTACTTCAGTATCAAGTTCATCATACTGGGTTTTTCTCCATCAGTGGTCACGACATCAAGCCGACAGAATGATAATGGGGTTGGTAACGAGTTAGATGAGAGAAGAAGTAAAGAGAGAGTAAATGACGTTTGAACACAGCAGTTCAAGCCTCGTTCTTCATTATGACGTCTGAATACATCAGTTCAGGCCTCGTTTTTCAAAGAAAAGAAAAGTGTACGCTTGAGTGCACTTTATCTTCTAAAGAAGAGGAGTCTTCTTATTTATGGCCATTCTCATCAACAAGATTCATGCTCTTTCCGTGCTTATTCAGTCTTCAAGTGGATCGGCGCACATTGGAGTATATTCTTATTCACTTGTTCAACCAAAAATTGCAGTTGACAAGCATATGCAATTTTTGAGGGGGGAAAGGGTGAATAAACAACATGTCAGTCGTCAAGAACCGTCAAGTGGAGCTACTTACCGTTGATGGTATTCATATTCACTAGTTCAGTCATCAAGAATTGCAGTTGGCAGGCATATGCAATTTTTGAGGGGGGGAAAGGGTGAATATTAATCTACATGTTGGTTGATGATTGAGAAATGGTCATACGACTCCTGAATACGTCAGTTCAGGAGTCGTGCAAACCATGGTTCTCCAACACTACTTCTTCTGTCTATCAAGGTGTTGAAGAACATGGTCATGGAATGCTAATCTACATCGTCTCACGGGCTGGTACAATCAGTAACAAAGGGTTTCTAGTCAATGCTTCATGTACACTTCATTAGGCTGCATGTACACATCATGATGATGATTCCGATTAATCGTAACCATCATGGGGAGAGAAATGTGTACACCAAGGACGCACAACAGGTTCACGTGATCAGGGCTTAATATCCAGAATGGATAAATACTGTAGATGATCAGTGGTTCAACTTGTTACCTTGGTATTATCGTTTCACTGCTACGTTATGTGCTGATTAATCGTAACCATCAGGGGAGAGAGAATGTGTACATCAAGGACGCACAACAGGTTCACGTGATCAGGGCTTAATATCCAAATATGGATACATTCTATAGATGATCAGTGGTTCAACTTGTTACTTTGGTGTTATACTAAAGACTGAAGAAGGTCGAGTCGTTAGTCTCCTCTACATTCTCTGTTGGGAGTTATCTTCTCATGTGTATGCTGCGGGCTGATGGGTTACATGTAAGGTTACTGGAAGGCATTTGGTGAGATAAAGATGATTGGTATTCTATTCCTCCACATTGGGCAATCTTGAAGAAGCTCGAGTCTACAGTCTTCTCCACAGTCAAAAAAATGTTGAGCTCTTTTCTTACAACTTGATTTTTAACTTAATCCCATGACAGTTCTTGTTTGATGAGTTGTGGAGTTAAGTTAGGGTCAAGTTGTTCTGTAGTTTAAGGTTTGGTTCAACTTGATTTTAACCTAATCTCATGACAGTTCTTGTTTGATGAGTTGTGAGGTTAAGCTGAAATCAAGTTGTTTCTGGGCTTAAATTTGTGGTTTAACTTAACCTCATGACAGTTCTTGTTTGATGAGTTGTGAGGTTAAGCTAGATTTCAGTTGAGGCTCAACTTAAACTACCGAAAAGTTGCCTAAGGTTTTTTACGGAGTCACTCTAGGACGGGAGTGTTAGAAGATTAAAGACGGCATGCATTTGGTTATCAAAAGACTTCTTCATATTTCGGGCGTTCATCCAAAGTCTTCTTGCTATTATGGGTGTTCATCAGAAAGGTTGTCAGATTGGGGGAGAGCACTAATTAGGGGAGAGTGAAAAGCCAGAATCACTCCCTGATTGAAAGTGCTCACATTGCTCTTCAGCAAGTCAAGTGATGAATGCGGTGATGATTCAGAATGCTGAGGAGTAATGGTTTCTGGTTCGTATCCTTGTACATATATACTTATTCATATTATATACCATCTTGTAAATAGATACATAGAAAATCTTGCTAATTGTAAATAGAGAAACGTAAAGCCAGAAAAACCATAAAAATTGAAAAATTAGAAAAGACCAAAAATAGTTTCACCTAGGCATGTCTTCTGTTTATCGATAACATTTACGGACTTAGAAATGTCATTCAATAATGGCACGGGTCTTTAAATGAAGCTCGAGCAGAAGTTAAAATGGATTGTTAAAACATGTCTAAATGGCTTGCTATTACTTTAGATAGCAACCCGCGCTTCAAAATGGGGAAAGCACGTCGCCAAAAAGACGGCTGTTCCTCCAACTGGGTGATGTTCACCTGGGCATGGATTACTTTATATCCATGTTTCTTCGATCTGATGTACGTTTCAGTGCATCATTTCTTGAAAAAAGAAGAGAAGTCTTCTTTGTATAACAAATAGTTTTCATTCTATGATTCTTCTGAAAATTATTTGTGAGACACTTGGTGAATATGTGTTGTATGAAATTTGTTTATACTTGGATTATGCATAAAATTTGTCACTCAATCAACGACTACAAAACCTCATGACAGTTCTTGTTTGATGAGTTGTGGGGTTAAGCGTGATTTTAGTTGAGGTTCAACTAGAATACGGGTCATTGATTGAGGGGGAGAGTGAATTCAAATTTTATATCATCAAACGGATTTATTGGTTAAATCATACTTGTTAGAAATGGTTTTGTAGTTAATGGGGAATTAGTTAAAGAGGATCTTGCTTAAATATATCAAATGACCAAGTGTGTTAGTTGCTAGAAAGTTTAGGACATTATGTGCAATTTGCTTGTAGTATCCTAGCTTCACATAACTAGAAGGTTCATTTGTATCTCTTTGGAATCCTCGTTTAATCCCCTAGATACTTTAAGACTCAAAACCTAAAAGAAGTAAGAAAACCAGTTGTGTTTGATGTTCTTGAATGCCCCAATGACATTTGTATGATCTGAATGAATGAGTTTCAAATGTTGTGTGACTTATGTTAGTCGATTGCTGCTCAATTGTTGTCAATATTGTGCTTATGCTATCAGGATTTGCTTAGGTGTATTGTTATTATGTTAGAATCATGTTCCTAAGATCCTGAATTAAATATTGAAATCTGTGTGAATTGCCATGTTCATGATTGCTAATTGCTCTTCATGCTAGATAGTGGTTTGACGTAGTTCCTGATTGGGGTTTGATTATAAGATGAACTTGGTATTGTAATGTGGCAAGCTGCTGAAGGGTAGCTATCTAGGAATAGTGTATCTGTATGTATGTATATCTGTGTTGATATTCTTATGCAGATTCCATAGCCAAAATGAATGTACCAGTTCCCATTCTAACCATCTGATCAGACGATCAAACTCTATTGATTGGCTCGAAATTCACCACGACAACAACATCGGCAGCAACAACAACAACAACACTGTCATCACCGCCACCACCATTCATCTATTTTGGTCTCGCCAAGTGGGGATCAACGACATTTGCGAAAGACTTGTTGGTGGATGGATAATTGATGTTGACTACTAACTCAGAAAAGTGGGTGATTACATCATCTCCGCAAAAAAGGTCAATATCATCTGTGTCATAACAATCACTTTGTGCAAAATGAGCAGTGAATCTCCCTCTTAGATTAAGGGGAGCAAAGTATGTTTCATCATCAGAACATGTTAAACCTGACCACATTTTCTCCCATGTTTTCTAAATTATTTAAATCAATTGGGATCACAAATCTCAAAAGGTTTGAAATTTTTGATCGGGGGAGAGAATGTGATTTAAATATGAAACCTGATGAAAATGTGATGTTTTGGATTTAAGTGTAAGCTCTCCCATATGTGCTAAACTCTTTTGTATACCAAGGCACATATTGAGGGGGAGCAAAATGTTTTGGATGAGTAAGTAAGCTCTCCAGTAAGTGCTAAACTCGTTTGTATACCAATGCACTTATTGAGGGGGAGCAAAGGATTTGGCATGCATCTTATGTGAGCAAGGCTCAGACTTCACCAATGAATTGACGAAACTTGAACTGTCATCAATCGAAAGGATACGTCTTGGCCGGGTAATAATTTCAAGCTGGTCTAACCAGTGATGTAAGCGTGTCTCGAAAAAGACGTATCTGAGTAGAGTGTACCATTTCGAGAAACTTTCTGTGGACTTGACCAGGCCGGGTAATAATTTCAAGCTAGTCTAACTAGTGATGTAAGCGTGTCTCGAATCGGTCATGTTCACTGAAAGTTGATCAATTCAAAAAGTGCGAGCTCTACCTAACATGTGCAAATTTATAAAACAATCAACCGAGCACATGTTGAGGGGGAGCATTTGAAAAATATAAAACTCTCAAGTGTTTGCAAAAATGTGTTTCAGAATCATGAACACTTTGAGAGATTTTTCAAAGATTTGGTTTGGCAATCGTGGATGAATACCAAAGACCGACCATCTTAATTAATGCATGGAGTTATAAGGATGGTTAGGCTAGGCTCAAGTTCCCACGATCCCGCCAGAGCCGGAGGGATCTACCCAGGGACAATCCACTAGTTAGTGTAGAAGTCCTTAGGTATGATTAAAAAGGAGAAAAGTGTGATGAAGGGAAGAGTGCTGACTGAGATGGAGCTAACACTGGAATAAACCCAACAAGGTGTTAGTTATGAAGTCTTGGTATGCACTGAAGGGGTTGAAGAATGAAAAAGAATTGTAAAGATAAAGGGTGAAAAGAAATAGCCCTCCTTACAACTTAGGCAGAAACCGGGTCAATACATATGCTGTCAGAATCACTTAGTTGATTGCTGGCATTGAAGACAAAGTATCATGGACCCAGCGACTCACCTAATCGTTGATGTGCTACGGTTCGATCTTAAAAAGCCCTCTGTGGGTTTTCGATTAGGAACGGTCTTGGTAAGGATTAGAGAGAGTTTTCACACTATGCTGTTAACAATCTCGAAGTCCGAACCTGTAAGTACCGGACGTTTTATTGCTAACTGTCGTATGCAGAAACATCTGGTGATTGTAGCTGATTGCTGTTGCAGCTGTTTGCGGTTGTAGCTGATTGAAGTTGCAGCTGATTGCGGTTGTAGCAGATTGCTGAAAAGATGCCAATCCTCTACCACATGTTCACACTACATCATCATTGTAATTCAACAAAGTCATGATCAACCTAAAAGACCTTTAACACGGCTTCTGCAAACTCTGATGCTAAAGATCATGACACCAAATAGTGTGAGCATGTCGGCTCAAAGAATAACACATCACATGGAAACATACTGCTGAAAGATGACTTGGATACAAATGTTGGATGATAAAGTCGAAGAATACTCAAAGATCATCCAAGACAATCAAACAGTCATCTAACGTACACTGCTGAATGCACAAAGTTTCAAGACTTTGAAGAATCAAAGACTACGAGCTATAAAGACAAGTTCAGAAGAAAGAATGCTAGAAGTCGAATTATTATTTCCGGGGTGACCTCCCTTAGGGGGAGATTGTTAGGAATATTAATATTCATATGAAGGTTCGGTCACCCCGAGCATCTAATTAGCATTTATATAGCTCGTAGGCTTATTTATATAAGCTTAGTATTATTAGTATTATTAGTTTTATTAGATTAGTAGTATCTATATTTGTGGAGTGGGTCGGGGCTTTCCCCACTGTCAGCTCACTTCACAGCCCACTAGGGGCACTATTATTAGGAAGTATAAATACCCCTTCCCACACTTGGGAAGGGTTGGAACTCTTGTCACATTAATCTATTATTCAGGTTTTCACAAAGAGTCTCCCACCTCTCTCTAACATCTCTCTACTAACTAACTCAAATGGGTTTCTTGATCTTTCAAGATCCAAGACCACCCGAATAGATCCACACAATCATGATGGGTATTTCCTACAATTGGTATCAAGAGCCATGGTTAGGTCCGATTGATTGTGTGTGCCTAGATTTGTGGTCTCTATTTTATTTGTTTGGTTCGAACTAATTGTTTTACTAAATCTGTGTTGCTCAAAATCTGATTTGCTTCGAATCATTTTTCTTTAGGCCATAGGATACGGTGCTTTGCAGTATCAACATTTGGGCTTTTATTTTTCTTTAGGCCATAGGATTTGCTTCGAATCTACTTTGTGGTCTCAATATTTGGGCTTTTAATATGTATGAACTTGGTGCCTGGTAGTTTAATGTCATATAAACACCACTTTGGTGGACAAGCTCAGTGTGTGGTTTGTATTTAGCTATTCATGTTTGTCCCATCTTTCTCGCTCTAATTCTTTTCGAACATCACTTTGGTTCACTTGTCAACATGTGGGTTGCTTGTTTACTTTTCGAACATCACTTTGGTTCACTGTTCGACATTGGTTCACTTTGGTTCACTTGTCAACTTAGATGTTCATGTTTATTGAAGTTGGGTTGCTTGTTTAAGGAGTTAGTGTGCTCACTTTAATTGTTACATATCTTTGCGGTTTTACAAGTCTAGTTGGTATTCTGCTTCTTGTTTTGCTTGTCAAGATTATTTGAAGTTGAAAGTGTACATTTAATAATTATGTTCTTGAATGCTGCTTGTGTCAATGAATATTGTTCTTGAATGCGGTTTGTTATGAAAGAGAAAAACACAGATCCGGATTTTAAGGAAAGTACGAAAGTGACAGGTTTGACTGGTCAAAGACGCGGTTTGTCTATTGGCTCACAGACTCGGTTTGTCTGTTTAACCCTGGACTCGGTTTGTCCATTCAGTCACGTACTCGGTTTGTCTGTTTGTCATGAACTCGGTTTGTGTTTCTTGCAAGCATGCGGTTTGTGGGTGTTTGTAGAGGCTGTTTGTCTATTTTTCACGAACTCGGTTTGTCATGGACTCGGTTTGTGTATATAAGACGACGCGGTTTGTCGACTCGGTTTGTCTGCTACTAGGTCAAATGTGGTCAATGAGATATCAAAATGAAAGAAGCAGTTAAGCAAACACAGACCAAACAAACAACACTTACATATAACCCAACTGAAAAGAACTACATTCCTCAAACAATCCACGATTCGAAACATATTAAGAACAACAATCAACACAACAATAACATTCAACAATCTACAACTACCTCATCAATCAACTTAATCTACTCCACTTTCTTACCTCCTCAACCAACGACTCTAACCGAATAGAAAGTTAAAACTAGATCTCAGTTTCTCAATTCGTGTTTCTCAAAGATATCTCTAGACCTTCAAAAGGATCTAACACACGATTTGGAAATCATCATCGATTTGTTGTGAATGGAAGCTAAGCCTCTTTCTTTCTTTTCGAACACATAAAAAGATAAGAATATAACAAATCTGTTATTTCTTTTTCTTTGGTTCGTTCAAATCAATATCAACAACAAAACATAAATACACAAACAAACCTACCCGAAATCTACAAGATCTTGAATCCTTGATTTGGTCGGAGCATATATTTGATTAAACAAAGGGACGGATTGTTTGAAGTTGATATGGGCGAACTGTTTGTTGTTGTGAATGAGTTGCGTTTGGAGAGAAGGAGATGTAAGGAGGCGCTGGAGAATGTATATGTTTGATTAGGGTTTAGGTGTGGTAGACTGCTATTGCAATGAAAGGATGAGAGGGCGGATTATTATTGGATTAGGGTTTGAGTTATGTTTAAAGTGGGAATTAAATACTGGATTTTTTTTGGGTTAAGAGAGAAATGGTCTTGGGCCGAGAATGATTATGCAAGGACGAAATTGGTATGGCATTGGATTGGGCTTACTCTTTAATCATGTGGGCTTATGGTATATATGTAGTGTTTGGATTGTTGGATGTGGGCTTAAAGTTGCTAACAAGGTGTCAACAGAATTATGTTGAGACACGCAATTTTTTTTGGTTGTTGTGAGTCTTTAATAGTATTGGTGATAAAGAGTGGTATGATCTACAACATTTTAAAAGAATCCATACTTCAAGGCTAGTATTTGGGTTTTTAAATGTCAAGGAGATTACAGAGGTGTGGATGTGGCAGCATTGTCCTATTGGTGCCCGCGATTTAAGTGAGTCTGCAATTTGATGTTTACGAGTTGAGTTACAGTTGACAGATTGCAATGTGATTAATTGTGATTTGTCAAGTTGCGTGTTTGGCCTATTGCGACTTGACGGATTGCTATTTGACCAGTTACGATATGACGTTGCGAGTTAACACTTGCGATTCGACTTATTGTGATTTGGTTGATCGCAATCTGTCTTGGTGCAAATTGACAATCTGTGACTTGGCCTGTTGCAATTTGATCATGTTGTGATTTGACTTCTGTGACTTGAATTTCGAAGATTGGTATTGCACCTCACTCTTGGGTATTCTGGTTGATTTCACGGTTTCTCTTGTAGTTTTTAGAAAATCCTGCGAAAGATTCGATTTCTCGGTTTAAATCTCAAGAGCTGTAAAATCCCGTGAAATTAATTTTGGACAAGTAGGCTGGACTTGGGTTTAGAAATAATGAAACTTATGGGGTGTGACTAATTTTTCGGGATAAGTTTG
Organism: Artemisia tridentata subsp. tridentata; assembly: GCA_021014915.2. Classification (NCBI taxonomy): domain Eukaryota; kingdom Viridiplantae; phylum Streptophyta; class Magnoliopsida; order Asterales; family Asteraceae; genus Artemisia; species Artemisia tridentata. The sequence continues at coordinate 166,224,009 of CP139502.1, read as the reverse complement.
TGCTTCAAGATCAGCAGGAATTGGGAAATTATGGTAACTTGGTTGGTTTGTTAATTCACGGGTTGGTGTACTTAGTGTCACAAACATCTCGGGGTGGATGGATGCATGATGTTTGATGACCCTTGCTCAAGCGTATTTAAGGTGATTAGACCTGGATGTTCAAGAAGTGGATATATACAATAAAGGATGGAAGGTTGGGTATATATCACTACCTATATTTAAAGGAGTTACGTTGTTGTGCTCAAATATAGGTTCTAAATCACAATTTGCAATTTAAGGTGATTAGACTTGGATGTTCATGAAGTGGATATATACAATTAAGGATGGAAGGTTGGGTATATATCACTACCTAAATTTAAAGGAGTTACGTTGTTGTGCTCAATATAGGTTCTAAATCATAATTTAGTGCAAGTTTAAGTCGCGGACTTGTTCTTTATCAAGCTTCATCAAGTGATTGTTGTTTCTCTAGCTTCTAATGGGATTGTTGTTCAAGATCTTCTCAAGAGGTAGTCAGGCTTAAAGACAAGAGGTGATTCGTTTGGAGACATGTTTTACCCTTTTACTCACTTTAAAGTCATATGCATTTCATCAAGCGGTTTTGGCATATTACGAGCTCCAATGAATTGTTAATCTACTAAACCATTGATGATGAGGAAAGCAAGGGGTTACTATAAGAGAGTCTTAATCACCATCTTCATCGCAGTAGTTTCATTTGTCTCTTTCCATGTTTCGTGCCTGACAAATTCACAAACATCACGGACTCTCAGCTTTGGCAAAAAGGTCATTTCATGTCCTTTTTGAGGGGAGAATTATCGCAAGTTTCCTAGAAGTTTCATCTCCAGCGATGTGAACTTTAGCGGTTCCGGTTACAGCGGGTCAGATCGTATCGGTTCAGTCTCCAGCGGTTTGAATCTTAGCAGTTTCGGTTACAGCGGGTCAGATCGTAGCGATTCAGGATTCAGTGGTTCAGTCTACAGCAGTTTGATACTTACTGGTGTACAGTTAGTTCTTGAATTTATTTCTCAGATAAATCTCAAGAACTGTAAAATCCTGTACACAGTACGACAACTATTCCACATCCAAGTTGCTGGGTCAGAAAGCTTTGTTTGATAGGACTGACTATGAGTCATGGGCACTTCTAAGAATTAGCGCATGTTTCTTCTCTTTTTGGCTAGTCAACAGCACAAGATGATCACGAAGTTAATCTGGTATTCTTTATTTGTGATTGAAGTTGAATTTCACGAAGGCGTCTACTTATCTTATCTTGAAGTCGGGGTTGGTTGGATGCATGACTTTCAATGATAACTTGCTCGTGCTTAAAATTTAAGTTGAAGACTTGGGTTATCTAGTTACCAGCAGTTGGGGTAACTATCACTTAAGAGTTATTGGAGTACTCAGTGTCACACGTCAATGACGATGTCGATAATCGCAAGAGGTGTTAATGTCTCATACTTTGGTTGGGTATTGAGCACTTAGAGATCTGCTTGGAGCATTAATTCTCTACACCGTTCTTCCAACATTAGTGCAAGCTTAAGTAACAAATTTGGGGATTTTATACTTCAATTTTCAGTATTGGTGTATCGGGTTTTCTTCATCAAGTGGTCACTAATCTATGTACAAGGTTGGTTAGTTAGCCAAAGGTGTTAAAAGTTATGATGTGATCTGTAATCTTCTCATGATATTCTTTACCCAAACTGATGTTCACCAAAAACCAAAATCAGTCATGCCACATTCAATCTGTTACTGCCTCACGGTTTCTTCTTGGTTTTGTAAAATCCCGCGAAAGAACTTATTTCTCGGTTTAAATCATAGATTTGTAAAATCCCGTGATGATGGTCTATGCGCTCTTAACCATGATCGGGTTAAAACCATTATCAAAGTTCAGTTAAAGCATCATAAAGGGCTAGATTTGGGCATTAACCACAAGACGTGACTACGGCGTTAATTCATTATTATTTATTTGAGGCTGAAGTGAAATTCCATGGGTGCGTGTACTTAGTATCTGAAGATATCGGGGGGTTGGATGAAGATTCTTCGAGATCCTTGTTCGAGCTTTCAATACAATGACGAGGACTTGGATATCTAGTTATTTTGTCTTTCTCTCTATTACAAAATAACTATCACTTTAAGAAGTCATGTTGAAGTGCTTAGTGTCACACGAAGTTGTGGATATCCAAGAGGTGATGTACGTCTTATACTTGATGGTTGGTTGGTTGAAGAGTATAGAGTACTTAGGGATTCGATGTTGCACGAAGTCTCTACACCGCTCTTTGTCACGCATTAGTACAAGTTTAAGTCACAAGTTCGGGTTATATTACTTCAGTATCAAGTTCATCATACTGGGTTTTTCTCCATCAGTGGTCACGACATCAAGCCGACAGAATGATAATGGGGTTGGTAACGAGTTAGATGAGAGAAGAAGTAAAGAGAGAGTAAATGACGTTTGAACACAGCAGTTCAAGCCTCGTTCTTCATTATGACGTCTGAATACATCAGTTCAGGCCTCGTTTTTCAAAGAAAAGAAAAGTGTACGCTTGAGTGCACTTTATCTTCTAAAGAAGAGGAGTCTTCTTATTTATGGCCATTCTCATCAACAAGATTCATGCTCTTTCCGTGCTTATTCAGTCTTCAAGTGGATCGGCGCACATTGGAGTATATTCTTATTCACTTGTTCAACCAAAAATTGCAGTTGACAAGCATATGCAATTTTTGAGGGGGGAAAGGGTGAATAAACAACATGTCAGTCGTCAAGAACCGTCAAGTGGAGCTACTTACCGTTGATGGTATTCATATTCACTAGTTCAGTCATCAAGAATTGCAGTTGGCAGGCATATGCAATTTTTGAGGGGGGAAAGGGTGAATATTAATCTACATGTTGGTTGATGATTGAGAAATGGTCATACGACTCCTGAATACGTCAGTTCAGGAGTCGTGCAAACCATGGTTCTCCAACACTACTTCTTCTGTCTATCAAGGTGTTGAAGAACATGGTCATGGAATGCTAATCTACATCGTCTCACGGGCTGGTACAATCAGTAACAAAGGGTTTCTAGTCAATGCTTCATGTACACTTCATTAGGCTGCATGTACACATCATGATGATGATTCCGATTAATCGTAACCATCATGGGGGAGAGAAATGTGTACACCAAGGACGCACAACAGGTTCACGTGATCAGGGCTTAATATCCAGAATGGATAAATACTGTAGATGATCAGTGGTTCAACTTGTTACCTTGGTATTATCGTTTCACTGCTACGTTATGTGCTGATTAATCGTAACCATCAGGGGAGAGAGAATGTGTACATCAAGGACGCACAACAGGTTCACGTGATCAGGGCTTAATATCCAAATATGGATACATTCTATAGATGATCAGTGGTTCAACTTGTTACTTTGGTGTTATACTAAAGACTGAAGAAGGTCGAGTCGTTAGTCTCCTCTACATTCTCTGTTGGGAGTTATCTTCTCATGTGTATGCTGCGGGCTGATGGGTTACATGTAAGGTTACTGGAAGGCATTTGGTGAGATAAAGATGATTGGTATTCTATTCCTCCACATTGGGCAATCTTGAAGAAGCTCGAGTCTACAGTCTTCTCCACAGTCAAAAAAATGTTGAGCTCTTTTCTTACAACTTGATTTTTAACTTAATCCCATGACAGTTCTTGTTTGATGAGTTGTGGAGTTAAGTTAGGGTCAAGTTGTTCTGTAGTTTAAGGTTTGGTTCAACTTGATTTTAACCTAATCTCATGACAGTTCTTGTTTGATGAGTTGTGAGGTTAAGCTGAAATCAAGTTGTTTCTGGGCTTAAATTTGTGGTTTAACTTAACCTCATGACAGTTCTTGTTTGATGAGTTGTGAGGTTAAGCTAGATTTCAGTTGAGGCTCAACTTAAACTACCGAAAAGTTGCCTAAGGTTTTTTACGGAGTCACTCTAGGACGGGAGTGTTAGAAGATTAAAGACGGCATGCATTTGGTTATCAAAAGACTTCTTCATATTTCGGGCGTTCATCCAAAGTCTTCTTGCTATTATGGGTGTTCATCAGAAAGGTTGTCAGATTGGGGGAGAGCACTAATTAGGGAGGAGTGAAAAGCCAGAATCACTCCCTGATTGAAAGTGCTCACATTGCTCTTCAGCAAGTCAAGTGATGAATGCGGTGATGATTCAGAATGCTGAGGAGTAATGGTTTCTGGTTCGTATCCTTGTACATATATACTTATTCATATTATATACCATCTTGTAAATAGATACATAGAAAATCTTGCTAATTGTAAATAGAGAAACGTAAAGCCAGAAAAACCATAAAAATTGAAAAATTAGAAAAGACCAAAAATAGTTTCACCTAGGCATGTCTTCTGTTTATCGATAACATTTACGGACTTAGAAATGTCATTCAATAATGGCACGGGTCTTTAAATGAAGCTCGAGCAGAAGTTAAAATGGATTGTTAAAACATGTCTAAATGGCTTGCTATTACTTTAGATAGCAACCCGCGCTTCAAAATGGGGAAAGCACGTCGCCAAAAAGACGGCTGTTCCTCCAACTGGGTGATGTTCACCTGGGCATGGATTACTTTATATCCATGTTTCTTCGATCTGATGTACGTTTCAGTGCATCATTTCTTGAAAAAAGAAGAGAAGTCTTCTTTGTATAACAAATAGTTTTCATTCTATGATTCTTCTGAAAATTATTTGTGAGACACTTGGTGAATATGTGTTGTATGAAATTTGTTTATACTTGGATTATGCATAAAATTTGTCACTCAATCAACGACTACAAAACCTCATGACAGTTCTTGTTTGATGAGTTGTGGGGTTAAGCGTGATTTTAGTTGAGGTTCAACTAGAATACGGGTCATTGATTGAGGGGGAGAGTGAATTCAAATTTTATATCATCAAACGGATTTATTGGTTAAATCATACTTGTTAGAAATGGTTTTGTAGTTAATGGGGAATTAGTTAAAGAGGATCTTGCTTAAATATATCAAATGACCAAGTGTGTTAGTTGCTAGAAAGTTTAGGACATTATGTGCAATTTGCTTGTAGTATCCTAGCTTCACATAACTAGAAGGTTCATTTGTATCTCTTTGGAATCCTCGTTTAATCCCCTAGATACTTTAAGACTCAAAACCTAAAAGAAGTAAGAAAACCAGTTGTGTTTGATGTTCTTGAATGCCCCAATGACATTTGTATGATCTGAATGAATGAGTTTCAAATGTTGTGTGACTTATGTTAGTCGATTGCTGCTCAATTGTTGTCAATATTGTGCTTATGCTATCAGGATTTGCTTAGGTGTATTGTTATTATGTTAGAATCATGTTCCTAAGATCCTGAATTAAATATTGAAATCTGTGTGAATTGCCATGTTCATGATTGCTAATTGCTCTTCATGCTAGATAGTGGTTTGACGTAGTTCCTGATTGGGGTTTGATTATAAGATGAACTTGGTATTGTAATGTGGCAAGCTGCTGAAGGGTAGCTATCTAGGAATAGTGTATCTGTATGTATGTATATCTGTGTTGATATTCTTATGCAGATTCCATAGCCAAAATGAATGTACCAGTTCCCATTCTAACCATCTGATCAGACGATCAAACTCTATTGATTGGCTCGAAATTCACCACGACAACAACATCGGCAGCAACAACAACAACAACACTGTCATCACCGCCACCACCATTCATCTATTTTGGTCTCGCCAAGTGGGGATCAACGACATTTGCGAAAGACTTGTTGGTGGATGGATAATTGATGTTGACTACTAACTCAGAAAAGTGGGTGATTACATCATCTCCGCAAAAAAGGTCAATATCATCTGTGTCATAACAATCACTTTGTGCAAAATGAGCAGTGAATCTCCCTCTTAGATTAAGGGGGAGCAAAGTATGTTTCATCATCAGAACATGTTAAACCTGACCACATTTTCTCCCATGTTTTCTAAATTATTTAAATCAATTGGGATCACAAATCTCAAAAGGTTTGAAATTTTTGATCGGGGGAGAGAATGTGATTTAAATATGAAACCTGATGAAAATGTGATGTTTTGGATTTAAGTGTAAGCTCTCCCATATGTGCTAAACTCTTTTGTATACCAAGGCACATATTGAGGGGGAGCAAAATGTTTTGGATGAGTAAGTAAGCTCTCCAGTAAGTGCTAAACTCGTTTGTATACCAATGCACTTATTGAGGGGGAGCAAAGGATTTGGCATGCATCTTATGTGAGCAAGGCTCAGACTTCACCAATGAATTGACGAAACTTGAACTGTCATCAATCGAAAGGATACGTCTTGGCCGGGTAATAATTTCAAGCTGGTCTAACCAGTGATGTAAGCGTGTCTCGAAAAAGACGTATCTGAGTAGAGTGTACCATTTCGAGAAACTTTCTGTGGACTTGACCAGGCCGGGTAATAATTTCAAGCTAGTCTAACTAGTGATGTAAGCGTGTCTCGAATCGGTCATGTTCACTGAAAGTTGATCAATTCAAAAAGTGCGAGCTCTACCTAACATGTGCAAATTTATAAAACAATCAACCGAGCACATGTTGAGGGGGAGCATTTGAAAAATATAAAACTCTCAAGTGTTTGCAAAAATGTGTTTCAGAATCATGAACACTTTGAGAGATTTTTCAAAGATTTGGTTTGGCAATCGTGGATGAATACCAAAGACCGACCATCTTAATTAATGCATGGAGTTATAAGGATGGTTAGGCTAGGCTCAAGTTCCCACGATCCCGCCAGAGCCGGAGGGATCTACCCAGGGACAATCCACTAGTTAGTGTAGAAGTCCTTAGGTATGATTAAAAAGGAGAAAAGTGTGATGAAGGGAAGAGTGCCGACTGAGATGGAGCTAGCACTGGAACAAACCCAACAAGGTGCTAGTTATGAAGTCTCGGTAAGCACTGAAGGGGTTGAAGAATGAAAAAGAATTGTAAAGAGAAAGGGTGAAAAGAAATAGCCCTCCTTACAACTTAGGCAGAAACCGGGTCAATACATATGCTGTCAGAATCACTTAGTTGATTGCTGGCATTGAAGACAAAGTATCATGGACCCAGCGACTCACCTAATCGTTGATGTGCTACGGTTCGATCTTAAAAAGCCCTCTGTGGGTTTTCGATTAGGAACGGTCTTGGTAAGGATTAGAGAGAGTTTTCACACTATGCTGTTAACAATCTCGAAGTCCGAACCTGTAAGTACCGGACGTTTTATTGCTAACTGTCGTATGCAGGAACATCTGGTGATTGTAGCTGATTGCTGTTGCAGCTGTTTGCGGTTGTAGCTGATTGAAGTTGCAGCTGATTGCGGTTGTAGCAGATTGCTGAAAAGATGCCAATCCTCTACCACATGTTCACACTACATCATCATTGTAATTCAACAAAGTCATGATCAACCTAAAAGACCTTTAACACGGCTTCTGCAAACTCTGATGCTAAAGATCATGACACCAAATAGTGTGAGCATGTCGGCTCAAAGAATAACACATCACATGGAAACATACTGCTGAAAGATGACTTGGATACAAATGTTGGATGATAAAGTCGAAGAATACTCAAAGATCATCCAAGACAATCAAACAGTCATCTAACGTACACTGCTGAATGCACAAAGTTTCAAGACTTTGAAGAATCAAAGACTACGAGCTATAAAGACAAGTTCAGAAGAAAGAATGCTAGAAGTCGAATTATTATTTCCGGGGTGACCTCCCTTAGGGGGAGATTGTTAGGAATATTAATATTCATATGAAGGTTCGGTCACCCCGAGCATCTAATTAGCATTTATATAGCTCGTAGGCTTATTTATATAAGCTTAGTATTATTAGTATTATTAGTTTTATTAGATTAGTAGTATCTATATTTGTGGAGTGGGTCGGGCTTTCCCCACTGTCAGCTCACTTCACAGCCCACTAGGGGCACTATTATTAGGAAGTATAAATACCCCTTCCCACACTTGGGAAGGGTTGGAACTCTTGTCACATTAATCTATTATTCAGGTTTTCACAAAGAGTCTCCCACCTCTCTCTAACATCTCTCTACTAACTAACTCAAATGGGTTTCTTGATCTTTCAAGATCCAAGACCACCCGAATAGATCCACACAATCATGATGGGTATTTCCTACAGAGTCTAATCAATTGGTAAACATAAACCAAATCTAAGAAGTCTAGGGTAAGTCCACACTCAGCTACTACTCTCAGCCCAAAGATAGCCCCAGCTCCTAACTTGATAAACCTACCGCGGAGAAAAGAAATGCGGCTAAGCTTAAAAAGCCCAGTGAACAGATATATGATAATATAGAATAGAAATATAAATGTGAAGTTCAAATGAAGTACAATGGGGAAACATAAGTAGGCATAACGTAATGTAAGGGAAACATAGTGTATAGGTTAAGTAACAGGAATCTATGCAGTCGCATGCATAAACAGAATCATAATACCATGAGCTCAGAAATATAATCATATCATACATCATAATCATAATCCTCATAAGTAACCATAAGTAACATAATGGAGTGATCAGCTCCCAGAATTGTGAAAGGCGTGTATTACACACAGCACCACTCACCAGAAATATATCATATAACAAAAAAAGATCTAGGATGCATCCATATGCCCCTGCAGAAATCATAATCATCGTGGCCATACATGTCACATAACAAAAGGGACGGGGTGGAACATCACTCGACCACCCTAGAGTCGTGCCATCGGTGCATCGATAACACGGTCATGGTACCTCCGTGACTAGGAAAGCTCAGGTAACATAAGGGTTCAAAAACAAAGGCTCATATCATAGTTGTCATATCATAAGGTTCATAGCAAAGGTTCATAGTGAAGTTTCATATCAAAGGTTCATAGCAAAGGTTCATAGTGAAGTTTCATATCAAAGGTTTGAAGTATCAAAGGTTCATATCAAAGGTTCATATCAAAGGTTGAAAGTCTCAAAGGAAACCTTAAAGATAAGGTCAGAATATCCGTACCTTGAGTAAATGAAAGCTGAATAAGGAAAGGATCACATAATGAGAAATACTCCTCTTCAGAATCTACACATGATATTGTAGTACTTATTAATAGCTTGTTTTATAAGTTTTTTACTCATTGATGTTGTTCTTATTTGTAATAACCCAAAATTTTCCAGTCATTAATCTCCTGTAAACCCGGAGTAATCAATAATGATGTTTTATTCAAGTCATTTTATTAATCTTCACATTTAAAGTTTTGCTCTGTTTAAACTAAGAAACAACAAATGATATTGCCAAACGAACAATGTGGCAAAACTCACGTTCCGTTTTTATTGGAACCGCACGCGTTTCGACACCGTGATAGTATGGCATAGGTCTAATAATTTAAAACCAGAAACCAATCAGAGAATCCAAAAATGTTAGTAAATAATTTAAGACTCAGAAAAATATTCGAAAATTACAAACACCCTTATTTAGAGACGGTTTCAGGACGGACCCGAGTTTGACATAGTTAAAAAAACATAGGACCTTAACTAAAATTTCTCACAACCCTTAAAATGAATAATACTACCTCCACTAACACATCAACCAAAATCTGCTACCCCATCTTTATTATTTTTGTCTGCTCCATCTTTTCCCTAGGAAACCATCGAGCCATCACCATCCATACCTTCCACCTTTGACCTAGCAATATTGTCGAACCATCCTTATCACCACACACACACATTAATGATAAGTTGACCATGAAACCTCATTTCCCTTTCACAGTCACGAGTGAGCATAGGGTTTATAAACCCATATAGAGATCTTACACCGATTAGGGATAGTTGATTTTCCCACAATCCGAAATCAATATGGAGCCTAACTCCATGAAACTCCATAAATCCGCTCCTCCTGGGAATGATTCGAATCACACCTATTTTCAAACACACCCAAAAGATTTAGAGAGTGGTTCGAATAGGAGGCTGTGGTGGTTGATTCTTGGAGCTATTGGTCTCGGATTGGAAGGGTTCTCACTAGAAATCATACGCCTAGAATTACCAGGTTGAATTTCTTATTTTGTTTTGTTATATATTTTTTAGAATCGTTAATGAGATTAAGAAATTAAGTCGAATGAATAGGTATTAAGAGTTTGTGATGTTGTTGTGTTCTTGTCGAAAATAAAACACCTAGGAACACCCTTGTAAATCTTGATAAAAGTGAGTTAGGTTTTGACTATGTAAAATGGGTCGAATAGGATTTGTTGACTTATATAGGTCATGGGTTGTGTTGATAAGGGATTGTGTGGTTTTCGAACACCATTAGTAGTAGCAGTAGGATTAATAAGGGATTGTGTTGGTGAGATTGTCGAATGACAGTGAGATCAACAAAGGAGATGTCGAGTGTTTTGGGTATTTGGACTAGTTTAGACGGATTGCAAGTAAAGTGGTGTTTTGAGATTTAGAATCCATTCGAACCTTAATAACTCAACAATGGCAGTAGGATGTTTAAGGTTATAATGAAATTAGTGTGGTTGTGCGAAACTCAAGGACCCTGTTTGGAGTGAAGTTTGACACACGAACAACACCCCAAAACAGCCTTCATTAGGCCTAAGTGAAGCACGAGTAGTAGCGACCTTAGGACTTATCACTAGAAAGCACTAGGTACACCTCTTGTCGACCTTGAACGAGCCACAAGGCTTGCTTAAAACCACCACATGGACACCTTAAGTGACTTGAGTTAGAGTAGGATTCGAGCAATGGACCAATTGAGACCTAGACTCGACGTAAATAACACTTTAGGACCCTAGCAAAAGCTTCATTCGAAGCTGCCAAGTGATACTTGGTGCAAGGAAAATTTGTTTCCTTCGAATATTACCAGGCGAATTCCAGGTCAATGAACCACTTAGAAGCCCACCAAAAATTATGTATAGGATTGGAAATTTGGGCTTAAGCAAAGCCCATCAAACCCTCATGCACCACCCTTCACGATAGGCTAATGGAAGCCATAGGTAAGCCCACTAGCTCGCTGGGAAGACCTTTAGACAACAGCCCATCTATGGACTAATTTCCCCCCCCCCTCTACTGCCGTATAAATTGGGCCACAGCCCAGTTACTTTATTTAGAAAACTTGAATTATTTGAGTGTTGTCGAAATATGGGGAAAGTGACTAAATAAAATATGAACACCCTTTCGAATAAAAATTAACGACACGACTTATTACGACATATATTAATTGATAAAAATTATGACAAGCGACTAAACGAAATAATGAAGACCATTATACGTCAACAATATTTACACCGTAAAGTAAATGGTTAACACGAGCAACAATAACACAAATATTTTGAAAACTTTAAACTTAATTATGTTCATCGAGTCTTAAATCAGAACTGCAAACTAAATTATGCCATACTAATCTAGGTCTTGCGTCGGAACTACTATCCACTATTTGACTCGATTGCATTTCAGATTTCTTCTACACCAAGGTGAGTTCGTAGTCCCACATTTTTACTATGTTTTCAAATCCCGTGGGGAGATACATGCTATAAATCTGAACACAAGTATTTTTCTGTATGCTTCCCTGATTGATATTGCTAAGTATTATTGCCTAAGTTACCACCCTGCCAAAAAGTCCCTTATATCATGAACCATTAATCACTTGCGAGTGAACGCGAATTTTGTGAATAGATCTATTGGAAGTTACGACCCATTTGTACTAGCCGGATAGATAACTATAGTGTTAGCCAGATTGATAGACAAATGCACTTTATTCTAATAATGAGTATGGCAAAACTCCTACGACAAGGGCATTTATCACCCACATCCTTGCTATGATGGGGATATTTATAACCACTATTATTACCCCTACATTTTAAGGTTTGCGTGTCATGAGGCTTAGGGCAATATTTGTTTATCTATACGTTACCCCGCAATATCATTGTTTCCACTACTATTTAACTTGTGTTAAAACTATTTCAAACTATTACAAATTAAACGCTATGGATTCACACAACCTTTGTGTTGACATTTTAAGCATGTTTTATCTCAGGTAACTAAGGAAATCTCAAGCACGGAGTTGGCATGGGCATTAGAAATCTACCACTTTTTATTACAAATAACTATATCATTCTTTTCAACTCATCACCACTTTTGTGAAAAACTATCCTTTTGGCAACTAATGTGTAATCTCTGAATATTGAGTTTTCATTGAATGATATAAATGCAACTTTTAACGATTATCTATGCTTACGACTGTGATCAAATTGGTAATACCCCGTTTAAGTCTTCCGCTGCTTCATTACGATTTTCGGGGTGTTACAGATTGGCATCAGAGCCTAGGTTATAGAGAACCAATTGATTTTTTAAACATTGGACTATAACCGCAATTTCTAAAAGGACCATTTTTAAAACTCTACCACCCTATGGCCTCCGTGCGAACACTTACGAACTTTTGCATTGAGATTTGTTTGGCAGATTATGCAAAACGAATGAATATTAACACTTTATTAACACATGCATTGAGATTTGCTTGGCAGATTATGCATAACGAACAAGTTTTATCACCTACGAATGTTATTATGGCTAATGCATATGTATATTATTAATGACTTACACTTATTATTATTGGGATATTACAGTATCATGTCTCCCCAGATCCCCATCATCATTATGTCTGATGTTGAGACCGAAGTAACACCAGTACCATCAGCTACTCCACCCACTACTGTTATCATTTTGTCTGACGCTGACACCAATACCACCTTACCCGTTTCACCAGTTATCCCATCTGTTGTTCCATCTGGGAACGCATCTGGAGAGACAGAGCCCTTTGAGGAGGGTGAAGTCGCCTCGACACCGGTTATCTCACCCACTATCCCCCTTTCATCTTCTCACGCTTTTGGTCCTTTGACTCTTGACCAGTATTATGAGTCACAGCAGTTCCTAGCCGCTGATGATTGTCCTTCACCACCCCCACCCCGAGCTTTGACCCCTCACCATTCCTCTGGGACAGAGGCGGATGATGAGTCATCTAACTCCGACTCTTCCGACTTAGCTTCACCCATACCACCCCCACCTGCACCGGTTCGCCGGCGTAGGGTAGTCAGATTTCTACAGCCTTATGAGCCCGCACCATTTGGGCAACTTTATGTGCCTTGCCAGGGAGGCCCACCTAGGAAGTACACTGCCCGGAAACGGGTACGTGCACCTTCAGCCCCATTGGTACCACCACCAGCTGTCATACCACCATCACCAGCACCAGTATCCTCATCACCATCACCTGTATCAGCATCACCTTTACCACCATCATCACTACCACCATCATCACCACCTCAGCTACACCCTTATATGATTCCATCACCACCACCAGTCAGAGTTGACTCTCCTTTTGACTCAGTTACTAGATCATACCCATTCACCCCAGCACCTACAGTCTTTTATCACCAGACCACTACTGTCCCGGTGACATCTCCAGTCCCGTCACCCACCCATCCGACCGATCCTAGTGACCCCTTGCCTCCTCGCAAGAGGGCACGTTTCTTTGGCCCTTCATCATCAGATCCGTATGTCGAGGCGGTTGCTGAGGCCACTGCTCAACCCCGCAGGAGGGTTGATGCACGCCGCTGGACATTTCTGTTGGCTGTGATCCGTAGATGGAGAGCACAGAAGGGTGCCCCAAGAGCTGCGGAATTGGGAGAGAGTTCATCTACCGCTGCTACTAGAGTTCTTCCGGTCACGGGAGAGCCCATTCATCACACTATCCCACTGTTAGCAGCTAGACTCTCTAGGCATGAGGACCGCCTTGATGCTCTACTCAGTTTCATCGGGGATGTTTCACTCGAGCGCATCGAGTGTATTGAGGAGGAGGTGGAGAACCTCGTAGTAGGGAGAGTAGCCATGGATGAGGTTTTCGATAAGATGGGTACTAGCCTCCAGGAGGCGCAGGAGATTATTGCTGATCTTAGGGATAGGGTAGAGGTGATGGAGCAAGAGGTCCAGGACCAGAGGGACCACATCACAGGCATGGGAGAGAGGCAGGAGAGCATGAGACAGGAGTCCCAGGATCAGGGGGACATATCTAGGATTCTGCAGGACATTATTGAGATTCAGGATGAGGAGCTCCACATGACCAGGAGGAGCATTCAGAGATTGGAGGCTGGGGAGAGACAGAGAGATGCTAGGATTGAGGAGTTGACCGAGACAGTTCGAGCACTACAGCACCGCTTGGATGGGGCATCGGGTAGTTCTTAGATTTTACTGTATCAGTTATGGCTAGACATCTAACGTACCGTTTGTGATGTAATAAAGAAACTTGTATTTGATTGTTTTGTAAGCAAATGAATCAAGATTATAAAACAAATATTGTATGTTATGATTTCCGGAACTTGATGTAAAATTTATGATTACCTTGTTGTTTCATTCTATTTGTATGTGTTGTGGATGGTGCTCGAATATGTTGTATTTATGATTTAATTGTGATATTTATTGATGTAGTGCAGGGACGATCACTTCATGTGTTTACATGATGGTGACATATTTATCATAAATTCTTTTCCTCAGCATCGATGTGTTACATTATGATAGTTTTGTTATGAAGTGTATACAATTACCTTGTTAATTGACCATATTCCAACACTAACTCAAAAAAAAAGAAAAAAAAAAGTAAATTCTAAATATGTGTTCTTATGTCATTGTTAGAACATGGCTACCCGCAGCAGAACAACAGATGCAGTCGCCGGAACGATCATGACCCCAGAAGAGATCCGCCGGTTGATCACTGAGAGCGTAACCGCTGCATTAGTGGCTCAAGCTGCAGCCACGACTCCCACTGGCAGTGCAACAAGGCCCACTGCCGAAAGCGAGCCAGCCGTGACTCGCAAATGCACCTACAAAGAGTTCATGAGCTGTAAACCACCAACATTCAAAGGTACCGAAGGAGTGACGGAGTTAGCTCGATGGTTTAAGTGCTTAGAAACTGTTTTCACAAGGAGTGGCTGCGCAGAAAGCAACAAGGTCACCTTTGCTACTGGTACACTATCAGATGACGCTCTATCATGGTGGAACGCCACTGCTCAGAAAATGGGTACTGAAAGAGCTTACCAGCTCCCTTGGGCCAAGTTTAAGCAGAAAATGTTGAAGAAGTATTGCCCGCGCACTGAAATCCGAAAGCTAGAAGATGAGTTTGATAGCTTGGTAGTAAAAGGGTATGACATCCGGACCTATGACAGAAGGTTCCAAGAACTCTCTCTACTATGCCCAACTAAGGTGCCGGATTTTGAGAAAACATTAGAGAGGTATGTTGAAGGATTGCCCAAAAGCATAGAAGGGATCGTTACTGTATCCAAACCACAAACTCTGGAAGAAGCCATGGAGACTGCTCAGAAATTACTGGAGAGGGAAATCAAGCGTAATCAGGCTCAGGGAGGCAATGATCACAAAAGAAAATTTGATGATTGTAGAAGCAACCCCAGCAACAATAACTCTCACCACAACAACAACAACAACCACAGTCACAACCGCAACAACAATCAAGGCTACTAGCAAAACCGAAACCACCATCACAACCAGCAGAACTGCCGGCAGGAAACTGCCAGGGCTTACATTGCTACACCTACTGGAAACGGGGGTTATGCTGGACCCGCTCCCATGTGCAACCGCTGTAAGTTGCACCACCATGGACCCTGTTTTGCCAGATGTGGAAACTGCCAGAAAACCGGTCACAAGACCCAAGACTGCAAGGCCACAGGAGCCAATTTACAACCATTGGCCGTAGTATGCCATGGATGTGGTAAGAAGGGACACTTCAAGAACCAGTGTCCAAATCAGGTTGCCAACCCCACCAACAATGCTCGAGGGAGAGCATATGTGCTAGGAGATGGGAATGTCGGACAAGATTCCGATGTTGTGACGGGTACGTTTCCCCTTAATAATCATCTTGCTAAAGTTTTATTTGATTCTGGAGCCGACAAAAGTTTTGTGTCTACTTCATTTGCATCCCTACATGACATTACCCCAACTAAATTGAACACCACCTACGAAATCGAACTAGCCGACGGCAAACTAGTAGAAACTAACACCATGATCCAAGGTTGCACCTTGATTTTACTAAATCAACCATTTGACATAGACCTCATGCCCATTCAACTTGGTAGTTTCGACGTAGTCATCAACATGGATTGGTTGTCCAAGAACCATGCTAGAATTATATGCGACGAGAAAGTTGTTCACATTCCATGTGAAGGAGAAACTTTAATTGTCCGTGGCGAACGGAGTAAGACCCGACTAAGTATCATATCATGCTTCAAAACGATGAAGTATATCGATCGAGGATGTCTTGCGTTTTTGGCTCAAGTGACTGAGAAGAAGTCGGAGGAGAAGCGACTAGAAGATGTACCGATAGTTAAGGATTTTCCCGAAGTATTTCCTGAAGACTTTGCCTGGCCTTCCGCCAACCCGACAAGTAGAATTCCAGATCGAACTAGTGCCAGGAGCAGCACCAGTGGCACGAGCACCCTATAGGTTGGCACCATCCGAGATGAAAGAACTGTCTGAGGAATTACAAGAATTGTCAGATAAAGGATTCATACGCCCGAGTTCTTCGCCATGGGGAGCTCCGGTACTGTTTGTTAAGAAGAAAGATGGATCCTTTCGGATGTGCATCGATTATCATGAGTTAAACAAGCTCACCGTGAAGAACCGATACCCACTACCTAGAATCGACGACTTGTTTGATCAACTGCAAGGGTCGAGTGTATACTCGAAGATTGATTTAAGGTCAGGGTACCATCAACTGAGAGTTAAGGAGGGAGATATACCGAAGACAGCTTTTCGTACACGATACGGGCACTATGAGTTCCAAGTGATGCCATTTGGTCTGACGAAAGTACCAGCTGTGTTTATGGACCTAATGAACCGAGTGTGCAAGCCATACTTGGACAAGTTTGTGATCGTGTTTATTGATGATATCCTCATCTACTCACGCAGCAAAGAAGAGCACGCTGAACACTTGAAGGCCATTCTAGAACTGCTCAAGAAGGAGGAGTTGTACGCTAAATTCTCCAAGTGTGATTTCTGGATCAAAAAAGTACAGTTCCTAGGGCATGTGATTGATAGCAAAGGCATCCACGTGGATCCCGCAAAGATCGTAGCAGTGAAAGATTGGGCGTCTCCTATGAACCCCACAGAGATACGAAAATTCTTAGGACTTGCCGGGTACTATCGGAGATTTATCGAGGGCTTCTCAAAAATCGCTAAATCTTTGACGGAGTTAACCCAAAAGAAGAAGAAGTTCGAATGGGGAGAAAAACAAGAGTCGTCCTTTCAACTCTTGAAGCAGAAACTCTGTGAAGCTCCAATATTAGCATTACCTGAAAGGAACGAAGACTTCGTGGTTTATTGCGACGCATCCATTCAAGGACTGGGCACCGTATTAATGCAAAGAAACAAAGTTATTGCATATGCCTCTCGACAACTCAAAACCCACGAGAAGAACTACACCACTCATGATCTTGAATTAGGAGCATTAGTATTCGCTCTTAAGATGTGGAGACACTATTTGTATGGCACCAAGTGTACGGTGATTACAGATCACAAAAGTCTCCAACATATTCTAGATCAGAAAGAGCTAAATATGAGACAACGCCGATGGTTGGAGTTACTCAGTGATTATGATTGTGAGATTCGCTACCATCCTGGAAAGGCAAATGTTGTGGCCGATGCCTTGAGTCGAAAGGAGCGAATCAAACCCCTTAGAGTCAGATCTCTGGGAATGAAAATTAAGTCACCACTTCCAGCAAAGATTTTAGAAGCTCAGGCCGAAGCCCTGAAGGAAGAAAACAGACCAAATGAGAAAATCTATGGAATGCAGAAAAACGGGAACGGTTTTGTGAGAAAACAAGACGGGATGCTGTGTTTCAATGACAGAAAATGGATTCCACTTTACGGAGGAATACGTGATCTTATCATGCACGAATCCCACAAGTCAAAGTATTCCATTCATCCGGGGTCTGATAAGATGTATTAGGATCTCAAGAAGTTGTATTGGTGGCCAAACATGAAGGCCGACATCGCCGTGTATGTCGGAAAATGTTTGACATGTGCTAGAGTAAAAGCAGAACACCAAAGGCCGTCCGGAATGTTGACACAGCCGAAATTCCAACATGGAAATGGGAAAGGATTACAATGGACTTCATCACAAAGCTACCTAAGACATCGGGTGGACTTGACACCATTTGGGTCATTGTTGATCGTCTCACTAAATCCGCGCACTTCCTTGCAATCAAAGAAACTGACAGTATGGATACCCTTGCACGACTATATTTGAAGGAAATAGTCTCACGACATGGAGTGCCGGTTTCCATCATCTCGGATCGAGATAGCCGTTTTACGTCAAACTTCTGGCGGTCATTGCAGAAAGCTTTGAATACTCGATTAGATATGAGCACTGCATATCACCCGCAGACTGATGGCCAGAGTGAGAGAACTATCCAAACCTTGGAAGACATGCTACGAGCATGTGTGATCGATTTCGGGAAAGGTTGGGATAAGCACTTACCATTAGCAGAGTTTTCTTACAACAACAGTTACCACGCTAGCATCAAGGCAGCACCCTTGAAGCACTTTATGGTCGGAAGTGCCGATCACCGGTTTGTTGGGCAGAGGTTGGAGATGTTCAGCTCACAGGACCCGAGCTTATCCACGAAACAACCGAGAAAATTTTACAGATCAAGCAACGCTTGCAAGCTGCCCGTGACCGACAAAAGAGCTATGCCGATGTGAGACGAAAACCCATGGAGTTTTAAGTTGGGGATAGAGTCATGTTGAAGGCATCCCCTTGGAAAGGAATGATCAGATTTGGGAAGCGTGGAAAGTTAAATCCTAGATACGTTGGACCATTCAAGATCCTAGAAAGGGCTGGTCCAGTAGCGTACAAACTTGAACTCCCTGAGGAGCTCAGCAGAGTACACAATACCTTTCACGTATCAAACCTGAAAAAGTGCTTATCAGATGAAACCCTTATCATTCCATTCAAAGAACTTCGGCTTGACGAGAAGCTCAATTTTATAGAGGAACCAGTAGAAATCATGGACCGAGATGTGAAGCAATTAAAACTAAGCCGCATTCCCATCGTCAAGGTTCGATGGAACTCTAATAGAGGACCAGAGTACACGTGGGAACGTGAAGACCAAATTCGTGCCAAATATCCACATCTCTTCGCCGAAACAACACCGACCACTACCACGGACTAAGAATTCCGGGACGAAATTCAGAATTAGGGGTAGGTACTGTAATAACCCGAAATTTTTAAGTCATTAATCTCCTGTAAACCCGGAGTAATCAATAATGAAGTTTTATTCAAGTCATTTTATTCATCTTCACATTTAAAGTTTTGCTCTATTTAAACTAAGAAACAACAAATGATATTGCCAAACGAACAATGTGGCAAAACTCACATTCCATTTTTATTGGAACCGCACGCGTTCTGACACCGTGATAGTATGGCATAGGTCTAATAATTTAAAACCATAAACCAATCAGAGAATCGAAAATGTTAGTAAATAATTTAAGACTCAGAAAAATATTCGAAAATTATAAACACCCTTATTTAGAGACGGTTTCAGGACGAACCCGAGTTTGACATAGTTAACAAAACATAGGACCTTAACTAAAATTTCTCACAACCCTTAAAATGAATAATACTACCTCCACTAACACATCAACCGAAATCTGCTACCCCATCTTTATTATTTTTGTCTGCTCCATCTTTTCCCTAGGAAACCATCGAGCCATCACCATCCATACCTTCCACCTTTGACCTAGCAATATTGTCGAACCATCCTTATCACCCCACACACACATTAATGATAAGTTGACCATGAAACCTCATTTCCCTTTCACAGTCACGAGTGAGCATAGGGTTTATAAACCCATATAGAGATCTTACACCGATTAGGGATAGTTGATTTTCCCACAATCCGAAATCAATATGGAGCCTAACTCCATGAAACTCCATAAATCCGCTCCTCCTGGGAATGATTCGAATCACACCTATTTTCAAACACACCCAAAAGATTTAGAGAGTGGTTCGAATAGGAGGCTGTGGTGGTTGATTCTTGGAGCTATTGGTCTCGGATTGGAAGGGTTCTCACTAGAAATCATACGCCTAGAATTACCAGGTTGAATTTCTTATTTTGTTTTGTTATATATTTTTTTAGAATCGTTAATGGGATTAAGAAATTAAGTCGAATGAATAGGTATTAAGAGTTTGTGATGTTGTTGTGTTCTTGTCGAAAATAAAACACCTAGGAACACCCTTGTAAATCTTGATAAAAGTGAGTTAGGTTTTGACTATGTAAAATGGGTCGAATAGGATTTGTTGACTTATATGGGTCATGGGTTGTGGTGATAAGGGATTGTGTGGTTGTCGAACACCATTAGTAGTAGAAGTAGGATTAATAAGGGATTATGTTGGTGAGATTGTCGAATGACAGTGAGATCAACAAAGGAGATGTCGAGTGTTTTGGGTGTTTGGACTAGTTTAGACGGATTGCAAGTAAAGTGGTGTTGTGAGATTTAGAATCCATTCAAACCTTAATAACTCAACAATGGAAGTAGGATGTTTAAGGTTAGAACGAAATTAGTGTGGTTGTGCGAAACTCAAGGACCCCGTTTGGAGTGAAGTTTGACACACGAACAACACCCCAAAACAGCCTTCATTAGGCCTAAGTGAAGCACGAGTAGTAGCGACCTTAGGACTTATCACTAGAAAGCACTAGGTACACCTCTTGTCGACCTTGAACGAGCCACAAGGCTTGCTTAAAACCACCACATGGACACCTTAAGTGACTTGAGTTAGAGTAGGATTCGCGCAATGGACCAATTGAGACCTAGACTCGACGTAAATAACACTTTAGGACCCTAGCAAAAGCTTCATTCGAAGTTGCCAAGTGATACTTGGTGCAAGGAAAATTTGTTTCCTTCGAATATTACCAGGCCAATTCCAGGTCAATGAACCACTTAGAAGCCCACCAAAAATTATGTATAGGATTGGAAATTTGGGCTTAAGCAAAGCCCATCAAACCCTCATGCACCACCCTTCACGATAGGCTAATGGAAGCCATAGGTAAGCCCACTAGCTCGCTGGAAAGACCTTTAGACAACAGCCCATCTATGGACTAATTTCCCCCCCCCCCTCTACTGCCGTATAAATTGGGCCACAGCCCAGTTACTTTATTTAGAAAACTTGAATTATTTGAGTGTTGTCGAAATATGGGGAAAGTGACTAAATAAAATATGAACACCCTTTCGAATAAAAATTAACGACACGACTTATTACGACATATATTAATTGATAAAAATTATGACAAGCGACTAAACGAAATAATGAAGACCATTATACGTCAACAATATTTACACCGTAAAGTAAATGGTTAACACGAGCAACAATAACACAAATGTTTTGAAAACTTTAAACTTAATTATGTTCATCGAGTCTTAAATCAGAACTGCAAACTAAATTATGCCATACTAATCTAGGTCTTGCGTCGGAACTACTATCCACTATTTGACTCGATTGCATTTCAGATTTCTTCTACACCAAGGTGAGTTCGTAGTCCCACATTTTTACTATGTTTTCAAATCCTGTGGGGAGATACATGCTATAAATCTGAACACAAGTATTTTTCTGTATGCTTCCCTGATTGATATTGCTAAGTATTATTGCCTAAGTTACCACCCTGCCAAAAAGTCCCTTATATCATGAACCATTAATCACTTGCGAGTGAACGCGAATTTTGTGAATAGATCTATTGGAAGTTACGACCCATTTGTACTAGCGGATAGATAACTATAGTGTTAGCCGGATTGATA
Organism: Artemisia tridentata subsp. tridentata; assembly: GCA_021014915.2. Taxonomy (NCBI): domain Eukaryota; kingdom Viridiplantae; phylum Streptophyta; class Magnoliopsida; order Asterales; family Asteraceae; genus Artemisia; species Artemisia tridentata. Next base: position 166,202,210 of record CP139502.1, on the reverse strand, counting down.
GACAACTGTACTTTATTCGAATAATGAGTATGGCAAAACTCCTACGACAAGGGCATTTATCACCCACATCATTGTTATGATAGGGATATTTATTACCACTATTATTACCCCTACATGTTAAGGTTTGCGTGTCATGAGGCTTAGGGCAATATTTGTTTATCTATATGTTACCCCGCAATATCATTGTTTCCACTACTATTTGACTTGTGTTCAACTATTTCAAACTATTACAAATTAAACGCTATGGATTCACTCAACCTTTTTGTTGACGTTTTAAGCATGTTTTGTCTCAGGTAACTAAGGAAATCTCAAGCACGGAGTTGGCATGGGCATTGGAAATCTACCCCTTTTTATTACAAATAACTATATCATTCTTTTCAACTCATCACCACTTTTGTGAAAAACTATCATTTTGGCAACTAATGTGTAATCTCTGAATATTGAGTTTTCATTGAATGATATAAATGCAACTTTTAACGATTATCTATGCTTACGACTGTGATCAAATTGGTAATACCCCGTTTAAGTCTTCCGCTGCTTCATTACGATTTTCGGGGTGTTACATTATTATATATTAGGGCTTCTTTCCATTTCTAGTAACTTTCTTCTTTTAGTAACCTTCTATTTCTAGTAACTTTCCGTTTTTAGTATCTTTCCAAATTAGGTAACCTTCCGAATTAAGTACGTTTCCCGAATTAGCAATTTTCATACTTTAGGGTTACAAATGGTAATAAGTAAATTTAAAGGTTCAATAATGACAATTTCATAGTTTAGGGTTTATTATGCCAATTAATAAAGTTTAGGGGTAAATGTGTAACTTATCAGAGTTTAGGGTTTATATCGTAACTTAATTCTATATCAGTCAATTAGGACTTAGCCGCCTTGTTCTATTAGTAAAATACATATAAACTCATTGATGATATCTCGAATACACATATACACATGTCCCGTTATTTATCATATAACTACTTGTTGTGTGGCAAGTTATAATCATGTTAAATATATTCGACCCTCAAATAATTACTATAGATCATACATACAACCCAAAGCCATGGCCACCAATATGATGGACCCCATATTACCATGTATGTACCCACGTAAAAGACACAAACCATAACCTCATTAACCTAGTATATATGCATGAGTTTATAACTTATATAATTTCACTGTTTGTATATTTATTCAATATGTCTCTGCCTTCAATTACATGGTCCCATATTACAATTGTTTGAAAATTGACAAGAAAAGAAGCATGAGTACGTCATTATTTAAAACCAAAATCTCATTGTATTTTACGTATCGTATATAGTCTTTCATATATAGGTCTTTGAATGACAGCATGCATCATATTAAATCATATCTAGGCTAATCAAATCTAAAAATTTCAAGCCTTATTTCAAAGTCATTATAATTGGCACCTAAACGTTAACATGGTTAAATATCTATTAAATAAATTTTAGCTTCTTCTCATACGCCTTATTTGTTAACCTTCGCATAATAAGTTATGTGTCCCATGCATTTAATAAAACCTAGCATGACCCAATAACTAATATGAATGCATGATGAGCCAAAACATTCTTTTACAAGACCAAGCAGTAAGTTTTACTTGTATTTTATAAAAACAATTTTGAAAGTAATGAAAAGAAAATATATTCGAGTTTATAAATATGAACTGATGCATTTTGTTGTAATATACATGCATCCTAACTTCTCTTCTTTATCATCTATATATATATAACTCTAGTTGATAAATGCAGTAACAAAACATTAGTTACTAGGCAACATTAAGACATGATAGATTTCTTAACTTAATGCATGCGAGACCAACAAGGATATAACGAGACCGAATCAATTCGAATCAAAGGCACACAAGCGAGACAAAAACAAGTTTTAGCGAGGCAGAATTACACCAAATATACCGAAGACGTGATCGACATCAAAATACCATGCATGCATACGATCGCAAATCAAACCCACACCCCTCGCTAAAACCAAACAGCCCTCGTTAGATATTTAGTGACTAGGATTTTAATATTTACGCCTCATATTGTGTAATGATTACAAAACTAGGGCCTGGAACAAAGGACTAGGTCAAATAGAATGGAAATGATAACCAGAACCTTATAGATTTAGCATGGCGTTTAATCTTTTACAAACATACATTCGAATGATAACATGTTATACTTAACGAGACACATGATTTAGGTTTCATATACATATTATGTTTTATGATCACTAAAACTCACACACATGCATGCATATGTCATCATTCGAATATTCATAACAACAGATTCATTTCTCACAATTTATACTTTTATGTTACAGCTTACTATCTTGCTTTTAGGCTCCATTTTACTCACCACAATCCACGCCCAGTCGCACCCTTTGACAGCCACTAACGAGGCACAACCAAGTTCACAAGTGACCTCTAAGATGCAACATGTACACGACACACTCATACAAGTATACAGCCCCATGTCCACACCCATAATCACACACAAAAAACAGAATTTGGCGATCCTATAATCTCACATAATATCACACTTAAAAACGCGTCCTTATTCACGTCAATAATTATGTGTTTCCATCCTTTAATTTTCTAGGTTTGTTACCAGGTTCTAAAGTTTCAAAAATGACAACATGAGGTCGACTAAGGACTGATAAGCACGACCTCAAAACAGTCCGAAAGACACGATACAACAGATTATATACAATACCAAATAGTCCACAATGATTTGACACAAGTAGATCATGGCGTATAGGCTTTATTATTTTACGTAGTTTCATGAACGAGACCACAAAGATTATATGAGCATGGTTCAATGGGTTATTATTACTTTTTTAACATGTATACATATACGTTTTCATAGCTTCATACGTATGTATATATTATATATTAGATCAAAATACAAGGGCGATCGTAGGGTAATACCTCCAGTCGGATCAAAAGAACAAAACGAGAACAAAAGAACCAGATTCGGAATCCTTTTCGAAGCAAACTAGGTTCACACCAAAACAATCACTATGCCGCTTTCATACTAACGCTTGTACCCCTTCGAACCTGATTTTCTTATGGAAAAGAACAGCCGACTATAGTTTTATTTCTAGGGTTTTTGTAAGAATGAAAAGTGTGAAATATGGTTTATAATGAAACGTGTAATGTGGTAGCAAAAAAGGAATGCCGTGTTTTTTGATTTAAGGATAGGAATGCATGGAAATCTCCTTATTTTGGGAACTGATTTGGTCCTACTTATCTTGATCAAAACTCACGAGAAAAAGGATGTGGCTAGGACTAGTAAATTGTTTAGGCCTAGAAATTTTTAGGATAGGATTTTGTACTAACAAACTTTTGGTTATCTTTTATTAAATGTATTTCATAATATAACATATATTTTTAGGTGTTTAATTATAGTGTGAAATTAAATCGTAAGGTAACGTTGTTAAATGACATATAATTAAATTTTTATACTTGGGTTAAAATGTATGATGATCTCGTATAAGTATTTGCATGCTCTTATAAATTCAAAATTTTAGAGGGGCAAAATGGGAATTTCAAGTGGATGGAAATTTTGGGTTTTACAAAAGATTAGCTGAAGAAGAAAGATTGGCAGCATTTATGGTTGAAAAAAAGTTTCAAACTGAAGAAGAAGAGAGAGCTACTCAAATTCTTGCTGATAAGGAATTAGCTGCAAAACTTCAAGAAGAAGAAAGATCTAAGTATACCAGAGAAGAACAAGATTTAGCTCTTAATGACTTGTTGCAGGAGATCAGAAAGAAGCAGAGTAAAAAGAAAGCTTATAAGAAGAAGATTCCTTCAAAAAGTGAACAGTTAAGGTATATGAGGAATTACTTGAAGCATCAGGATTACTGGAAGGAACAGTGGTTCACAGGAAAGTCTTATGAAGAAATAGAACAACTGTACATTAGTGCTTATACAAGAATTCAGAAGCCTTATAAAGAAAGTGAAATAATTGAGACTGAGTCCAGTAAGGGTGTGAAAAGAGCAGCAGAACAGTTGGAATCAGGAGATTCCAAGAAACAAAGAACTAAGGAAGAATCAGTTCAAGAAGAACCAGTTGAGGAAGAATCAGCTGAGAAAGAAAGAAAGACATTGACTGATGAGTAGATCCATAGTATGATAGTAGTGGTTCCAGAATCCCTTAACATTGATCCTCTTCAAGCCAAGCATCCAATTATTGACTGGGAAGTATATTCAGATGGAAGAATCAAGGGGTGGAAGATCATCAGGGTAGGAGAAAAATCTGATTTCTACAAATTCTTTGAAGACATGATTAGAGCTTTTGACAGAGATGACTTAGATAAATTGTGGAGCTTAGTTCAAGAGAGATTCAAGACTTCAAATCCTACAGATGATAAAGATAAGGAACTATGGGTTGAGCTGAAAAGACTATATAAGCCAGATGGAGGTGAAGCTATTTGGAGATTTCAAGCTCAAGTTTCAGACATCACATGGAGATTGTTTGATAACTGTGGTGTTCACAGAATTTTAACTAAAGAAGGCTTGGAAATTTATATGTTATTGGAAAAGGATTATCCACTTAAAGCAATAGTTTTAACGGCTATGATATCATCAAGACTTAAAGTTGAAGAAGATTCAGAGATGGCAGATGAACTAATCAGAAAGATATTTCAGCTTTTAGAACAAAGAAAAGCCAGAAGACTAAGATTAACTATGTAGTGTTTGGAAGAATCCTCACATTCTCATTTAATTCAGAGAAACTTGATGATTTAGGGTAAATCACAAGTTTAGGGGAGGATTGTTGGGAATTAAAAGTCTAAGGACTTAGTACTGCTGGAGAATTACACTAACAGTACAAACAAACTGTTAGTGTATAACTGAAGAACTGTTGAAGTATAACTAATAGTACAAAGTTCAAAGTTAGTACTGCTAGTTGTATCAAAGGTACTTCTGCATGGATACACGTTTGGAAGATATGTATTAAGGATAAGTATGGAATAGATCTTTTGTATATCTTAATTAGTTAGAATTATATGGTAGAATACTTATCTTGTAAAGGACTCCTTAAGTCTATAAAAGGAGATCCTAGGTTATACGTTTTGATATATCAGTCGTAGAGTTTTGTTAAGATTCAAGGTCATTGTAACCCTAGTGATAGCAAGATCACTTGTATTATTATTTAATAATATTGAATCGTTTGGTGTTAATCTTACTGTGTTCATTGTTCATTCAAGTATTACTGTTCCATTAAACAAACCAAAATTCTTCTAAGTGTGGTTAAGTAGATTCTGCATACTTAACTGCATACACTCAAAGTATCTCAAACACATTAGAGTAAATTGCAAAAATCGTCCTTGTGGTTTGGCCAAATTGCACGATTCATCCTTGTGGTTCATTAAGTGCAAAGATCGTCCTTATTTTACACTGTTACGTGCATTTTTTGGTCCTCTATCATTGCAAAAATCGTCCTTGTGGTTTGCCAAATTTCACTGTTGAAGGACCAAAAGTGCACGTAACAGTACAAAATAAGGACGATCTTTGCACTTATTGAACCACAAGGACGAAACGTGCAATTTGGCCAAACCACAAGGATGATTTTTGCAATTTATTCAACACATTATAAGGGAGTAACATCCTAAGTGTTTTATAATCCTCTCAAGTGTTGATAGGTTAAGTCCTTGCTCGAAATTTTTGTGTACTTGTTCGAAAATTTCTGACCTTGTTCGAAAGTTTATGTTGTTTTTGTTCGAAAGTTGTTGAGTTCCTTATTCGAAATTTTTTGAGTTCCTTGTTCGAAAGTTGTTGAGTTCCTTGTTTGAAAGTTATAAACTTGCTCGAAAGTCCAGGTTCTCGAAAGTTCCAAGGCTTGCTCAAAAGTTTTAATTTTCAAATAAACTTTCTAATTCGTATGAATTAAAAAGTTTCCCAAGAGTCGAAGTATTTTTTTTCTAACTTATACAAGAAAGAATAACACTGAGTAATCCAAAAATCCTGAAGAAAATGCCTGGTGTGCTTGCTCGAAACTTTAGGGTTTTGGTTGCTCGAAAGTTGGTCAGAGCTGCTTGCTCGAAACTTAAGGGTTTTAGAGGCTTATTCGAAACTTTTGACAGATTTTCAAAACACTTAAAGACAATCAAAACTAGTTTCTAAACACGATTTTCTTGTTCAAATAACCTTAAAAACACTACAACTAAATGAAAGTTGGAAACTTTAAAGTTTTTAAGAAAGTTTAGAGTAATTCGAAAAATGGTAGAACAAGCTTATACGAATCAAAATAGTGAATTTTTAACTATAAAGCTTGTAACTTTCTTGTTCTATAAGGTGTGTAACACTTATTTGTAATAAAAAAAAAAGTGCTAAAACACAAGAAGAAACAAGAAAGTGATCAAAAAACGAAAAATAACGTGTAGAAAATGAAATTTTGAGCTTAAAAATCAACACAAAACACTTTTAACTATCTTCTAACGATTGATACCACTTGTTAGGTCACCATAATAAATTAACACAAGTATTGATATGATAGAAATAAGAGATAAAGAGAGACTTGGTTGATTACACAAATATGAAAGATAGAATGACAAAGGTTTAGTACATAAATGAAATAACCAACACTCTCAAATGAGAGTATACAAGAGTATTTATAGGAGTAGCATATTAGGGCAACACCCTTATGGATAAAACTAGTACTCTTTCCAAGGCCCATTGGCTTAGTACGTAAGCCTTGGACTATAATAAACATATAAGCTTATTTTACTTAGCAACCTATTACAAAACTTAATGACCGACATTTGATATTATTTACACGTAATCCCAACAGAACTATTGCCAAAAGTGACGAGGGTCACAAACTTTTTTTAACTACGGTACAAAGGAAAAAATTAGCAAAATGATACCATATTAAATAAAAATGATCGAGTTTAGAAAAAACTGTTTTTAGTATTCATTTATTAATGGATTAACTATGTAATATCTAGAAACACGATCCATTAGGACCGGGTGCATTTAGGAGAATTCGGTATTTTTCATGATAATTAACACTACGAAGAAAAATTCTATCAGGGTACGTGACACCGCAAGACCCCTAGTTTCATCTCCGTCTTCAAAGCATATCTTGAATGCAAGACTAGTTTAAATAAAGGTAAACAACGAGTATAAAGTTTACAGTATAAACTTAGGATAAAGAATGTAAGCTAAGATATAAGAAAATAATTAATGTCCAAACACTTAAGTACTTAACCGATACTTACAACTATGTAATTATATAGATAGCTTATCTATATTACATTATAAAGACATTTTCAAAATAAAAAACTTAAAATATTAAGACAACACATTTATTTACTATGAAATTTTTATAAAGACATTTTCAAAATAAAAAACTTAAAATATTAAGACAACACATTTATTTACTATGAAATTTTTTAATAAGTATATCTATAATAGCATTAGTTACAACAATTTTAATAAGTATAGATATAATACAACGTATGTTAATACAAGGAAAAAAACATCTATAACAATAGCTACCTAATAAATGTTATTTTTAAAACACCCATAATATGAAAAAGACTTGTTATTATTCATATTATACAAACTAATAAAACACATAAACTTTCATGCAATTTATATGCAAACAAGTTGATGGTACATATGTTTTTACTAGACCGGGCCAACGAGTTCAACCGGGAACCAGAGTCGCCACCGGTGTAGCTAGCCAATAAAAGCCGTCCGATAAAAATATTATTAAATCAATAGAGTTTCAAAATGCATACTAAATTACAATATTCAAAAAATATTATTAAATCGTAAGAGTGCCTCTATAACGACCTGAAAATACTTAATGACATTTGAACTCTGATATGATTATAACGTAAAGTTTGAGCTACGTTATGAATTAAATTACAAAATATGACATATGAATTTTAGTCATAAAATCGACACACACATATGTTCTTCGTACAATACACACGTTAGCATATTACCTTGGACCCATTTCTAGATTAATATATTTTGTGTCCACGATATATTTTTTTTATTTTAGAGGATAATACCAATTTTAATGAAAAGATTGGAAGAAATTTAGTTTCCCCTAATACTCCCATATTCACGGCATATCTCCCTCAATTTATACTCACCCACTCGTCATTCATTCCAACAGAATCCCACATAATTCTTCACACGCAAAACCCTAAAACATCCTCATTATGAACGACACATCTCATGTTTACAAGGATTGTGATGCTCCTCATGCCTCGTCACATGATCATTGGAACCTCTCTTCATCATTCCAAATAAACTCAACAGCCTTAAACCTCACGAGAAGGATTGCGACATAACCTATATCTCATTCTATGTTAAACCTTGCTCGAGTTCTCAACGTGTGTCCGTGGAGTCCTCGTTCGCGATCATGGTCCCATCTGTTACAGATTTGGAGTTCGTGTTGTGTTCATGTACGGACTGAAGTTATGAACTTCGTCGGTTCGGGTTTATCTTTCATCTTTCCTTTCTGAGCTCTCGGTTGACTTGGAGTTCTAGTTCGTATTCGAGCAAGTTTCAGTTCTTGTTCGTGCATTGTTTCGACCTCGATTTGTTGGGGAGGATTTCATTAGCAGAAGGGTGTACGTATCGTTATTGTTTATCGAGTCTCATTCAGGCGTGGTTTTTGTGATCGGTTACATTGAAGTTGGGGGTACGATCGTAGTCTGTTCAGGAGGTTAAGGATTGGTTCGAAGTGCACGCCTAGGTTTAGATTCGACCTTACCCATTCGATCTGTCGGGTTCGTATTTGCAATCTCGAGGGTACCTATTGTGATCGAGGTACATTCATAATCTATGTTATGCTTTACTCCATAGTCACAAGCTTTTCTATCTGATATTATTATCCTAGCGAGAGACGTATCATTCGTGCACTTATATTTAAAATTATGTTAATATACGTTTGATATATTAAAACTCTTAACGTAGGAAACATAATAATATATTCATGAGATATGCATGCATTATAAAACGTAAGGAACAAAGCTCATCTAGTGAAATTTGTATGTCTGCGCTTAATCAGACAACATGTGATCATAAGTATTGCATGCAAGTTTTAGTGCAAATGGGTGTGAACTAATCTGATGTTGTGGTCGTGTTTTCATGCATGGTCGGAAATCGATATCACTTAAACATATGTTATCAATTTTTGCTAATAAAAGTGGAAAAGGGCATAGTGTTTTTACTGCTGCGTTAAAAGGGTGTATATTGATGGTGGTGTCTCGGCATAGTTCTTATCGAAAACATTGTTGTTTTGCTAATTCGAATACAGTATGAAAACCAAATGGAACTCATTTTCTATTTCAACGATAAAGGGTCTTGAAACTATAATTAACACTTTTAGCCTAAGCCCTTATTATTTCCACATTAAACTCTATACCTTGCTCAATGATTTTTTTTTTTTAATCCCTAAACTTGTTGTATTTGCATAATGAACCCTATAACACTTATGGAAGCTTCGTTATGAACCTTAAACTATTAATATAGTCACATTGCTACCTCAAATTGATTAAGGGATAAACTTGAATATTTATGACTAATGTTTCTAGATATGGAAACCTTCTAATTATGGAAACTTACTAATTCGAGAAAACTGCCTAAAATAGAAGATTACTTAAAAGGGAAAGCCGACTAAAATGAGTAATCTGATTTAAAATAAGTTATTAATAATAAGACGATCATGAATTCGTGTGGATTGCTAAAGGAGGAGTTGATTCCGATCTTTATGTTTTCTGTTATGTTTGCACTCGCGGTCTAAGGTACAGATATTCTACCCTTTCTCAGTAAGGGTGTCTTCTTTCTCATGACTCATTGATCTTGATTCGTTTTAAGATTCCCTAAGCCATTGCTATGTTTCCCCTACACTTTGGTTCGTTTGTTTGATTCATTTAGACTTTGATATTCGATATGACCCTTTTGCTTTGAGCCTCTATAATGATCCATTTGATATTCGTTCGTTACCTTGTGATATTAGTATTCGACTCACTTGATGCTTCGAAGGTTCATTTGATTTTGGTAACTAGATGTGAAAACCTTTTTAATTATATCATGGAAATGCTTTGAGGAAAACTTATTTTAAAATGATGTTTATGAAATATGCGATACCACTTTTATTTGGAATCTTACTAAACTTTTATGAAAATTACTTTTAAAGACTATTTTTGTGAAAATAGTTAATAAAGATCATTTTTGATGAAAACCATTTGATAAAGATTTCTTTAAATGAACCATTTGATTATGAACCTTTGATCGGTTCGTTTGGATTCGTTTGACTTTGATATTGGATATGAACCCTTTGCCATGAACCTTTGATATTTGGACTTTGACTATGATTCGATGACTTAGACTATTTGAACCTTTGCTATGATTTGGACCTTTGACCTTTGACCCTTCAGTTTGATACCCGAGCCAAGTTCGTTTCCTAGCCATGAAGGTAACATAGCCGTGTCATTGATGCACCAGTGGCATGACTCACGTGTGGGTGAGTGATTTCTCACACCGTCCCCATTTTGACATGCGCGCTTTATTATTTATTATGGCCAATATTATTGTTCGGGGGACGTATGGGTTGCAATCCTAGGTTCGTGTCCGTGTTCGTGGACTTAACATGATTTGATATTATATATTGTTCGGTGACTGATGCTGGGTGCAATCCACGTCTTTCACAAGTTCGGGAGTTAGCTACTCCATTTGAAGAATGAGGACACCCCTCATATTATCTGATTATCTGAGAGGTCTCCCCTCTATATGATTATGAAGATTTGGTTACTATATTTGATTTGTGTTCGGGCTCGTGGTGGATTACTGACCTTCCCTTTTCCCTTTCTTACTTTGTACCTTTGTCTATACCTTATGTTATTCCATTGCACTATACCATATATGTTCGTTTCCTTTTGCTTTCGTTTCCATTTATATATATCTGTTCACTGGGCTTTTTAAGCTCAGCCGCATTTCTTTTCCTGCGGCAGGTTTAGTAGGGAGCTGGGAATGAGTGGAGAGTACCTTGGACTTAGAAGACTTGATAGTTATTCTGGATTAGAGTTGATTAGAAGATATTATATTTTTAGAATTTGTATTCACATCTGTAACCTTGTAATTTCAGTATTTCATTTGTAACCTTTGAGATTCTTGTATTACTATAAATGTATGCTTTGTTTTGATCTGATATGAAACCATTTTGTGATATCTTTACCCTTGTCGGGTTGGGGTGTTACAGCCTCGAGAATCAACATATACATATTTTATAATTTTTTGATAAAACTAACCGTAAAAACTAAAAACCGGATAATTTTTTCAAAGCAAAGTGCTAATTATATAATTTTATATTTCTTACATATATTTTTATTATAATTATTATACTCTTTAAAGTTACTTCACATGATTTCCTGGACATTTAAGTTTTCTTTATCTTTATAAGTACTCTTTTACTTGTATTTTCTACATATGTGGGACAAATTTAACAATCATTGTCAATAAATAAAATAAGTGCCAAAAAAATTTATAATGTGTATTTTTAGAGAATTAATTTTTCTTAACATGATGAAAGTGATTTTAAAATTCGTTAGGGTGTTATTATTTAAAAATTCGTTAGGGTGTTATTATTTAAAAATAACTTGCGACTACGAGTCATTGTTACCTACTTTATCCTCATACCTTTACAATATACCAGCTACCGTTTCTGTATTGCCACAACATCACACTGATAATCTATAGTTTTTATATGAGTTAAATTGTTATCGCTTAAAATTATTCAAAACTAAAATTTTCGTCATCTATAAAGCTATTGTATCGTAAAATATAGAACTGAAAAACATTTTTTGCTGAAAAATTTAAGTGGATAATTACTAAAATAGCCCAAAACCCAAATGGGATATTTCTACCCCGGTTGCCCTGGGCAATGCCCCCAGTTGCCCAAAAAAGGGCGATTGTTGCCCAAAAAATACACTGGAAATCCTTCGGTTGCCCCAAAAAATGCCGGTTGCCCTGGGCAACACAATTATTTTCGGATTTCGGGTTAGATAGGGAACCGCCCATTTGTGTTTGGGCTATTTTGGTAATTATCCCTGAAAAATTTAATTGTATGATACCCGCCGCAACGTGCGAGCAGGGGCGGAGCCACCCTTAGACTAGCGGGGGGACTTGCCCCCAACAAAGCTCTTGGAGAGACACAAAATGTATAGAAAATAAAATTCGAAATGGTAGAAGAAAGGCTCATTGCCCTCACCAAAATATTCAGAGTGCCCTCACCATTCATGATTACCAACAAGTAAAGCATTATGTGGTGGCCGGAAAATCCTATTTAATGGCTTGATGTCGGAAAAAATGGTGGTATGATGATAAGTGCTAAAGGGCTAGAATGGCTGTTAGTTACCATAGTAAGTGACACGTGAGGTGCACATGCCTAGCATAGCTAGTCAGTGAGTTACACGTGTACATCTTCACTACTTGTGGCCTAACAGTTTTTCCCACCAAATTCCCTTTTAAATATCTGTTAACTCCTCACTTGTAAGATAGGCAAGTTTATTACAATTCCTCTTTTCCTTTGTTTTCTCTCATTGTAATTGATTGTTCAATCAATAACAAATTCAGTTTTCATTATTAATATAGTTTCAGTGATATATTTCATTTCTTCATTACTCTGTTGTATTATATCCCATTAATGAATCTTCAGTTATTCCTAGTGGCGCATATCAACTGGTATCATAGCTCTTTCTTGGCTCTATATCATTATAATCCTCAAACAATTCCGTCATCTTCTCCGGTCAACTTCCGGTGAATGTTCTTAGTTTTCCGATCAAGAAATCAATAAGTCAAGAAGTACTACACTGGTACTCTGACTTCTAATCAATCATAATTCATTGGTATATTGGTTAGTCATGTACTATCCGTTCTGAAAGATGACTACTTGTCAAGTATACATCGCGACTACAAGAGCAGCGCATTAGTGCTTAAATCCACTGCTTTTGGTTAAATAGTCAGTTTTGTTTGACTTGAGGGTAGCCAAGAAATGGTTACAGTTGTTAGTTATTGCTCAATTGAAGACGAAGGAGTGATAACTAGTAACTGATTCAACAATAATCAAGAAATAGTACATGTGGCAGTTAGTTAGAGATCTTGGAGTAATTAACAATGGTGGTTGCAACAAGGATTTCTGGTACTGCGAGTGGTTCTGGTAATGGTTCACCCTTGGTTTTTGATGATGAGACCAAGAGGTACATTGCAGACACAATAGCTCAAATGGTGGGTGGGGCTATGACAGCTGTCAACACAAGACTTGACCAGATGGGTAAGCAGATCACTGGGTTGAGTTTCCAAAACAATCAAAATTTGGGAAATGGTCATGGTGGTGGGCAAGCACAGCATGCAAGAGTGGCCAAGATTGACTTCCCAAGGTTTAATGGTAAGGATGTCAGAGGGTGGTTGTTTAGATGTGAACAACTCTTCTTGATTGATCAAGTGCCTAACATGGATAAGGTAAACCTTGTTTCTATCCATCTTTATGAAAAAGCTTTGTTATGGCATATACAATACATTAGAATTCATGGTGGTTTTGTGGATTGGGAGGTGTATAAACAAGCTATCTTGAGTAGGTTTGGCAATGTTTATGATGATCCTATGTCTGAACTCAAGAACTTGAAATATGAAACAACTACTATAGATTATGAAGATGCCTTTGATAATCTTTTGAGTAGAGTGGATATAAGTGAATCTCATGCAATGAGTTTGTCTATGGGTGGGTTGCCAACTGAGATAGCAATGGGTGTTAGGATGTTCAAACCTAAGACACTAGCAGATACTTATTGCTTGACAAATCTGCAAGAAGCTACTTTGAATGCTGTTAAGAAGAAGAATAGGCCTATTTTTTGGGGTAATAATTCAAGATTTGGTAATGGTGTAGTCAATAACAATTTTCAGAAACCCTTATTGGCATTACCAAATACCCCTGCTAATACTGCAACTCATAAACCAAACACACCTGCTGGGAGTACAAATAGGAGATTGACTAAAAAAGAATATGCAGAGAAAAGAGCCCAAAACTTGTTTTTACTGTGACCAAAAGTATGCACCAGGGCATAAGTGTAGTGGACAATTGCACTCTTTAGTGGTCATGCCTGAATTTGATATGCGTGAAAGTGAATTTGTGGAAGAAGAGGAAGAGATGTTTGATACTAAATTGTTAGAAGCACAACAACTACAAATTTCTTTGCATGCTTTAACTGGTACTACCAATTTTCAAACAATGAGGGTGATTGGAACTGTGGGGAAACATGTGGTGCATATTCTGATAGACTGTGGATCAACACACAATTTCTTGGACAAGAACATGGCAAAGAAGTTGGGATGTGATATAAGAAAAACTTGCCCTTTGGCTGTCACTGTGGCTGATGGCAACAATTTGGTGAGTAATGCTGAGTGTAAACAGTTCAAATGGATGTTTGGTACTACACCTTTCACAACTGATGTTATGCTCCTACCTTTGGGTGGTTGTGAGATGGTGTTGGGCATTCAATGGTTAGCCACATTGGGTAATATAAGGTGTAATTTCAAGGAACTAAGGATGGATTTTAAGTATCATGGTAAAAGAGTCACAATCAGAGGTACAAAAAAGTCAACTATGGAGTGGTTAGGCAATAAAAATGCTGATAAGACTGTGAACCAAGTAGTGCAGGGTGAATTACACTCAATGGCTTTATGTGTATTCCCTGAGACTGCTGCTACTTGTATGCAAATTGAAGGGTCTAAAGTGGAGATGCATCCTAGTTGTCAACCTGTGGTGGATAGTTATGCTGATGTGTTTGAAGTTCCTAAGGAGTTACCACCCAAAAGGGATCATGATCACAGAATTCCACTAGAAACAGGCACCCAACCAGTCAATATTAGGTCTTACAGACACCCTCCATCACAAAAGGATGCAATTGAAGGCATGGTTGCAGAGTTGTTGGAAGCAGGGGTAATAAAAAAGAGTCACAGTCCATTTTCATCTCCTATAGTCATGGTCAAAAAGAAAGACAATTCATGGAGGATGTGTCTTGATTATAGGTAGCTTAATAAGCAAAATATTAAGGATAATTTCCTAATTCCTATAATAGAAGAGCTTATTGATGAATTACATGGGTCACAATTGTTCACAAAGCTTAACTTAAGATCTGATTATCACCAAATCAGAATGAATGAAGAGGATGTGCCCAAGACAGCTTTCACAACTCATGAGGGCCATTATGAGTTCTTGGTGATGCCCTTTGGCCTCACAAATGCTCCATCCACATTTCAATCCTTAATGAATGAGGTATTCAACCAATACTTAAGGAAATTTGTTTTGGTCTTTTTTGATGATATACTCATTTACAGTCAAAATGTGGAAGATCATGTGATGCATTTGCAAGCAGTTTTAGAAAGAATGAGGCAAAACGAATTGTATGCTAAGAAAAGTAAGTGTGTGTTTGGCACTGATAAGGTGGAATATTTGGGACATGTCATTTCACCATTAGGAGTTGCTACTGACCCAGAGAAGGTTAAAGTTATGTCAAATTGGCCTGTCCCTACTAATGTGAAACAACTCAGAGGATTTTTGGGCTTAACTGGGTACTACAGAAGGTTCATTCAAGGCTATGCAAGTATTAGCAGACCTCTTACTCAGTTACTCAAGAAAAATGCCTTTACTTGGAATGAGGAGTCACAAGCAGCTTTTGAGAGACTCAAGCAAGCTATGGTAAGTGCACTAGTGTTGAGATTGCCAGACTTTACAAAGGAATTTACACTGGAAACAGATGCTTCAGGTGTTAGATTGGGAGCAGTGCTATTACAAGAAGGGTATCCTATAGCTTTCCTCAGTAAAACTCTATCTGCCAAACACCAGCTTATGTCCACTTATGAAAAAGAATTCCTGGCAATTGTGTATGCTTTGGAGAAATGGAGAGGATATCTATTAGATAGGCATTTTAAGATCAAAACTGATCACTTCAGTCTTAAATACCTATTGGATCAAAGAATCACAACTCCTACTCAGTTGAAATGGCTTCCAAAGTTGATGGGGTTTGACTATGAAATTGTGCATAGAAAGGGTGTGGAGAATGTAACAGCTGATGCTTTGTCTAGAATTCAAAACTCAGGGGAATTGTTTAGCCTGCTTTCTTCATCAATGAGTACTGACTTGTATAAAAAGATTGTAGCTAGTTGGGATTTAGACACTAAGCTTAAACAAGTCAAACAACAGCTGCAAAATGGTCAAACTGTGAAACGTTCTTATACTTGGTCAAACCAAGAGTTAAGAAGAAAGGGTAAATTGGTTGTGGGTGATGACTCAGAATTGAGGGCTGAATTACTTAAACAGTTTCATGAAGGCTCAGTTGGCGGTCACTCAGGGGTTAAAACAACCACCAACAAGGTTTGTAGTTTGTTTTATGGGAAAAAATTGAGGAAGCATGTGAAGCAAATGGTAAGAGAATGTGATACTTGTAAAAGGAATAAGTCAGATTTGGCAGCTTACCCTGGATTGCTACAACCATTGCCTTTGCCTGCTACTATATGGTCCAGTATCTCCATGGATTTTGTGGTAGGGTTGCCAAAGTCACAAGGTAATACTGTTATCTTTGTGGTTGTTGATAAGCTAAGCAAGTATGCACATTTTATCCCTCTTGCACATCCATTCACTACTACAGATGTTGCACAAGTTTTCTTGGACAACATATATAAGCTTCATGGTATACCAAACACCATCATATCAGATATGGACAAAGTTTCTCTAAGTACTTTTTGGAAGGAGCTGTTCAAATTGTTACAAGTGAAACTGCATATGTCCACCTCATACCACCCTCAGACTGATGGCCAAACTGAGGTGGTCAATAGGTGTTTGGAGTGTTATCTAAGATGTATGTCAGGTGAACAACCTAAGTAATGGATGAAGTGACTGTCATTGGCTTAATGGTGATACAACACTAGCCACCATTCTGCTATTAATACCACCTCTTTTGAGATAGTGTATGGGCAAGCTCCACCTGTTCATGTACCTTATGTAGGAGGTGAGAGTAGGGTGGAGGCTGTAAACAGAACTCTTATAGCTAGGGAAGAAGCTATTGATCTCTTAAAGTTCCATATTAAGAGGGCTCAAGATAGGATGAAATCCCAAGTTGACAAATATAGGATTGACAGATCTTATGAGGTGGATGATTGGGTTTATTTGAAACTGCAACCCTATAGATAAGTTACCATCAGAAAAGGGAAGCAAAACAAGCTATCACCTAAGTACTATGGCCCATTTCAAGTGCAGGCTAAGATATGACAAGTTGCTTATAAGTTGAAGTTACCAAGCTCTTCCTAAATACATGATGTCTTTCATGTATCACAACTTAAGAAATGCAGAGGTGCAGTGACTCAAAATGGAAGTTTACCAGCTTGTGATGTGGAAGGAAAAGTTTCGGTTGAACCTATAGCTATACTTGATAGGAGGTGGCCAAGAAGGGTAACTCTGCCACTGAGTTTGTGCTAGTTCAGTGGGCAAATGGGTCCAAGGATGATGCAACTTGGGAGCCCATTGAGGATTTACAAAATAGGTTTCCTGCCTTTGATTGCTAATCTTGAGGACAAGATTAAACTGAGGGGGATGGATTGATAAGTGCTAAAGGGCTGAATGGTTGTTAGTTACCATAGTAAGTGACACGTGAGGTGTACATGTCTAGCATAGCTAGTCAGTGAGTTACACGTGTACATCTTCACTACTTGTGGCCTAACAGTTTTTTCTGCCAAATTCCCTTTTAAATATCTATTAACTCCTCACTTGTAAGATAGCCAAGTTTAATACAATTCCTCTTTTCCTTTGTTTTCTCTCATTGTAACTGATTGTTCAATCAATAACAATTTCAATTTTCATTACTAATACAGTTTCAGTGATCTATTTCATTTCTTGATTACTCTGTTGTATTGTATCCCATTAACAAATCTTTAGTGATTACTAGTGGCGCATATCATATGATAGTTTTGGGAAATGAAAAGTGGGTAAATGGAATTATGGGAAAGTGGGATTATGTGAAAAGAGAGGTCAGAAATAGGTAACTTAGTACTTATTTTCATTTTAATCTAAAAATATAGTACATACCTACTTTTTTGAACTCGTTATATAGGATCTATTGTAATATTTTTTGAACCTATTATGTTGTGTAAGCCAATTATATAAAAAATATATATATATATATATATATATTAATTGTGTTTTAAAACAATGCAAACTATGTTTGATTTGTTCTTTTATTTTGCTTGATATTTGATCGATATATAATTTACTTTCATCTATTGTTAATGGTTGAAATTGTTATGGTTGAAACTATCAATCATTTTTCATTTTATATATAGGCACTAATACCTTTAAAATAGTCTTAATCATGAAAGTTGATTTTTTTTACCTTTTAAGCAAACCCGACCCGACCGGGTTCAAGTTAAAAGGTAACATTTCTCAACATGCTTTTTTGCCCAATGCCCCCCGTGATTACATATCCTGGCTCCGCCACTGCGTGTGAGTACTCTGCTAGTACCAACTAATGTTGAGAGCAACTAGCTTTCCCGCCTACAACTAACGATTTTGTAACGACTTTTGGTTATGGAGCATGTCCTATGACTTGGGATATATCTCTCTATTAGCAAGCGAATAAGGTGATTTCTCCAATTCCAAAGACACATTAATTAATCATTTTTATATGAGGTAATATGACAAGTTTTTCTAGCATACAAGTTTCTAGCAAGAGATCGCACATAACATACATCACTCTGGCAATTGTATCACAACAACAACAACGATACCCAATCTCACCAGAACGATGTATGTATATTTATATTAAACTCAGAATTACATGAACCCGCTGGATTAGCAAAAGATGATACTGTCATACAACCTTCCAAAAGTGGTAACCCACATTATGGGACTCTTCTTGGGTTTGGTATCTATAAAGAAAAAGTTAAACAGACTGAATTACTAATTAGATATTCAAGTTCATCTTACCTCAATTATCTAGTATTGAACTAAATAATAAACCCTCAAACTTTCTTTATGAGTTTAGTCATTTAAAATAAATTTTTAATGTTAGAATTGTGATGATATTCTTCACAAGGTTTGTTTAAATTGGCGGATAAAACCAACGGGAGACAATCTAAAACCGTCAAACTTTCTTTATGGGTTCGGTTTAAAATAGATTTTTAATGTTAGAATTGTGATAATATTCTTCAAAAATCTATAGGTGCCAATTAACCCAAGACTATCTTCAAACAATGTTCGGCTGTCTTAGTGACTTGATCCCCTCCCCAAAAAATTGTGATACTTTTTACTAATATGTTTTCTCTTATTTTCAATTGCTTTCAACATATCATTATACTGGAAGGGTACTTGCTTAATCAACATCACATACGTATAACTTTTTTTGGCTAAAGATGTTAAACGCTAATTGGTCCATAGGTAAACGCAAAATGAGATTACGCTCAACTTAAAATTATGAAGCCGAAGTAAACAATACACCCGTAACCATTACAAAAGTGTACTTTATACACATTTTGGTTAAGCCAAAAGCAACCATGATAGATTGATACCTTGCTTGTATTTAGGTTTCTGAACCTTACTAATCTATCAAGCTATTCCATATTCTTTTCCAATATAACCTTTGTAATCCAACACTCATTGTTTTCATAGTATTCTTACAATGGGTTTGCTAATGAGCTTCATGGGCAAAGGTAAAATTTTCTTGCTATTTTTCATATATATATATATTATATATATATATATATATATATATATATATATATATATATATATATTATATATATATATATATATATATTATCTACAATTGTATGATATGATATCATGGTCAATGTTTTCGCAGGTTTACCGACTACACAAATGTTGAGTTTGGTGATGGGCACCCTTCACAGTAAATTCATGGAGAAAGATATCAAAAACTTTGATGACTTCCATGCCGCCATCCTGGACATGTTCAAGTAAGAATTCAATACATTGTGTTTGATCAAATGATTTCTATAAACACTCGAATCTAAATCTAACATCTCCCTATATGCAGTACCATCAATGCAGCATTGCCTGGTAAACATTACGATGTCCCACCACCGAAGAAAGTCGAGGTCACAAACTTTCTCTTCCATATTTGCACACATTATTAGTTTCATTAATTAGTCATTCGGTTTACGCTTTTAGCCTAGGTGACCAGATAGGTAAAAATCAAAAGTTTTGTTAACAGGTTGTATTAGTAGTGCCTTTTAATCACATTTGAAGCACCATCTTTTTATATGAAATTTTAAGGGTACGTTTAGTTAGAGAAAATTTCTTAATATTTTAACTTTAGATTTGTGAAAGAAACAAGAAAGATTTAACTCTCTACAAAATTTAGAAAACGCGTTCATATGATATTATTTTCTATTCTAAAAAAAAAAACAAGAGGTTTTACAAGAAAAACAAAAAAAATTGTGTTTTCTTGTTTCCCTTGTAAAAGTAGGAAATGCAAATTTTGTGTTTTGTAAATAATTTGATGGGAAAACCACAAAGGGTGATCCAATTGGAAGAATATCAGCCTTCCAAAAAGGAGGTCAAGGGTTCGAATCCAACGGGGATAAAATTAATCCCCTTGTGGCCACGAAAGTTCACCTGCGCCGACTCCACTCCAGGCTATCTAAAATGATATTCGCCCTGAGATTAGTCGGCTCGCAACGTCGAGTCAGAAACTCAAGTTACCAAAAAAGAAAATGATAGGGAAAATTTTGATTTGAACGCAATCTCTATTTTTCTTGTTTTGTACAAAACATTAAAAATAAAAGTGTTTCCATTCAACTAAACGCACCCTAATATTGTCACAAACTGTTACAAGACAGCAAAATTAATCCCCTTGTGGCCACGCAGGTTTGCCTGCACCGACTTCGGGCTATCCAAAATGATATTCGCCCTGGGATTAGTCGGCTCGCAATGTCGAGTCGAAAACTCAGGTTACCAAAAAAGAAAATGATGAGAAACATTTGATTTGAACGCAATCTCTATTTTTCTTGTTTTGTAAAAAAACATTTTGTGAAAAATAAAGGTGTTTCCATTCAACTAAACGCACCCTAATATTTTGTCACAAACTGTTACAAGACAGCAAAACCAGACCATAACTACTTTTACTTAGACCTGTTAATTAACATGCCAAACTGCCCATTTCTTGCCTCTGGTCATTTCTAATGGGTGCATCTTTGTATGCAGGAAATTTTTGTCAAATGGAAAGAAGCAAAAGAAGCGGAAAAGAAGAAATTGTTCATTGATTTCATGAAGACGAGTGTAACTATGGGTAAAATTGATGACTCTATACTCATTACCGGACTAGTGACACCACCAGCGGCGATGGCTGCTAAACGAGCAGGTGAAAGCTTACCACAGTTGAAGGCTATCAAAGTCATTCCAGATGTCCTCTTTGTTCCGTCTGCAACAGTTTTGGCTCTCATATCTGCTAAGCTCTCCAAGAAGATGTTCTTAGGAAATGTGGCATCATAAGTGTCTTTATAATTACAAGAATTTACATTTTAAGACATCTAACTGAACAATACGAGTTGAAATTAATCAAACCATTGCAACACCACTTGATCTACTAACAAACATATACATATATCTCCAAAAGATGGTTTCCATAAGAAGGTATCGTAAGAGCCATGTCATCTAGCATAACGTATCGAGTTACCATTTACCAAAGCATTTTTATTCACAAGAAAAATAAAAATAAACAGAGGAAAGCTGGTTAGGGGATGTACAAAGATTATGCCAACGCCTAACCTGACATTCTTCGAGTCCATTGGCTGGAAGCAGTCTTGCGACGTGGTCTAGCAGCTCTCTTTTTCTTGTTTTTTGGAGAACTTAATTTGGTAACCGAGCGTATTTTTGGAGCCGGTTGGTCATTTTGGCCAGAATCTTCAGAAAGTGAATGTGGAGCTGTGTTGTCTTCTTCTTTGGGTACCAGAAGCTTTTCGATAGGATGAACCTTTACAGACCCAGAATTTGTTTGTGCTTTCTTTGCTCGGCGGTTGTATATCACGATCCCATCTGCACCCTGCATAATTACAAAGTTGAATCCAAATAAATGTTGTCAATCAATACATTATTTAAGTGGACCGGTTGAACACTCGCTCCAGCTTTTTTTAAGCAATGTGTCAAATACTACATATATTGGATTAGAACATTATTTTAAAATGACCCGACACACGCTGCATGACTTTCCAACAACCCGTTTCACCCATCCCAATTTAATTTAAAAATAATTGCCCACTGGACAAGAAAACACAAAAACATAGCCCAAATCAACGCATTCATAAGTAAATGGGTCGAAATTGTCAGCTCTAAGCAGGGAAAATCAATAAAAGACGTAGACACTCACTCTTTTTCTAGATGCATTAATAGGTTGTTCCATGGGTCCATTTGCATCTTGAAGATGAGCCCCTTCTCCTTGACCCGAATCTATAGCTTCAGATTTGATCAGATTATTAACCGTGTTTAACTTGATTAGCTGAGAAGACAAATCAGCAACTATAGATGGTCCTTCCATATTTGTTGGGAAATCAGATTCCCTAATGGGGCATGTCACCAATCCATTATTAGACTCTGGCAAGATCATGTTCTCAGCAGATGCGATCCTTTCCTCATTTTCTTCCATTAATATGTCGAGCCTGTCCTTCATTTCACACACTCGAGACTGTGAAACTTCAATCTTATAGAGTAACTGTTCAAAAGAATAATCATCTCTGAATTCCATAGATAACAACTCATCAGGGACTCTAAACTCGTTACCAGCATTCTTATCGGGAGACGGAGCTGTTAAGAAAAAAAGGTAGAAAAGCTTTTTAGTCCAAGCATCCAATAAATTTATACTGTAATTAAGATTAAACAAGAGTATTGATCTAATATTCTAATCACATTGCAATATAATGGTACTATGTTACGGTCCCGGTTTTGTGATCAAGTTATGGGGTTAAGGGCTCGATAGAGAGAACCCAACGATCTCTGAGATAAACTCAATTGACTTTTATTTTCTGACTTTTTCATTGAATGAAACGCAGATTACATTTTATGGAAAGAAAACCTAACAAACCCCTAAGTAATAGCCACCTGATAAACCTAAAACACTTGTACTTCCTAACTAAAACAATTCAAATTAAAGATAAACATCCTAATTAAATATACAATTCCTTCAGTACTTTTGATACTATTTGCTGTTTATGTTTGTCAAGTTACTAATTTGGAAATTTTTTGTATAACCTTCTTATCATACCGGAGAAAATTATCATGTTGCTAAGAGTGGAGCATGTTCTTTAGTTGTGTAAATGGAAAGGAAGTAGCTGAAAGTGAAATAATGGTGTTCTCAAGATTTTGTTGGAAGAAGCAAAGGAAGTAAAGCAAGTGGAAAGGAGGGATTCTCTTTGTTTTTTTTTAGCCACCACTTACGTCCCACTTTTGGGATGAAAAGGGTGAAAAGTTGTTTTAATTACTTTAAAATGACCATATTGCCCTTTAATCTATCTTTAATTATTAGCTTTTGCAAAACAATAAATATTTATAAAAGGGTGTAAGTGTAATTTTATCAGCTTTCTTTACTTTACCTTTCTTTCACTCCAAACTTAAGAACACAATTATTTTCATAACTTCCATTTCATTTACTTTCATTTCTTTACTTCCATTTCATTTACTTCCATTTCCCACTAAAATCATACCGGAGAAAATTATCAGAGTGCTAAGATTCGAGCATATAAATAAGATAAGACCTTTCAAGTAATTTACCATGGGTTAATAATAATCTTTCATAATAGACCTGATAAATATGGTTGCAAAAACGTCAGGCGCTAGTTGGGCGGCCAACTACCATGTAACCTGTAATCGGCCTAGGCAGATTGGAATTTTTGTATAAATTTCGAAATTAAATGGATGAAATGTTAGTAGGACCATAGAAATATGCTCAGAAACATTTTCAAAATTGCTAAAATACTTCAAACCGAGTTTCGGCCAAGTTTGTCTGAGTTAACCCCAAATTTTGACCGAGTTTTGACCAAATAATAATTTGACTTTTGACCTTGAATCGGTCATTGACCCTGTAGCAAGTAATCGCTGATTACTCGACCTTGTAGCCTGTGTTTTGCAACACTGCTGATAAACATCTTAGTTAACTTTCCCAGGCTAATGAACAGTTACAGTTAACATCTATAAACAAAAACTTTTCACACCTATGATGTATGATTAAATGGACTATAGCATGCAATAACGTATGCATTAAACAGAGCTAATTAATGAAATCAGATTATACAGAATGTAGAGAAGAAAGCGTACTTACCTAGGTTAGCTTGATCATCATCCATTATTGGACCAAGAGGGGCAGACCTGCAAGTAGCTGCACATGAAAGATATCAAACTCATAAGTCATAACGATGTGGCAATCTCTACCCATCACTAATGAAAGGTTCGATTTGGGTTGGGTTTTTTGCTGGAAATAGGTCAAATGCGTTTAAAGTTATTTTTAACACATGCAAACTCCGAATTGATATTCAAATATTTAGATTGCGGTAATACTATTTGTAATCACAACTAATGCATCCAAGAGTTAAAGGATATCGAGTACGGCTTAAGTCCTGAATGTATTTTCGTGGTTGATTTGGTTTTCCGAATTTGAGTATATGATTTAGTCCCTCAAATATTAGATATTGTAGATAAACTTTATAAACATACTTAGTCAGTTGTGGACTTGATCACTCCCAGAGAAAAAGTCTATACTTAAAAAAAAAAATAATAATAAATAAAAAATAATAATAATAAAAAAAAAGGCCAGAAAAACCCTGAAAAATAAGGAATCAGCATTTTTTGTGAAAATATGCAATGGTTTTTTTCTTAACGATAACCCATTAGTTATAAGAATTTCTTAAAATTTGAAAACCCGACAAGAAACATTTGCAGGTCAAGCCAACCGGCCGGAAAAATTGTAATGACGTTTTACCCTGAACACCTTTTGAGATGTTACCCAAACACATAATGCAAGGAATGAAGTAATAAATAATACTTTACCAAACCATGAAAACAGGTTATGCTGTGACATGTAAACTTCTGGGTCCAAATCTTCATGACTTTTCCTTATCTTTCTCTTTAGAGGTTTTTCTCTTTGACAATCATGAACAAACGGCACTGTTTTTGCACAGCGACCTTCTAATGCAAAGTTTTCATACTTCAAATGCTTTGTTTGATTAATTTTTTCGAGCTCTGCGTCAAACTTGATGCCAAGGTAATGCAATTTTCTAAGCTGTAGTTCTGCCCATTTACAACGCCACATAATAGGTTGTACAAATTTCCTCCAATGAGATGTCACCCTTTTTTTCCTGAAAATGCACCATCTTATCCATCAACATGTAATGCATAAAAATCAATCCAAGTCAGCATGACTGGGATAAGATTGTAACAATAGCACATATTTATGACTGCAGTAACTTTTTTGCACTTAACAATCAGGACCCTACGCTAAACCAATCAAAACTTTTATTCGATGATGCTAGAGGTGCAAACTTTTGCCTATTTACTTGTGGATAGGTCGATTAGGGTATGTGGATTATCTCAAACGGATGGATTGAATGAAATTGTAAAATTGAAATTATAAAATAGAGCTAAAAGGTGAATCGCTAAAACGTGTTAAAGGTCAGCCAATAGTCAAATTATAAAAAATACACACGTTACAACTTCCTAAATCATATATTCAAAAATTTAGATTACAACATTACGTAGAGCAGAACTGTTTTTTAATTGTAATAAACAGATCAATTGCTGATAAGAAAGCAATAAAAAGTGCTTACACGTCAGCAAAGATTTAAATTGTGTGTGACAGTGTCATTTTTAAACATATAATGATCGCATTAATTATTGATAAGAACAAATTAGCCAACCAGTCATGTAAACATAAACGACCCATCTCAAACCGAAACCATTAACCACACAGCCTGAGCCGCTCATCATGCGACATCTAATTAGTGCTCCCACTACACAACTTTGTGCTCCTGTTGACCATGTTTACAGTTAACATCTTTTAAGACCATTAGAGATCTTTTCTGACTACTAATGGTGTACCGTTGTTACTTTTGTGAGCGCAATCATCATAAACAACTCAAACGAAAAAAAATAGATAACAAAATCGTATAGCCATTACACAGTTTTGCCTACATATATGAGCCATACATGTCAATTATTTCTACAAAAGAACTTGGTTTGCTAATATAAAACATCACCTTCATTCCAACAATTCATAAACTACAAGGGAGACAGGACAATACTTTATGGGAAGGGGAGATTGTCCTACGATTTAGAATTAAGGAACTCAAGTTGTGGAGACTGGTCTACTGCACGAAGTTCATGCAGCCACTATGCTAGCAAACATTTCAAAGGCCAGAAGGGTCTCGACACAGTTTATGGAGAAATTCAAGATGTTTTGGCCCCATTTTCCACTTATAACCATAACCTATTTAATTAAAAAACCCTAAGACAAACTCAATAAGAAACGCTCGCTAGTGTAGGTCATTGTTGGGCAGAACAAAGTATATCTGATATTTTATGAGCAATATTACGCTCCATGGCTGTGCTTTATAAGTATGGGTTCGTCTGAGTTCCTAACATTAAGTTTTATCTAGCACTAGCAGAAGGTTTCAAATTGAGAACAATTTTGTGATAGCCTTTCATGATTCCCATCCTAATAATATTGATGAGTTACAACTTACAAGGCATATAAAATTCAACCACTATATAAAATACAAGGGTTGTATTTAGCCTAATAGTTAAAGCAAAAGAATTGCTATTGTAATCAAAGTAACTACGAAGTAACATCTCAAATCATGCTAAGCATGATTATGCTTATATAATGACAATGACAGACTGGAACCAAATGAGGACCAAAACATCAAGCCAGTTTACATATATACTACTAACTCAAGTAGCCTACTCCATCCCAAATGACCAAATTTTAAAAAGACCAAGAAAACTTAACAGTTTGTTGGAATCCCAAGTCCCTTTAAGGGAAAATCTGCATGTAATTTTAAATGTGATAATCCATTTTTTTCTTTTTTCTTTTGCAACAATGTCCAAACACTGTATCAGCGTGTAAACGAAATCTTATCAAACAAAGGATCCTCTGGTCCTTTGAAATGGTAATTCTATAAAGAGATTGTTCGTCCTAACATAATACCCCAAAATTGTGAAAATGTATGTCTTATATTCTAAGATGTCTTCTTACATAGCGCATGGGGTTAAACCATTATGCCTACAGGTTCAGATTCCCACTTGGTGATGAAACAGCAAATCTGAGAGGTAAACTTCTCAATAAGCAAAGAGAATGAAGAGACATACCTCACTGGACACAAGTCACCTGATCCACCAAGTCCTCGCATTGGTGCATCATCCTCACGTAACTCTGACATAACCTCATTGTCACTTCCATATTCACGGCTTCCACCATCGGAAAACAGGTCTCCAAAAGAACTTGATGTGGCGGTAGCATCATCAGAATGAGTTTCAACCATAGCACCCTCATCATTATTTGTACAGTTTATGATGTCAACCTCTGCATCCTCATCATTATTTGTACAGTTTATGACGTCAACCTCCGCATCCTCATTTGTACAGTTCATTACGTCAATCTCTACATCCTCATCTGTACAGTTCATTACGTCAACCTCTACATCCTCATCTGTACAGTTTAAGATATCAACCTCTACATCCTCATTTTTACATTCAGGTCTCATGTTTTTCACTTTGGGCATTGACATGAAAGATGTGTGATTTTTACTAGTCGAAGCTTCCATTGCAGTTTCCGTTTTTGCTTTATGGTCCGAAACAGGACCCATGTTATTGTATTACACAACCAAGATCATTCTTATTTTAAGAAAGCATTCCAGTCAAAAGCAAAGACTAAGCTCAACCGATTCAATCGAAAAGGTTATTGAGTATCAGACTCGTTACCTGCGGCAGAAAAAAACGATTACAACTTTTCATAAGATTCTAATAAATACAAAATATTTCAGCTAACATTTCATCATTCACAAAGACAGATAAATTTCTGATTTGTGTTAGTGTTATAGATAAAGCATAATCGTTCATATATCAACAGGCGAGTCGCTGTTTCACATTAATAAGCGGTTAAAGTTTTTTTCCAAACTACCAAAATCTCGATAACTACAATAAAACTTATAATTTATAACACAAGCCACTCAGTATACTGAAACTACTTTATACCCGAATCAGCAAAAATAAGTGGAGTATGAAAATGCCCTTAACTTTTCAAAAGACAAATGTGCCCTTGCTTACTGTTTTCTATTTAGTCAACTCAATATTTACCATCTATCTAAAACTTTAAAGGCATTTTCATAAATCAACATGTTTTCTCGCCCAATACTGTATGAACAAACCCCAAAACTTTGCTAACAATTACCTACATACATTACCACTAACAAATACTAAAACAAAACCCGAAACATTGCTATTTAACTGCAAAAGCCCCCCTAAAATGTTAAGCCACAGTTTCAGATTATAACATAAGAATTACAATATATATTCCAACACAATATTGGTTTAAATTCTACAAATTAAAAACCCCGATTTTCAAATTGGAGTTTCTTTCAAAATCCCCAAACTTTCCACCCAAAAATTAGGGCTTTATCAAATACCAGCAATCAAGATTCATATGGGCTTACATAAAAACTAAAAAAGATTCAAACCCACGTCACATAATCACCCAAACTTAGCATGATGAAAATATCCTCATATTTTTATATTGACCAAAATACCCTTGGTTTCTTATTCTATAGTGTGTGTAAACTATCATATTCTTTTTTTTTTTTTTTTTGAAAGGCAATAAATTTTTATAAAATTAAAACTAGCAAGATGCTAGGAATTACATCAAACTCGATCAACAGTGATAATATCGACCCTCACAAATTACAACCATAAACACGACCCTCGACAACAACCCTCGCTAAACTACGGTGACTCTAAAATCTCTATCCAAAAAGATCCTTGAATTGACAATGGAGATCCAACAAACAAAGGGGGACAACCCGTGTTCAAACTCTAGCACAACCCTAACCACTTAAGAACAATCATATTCTGATAAAAAAAAATAATAAATAAATAAATAAACATTTTAATTACTCAGTATAAAGCTACATCAATACGCTGCCCTTACATTATCGACAACAAATACTAATCCATAAACCAGAATTTTACTACATGCACAAATGCTAACCTATATTTTCATATAATATCACCAATAAATCATACAACCCACTAAAAACCTAAGTCAAAATGCCACAAATCACAAACCCCAATTTCAAAATTAGGGCTTTTTTTTTTCTTTTTTTTTTTCCCAAAATTAGGGCTCTTATCAATACTAAAACAATCAAGATATCAAAAGGGTGTCAATAAAAACTAAAAAAGATTCAAACCCATGTCACATAATCACCAAATATCATCAATTAACACAAAATCTTGGAATCAAACTAGTTAAAAATCAAATCTTTTTTAAATAAAAATAAATAATAAATAAAAGGGTATAATAAAAAGTAAAAAAGATTCTTACTTGGTGATTGACTGGCCGGAGGGGAGGTGAAACGGTGGCGCGTGGGAAGCGCGTGGTGGGGATAATTATGAAGAATTCAAAGAGTGAAATAGTCAAGAAAATCGTTAGACTGAGAATTTGAAGGAGAGAAAGATAGAAAAAAGTGGAGATAATAAAGCGCCAAATATTGGAATGATCTTCTTTTCACATGCTAATCGTTGCCTATTATTGTGTTTCCTAATTTATGTTATTTTGATGATTATTATCTTCTACTAGTATATTAATCGCAAAAGTGGCAAAATAATTGTTGGGTTTAGTTAAACTTACGTGTAAACATTTCAAATTTATGAAAATGACAATTAATGAACTTATATATTTCATAATTATATATTTTTAATCATTATAAAAAAAGTAAATGATGTTAACTATGAAATATTTAGTATTCATTAAATGTTAATTATGTATTTATAGAATGCTTATACACAACTCATAAGGTTGTGCTTAACAAAACGCATAATTGTTTGACTAAACAAAATTGAATGAAAAGTAAAAAATTGAAGGTTACTTAATTATATAAAATATACTAGCTACCCTGTGAAATTCACGAGTATTTTAAAGAGACGTCATAGAAAATAGTTAATAACTTGTGTGTTACCAAGCGTGACATTACAAAGAATCACATTGTATAAGCAATTGTAAGGCTATGTTTGGCGAAGAGTTTTTTTTTTTTTAGCTTTTTGGGGTGATGAGCGGTGACTAATGAGCTTTTTGATTTTTATTGTTCATTTGGCAAAGAAGCGGTGAGCTTTGATATTTTTTAGGAAATTTCATTTTTTCAATGCTTCTTTAAGAAGCTGTGAGTTGTGACTACTGCTCAGAGCTCACTGTTCACATCTCACTTAAATATAAAGTGGGCACGAATGAAACATGTCTTCTATTAAACAAAATAGCCAAATAACCAAAAAGAAAACAAAGTTCAATAAGGAGGTAACCTAGTTTGGGTTGAGCTACTTTTTTTTTTTTTTTTTTTTTTTTTTGATTCATTTGTTGACGTATCATTAATTGTCAATTAGATAATTGTTGGCGTATGTATCCGGACGACGATCCATCTTGTCCGAACGTTCGAACGACATGACGCCCTTCGGAAGAAAGGTCCGAAGGCATATAATCTCGTCGTCCAGAACAACCCTTATCACTTGGCCAGGTGGCTGATCCGTGCTAAATAGATATAAATATTATGCAACGACAGATGCTCGTGAACAATTACAAATCACCCCTTTGTGAAAAAGGATACTTGCAAAAACTCACGCTCGTGTGTAGTGTTAAGACAGGTAAGTAATTACCCGAATCGTTTTCCAATGAGATATGAATGGAAAACTGTGAAAAGCTAGGATTAGAGTGATTGATGATTCAGATATATTTGGATTTTGCTTTATTTAATAATTCTAAATAACAATTTAAAAACAGATATGCACAAGAAATTTAAACGCGAATAAAATTAAACTAAAACGCGCAACGGGAAAGCTAAAACGGGACAAAAACTGAAATTTATAAAATTTAAAACCTAAAAATGTAAAATTACTTAAAACTTATTTAAAAACTTAAATTATATTTTTTTATACTTTTTATTTAATTATTATTAATTATTTATTATTTAATTACTAATTAAACTAATTTAAATTATAAAAAATACTAAATGAACTAAGAAAATTCTAAAACTTTTTCTAAAAATATTATAAGATGAGAAAAAGCTAAGAAATTTATAAAAATGAAAATTACTTAATTAAAATTTAAAAAGATAAATTCTATTAAATAGAAGCTATCACTTTATTTCTATTTTTGGTTTTTCTTAAGGTTTAATAATACAATTATATTTTTCCTAGATTAAAAATGACAAAAGAAAATTATGAAAATTGGAATTATATTTTTCTGATTAATATTCTATTTATTATGATTTTATTACTAATAGAAACTAATAAAAAAGATTAAAAATATCAAAACTATTTAGAAAATTATGAAAATTTACAGATAAATCTAAAATATTATTAAAAAGCTATGAAAAATAAAATCAAATGTTTAATAAGCCTGGAGAGCTGATTTGGGCAGATAAGCAGTTGGCAAATAAGCCAAAAATAAGCTAAAAAGCACTAAACTCAACCAAATGCTCAGGACAGGTTTGATACACTTAAATAAACACAAAACAACTGGAAAATACAAATAAGCACTATGATTTAAGCTAATAAGAAGATGAGCAGCAACAAGGTTTCAGCAGAAACCTTGGAAAATTGCCAACTTTCAAGGCAGTTTAAGCTAACCAAATAAGTACTGAGATGCAATATTATGGGGGCAAACTTGAGCTAGCATTGTGGGCTATTGAAAAACACAAAGAACAGGGCATGAGCTTATGTGGATAAGCCACAAAGTGGCTTAGATCAGCAGCCAATAAGCACTTAGTCTGCTGTTGTGCAGACCTTGTGCAGACAAGCACAAGCCTTAGGGCTTTAAACCAACTTTTGTGGTTACTTCAAATGAGTCACAATGGACTCAGAGAAGCCAAGAAAATGGGCAATAGGAGCTTATGGCTTTAGATGGCTTATTTGAGCTTTTCACAGCCCAAAATCAACACAAAGAACCAAAAACTTGGTTTTATACTTAAGTAACTTTTTAAACTTAGAAAACAGCTTAATATGGCTTATAAAAGCTTAACCAAAGTTGGGATAAGTGCAAAGCAACAGTACAACCAAGGTTTGACCTTGTTGACCTGCTAAACCAAACAACCCTTTTGGTGTGTCTGTTTTGAGTTTTCAAGGAAAATAGAAAAATTGACTAGTGAACACTGATTTTTATTAAATAAACAACTTATAAAAACTATAATAAGCAACTTTTATCAGAAATATAAGCAATTTAATAAGCTATACTAGGTTTGACTATTTTTGGACTTTTTAAGTTTTTTAAGGAAAGATATGAAACAAGCTAATTAATACTGATAATATAGATGAAACAAGTCCACAAACTACTAATAAGCAAGAACTTATGCAAATAAGCAAAGATTAAGCAGTGTAACAGTAAGCTTAGAACTTTTAAGAAAATGCTTGAAAATGCTTACAACTGAAAATGGCTTATAGAACAAGAACCAAGGATCAGAAACAACTCCTAGCTTGTTGTCAACAAGCTAGAAACCAGAAAACCATCCAGCTTAGCTTCTAAACCCAGAATTGCTTATTTTGACCCATCAGTTGACTTTCTTTGACTTTTCTTGATTTCTTGAAATAGAACAGGATTACACTAACATAAGCTCACAGTAAGCTATGTTTAGCTTATATGAGCTTATGTAAACAGAGAATAAGCTATTCCAAACAACATTTAATTTAAAACAAATTACAGTGAAGCATGAAATTGTAAATTGACTGAATTTAAATGCAAGATACAATAAAGTGAGATTAGAATGACTGTAAAGTGACTATATTGATGACTGAAATGAAAATTACAATAAGGAAATGACAATTAAGTAAAAGACGATTTTATAAAATTTAACTACTACTCAATTATCTATTACATTGTTCTATTTATACTAAATACAAATGGGAAACCCTAAGTCATCATCTCTGATCAAATCCCATCCCTTGAATTGCTTCAATTTGATCTCCTTCGTCCATTTTAGCTTTTGGCGGGAAAAATGGAAAAGTGGTAAACCCACTATCTCTGACTGATTGGGGAGAAGGAAGATGCATTAAATGCATTTGGAGTGTTAGGTAGTGTGTTTGGAGGGGAAATGATGTGGTGAAGCCAGCTGTGGAAAATGGTGAGGTGGGGGGGATGACTGGTTTGTTTAGGCGGTTCGAAGGAAGAAGGTTTGACTTCGGGTCAAACTTCTGTGTTTAAATAAAAGGAAGTGGGCCAGGTATAGGATTAAAGGGAATTGGGCTTAGGGATTGGGTTTAGTAACTGGGTTGGGTTTAGTTTAATAGGGTGTTGGGTTTTTATTAATTTAGGATCCGGTTGGTTTGTAGTTAAAATATCACAAGGACCAAAAGTGTAATATTCTGAAACTTGAAGGGCCAACCTGTAAATTCACAATAAATATCACAAGGACCAATTATGCCATATAAGAATAGTACAAGGGTATAAAACATAATTTTTCATTTTTAAAACACCCGAGGACTAATTTTGACATTTTTCAAACTTGGGGGACCAAAGTTGTAATTTTATGAAACTTTGCACCAAAGGACTTATTATGTAATTTTATGATTATTAAAGGACCTTTGATGACTTTTCCTATTTTTAGAATAACCAGGGACTAGTTTTGACAACTTTTGAAAGTTGAGGGACTGAAACTGCCAATTATGCAAACTTTGTTCGTTTTTCATTTGTTTTTAAACATTTTGCATCTGAAACATATAAAACACAATTTTGGGATAATTTCAGTATTATGATGCATTTCTGAGTGTTTTTGGATGTTTTGGCAGCTTAGATTAGGTAAAAATGATGAGTATTTAGACACTCATCAATCCCCCACACTAAACTATTGCTAGTCCCTAGCAATATTTTATGAAGTTTTAATGGATTTTTCTCTTTACCAAAAGCCATTACTTCTGGAGTAGCCAATGTTTTAGTATGTGATACTTTGGTACAATGATAACCAAATGATTTTGAGCAAACCATCAGCTGTCAACGGTTTTGATTTGTCTTTACCAAAAGCCGTTTGCTTCTGGACTAGCCAACTCTTAGATAAATTATCAATATTATCTTTGGTGAGCTGATTACCAATCATGGATTTTCACGGCCTTTACCACAAGCCACAACCTTGCGGGCTAGCCAACTCTTCACTTATGAAGATATGGTGAGTCGAATACCATACAATTTTCGGCAAATTGTAAGCCATCAACGGATTTGAGATATCTTTACCAAAAGCCGTTTGCTCCTGGATTAGCCAATCCTTATGTGGGTTAGACATGGCGGACTGATAACCATTTATTGCGTTCTAAGTGAGAAAAAATTTTAAAATTTTGGCTAAAATGGGGGTACTTGATGGTACATTTGATCAAATTCGCTAGAATTCCCCCCCCCCCACACTTAGAACTGAATATTGCCTTCAATATTCACAGAACCGGTTGTTAAACCAACACTTAGAACGTGAAAGGGAAATAGTTATAGCCATTATTTTTATATACACACACACTTTTTTTTTTTTTTTTTTTTTTTTTTTTTTGACTATACATATTTACAATATGTGGGGCATCTCCCCCACACTAGGGTGAGACATGGGTGAAAACCTATGGTTTGCTACTGTTTTTATTAACCGAGTCGCTAGCTTGACTCGACCCCGAATTGAGTTGATTCCTCCCGAACAGGCAGGTTTATCACGCAAGCTAACCGCTTGTGAACGGTCAACCATAACAAAGGGTTCCTGAACAGCCCGGGAGAAAAAGCAATTTTTAAAAGTCTATGAGGAAGTAAGTGGAAGAAACCATCTCCATCGGACTTTCATTCAATATGCTTGGATAACCAATTGAGCATAAGAAAGTTCCACACCGATGAGATAAATCCGGCATTTAAACCAATGTTAGATGGACAATGCCGGGATCAAAAGTAATATCCTCACTCCCAAATGAGTGAAAGATAGGGGAAATCACCGGGTAGGTGAAGGGAAGAAGAGAGATCTGAACAGCAATTAAGATAAGAACTTCCTCCTCAAGAATTGCATTTTCAAGTGGAGGAGGCAAGTCCTTAATCTTGATCTCCGGAAATTTATGAAGTTCAACGGGAGGGAGAGGAGGGGAATTGTCCTGATTTAACAATTTCTCAAGAAGAAGAATATCTCCCTCCAAATCAATCTCAGCGTTATCAATTCCTTCCAGAAATGAATCACACTTGAGAAAAGCCTCGATCTCTTCCAAATTGGAATCACTTCCCTCAAACGGAGGGAGAGAAGGGGAAGAGTCGGAAATGATAGGTAGAGAAGATGTGGTGGGATTACCACTCACAGAATTATGAAAATAACCAACACTCTCTTGAGAGTACTCCTCTGAAGCAATGTCAATGACATCTATTCGGTTAACCGATGCAGAATTATAATTTGAGGAGTACTTTGAAGTTTGATCATGGTTAAAGGTAACAGCTTCCTTATCAACACGCAATGTGATCTCATGCTTAAATACATCAATAAGAGCATGGCCCGTTTTTAGGAATCCTCGTCCAAGAATGAGAGGAACCTTTTGATCTGCGTCGAATTCAACAACCACAAAGTCAGCTGGAAAATGGAACTTACCTACTTTTACAAACACATCTTCGGCAATGCCGCATGGATGAGATATGGTTCGATCTGCAAGCTCTAGAGTCATGCAGGTAGGAGTAAGAGCCGGAAGAGAAAGTTTCTTCCATACTGAATGAGACATCAGGTTGATGCTTGCACCTAGATCTGCTAAGGCATAACATTCAACCATCCCTGGAAAGACAAAGGTAGAGAAAACTTTCCAGGATCTCCAAGCTTCTCCGGAAGCTTTTTCAAGATAACCGCTGAGCAGTTCTCATTTAACGGAGTTTTAGCCATTTCAATCAGCTTTTCCTTGTTGCTTAATAAGTGTTTGATTGTTGATGCAAATTTGGGCATCAGAATGATAGCATCCGCAAAGCTGATGTCAAAATGTAATTCTTTAAAGATTTGAAAGAATTTGTCCATTTGTTGACTAGCTTTCTCACGGAGCTTTTGCTCATTTAAGCGCGATGGGTAAGGAATATGAGGTTTGGATTTAGGGATAACCATTTCAGGAGTCTTAACAGATTCAAAGACAACTCCTGGTTTGGATTTTTTCGGGACAACTGGAGGATGGATTTCAGGAATCTTAACAGTATCCTCCGTCTCTTTTTCCATTTCAAATAACGGAGGAGGAATAGGGCCAGCTGGCCCCTCATAAGCAGCACCACTCCTTGTGGTGATGGCTTTGACGAAAGTGGTATCTCCGTCATCATCACTGTCATCAAGCACACTGACAGGAACAGCATTGAGCATTTCGGAATAATATCTGGCTGTTCTTTGCTCACTAAGTTTGGTTGACAAACTTTTAACCGTAAATCGTGACAGAGTAGGATCTATTCTTGACGGTTGAGGAGCAAGTGTGGGTGTAGATTTTTGGACAACAATAGGTTGGACGTATTTAACACTTCCATTGTTAGTGGGAAGCACCGGGTCCTTTGTCACCTTGATTTCTTGTTCCAATTCCCTCACCGGAGAGAAAATAGGAATTGACGGTCCAACATGAGCTTTACCACTATGTGTAGTGACAGCCTTGAGTTCACCCCTTGGGTTGACAACAGTGTTACTTGGAAGACCTCCCGAGGTAGAAGGTGGATTAAGATGGTCCATGAGACTGGCAAACATATTTTTAACTTCGCTTTGAGAATGATCGATTTTATTTGAAAGTTCAGTTCCTTGCTTGTTTATTGAGGACTGAAATTCATTCTTCAAATTAGAGATTTGATTTTGCATTGCCTTCATATTGGTCTCATTAACCTTGATGTAGCTATCAAGCTCACTCGAGAGAGGTCTTTGGGAATTGGGAGCTGAATACCCTTGATTACCCCTTTGGGGTGGGTATTGATTGTTCGGGGCGTGATATTGATTATGCGTGTTTTGCCCTCTTTGCTGATTAGGATTATTCCTATTTGGATTATTAGGAGAAGGAAAGCCGGGTGGTCCATGTTGATTGCTAGCACGGTAATTTGTTTCCACTTGAGGATGGTATTGACCACCTCCTTGGTTGGAAGATCCGGCTAAAGCTTTAACTTCAAATGCATTGCCATCAGTGGCAGTACAATTGTAGTAAGCGTGAGGGTCACCACAAGTAACACAAACTTCTACCTTTTTTATTTCAGCAGTGTGAGAAGTTTGCGGAGCGGACTCTTTCTTTTGTGTGGAGAAAACCAAAGCTTGAATAACCTTCGTGAGTTCAGCAAGCTGAGTATCAGTACTAGACTGACTCACGGGAGATGAAGTGGAAGGACCAGCACCAGCCTGAGAATTATATGGTCTGACTCGTGCGGTGCGGACCTTAGACTTATTTTCAATAAGAGCAATGGCTTCCTTAGTGGATTTGCTCAGAAAATTACCTCCAGCTGAGGCATTAAGAGAATCTTGGTCAGATGGGTTTAACCCATTGTAGAAAGTGTCCATTTGCATCAAATCGGTGAAACCGTGATGAGGACATTTGCGGAGCAATTCTTTGAAACGCTCCCATGCTTCTCCAAATGGTTCATCAAACCTTTGAGAGAACTTCATGATTTCATTTTTGAGATACGTGGTTTTAGACGGAGGAAAGAATTCATTCACGAATTTCTGGACCAGATCTTCCCATGTTGTTATTGATCGAGGGGGTTGTTTGTCAAGCCAAATTCGGGCTGCCCCATCGATGGAAAATGGGAAAAGAAGAAGTTTGATCGATTCCTCAGGGACATTTTTGCATTTGATGGTGGATGTGATTTTATTGAACCATCTGATGTGATCTTGAGGATCGTCCCTGTCAAAACCATAGAATTGCCTCTGGGTTACCAGGTTTATTAACCCAGTCTTAAGCTCAAAATTCTCAGCCACGATGGCTGGAACAACAATGGCATCTCCGTACCCAATGGTGGGAGCTTGGAGCAGCTCATTCATAGGACGGTCTTCAGCCATGATGTCAGGGGTTTTGGGATCAGTACGTAACTCGGGTACGACTGACGGAGCAGAACGTCTACGACGTCTTCGAGGTATTTTTCCAAGCTCACGAAAAGGGCTTGATGACCTAGAAGAACGAGTGCGCATGCACTTAGCAAAAATTTTCAATTAAAATCAAGATCGAGAAAAAACACAAGTGAACTTAAACCAATAATCAACAAGCGTACGGTAGCTCTCTAAAAGATAAACGCACAGAGTGGCGGAGAAGCAGAGGTGGGCAATTAAATGCTCCTTAAAAACCCGCTTCTTTCAGTCCGACAATTTAATGTCAGACTATCCTAGAACCTCCGTTAGAGTTTGTTTATCAATTAAAGGTGAGCCGATATTCGCAAGTGATACAAAGGCAAGTTTTTATCTTAGGTTTGGGAACTTATTATGGCCGTACCCCCAGTTAGGTAGTACTCAGTCTTGGTTCTCGATGGTTAATTTTTATTTGTTTATTATTAAAGAAAATGGAAAATGTTTTTGGGTTTTTAATTTTTTATGTGATAATAATAATAATATATATATAGAAAAGAAAAGAAAAATATTTTTGGTATTTTATATTGTTTTTGGGAAATAGGAACTTCTTGGGAGAAGGATCTCGAATCACTAATCGCTAAAACTTACACAATAGTCGCAGCACACCTCCCCGGCAGCGGCGCCAAAATTTGATCCGTGCTAAATAGATATAAATATTATGCAACGACGGATGCTCGTGAACAATTACAAATCACCCCTTTGTGAAAAAGGATACTTGCAAAAACTCACGCTCGTGTGTAGTGTTAAGACAGGTAAGTAATTACCCGAATCGTTTCCCAACGAGATATGAATGGAAAACTGTGAAAAGCTAGGATTAGAGTGATTGATGATTCAGATATTTTTGGATTTTGCTTTATTTAATAATTCTAAATAACAATTTAAAAACAGATATGCACAAGAAATTTAAACGCGAATAAAATTAAACTAAAACGCGCAACGGGAAAGCTAAAACGGGACAAAAACTGAAATTTATAAAATTTAAAACCTAAAAATGTAAAATTACTTAAAACTTATTTAAAAACTTAAATTATATTTTTTTATACTTTTTATTTAATTATTATTAATTATTTATTATTTAATTACTAATTAAACTAATTTAAATTATAAAAAATACTAAATGAACTAAGAAAATTCTAAAACTTTTTCTAAAAATATTATAAGATGAGAAAAAGCTAAGAAATTTATAAAAATGAAAATTACTTAATTAAAATTTAAAAAGATAAATTCTATTAAATAGAAGCTATCACTTTATTTCTATTTTTGGTTTTTCTTAAGGTTTAATAATACAATTATATTTTTCCTAGATTAAAAATGACAAAAGAAAATTATGAAAATTGGAAGTATATTTTTCTGATTAATATTCTATTTATTATGATTTTATTACTAATAGAAACTAATAAAAAAGATTAAAAATATCAAAACTATTTAGAAAATTATGAAAATTTACAGATAAATCTAAAATATTATTAAAAAGCTATGAAAAATAAAATCAAATGTTTAATAAGCCTGGAGAGCTGATTTGGGCAGATAAGCAGTTGGCAAATAAGCCAAAAATAAGCTAAAAAGCACTAAACTCAACCAAATGCTCAGGACAGGTTTGATACACTTAAATAAACACAAAACAACTGGAAAATACAAATAAGCACTATGATTTAAGCTAATAAGAAGATGAGCAGCAACAAGGTTTCAGCAGAAACCTTGGAAAATTGCCAACTTTCAAGGCAGTTTAAGCTAACCAAATAAGTACTGAGATGCAATATTATGGGGGCAAACTTGAGCTAGCATTGTGGGCTATTGAAAAACACAAAGAACAGGGCATGAGCTTATGTGGATAAGCCACAAAGTGGCTTAGATCAGCAGCCAATAAGCACTTAGTCTGCTGTTGTGCAGACCTTGTGCAGACAAGCACAAGCCTTAGGGCTTTAAACCAACTTTTGTGGTTACTTCAAATGAGTCACAATGGACTCAGAGAAGCCAAGAAAATGGGCAATAGGAGCTTATGGCTTTAGATGGCTTATTTGAGCTTTTCACAGCCCAAAATCAACACAAAGAACCAAAAACTTGGTTTTATACTTAAGTAACCTTTTAAACTTAGAAAACAGCTTAATATGGCTTATAAAAGCTTAACCAAAGTTGGGATAAGTGCAAAGCAACAGTACAACCAAGGTTTGACCTTGTTGACCTGCTAAACCAAACAACCCTTTTGGTGTGTCTGTTTTGAGTTTTCAAGGAAAATAGAAAAATTGACTAGTGAACACTGATTTTTATTAAATAAACAACTTATAAAAACTATAATAAGCAACTTTTATCAGAAATATAAGCAATTTAATAAGCTATACTAGGTTTGACTATTTTTGGACTTTTTAAGTTTTTTAAGGAAAGATATGAAACAAGCTAATTAATACTGATAATATAGATGAAACAAGTCCACAAACTACTAATAAGCAAGAACTTATGCAAATAAGCAAAGATTAAGCAGTGTAACAGTAAGCTTAGAACTTTTAAGAAAATGCTTGAAAATGCTTACAACTGAAAATGGCTTATAGAACAAGAACCAAGGATCAGAAACAACTCCTAGCTTGTTGTCAACAAGCTAGAAACCAGAAAACCATCCAGCTTAGCTTCTAAACCCAGAATTGCTTATTTTGACCCATCAGTTGACTTTCTTTGACTTTTCTTGATTTCTTGAAATAGAACAGGATTACACTAACATAAGCTCACAGTAAGCTATGTTTAGCTTATATGAGCTTATGTAAACAGAGAATAAGCTATTCCAAACAACATTTAATTTAAAACAAATTACAGTGAAGCATGAAATTGTAAATTGACTGAATTTAAATGCAAGATACAATAAAGTGAGATTAGAATGACTGTAAAGTGACTATATTGATGACTAAAATGAAAATTACAATAAGGAAATGACAATTAAGTAAAAGACGATTTTATAAAATTTAACTACTACTCAATTATCTATTACATTGTTCTATTTATACTAAATACAAATGGGAAACCCTAAGTCATCATCTCTGATCAAATCCCATCCCTTGAATTGCTTCAATTTGATCTCCTTCGTCCATTTTAACTTTTGGCGGGAAAAATGGAAAAGTGGTAAACCCACTATCTCTGACTGTTGGGGAGAAGGAAGATGCATTAAATGCATTTGGAGTGTTAGGTAGTGTGTTTGGAGGGGAAATGATGTGGTGAAGCCAGCTGTGGAAAATGGTGAGGTGGGGGGGGGGATGACTGGTTTGTTTAGGCGGTTCGAAGGAAGAAGGTTTGACTTCGGGTCAAACTTCTGTGTTTAAATAAATGGAAGTGGGTCGGGTATAGGATTAAAGGGAATTGGGCTTGGGGATTGGGTTTAGTAACTGGGTTGGGTTTAGTTTAATAGGGTGTTGGGTTTTTATTATTTTAGGATCCGGTTGGTTTGTAGTTAAAATATCACAAGGACCAAAAGTGTAATATTCTGAAACTTGAAGGGCCAACCTGTAAATTCACAATAAATATCACAAGGACCAATTATGCCATATAAGAATAGTACAAGGGTATAAAACATAATTTTTCATTTTTAAAACACCCGAGGACTAATTTTGACATTTTTCAAACTTGGGGGACCAAAGTTGTAATTTTATGAAACTTTGCACCAAAGGACTTATTATGTAATTTTATGATTATTAAAGGACCTTTGATGACTTTTCCTATTTTTAGAATAACCAGGGACTAGTTTTGACAATTTTTGAAAGTTGAGGGACTGAAACTGCCAATTATGCAAACTTTGTTCGTTTTTCATTTGTTTTTAAACATTTTGCATCTGAAACATATTAAACACAATTTTGGGATGATGTACCCTCCTAACGGGTCGAAGGACTCCCCTTCGAGCCTGTAGAAAGCCCTCCCTTCGGAGGCCCAGGTTAACCTTCTAATACGTTTCATTGGCGTAAAACCATTCGCCTGCGAATGGTTACCATGAGGGAATCCGCCAATCGAAGCCCTAAGCCCTTCGGGGTATTCTTGACGAAGGGACTAACACGAAGGATCATCCAGACCTGGTCAAACCCACGTCTCCTCTATCCTTTGGCTTCCCGCCAAAACAGAGATCGTGGGCTACAAAGCCCTAGCGGTTACCACTTTCCATGGGACGCCCCCATGATCTCCGATCTATGTGCAACCGCCCACTATGTCCTATTTCTCCCCTATAAATAGCATAGTCGGGCCAAGAACAATGTAAGTAATTTTCAAGTGAACCTCACTCTCTAAATTTACGACCTACATTACCATCACACATACTTACTCGCACGCCGGAGGTGGTTCGCAGGGTCCAACCCCTGCGCAATCACTTAACGTAGTGTCTTTGTATTTCTTATTTTCAGGTTAAGAACAAGCTTGGCGTAATCTCAACACCCCATTATTCCTTTGATCACCATCGAAGGCTTGGTTGACGAATATTTGTTCAATCAGTGGCGCCATCCGTGGGACCGCTACAATTGGTCTCGTTAATTCCGAGCTTTTAACCTACCAACCAATTTCACTATTATTCCGGCATGGATCAAGGGAGAGAAGATACTCCCCTACCGGGCTTCTCTACCTTAACACCAATACCAGTCGACGACCCTAACAATCTTCCCCCAATAACCGCCTCCACTTTCACAACACGTTCTCCCCCAAGAAATCACAACCAACAATCATGCTTCGACATCAGCCAACCCAGAACCTGTCATTAGCCCAGCCTTTGTCGAAGCCAACCATGAAGTGTTAGAAACCCTTTTAAGGGCTCGCAACAGGCAAGTCAGGAATGCTGAGGTACGAAAGGAGTTGGAATACTCGAGTGAAGAGTATGATGAGGAAATGGAGATGGAACCTAGGCCTCCGACCCAAGGACCAACCCTATCTGCCTTAAGGATTGGTTCTCCAGTTGGCCGAAGGCTAAGCAAAAGGTCTGTTGGTTTCGAAGGAGTCCCCGAGAGGGCTCCGACAAGACGAGAAGGGGCGGTTGCCGAAGGCTCTAACGGTAGGAGTCAGCTTAGGGAAGAAAGGGGGATGACTTTACCTCCATTACTAGCCGCTCATCTTGGAAGAACTGAAGCCGGGGTTCCGTTGCAGCCTTCTCACGCGTCAGGCGTAGAAGGCAATCCGTCTACAATCACTATGGGAGGAAATCTTCCTCCCAATGGTATGTACCCCCCGTTCCAAACTCAGTCTTATCCTCAAAATTTATATCCGCCTATAAATGGACAGCCTAATAACCCAAGCTTCCCTCAAAATTATGGGAGCATGCCCTTCGGCCACCCTATGGCGTACCCTCCATACGCCATGGGAAACAGTTACCCGTTTGCCATGAGCACACCTTATCAGTCCTACCCAGGCCAAACTCCTATGGGAATGCCCCCAAACAGCAATCCATACAATACAGTCCCCATGTACGCACCACCTTATAATTGTCTATATTCAGACCCTATGGGTTCAGCTACACCCTTCGTTAGATGGATAGAAGATCACCCATTGCCTGATGGTTTGAAAATGCCTTCACATGTCGGGACTTATGATGGGAAAGGGGATCCGGACAACTTCTTACACTTGTTCGAAGGGGCTATCAAAATGCAAAAGTGGGTTA
The DNA here is from genome assembly GCA_021014915.2 of Artemisia tridentata subsp. tridentata. Taxonomy (NCBI): domain Eukaryota; kingdom Viridiplantae; phylum Streptophyta; class Magnoliopsida; order Asterales; family Asteraceae; genus Artemisia; species Artemisia tridentata. Next base: position 166,158,273 of record CP139502.1, on the reverse strand, counting down.
TGCCGGTGGCCTGTCATATGTTTACATACACCCTTCGGGATTCTGCTCGTATTTGGTGGAATGGGCAAAAGCCCGGTAGCATTGTCAATCTTGATGATCTCAAAGCTAAGTTCCGGTCCCACTTCAGTCAGCAAAAGAAATTCACTAGGACTCATTTAACGGTGCACAACATCAAACAAAAAGAAAATGAAAGCACCAGGGCCTTCGTTACTAGGTACACTGATGAGACTTTGCAAATTTTGGGTCTTCATGAAGATCAACGTATTTCCGGTTTCGTACATGGCCTTCGGAATCGGAGTTTGGTGGAATTCTTGTCCACCGACCTTCCGACAACTTACAAGGGCCTGACCGAGAAGACGTACACTTGGATCGAAGCCAAAGAGGTATCCACTAATGGGGCTCCGATAGATAAGGATAGCAACAACAAGTTTTCGAAGCATTCCGCGTGGGAAGGGCTAATTTCCTCTTCGGAGGACTCCTTACAGACATGACAGCCTTTGCTCTACTATTTCTCTTGCTTGAAACACCGGAGGACCTTGCGAGCCTCGTTTGAAATTCCTTGATAAGGGGGTCATCGGAATCTGCAACAGTTTCCACAAACGGTGGGGTTTTGTCATTCTCAATTGACATGGATGGAGAACCTACCCCATAGCTTGTTTCTTCTGGCTCTTTGGGGACAAAACTAACTTCTCTAACACCGCGAGCCACGACGAAGTTCCTGAATGCCATCCCTGCAGAGATACAATGAGAAGAGATAAATATCATCAGATAAGTAATTTACTTTATTTTAATAGGTATGCGCATACTTTTCCCATTGCAGATTATAGCGGGTTCCAGCGGAGAGCCTTCCCAATGATCTACAATCCCCGCCATAAACAGTATCGGCTCAGGAAAAGTTTGCACGTCAAATGGATGACGTTCAAGACGTTGGTAAAGGGGACAGCTTCTGACGAAGTGTGGCAAAGGATCATCAAAACGTTTCTCGTCAAAACGAAAGTCTTTGTCTAGCAACGCTGGATACTTGGGAGGTATGATAGTGTCTTGCACATAGAAAAACAAACCTTTCCATTTTCTTATGTTGGCAAAAGGTTTTGTTATTAAACAGGGAACATCAGGTTCACTTCTTTTGCCTAAAGTTAACCAATCACCACCAGGGCAAAGGTTGGTAAAACCTCTAAGCACGTTAAGCGTGGGTTCATAGCCACAAGCTTTGCATACAACAATGTAGGTGGTTAGTTTAGCCAGGCCAAACGGGTTCAACCTAGAGATATGTACTTGATAATACTGTAAAAATTCTAAGATTAGTTGATGAATAGGAATCCTAAAGTTGGATTCCGTAAAAGCATGAACATACAACCCAACGTATCCAGCAGGGGCATCAAAGATACTTTGGTTTTCGTTTGGTAACATAATTTTCACTTCTTTGGGCATAGGGTGTTTTCTTAAAAACTCCATTAAAGCCTGTTCTGATAAGGCACATTTTTGCTGCCTGATAATCCTTTTGGCTGCCATACTCATATCGTATTTGTAACAATGAGAACGAGGTGGGATAATTACCTTAAAAATTTTTGAAGAAGCACAAAGCACCGTACTGTGTATGTGTATTTTGGGCGCAACCAAAAAGTATGATCAGGTAGGGACTAGAAAGAGTTTATGCATATCTATTGGAAATTTACCCTAACCGTCCACGTGTACTCATAGTTTGAGACTTTGAGTAGAATACGGATTTCAAACCATTTTTCAATTTTGAAAAGAAGTTTGAAATTACCGATATAGTAGCTGCTGCAGCCTAGGGTGTAGTAGGTGGAGAGTTATTAGCCGCATTTATTGCGCATAATTTCTTTAAACACTTATCTTTATCTCGTTCGGCCTTGTGACAGATGGGATAGAGTGTAGCAGATTTTTTGAGTCGAAAGCAATTTATACTTGTACGTATATATCGCCTTCGACTGGGGGGCTTGATGATGTACCCTCCTAACGGGTCGAAGGACTCCCCTTCGAGCCTGTAGAAAGCCCTCCCTTCGGAGGCCCAGGTTAACCTTCTAATACGTTTCATTGGCGTAAAACCATTCGCCTGCGAATGGTTACCATGAGGGAATCCGCCAATCGAAGCCCTAAGCCCTTCGGGGTATTCTTGACGAAGGGACTAACACGAAGGATCATCCAGACCTGGTCAAACCCACGTCTCCTCTATCCTTTGGCTTCCCGCCAAAACAGAGATCGTGGGCTACAAAGCCCTAGCGGTTACCACTTTCCATGGGACGCCCCCATGATCTCCGATCTATGTGCAACCGCCCACTATGTCCTATTTCTCCCCTATAAATAGCATAGTCGGGCCAAGAACAATGTAAGTAATTTTCAAGTGAACCTCACTCTCTAAATTTACGACCTACATTACCATCACACATACTTACTCGCACGCCGGAGGTGGTTCGCAGGGTCCAACCCCTGCGCAATCACTTAACGTAGTGTCTTTGTATTTCTTATTTTCAGGTTAAGAACAAGCTTGGCGTAATCTCAACACCCCATTATTCCTTTGATCACCATCGAAGGCTTGGTTGACGAATATTTGTTCAATCACATATAAAACACAATTTTGGGATAATTTCAGTATTATGATGCATTTCTGAGTGTTTTTGGATGTTTTGGCAGCTCAGATTAGGTAAAAATGATGAGTATTTACACACTCATCAGTGGCCTTACCCCATGGACAAGTGGCAACAGCAGTCAGGCCGCCGCCACCCCAGATTTTACGGGATCATGTATGCAGCGTATCTCCTCAAAATCCGGCGCCGTCATCACAGGTATCGAAGCTAGGTAGTATAAATACCCAGCTCATTTACAACTCGCAACTAACTTTTACCATTCGCATTTACTCCCAATCATTATCTAACCTTTCGGACTATCCAATACTTACTCTCACGCCGGAGGTTGGTCCTGGGATAACACCCGGGGCGACTCTAACGTGCGTGTTTCTTGTGTGTAGGTGCTTCGGAACATTGGCAAGACCTCGTCCGGAAGATCTAACCTCAATTCCGAACGACCTACAGGTTTTTACTTCAATAAATTGGCGCCATCCGTGGGACCCGTTATTCATTCTGCCAGAATTGAAAGATGACGGGCCCTACTTGGGAAACACCAATTAACCACGCAGAGGGAAGTGGAAAGAGCAGTGACGAAAGTGACCCTAGTAATTTGGAAGAGCAAATCCTAAGTCAAGTAACAGCACTCAAAGCCCTAATCAAAGAGCATAACACGAAAGGGGGAAGCTCAATCAGACCAATCCGAATCGACTTTGATGAGGAGGACCCTAAGGATACTGAGATCGAAGGTGTTGGGAAAGAACAAGAAGACGATCTAGCTAAACCATACAAAAAAATATCAATATGTCCTTTCACTCGAAGAATCATAGAGTTCTTTGGGCTGAAGCATAGGATGCCCACCAACATAAAACTTTACGACGGATCTACCGACCCGGATGATCATATCACTAGATTGGCCCATGCCGGTATGGTGTAGGATGTTTCAACAAAAGCTGGATGGTTCAGCAAGAGGATGGTTTGATCGCTTGCCCAACGGTAGCATTGACAATTGGGAAACCCTTCGTGACCAGTTTGTAACAAGATTCGCTCTCAGAAGAAAGTGCATCAAAGATCCGATGGAAATAACTAAGATTGTGCGGCTGGCAAATGAAACTCTCCCTGAATTCAAGGAGCGGTGGACGGATGAAGCCAACCATATCTCTGGCGTGCCGGAACTCATGGAAATCTCATATTTTATCATTGGTAGCAAGTGCCCTGAATTAGCCAAACGCTTCTCGGATAGGGTGCCTCAGACAGTAACGAAAATGATGATAAGGGTGGATGATTTTGTCCATTCGAAAGCAATGTATCGGGCAACTGAACTACCGAGAGGTGAGAAGGTAGATGCTTACAAGGAGTATCGTCCCAACCCTTATAACAACAAGAATGATCATTATGCCCCGAAGGCTCCCTTCGGAGGGGATCGTCGTCGGAATAATCACAAGAATGAGCTCAGGCCTCGTAGGAATGATCATTATGCTCTCTATGTTCCCGCCAGGTATGACAACGCTGGTAGAGCGGACCCTCGCCGCAATGACGTCCGCAGATACGACACCAGACCAATAGATTTGAACTCTCTGACAAAGGCTCCGAAAGAAATCCTTGCAACCGAGCATCAATTGAGGCTACCACAACCTTCGCCATTGAAAGAAAAACCTCTCAAATAAAATCTAGACAAGTATTGCGACTATCACGGTGAGAAGGGGCATCTCACCAATGACTGTTGGCACCTCAAGGAACAGCTAAGAATGGCCGTTGAAACGGGTAAATTAGACCACCTTCTGAAAGAAGTTCGGAAAAGAGGAAAAGCACCACAAAGGGGAGACAACCATGCTAACAAGGGAAAAAATCATCAATATGATCCGAAGCCCATGGACCGCAAGAAAGCGAAAGGTCGCAGATCCGAAAGAGGATTGGATGAATGCCCCAATTAGTTTCCCTCCTATCCTTCCGGGGGATGTTTCGGACGAACCTTTAATAATCGAGGCCGAAGTGGAAGGTTATACGATACGAAGGGTATATGTAGATCAAGGTGCTTCGGTGGAGGTAATGTACGAGCACTGCTTTGAGCACTTATGTCCTTCCATCAAGGCCAGGCTGAAGGGAACCAACACACCTTTGGTGGGATTCGTGGGGGAGTCCATCAAACCGTTGGGAAAGATAGAGTTAGAAGTTTGTTTCGGAAGTCAAGGGTTATTTTGTAAGACTGTTATGAAATTCATCGTGGTAAGGTCTCCCTCTCCATACAACATCATATTAGGCCGTTCCGGACTAAAAAAGCTACGGGCCATTCCGTCAACCATTCACTCGATGATGAAATTTCCTACTCCGAGGGGCATAGCAACATTGGTCACTCGATCGGTCATTGTTTCGGAATGCCACAAGATGGAAGAAAAACAGATGGTCGAAAAAGAGGTAAGGACTGAATCCCAGAATGCCGAGATAACTGGAGCATTAGCTGGAAGCACAGAGAAAGTCATGGTACACCCGACATATCCGGATCAGCTAGTAACCATCGGAAGGAATTTCTTCCAAGAATGTAGAAGGCAGTTAATTACGTTGCTCAAAAATAGTCAAGATGTGTTCGCTTGGGAACCAGCGGACATGACAGGAATAACACGACAAGTCACAGAACACAGACTCAACGTGAATGTCCAAGACTGACCGGTAGCCCAAAAGAAAAGAACCTTTTCAGCAGAAAAGAACCAGGCCATAACCAAAGAAGTAGAAGAATGGGTGAAAGCTGGAATAGTGCGGCCGGTGCGATACACGACATGGATCTCCAACCCGGTGTTAGTGAAGAAGTCCGATGGTAGTTGGAGGATGTGCATTGATTTCAAAATTCTCAACTCATCTTGTGATGATGTACCCTTCGAACGGGTCGAAGGACACCCCTTCGAGCCTGTACGAAGCCTTCTTTTCGAAGGCCCAGGTCAATCTCCTAAAATGTTCATTTGCGTAAAACCATTCATCTATGAAGTGGTTACCAAGTGGGAAGTCGCCAATCGAAGCCTTAAGCCCTTCGGGGTACCTCCTGCGAGGATACTAGAAGGGAGAACCACATTGACTTGGCCATACCCACGTCCCCTCTTTCTTTAGGCTTTCCCGCCAAGGATGAGATCGTGGGTCACAAATCCCTAGCGGTTATCAAAAATCATGGGACGCCCCCATGATCTCCGAATTATGTGCAAGAGCTCTCTAAGGCCTATTTCCTCCCCTATAAATAGCTTAGATGGGCTAGAACAATGGTATGCAAACTAGACTCTCTCATTTCACTACCAACTTATCATATCACATACTTATTCGCACGCCGGAGGTGGTTCGCAGGGTCCAACCCCTGTGTAATCACTTAACGTAGTGTTTTAGTATATCTTATTTCAGGTTAAGAACAAGCTTGGCGCAACCTAAAAACCCCATATATCCTTTGCTCATCATCGAAGGCCTGGTCGTGTAATTTATTGTATAATCAGTGGCGCCATCCGTGGGACCGCTACAATTGGTCTCGTTATTTCCAAGCTTATAACCAACCAACTACTTTCACTATATATCCGGCATGGATCAAAGGAGAGAAGATACTCCTCCACCGGGTTTCTCGACCTTGGCGCCTATACCAATTAACGACCCCAACAACTTCCCCCCAATAACTGCTTCCACGTTCACAACACGTTCTCACCCAGAAGTAACACCCAACCATCACGCTTCGACATCAGCCAATCCGGAGCCTGTTATTAGCCCAGCCTTTGTCGAAGCCAACCACGAAGCGTTGGAATCCCTCTTAAGGGCTCGCAAAAGGCAAGTTCGGAATGCTGAGATGCGAAGGGAGTTGGAATACTCAAGTGACGATTATGATGAAGAGATGGAAATGGAGCCTAGGCCTCCAACGTAAGGAGAAACACTCTCGGCCCTAAGGATAGGGTCACCGGTTGGTCGAAGGCCAAGTAGAAGGTCCGTTGGGTTCGAAGGAGTCCCGGAGAGGGCTCCGACTAGGAGAGAATGAGTGATTATCGAAGGTTCCAACGGGAGGAGCCAACGAAGGGAAGATACGGGGGTGAATCTACCTCCACTGTTAGCAGCTCATCTTGGAAGGACTGAAGCAGGGGTTCCGTTGCAACCTTTTCACGCATCAGGCGTAGAAGGCAATCCGCCTACAATTAATATGGGAGGAAATCTTCCTCCCAATGGTATGTACCCCTCATTCCAAACCCAGTCTTACCCTCAAGGTTTATATCCTCCAGTAAATGGGCAGCCTAACAACCCCAGTCTCCCTCAACCTTATGGGAGCATACCCTTTGGGCATCCTACGGTATACCCTTTGTATGCCATGGGAAACGGTTATCCGTTTGGCATGAACACATCTTATCAGTCCTACCCTAGCCAAACTCCTATGGGAGTACCCCCAAACCATACTCCATACAATATTGTTCCTATGTATGCACCACCCTATAATTGCCTATATTCGGACCCCATGGGTTCGGCTACGCCCTTCGTTAGGTGGATAGAAGACTACCCATTGCCCGATGGGTTGAAAATGCCTTCGCACATTGGGACTTATGATGGGAAGGGGGATCCGGACAATTTCCTACACTTGTTCGAAGGGGCCATTAAAATGCAAAAGTGGGTCATGCCTGTAGCCTGTCACATGTTTACATATACCCTACAGGATTCTGCCCGTATTTGGTGGAATGGGCAAAAGCCTGGCAGCATTGTCAACCTAGATGATCTCAAGGCTAAGTTTCGATCACACTTCAGTCAGCAAAAGAAGTTTACAGGGACCCATCTGACGGTGCACAACATTAAGCAAAAGGAGAACGAAAGCACAAGGGCTTTCGTCACTAGGTACACCGATGAAACTATGTAGATCTTGGGTCTACATGAAGATCAGCGAATCTCTGGTTTCGTACACAGCCTGCGAAATCGAAGCTTGGTGGAATTCTTGTCCACTGACCTTTCGACAACTTACAAGGGGTTAATGAAAAAGACATATACTTGGATTGAAGCAAATGAAGTGTCTACTAACGATGCTCCGATCGACAGAGAAAAGTTCTCGAAGCATTCTACGTGGGAAGGATCGAAGAACAAGAACAAGAACAGAGACAGGTTTTCTCCGTACAACAAAGGTCTTAACCACGGTTTACTAGGAAGCCTAACTAAGTCTCCGAAGGAAATACTTGCAACGGAGAGGGCTGCTAAAGCTTTCGAAGCACCCCCTCGCAAGACAAGCAAGGGTAAAAACAGGGATACAAGCAAGTATTGTCACTTCCATGAAGATTATGGCCATAGTACGAACAGTTGTAGGGAACTAAAGAAGCAGATAGAAGAAGCCGTAAAGTCCGGGCAGTTGGCACATTTGTTGAAGGGTATAAAGAAGGGCAAGAAAAAAATGTCCGACACTCAATTGGCTAAAGACACTACTCCTCCCGAAGCCCCAATACTCATGGTTCATTGGGGCGAAGCCAACCTAAAAGGAAAGGTGACAGAGAAGGAGATAAATGAGGTAGGGGAAGTAACATTTCCCCCTATCACAGGCCAAGTCCCTTCGAACAACCCAGTGGTCATCAAAGTCTTAATTTCCAACCGGGAAGTGAACAGAGCCTACATGGACTGCGGAAGCTCCTGCGAGATCATATACGAGCATTGCTTCCTAAAGCTCGAGCCTTCGATCAGGTTGCAATGGGTTGATTCGAAGATACCTTTAGTAGGATTCTCCGGTGAGCATTCGTGGCCTCTGGGAGAAGTACCATTGGATATAACAATTGGAGAAGGCAAGCTCGCAAGGACGGAAACCCTCACATTCGCTATCGTAAGGTCTGACTGTCCCTACAATTTGTTGATAGGAAGGACCGCTATGCAAAATATGGGTATTGCAGTCTCCACCATACACGCAGCGGTAAAATTCCATACGCCATATGGAATAGGAACCGTGTTTTCCAGTTACAATCAGGGAAAGGCAAGAGACATTGGCAAGAAAATCAAAGAGAGTCCTGAGGAGCCTCCGAAGGCCATTCTAAGTTGTGAAGATGCTGAGGAACGCATCATGGTAAATGAGCTCTATCCAGAGCAAACGGTGGTAATCGGAAAGCAACTCCTTGCTAACTTCAAGGCAGACTTGAAGAAGCTACTTAAAGCCAACAAGGATGTCTTCGCATGGACCTATTCGGACATGACAGGAGTTCCTAGGACACTTATGATCGATGGCAAGCCCTTCGGTACTGAGCATAGGCTTAATGAGTTCAAACACATTGAACCAATTAAGCAAAAGCGACAAAGCCTGGCACCTGAGAGAAACACAGCCGCTTGCAAAGAGGTGGATGAACTTGTACGAGCAGGAATACTCAGAGAAGTAAAATACCAAACCTAGGTAGCTAATCCAGTTATGGTAAAAAAGAATGACGGAGGGTGGCGTATGTGTGTTGACTTCACCGAAATCAACAAAGCTTGCCCGAAAGACTGCTACCCTTTGCCAGAAATTGATTGGAAGGTTGAATCCCTCTTGGGGTTTCGTTTGAAATGTTTTTTGGATGCCTACAAATGGTATCACCAGATCCAAATGGCGGAGGAAGATGAGGAGAAGACAGCTTTCTACACAGGAAAGGGGGTCTATTGCTACAAGAAAATGCCCTTCGGTCTGAAGAATGCATGGGCAACCTATCAATGATTGGTGGACAAAGCCTTCCACAAGCAGATAGGGAGGAACTTGGAAGCCTACGTTGATGATATAGTAATCAAAAGCAAGACTGAGGAAGATGTAGGATCGTGCACCTTGATAGATCTTATGAGCTTGGTAGACCGTCTATGTAAACACAAACAGCCTAAGAGAATCTCTATGAATTAAACTTGTATTCAGGCGGAAACTAAACACAAGAGTTAAAGAAGAATGAATAACTATAATACTTTGATCCTCTATGGATCGTTTATTTCACTAATGATAATGTTTTTGATAAGCGTACATAAACCCTAGCTGCATGTTTCTTTTATAGACTAAGAAACCCTAATACAGCTCATAACAAACCGTGTAAAGAGATATACACTATCTCTTCTAAAAATAACTCTAACAAACATTCTAAACATACGGGATAACCCGCAGCAATGACTAACTAAACAGCAGAAACAAAATGAACTACCAGCAGGAACCAACTACAGCAGGAACCATAACTACCAGCAGCAATGAATATAACTACCAGCAGGAATGAAAAATAAATATATTCTAATAATTCCTAACAATCCTCCCCTAAACTTGAATTTGACTAGGTTAACTTCAAGTTTCTTGGTAGATCTTTGACGTCCAGAGGTAGAGGATTGAACTTGATCTGCAGCAGCAACAATAAAGTAACCCGCAGCAACCAGACTATGACCAGCAGCAACAAGTAACCTTTATCTTTAAGTCCAAGTATCCAGCAGCAGCAACCATGACTATTTGTACATCAAAACTTTTAAGTTTCATACTATTCTCATCACATCCAGGTGTGTTAACTCCTGTGAGAGGTGAATCATTGAAAATTAATGGATTTGATGTCTCTTTACCAATAGCCATCACTACTGGAGTAGCCAATGTTTAGGTGTGTAAGACCATGGTACATTGATAACCATATGATTTTTAGTAAATCATCAACTGTAAACGGATTTGAGTTGTCTTTACCTGTAGCCGTTTGCTCAGGACTAGCCAATTCTTAGGTTTAAGATAACCTTTGGTGAATTGATTACCAAATATGGTTTTCCACTGCCTTTACCACAAGCCATATACTAGTGGGCTAGCCAATTCTTTGGAACCCAAAAGGAAAATCCATGGCGAATTGAAAACCATTTCAACTCTCAGTAATGAAACATCGGTGAGTTGAGAACCCTATAGTTTTGAGCAAACTATTACAGCTATCAACGGATTTGATTATCACACCAGAGCCGTACCCTCATGGTGAGTCAACTCTTTCTTGTCTGTTAGACATGGTGAGTTGATTACCATTTGTTGTGTGGTTAAAAACCAACACTGTACCTGCAAATGGTTAGTATACAAGCCTTTTTTTTTTTTTTTTTTTTTTTTTTTTTTTTTTTTTTTTTTAACTAAAACTTTTAAGAAAATAAAATAAACATAAAAGAAAATAAAGCAGAAACAAGAAAACAAAGACAATGAAAAATATACAACAATAAGCCTCCCCTTAGACTTATACCTCCCCTCAATCTCAGCACTTAAGGATTAAGCATCCCGATATGGACCACCAAATGGTTAAATCTTGGTCCATCAAAAGCCTTGGTTAACAAATCAGCCACATTGTCATCAGTGTGAATTTTAAGCACTTGGATAAGATGCTTCTCATAAGCATCTCGTATAAAATGGTGCCTAATCTCTATGTGCTTTGTCCTTTGGTGAAAAACAGGGTTCTTAACAATGCAGATAGTGCTTTGGTTATCAATAAAGATTTTAGTGTTCATGAAGTTGAACCCATAGTCTAACAACTGATTTTGCATCCAAAGTACCTGTCCACAGCAGCTAGCAGCAGCAACATACTCTGCCTCAGTAGAAGATGTAGCCACTATAGTCTGCTTCTTGCATTGCCAAGAAACCAACCTTCTTCCCAGAAACTGACAACCTCCAGTAGTAGATTTTCTATCAAAGTTAGCACCAGCATAGTCACTGTCACTATAAGCTTCCAGCACAAAAGGAGAATCTCTTGGGTACCAAAGACCCAACTTAGGTTGTCCTTTTAGGTATTTGAAGATCTTCTTGACTGCATTCAAGTGTGAAGTTAATGGTGAAACTTGATGTCTGGAACAAGCACTGACTACAAACATGATGTCAGGTCTAGAAGCTGTCAAATACATCAATGAACCTATCATGGATCTGTATAAGTGAACATTAACAGCAGCATCAGGTTCTGTATTGGACTTAGGCTTTGGAGCTTCATATGGTGTAGTTGCAGTCTTCACACTTTCCAAGTCAAACTTCTTAAGTATGTCTTGCACATACTTCTCCTGGCTGATAAAAATTCCATCAGGCATTTGCTTAACCTGTAAGCCCAAGAAAAATGTCATTTCTCCCATAGCACTCATCTCAAATTCACTTTTCATCAATTCCTCAAATTCCCTACACCAAGCTTCATTAGTGGAACCAAAAATGATATCATCTACATAAACTTGAACAAGGATGATATCTTTGTAATTCTTCCTGATGAAAAGTGTCTTGTCTATTGCCCCTCTTCTGTAACCATGTTTTAGCAAAAAGGCAGACAACCTGGCATACCATGCCCTTGGAGCCTGATGAAGACCATAGAGTGCTTTTACTACTTTGTAAACCAAATCAGGATTCTGTGGGTCCAAAAATCCCTTTGGTTGAGTAACATAGACCTCTTCTTCAATTCTACCATAAAGAAATGCACTCTTCACGTCCATCTGATAAACCACAAACCCCATGAATGATGCAAAAGCTAAAAACAATCGAATAGCTTCAACTCTTGCTACTGGTGCAAATACCTCATCATAGTCAATACCCTCCTCTTGTCGATGTCCTTGAGCAACCAACCGAGCTTTGTTGCGAACCACAATTCCTCTAGCATCCCTTTTATTCTTGAGAATCCATTTTGTTCCAATTGCATGCTTCCCTTCAGGCAAAGGTACTAACTTCCAGACTTTCTGATTTTGAAACTGCTGCATTTCCTCTTGCATAGCCTCAACCCAGTCAGAATTATCAAGAGCTTGAGCTACACTGCTTGGTTCTATTTGAGACAGAAAACAAGCATAGAGGCAATGAAGATAGTCTGTATGATTACTCCTTAGCTGATCCTGAATATAACTCATAAATGCAGATTCCCCAAAACCAGGTTGTTTCAACTTGCTTCTTGTCTGAACAGGTGAATTGGGATCTCCAAGTACAAAAGATTGAGGATGAACAGTGTTAATCCTCTTGGTAGCAGTGGGATTGACATCAAAGGTTGAGGCTTGATTAGAGATAGAGGGATTAATTTCACCATCATATGAGGAGTGAGTGAAGATGCATGTGCTTGATTGATGATGAGGATCCTCCAACTTTGATCCTGAAGAAAGTGAATTCCCAAGGTCCGAAGGACTTGGGTACCTTGTAGGCAGTTCATTGAAACCCATTGTATCAGCAGAAGAAGTGGACAAAGAACCAGCAGGAATTGGGACATCAGCAGGAACAGAAGAGCTATCAGCAGAATTGGTAGCAGCAGCAGGAACCGGAACACCACCAGCAGAAACCAGATTCCTGCGGGCTTCATCATAAGCTTTTTGTAAGATCTCCTCTGTTTCTTGTGAGAATCCAAAACCAAACTTTTCAGTAGCTTCCTTGGCATCATATTCTTGCCTTTGAAGCCTAGCAAGATCTTCAGCAAAACTTGAATTATCTTCAGCCTTATCAGAAGAATCTTTGAGCTCAGTACCTGAAAAGTGGTTAGAGGGAAAAGAAGGAACAACAATGGGTCGTTCATCACCCTCTGAGTCTGAATCATCATCTGAGGTACCTGCATTGTTAGTATCATAATCATGTGTACCAACAGATTGATTAGCTTTGAATCTTGCATAACCTAAATTATCAGTCAGATAATCAAGGTCAAAGTACCACTCATGACCTGCACCCTGTACATTAGGTTTATCCTCAAGATATCTTAAATTGAGTGTCTCTTCTATTCTCTTAGCTGACAAATTATAAACCCTATAGGCCTTACTATGAGCAGAATAACCAACAATAAACCCCTCATCTGCTTTTCCTTCAAATTTTCCTAGGTGATCACTAGTATTCAAAATAGTTACATGACATCCAAAAGGTTTAAGATAACTGATGTTAGGAACCTTCCCAGACAAAAGCTCATAAGGTGTTTTGTTATGGGGACTAGTAATAGATACCCTATTCAGAACATAACAAGTAGTACAAATAGCTTCAGTCCAAAACATGGTAGGCAACTTAGAGTCAGCCAGCATTGATCTAGCTGCTTCTATAAGGGTTCTATTTTTCCTCTCAGCAACCCCATTTTGTTGTGGGGTTCTAGCATTACTATAATCCCTTTTAATCCCCTTAATCCCACAGAGTTCAATTAGGTTAGAATTTTTAAACTCTGTTCCGTTGTCACACCTTATACTCTTAACCTTTTTATTTAGCTGGTTTTCTATTAAGGCAATAAAGTCCCTAATCACAGGATAGGTTTCATCTTTAGTACCTAAAAAGAAAGTCCAAGAAAACCTGCTAAAGTCATCTGTAATCACCAGGCAGTAGTATTTATGGTCAATACTTCTGATGGAAGTAGGACCAAAGAGATCCATATGTAGTAGCTGAAGAGGCTCTGTGATGGTGCTCACAGCAGTAATGGCCTTGTATGAAGCTTTGTGTTGCTTTCCTTTGTTGCAGGCAACACAATTGTGGTCATTGGTGAAGGTCTTGAGAGGGAGTCCATGTACCAATCCATTCTTGGCCAGTTTGTTGATGGTCTTGAAGTTCACATGTGCCATCCTCCTGTGCCATTTGGTAGATTCATCCACAGAAGCTTTTGCCACCAAGCAAGCCAAATCACCCTCAGGATGGACATCATTCAAATTAAAGCTGTTTGGTAGATTCATCCACAGAAGCTTTTGCCACAAGCAAGCTAAATCACCCTCAGGTTGAACGTTCTTGGAACTTTAAGTACAACCTGACTCTCATCAGGTAACTTGAAATCTTTGGATAACACAAGATAGTCTGTTTCAGTGAAGAGAACATTGTTCTTCTTGTCACAAATTTGTGAGACAGAGAACAAATTAAAGTTCTGGAGTTCCTTCACATAAAAGACATTCTCAAAATCCAGCTTTGATGTCCTAATAGTTCCCTTCCCTGTTATCTTGCCATCTCCTCCACCAAATGTCACAGTCCCTCCATTAAAGGGTACAAAATCATACAGTCTCTCAATGTTTCCTGTCATACTCCTGGAACATCCACTGTCAACAATGCCTACATCTTTACTTCTAAGAGGATTATCCTACAACAAAAGAATACATACAACAATATGAGATACATGGGAGACCCAAGCCATTACTGACTTGAGCCTACCTTGTGGATCAATAATAATTAAACCATGGAGATTGATGAGATCCACCATTGTTCTTGGACCCCATTCTCATATATTGGTCATTGTTTCTCCAAGAACAACCTGCTGAGGACTTAACAGCAGTTTCCCATCTTGCCCCCTCCCTTTGCATTGGGTCATAATAATACATAGGCCTATAATCATTCTGAAAATAAGTGCTTGTAGGTCTGTAGAAAGGTCTAGCAGCTTTTCTTTTCCAACCAGCAGGATTGGGATTACCAGATGGAACTGGCTTACCAGCAGCAACAGGTTTACCAGCTGCAACTGGCTTACCAGCAGCAACAGGCTTACCAGCAGCAACAGGTTTACCAGCTGCAACTGGCTTACCAGCAGCAACAGGCTTACCAGCTGCAACTGGCTTACCAGCAGCAACAGGCTTACCAACAGCAACAGGTTTGCCAGCAGGAAAGGAAGTTCTACAAGAGTTCATTCTTGCTGCTTGAGGAACATATGGGGGAATATCATTAACATTGTTCCACATAGGCCTAGTTTGTTGTTGTCCACCACACATACTCATCTGTTTCTCATAAAAGTCACAGTCTTTGATAAGATGAGCATAACTACCACACACAAAGCATGACTTCTTTCTAAAAGATTTATTCTTAACATGACATTTCTTATTGCAACCAGAATTATCAAAACCACAAGATGAATCAAAATTATTCTTAACAGAAGTAAAATCATTGTTTGAAACAGAACCAAAACTAGAAACATCATTGCTTTGAACAAAAACAGAAGAATTGTCTTCAAAAGCAGCTGTCTTTGAATGAGATTCATCATTAGCTACTTCTAAGGAGAAATCTTCAGACTTGGTGGTGGTAGACTTGACACTTGAATCACAAGATGCAAAATCATTTGTCTTGATTTCTGAAGATTTGTCACTGTTAGAACAAGAGACAAAATCATTAGAGTCACAATCAAGATTAGGCAAGTCACTGGACTTTTTGCCATAGGACATATATGATTCATTTAAGTCTATGTCAAGCTCTGAGTGGATAGGGACATGTTTAAACACTCCTCTTATAGGAAGAGGGACAGCATGCATCTCTCCTTCTTTTACATACTTTACAGGTATTTGGTAATTTACCTCCTTAGGGGTAGGGTCAAATCTTCTTGACTCAGAAGAGTCATCAGTTTTAGGACACCCCAAACCTCTCTTAGCCTTTACATACTGAGAACTAGCATTCAATATATTTACAAGCCTAATTGATTCTTTATATGAAGCACATTTGATCTCTTCACTTTCTAACTTAGCTTGTAAATCCTTTTTCTCTAAAATTACCTTATCATATTCTCTCTCAACATGTTTTAACTCATTAGTGGTGTACTTTAAGTCTCTCTCCAAAACCCTTATCTTTTCCTCATAAGCTAACTGATTCTGTTGGTACCAAACCTTTTGTTTTTCTAACGTATTAAGCTAGTTTCTATAGGCTTGATCTTTAATAAATAATTCTTTATATTGAGGCTCTATATAATCAAATTCCTTTTTCAGTTCAGCATATTTAACATCACAACCAAATGGACAATTTTGTACCTGAGATGGGTAGCCCATCAAAGCAAAATCCTCAGCCACTTGTGCCTTCTTTCCACCTCCAGCTATCATCCCATAGTTCTTAGCAGCTCCTCTTACTACATCAGCTACCTCATGTTGTTCCCAATCCAGCATGAAATCCACAGACAACAAGGCTTTGGGATCTTCTGACTCTAATTCTTGAATCTTGAAAGCAGAATACCTTGTTTTGTCATCTACCTTCTTATCTGGGCATTCTCTAGCAAAGTAACCTGGTTGTGAGCATTTGTAGCATGTCACCTTCCTTTTGTCAAACCTTGCACCTTCCTGTCCATCGAATTTGATCCTCCTCCCTGCCTTCTTCTCAAATCTGTTGGCCCTCACTGACAGCATAGCAAACTGCCACTTGATGTCCATTTCTTCCAGATCCAGTTGATCAATCTGGTCAAAATCTTCATAAGTAAGCTGCTGTTTTGGTGTACTATCAGCAACAAATGAATGAAGGACCTCCTCAACCACATTGCCAGATCTTGGCTGTGTTGTAGGTGTAGCAGGGGAATAGGAAACAGATGAAGAAGAGGGGGTTGGGCTACCACCATATGAGTCCTTGTTAGTACTAGTAGCACTAACAAATGCAGTATTAGATGGAGTGTGAGATGAGTAGGTTGAATACCCTTTGATGTCAATTTCAAGGGTCTTGAGCTTGTTGTAAAGATCATCAAAACTCATGAAATCGAGCCCACCTCTTGCCTTAAGGGTGATGGAAACCTGAGACCAGGAGGGAGGCAGAGCCCTCAAAAACTTGGTGTTGCAGTCTTCATTGTCTGGCTTGGTGATGAAGCGAAAAGTGTACCGCTTTTAGGGGGTCATTTAAGCCCTAAATCGTATTTATTTGATCAAATATTGCCCTAAATCGTTCCTTTTGTCATTTTAGGTACTTTTGAGAAGAAATCTGGAAAAGGAAGCATTTTGGACGTTTTTGGAGCATAAAAGTGAAGAAAACGGCAAAGTCTCAAAATTATGCTGGAAAGTACCTTTGACGGCGTCAGGGATTGGTCCAGACGGCGTCACGGCTTGGCAAAAAAGGTGGATATGAAAATTACTCATGATAAGCCAGAGAATTTTGCATGAAAAATCTGACGGCGTCACCCTTTGAAGTGATCAAGGCCATCACGACTTAACTTAAAGAGGGACGGCGTCAAGCTCAATTCTGACGGCGTCACCCCTTGATAGGCCAGAGCGGATTTTGGAGCACTAAAGAGGGACGGCGTCAGGAAGGCCATCCGGGAACCCTAAAAGCAGCGAGGTGACGGCGTCAGGATCTATAACGTGACGCCGTCAGCCCTTAAACTCTATATATAGTTTTGCAATTTTTTGTCATTAGTGTGGAACTTATTGTGTGTAATTTTGGAGGAGAAACCCTAAGACGAATTTCTGCCATTTTTAAGGGTTTTCATACCCTTGGATCTCCCATGTTTAATTGAAAATAAGTAATCGTTTAATCATTCAATATGTCTATGTGTTGTTTGATTACATCTTTTTCTTGTCTTTTAATTAACATGCTAGGCTAGATTTATCTTGTGTTTGCTTAGATCTAATGAAACCTAGCTATTGATTATTGGTTATTAGTGTGTTATTAATTGTATTGGATGATTGTTCATCGATGTTAGGCTTAAGAAAACTGGCTAACTTCCTATTCGGTAACTTGCTTGAACGTCTTAAGAAACATGAACCAATGCGTACTAAGGTTTTTATGGTTGTATTTAATGCATGAGCGAATTCTAGTGATCCCATGTTAGGAGCTTCTTAGCCGGCTCGATATAGGAGTGAAGTAGGAGCTTGTAGAGTTGGGGAAGTACGTACGCCACCCCACGATTGGTATTAAGGAATACACCCGTCACCCACGCGATTAATACACACTAATCAACCGGTAAAAGGTAGTTAGGGAGTAAGGAAATCTAAGTAAACACATTTCTCTCTACATAAGTTTTACAACCTTTTCATTTTCTGTTATTTTATTTTATTTGCATTCGTAGTTATTTGGGTTAGTTGACTAGCAACTAATTCCGCCCACTCTTTCAAACCCGAGATTTTACTTGCTTTCATAAAAAATTATAAAAATACAAAAAGAATCTTCTCTCACCCTTAGACCTATTAGAGTAGTTTTTCAATCCTAACGACACTATTCCCTGTGGAGAACGATCAATCCCCCGTACTTACCACTACACTATACTACATCGGTCAGGTACACTGCCTGGTGGGGTTGTAAGCCTCTTGAGATCCCTCGAGAGGTAAAACCTGTTGTAAGGTCGCAAAACCACGCATCAAGTTTTTGGCGCCGCAGCCCGGGGAATAGTTATTGTTTAGGTTGAATTTTTATTTTATAGGTCTACTCACTAGATTCCTTTCTAGTGAGATTTTTATTTTATTTTTCTAGGTTTTTTTTAGTCTATCTTTTTTTTCTTCGTTTCTTTGTTCGTAACCATTACCATTCGACATCATGGAAGATGGTAATATCCTCGATCCCAACAACCCACCACAACAACCACCACCACCTCCTAGAGCCCGTACCTTAGGAGACTACTCCCGTCCTAGCCACCATGGCTATCGAAACACCATTGAGCTCACTCAAGGTGCCAATGTCACTCCCTTGCGATCCGACACCATCCGGTTGGTGCAAAGCGGATGCGCATTCCATGGACTTCGTTCCGAAGATCCTAATCAACATCTCAAGGACTTTCTCAAAATCGTTAATTCTATAGACCTTGATGTTGCCACTCGAGAGACGACCCGACTGCGTCTCTTTCAATTCTCTCTGCGGGACCAAGCTAGTCAATGGCTAGAGCGTCTACCCGCAGGTTCCATCACCTCTTGGGATGATCTCACCACTCGTTTCCTTGCTCAGTTTTTCCCACCGGGAAGAACTACCAAGCTAAGGAATGATATCTTGATGTTCCAACAACGTCAAGGCGAAACCCTCTACGAGGCATGGACTCGATTCAAGGACTTACTCCAAAAAGTCCCTCACCATGGCATAGAACTTTGGCTCCAAGTCCAAATCTTCTATGACCATATCAATCTCTCCACGAGGCAAACCATTGACCAATCGGCTGGTGGTAAGCTACGTGATCTAAGTGCGGAACAATCATGGGCTCTCCTAGAAGATCTTGCTCTTTATGACAACGAAAGTTGGAGTGATCCCCGTGATTTGAATAAAACGGTCAAGGCAACATCTTTGCCTTTGAACAATTCAAGCACTTCCGACCGTAGGATCATAGAACTTGAAGACCAAGTCAAGTTTCTTATGAAATCCTACGAGGCTCCCAAACCTTCAAGCCAAGTGAACAAAATCACTTCTTCATGTGAATTATGTAGTGGTCCCCACGACACTCGTGATTGCATGGAACTCCCCGAACAAGCTTTTGCGGACTACACATCCTCGCGTACCGACGGAGCGGGAGACAAGTGGTACACTTTCAAACCCGAGCTAAACCCCTACGGTGATTCATACAACCCCTCATGGAAAAATCACCCAAACCTTAGGTGGAAACAAAACCAAAACGCACACCAAACCAATTCTTCCAACCCACCTAATCGTTTCCAATCAAGCGGTTCCAACTCGAACCGTATTTTCAACAACAATCCTTCCGGCAATGGTTGTAATACCTGAAATTCAGATAACCCGTAAAATTACCAAATTACCCCTGATAATATAAAACCTTATTAAACAACTTATAAAATTCCGAAATAATTCCAAAACTTCTGAAATCGAACTATATCTGAAACAAAATAAATTCTGGGACAATGTTACATCATTTTCAATGTTCAAAAATTAAAGTACACATTTATTTACTAAATTCCGAAAATATACAAATTAACTAAATATAATGTTTTAATTCTTTTAATTAGATAATATGTAAATAAATTAAGGAAAAGATTATAATAAATCAACCCAAATATTTTTTTTGATTCTAAATCCCGAATTTCTGGTCCTTGCCCCCCCCTAAAGTCAGTTCTCACAAGATAAAGTCAAATCTTTTATTTTTCTCTCAAAAAAACATAAACCGCATAACATCACAAAACCCTAGCGATCAAAGAAAATCGACCAAGGCTCCTACACGAATTTTGGACTTGAGCAAGGATTTTTCTGGTGTTTTTGGAGGTGCAAGGAAGCTAGGAAAAATAAGGGTTGCTGCGTTTTCTCCTTGGTTCGTTCTTGTTCTTAATTTCTTGTCGATTTGCTCTAAAACAAGGTAATAATTCTTGCGACTAAACCAAACGTTTTAAAATTATTATGGCAATTTTCCAGTGATCTTTAGATGTTATATGACTCATATAAAATATGTAAATCGAAGCATGCATGCTAATTCTATGCGTATGAAAATATAATGGTCATAAAACACGTAAATCACAATAATATGTAATCCAAATTTCTGGACATGATAGCTATTTTATTTAGACCTCTTATGATGTATTAGACCTGGGAAAAATGATAGATCGAATTATAATAGCCTAGATCAAGCCGTGTTAATTTTAATGTCTAAAACATACGTAAATATGGAATACATGTTAAACGATTTTTCTGGGCATGTTCATTATTTTTTGTGGGTTCCTTATAAGTAATATAATCTGGGAAAAATATGTTTTTGATTTTTAGAAGCTTAAATTTAACTTGGTTAATTATTGTATAAACCGGATTTTGGAAAAACAAAGAATTAAAATAAAATGAAAATCGGGGTAACTATGGTTTGATTTCTTGGGTGAATATCTGATCAATTAATTTGTTTTAAGGATGATTTAATGATGGTTCAATGATTGGTGAATAGTAGGGTTGGTAATTGTTTATAAAAAGCCTTACCGATTTGGAATAAAATGTATAAGGACCTGTTTTGCCAACTTTGAAACTTCTGGGATATTTTTGTAAGATCATATACATCTGTAAGAATGTGGGAAAAATATAACTTTGGGGTCCTAAGTGTAAATATTGCATAATAATGAATTAATGGCAAATTAGGGTTTCGATTTGGAATTAATTAAAAGTGAGGGACCAAAAGTGTAAATCTGAAATTCTGAAGTTGTTTTGTGTTAATACTGATATAAAAAGGTTGTTGTGTAATTTTGAAGATTTTTGGGCTAATTATGTAATTGTTATGAAATTATGATTTAATATATATGTTTTGTAAACTTAAAGGACTAATTATGTAAATTCTGAATTCTGAGGGGTCTAATATGTAATGTACTAACTTCTGAGGATATATTCTGTAAATATGAAATATAATATGCTTGGTTGGTAATTATGGATATTGTAGGGTTTAATTTGTAAAATATGTAATTATAAGGTTGGTTTTGTAAATTATGTAACTAAAGGGGTGTAATCTGTAAATTGTGAAACTTAAGGGAATAAAATGAAATTCTGAATTAAGTGAGTGTATAATTCTGTAACTTAAAGTAATTTTCACTAATGACCTTGGAAATTAATGAAGTTACATTTAAAACCCTAAACATTGTATAATTGTCATAATTAACCCTAAACTTCTGTAACTTGATAAAATGTACTGTATTCCATAATAATCTTTGAATAAAGGTTCAACCTAATCTGAAATGATAATATCTGTTAATTCTGGAAACCTGATAATTATGGAAACTTACTAAATTCTGGAAACCTACTAAAAATAGAAGTTACTTATATTGGGAAGATAACTGAAAACCCCTTTTGTATTTCTGTTTTCTACTCCTTAGGTTCGAGGAGGGAGTGATTTGATTTCCTGTCAGCCTTTTCTATTTTGTGTGCTTGCATTGAAATAAGGTACAGATATTCTGCCCTTTTTAAGGTGCCTTCGTTCTCTTTTGATTATTGATCTTGATTCGTATTAGGATTTCCCGATGCCATTGCTATGTTTTCCCTGCTTGTGAACCTTGATCTGTTGTACTTGTTCTTGAACCTTTGTTTAAACCATGTCTTGATCTTTGGTTTACACCTTGTTCTGAACCCTGCCATGAACCTTGATATGAACCCTGCCATGAAACCTTGACTTGAACCTTGATACTTGTGATATTATAACTGGATGAGAAAACCTTTTTAAATGATTTATGGAAATGTTTTAAGAAACTATTCGTAAGGCTATCTTTATAGAAACCATTTTTAAAAGACCTTCTTTATGAAACTGTTTTAAAGATCACTTTTATGAAAGTCATTATTAAAGGATTTCTTTTCAACACCTATGATATGGACTTGTAATATAAACTGTTAAAATGAACTTTTAAACAAACTGATATCGACCTTCCTGATATTGACCTCCCTGATATTGAACCTTTGGACTACCTGATATGGAACCCTCTGATATGAACCTTCTGATATCCTGTCTTGAACCCTGATATGGAACTTGATTCTGAACAACCTGATACTTGACACCTGACACTTGATACTTGATACCTGATACTTGACACCTGACACTTGATATTTGATACCTGATACTTGACACCTGACACTTGATACTTGATACCTGATACTTGACACCTGATACTTGACACTTGACCCTGACCCACAGTTTGATATTACGAGCCACCCACCAGGCATGAGGTGTTCATGTCCTTGTCATTGATGCACCGATGACTTGACTCTAGGGTAGGAGAGAGATGTCCTATCCCGTCCCTGACTTGATTATATGGTGTGTATTGGTAGACTCTGGCCACCTGGGGCGTATGGATGCATCCTAGACTTGTTCTGTTTTCTGTATATGATATATGACTTGTTATCTCTGGTGACTGATGGTGTGTGCGATACACGTCTTTCACAACCCCTGGGAGCTCATGACTCCAACCCTGCGAGGTAACCCCTCACCCTGTTGTATCTGATACATGAGGACACCCCTCATATTATCTGGTTACTTGAGAGGCATCCCCTCTGGATTTCTGATATGGCTACATGATTATGATATCTCTGATTTCTGGGCTCGTAGTGGATTTCTGTTACCCTTATACTTTACCTGTACTACTTACCTGCTAAAACCTTGACATATTTGTATGACTATGGCATCACTTATCTTCATTACTGTTACATTATACTTGCACACTATTCCTGACCGGTTCGTATTCCTTTCTTATTCATTATTCTGTATTATTGCTTGTTTCTGTTATATCTGTTCACTGAGCTCTCGTAGCTCAGCCGCATTTCCTTTCCTGCGGCAGGTACATTTAAGCTAGGAGCTGGGTTTAGCTTGGGATGAGAGCAACCTGTGTGAAGTTTAGACCTTGTCATTCTAGTGTGACCATTTGGATATTATTTCTGTTATGCCATTGTTTGGGCATTTTGGATTCTGTTTTGTACTTCGTTATTTCTGTCTTGCACTTGATATAAGTCGTGTTGACTTATTTTCCTTTGGATTTTAATGTTAAGGCTTCCGCCATTTATTTCTTGAATGCTTGTATCTGATATGAAACCATGTATTTGTGACATCTTTGCCCTTGTCGGGTTGGGGTGTTACAATGGTAGTACCAATAACTTTGAAGGATTGATGTCCCAATTTATGGCATCTCAAGAAGCTCGTTTGGCCAAATTTGAATCCGAATTCAATCAACAACAAACGGAGATGACCAATAAAATTGACAACTTGTTGAAAGCCCTCAATAACCAAGTGCTATCACCTCCACATAAGGACGCTAGGAACACAAATAGCGGACCCCAAGTAAAAGACCCCTCTTCATCCAAACACGTCCACTTCGTCAACGTTGTCACTATCAAACCAATTGATAGGAATGAGGATAATAGTGAACCTGAGGATGAGGTTGAGAAAGTCGAGGTTGATAAGGAAGTTAGGAAAAGTGAGATTGAAGAAGTAGATAATGATGAGGACTACTTCAATAGGCTACCCACTAAGGAAGAGCGCGCATATCATACAGATTTATTCGATGACCCCGAGACACCATACTTCCTAGGTAGACCAATTATAAAAATAGGCGATTCTTCTAATCTCAACATACCATGCAACATCGGACATTTGCATGTGTGGAAAGCTTACATCGACCTTAGATCGCCCATAAATATCATGACTAGAGCCCACTACAACTTAATAATTAAAAATCAACTTGGGTATAGGATGTTCCTTGATAAGGGTTGGATGAGTAACTTCACGAGAAGAGTTAAGGGATTGCCGGTTTATGTAGGAAACTTCACTTATGTCACCGACTTTGTAATTGTAGAAGATATCCGCCCAATAGTCGATGCATCCTTAACTCAAGTGGTTTTTGGAAAACCATTTGTTGAGGCCTCTAGAATGACTTATGAACCTTCCTTAGGGATAGTTAGATTTGAGGATGAGACCGATGAGGTAAACTACCAAATGCCATATAAGATAGAGCAATTCCAACACCTGTCAAATGTTGAGAAGGAGCTTAAGCAAGCGGTCTACTATAGGAAAGATGAGGATAGAAATAAAGGAGTAGACTATGTTATGGAAAGGATATCCGGTTTCTACAAGGATTGTTTGAAATTAGGACCGGATTATAAAACCGGAAATGAGAATGGCCTAGGAACCGTGACCAATGATGGAATCACGTAATGCACGTGACTTTGAGTCTAGCTACAAGACTCGTTAATAAAGAAAAGCGCTTCTTGGGAGGCAACCCAAGCTTTATTTGTTTTGTGTGTTTATTTGTTTGTTTGTTTGATTTTATTTGCTTCCGTATGTGTGTTTAATTTTTATTATTATTGATTCATGTTCAAAACTAAATTGTGAAAATGCTTTATCTTGTTTTTAACTTCGTCTTAACTACATATAAAGGTATTTTGCAAAAGTTAAGTGTAAGGGAAATCTAAATCGGTTTATTAGAACACAAATGGACATGAATCATAATAATAATAAATTAACATACATATTAGTATTTGTTTGAGTCAAATGCTTGTATCGAGTCATGATGATGTTTTGCAGGAATTCCAGGAAGTAAGGTATAGGTTTTTCCAAAATTTTTCCGGAAACTTAACATGAGAATTCTGTCAGATCATTTCAGACGGCGTCAGGATTTACAACCTGACGGCGTCAGGTTTTAATTTTCTGAAAATTTTTGAAAGTTTTGTTTTCATAAAAAGTTTTTATTAAATCTCTAACTTATAATCTCCAGGAATCTGCAAAATTATCATTCCACAAGCATTATATCTTTATATAGAGTTTATCCCGCCGATGTTATGCAGGTTTTCGTGTTTGTTTTCTCAGGTTTAACAGGTTATTTTGGACAAGGAAATATTTGTTGGATCAAGCTTATGGCGATGCATTAGTCATGGAGCTTCAACATTACTTTGGAAGAAGATCTAACCGTGTTACCACATTATCCACCGAGCGAATCAGGGGAGTATTTGATTTCATTCTTTTACCTTATTACTTTTACATCTTGTTATTTGAACATTGGGGACAATGTTCATCTTAAGTGTAAGGGGGGGGGGGTAAAGTACGATTAGAGAATGCTTTTACGCTTGATTTTTGTTTGTTTAATAGTAGATGTGTAATAAAACTGAGAGAAATACCTGTTAAGGCAATTTTAGTGCCAAATTAATTTTTTTTTACAACATATAGGAGTGAAACTTTGGTCTTAATGAGCGTCTCACGGATAGGAGTTATATGACTAGCACAAAAACCGTACCACTAAAAAATTTTCCACCCCCAAATATGTGAGGTTCGCCCCTAGAATTGGTAGGAAAAGCATTTATGCTATGATGTGTGTACCGGTAGCACTTAGATTCTAGAACTTGCGTTAGGACCATTCCGAGGCCACAAGTGAGACTACATTTGTGTAGTTAGATTTACTACATGATAAGAGGCATTAGGATTAACCCATTGTTTTACACCTGTGTTTTTGTTATAATTACGTTGGCTACATTGGTCAAGTAATTCTCCCACACCCTTTGCGTTGTACTTATTTTTAGTACACGATACCCCTAGTACACCCCTCAGAGCCTATCTTTTCGTTTCGACCTTTAAGCATTTTAATTAAAGGAAGAATTTGGTTACACCCCACTAAAATGTACACCCAAATCGCCTTAGCCTACCTTGTATGCACTCATTTTTAGTGCATTATTGTGACAACATTTGTTTAAACCCCAAGTTAATTATCTAGTTGATTACATGGTTGCTAAGTCGAGTCATATCCTTGTACATATTGTTTTGGGACGATTGGGACTCATGGGTAAAGTACTAGTGTAATGGAGTAATAGGGAAGAACATCATTTATTACCCCCATATTTGCTAAATATTTTAAAAAGTACTCCAAGTTTTTCAATTATCTTAATTCGAGTCATTAGAATAGTTATTTGTAAAGTTATGTAAAAGTTCAAGTGTAAGGGGAATGCAACGCCCCTATGATGTATTATTTTGGATGGTAGGGCAAGAGTGTATGAAAAAAAAAAAAAAAAAAAAAAAATCGAAAAAAATCAAGAAAAATACAAAAAAAAAAAAAAAAAAAATGAGAAAAAGAAAAGTAGAAAAAACATACGGACTACCATCCCGTTTCACTTTATGTTTATTTTATGTTTTTGATTATTTTGTTTTTAGCTTAAGATTGAGTCGAGTCTTGGCTTAGCAACATTGTATAGTACATGTAATCAACCAAGATCTTTAACTCGCCACCAGTAAAATATCCCTTATCCAACAAAACCGTGTTTATCATATCCCTACACCTCACGTTATAACCCATGTAAAAGCCCTCTTTGATAGTTTATCTTAGGTGCTTACACCTAGTGGAGGAGGTTTTCGATCCTTGCCCAAGCCTATGGTAATCTATTTGCTATGACAGGTAGTGAGAGATATTATCCGTTTTCATTTATGAGATTTATTTTGATGACACTTGAGAGATGTGAGTATCTAAACACTACTTGTGAGGTGCTAGTATGTAATCTCCGTGCTTATTATGATTAAAGTGGAACGATTATTTGTTGTAATTACTTTTATATTAGTGTTAAATGACCCCTAACTTGTATTTTGATTAGAATAAAAGCACATTTGCTTGAGGACAAACAAATCTCAAGTGTAAGGGTATTTGATGAAGCGAAAAGTGTACCGCTTTTAGGGGGTCATTTAAGCCCTAAATCGTGTTTATTTGATCAAATATTGCCCTAAATCGTTCCTTTTGTCATTTTAGGTACTTTTGAGAAGAAATCTGGAAAAGGAAGCATTTTGGACGTTTTTGGAGCATAAAAGTGAAGAAAACGGCAAAGTCTCAAAATTATGCTGGAAAGTACCTTTGACGGCGTCAGGGATTGGTCCAGACGGCGTCACGGCTTGGCAAAAAAGGTGGATATGAAAATTACTCATGATAAGCCAGAGAATTTTGCATGAAAAATCTGACGGCGTCACCCTTTGAAGTGATCAAGGCCATCACGACTTAACTTAAAGAGGGACGGCGTCAAGCTCAATTCTGACGGCGTCACCCCTTGATAGGCCAGAGCGGATTTTGGAGCACTAAAGAGGGACGGAGTCAGGAAGGCCATCCGGGAACCCTAAAAGCAGCGAGGTGACGGCGTCAGGATCTATAACGTGACGCCGTCAGCCCTTAAACTCTATATATAGTTTTGCAATTTTTTGTCATTAGTGTGGAACTTATTGTGTGTAATTTTGGAGGAGAAACCCTAAGACAAATTTCTGCCATTTTTAAGGGTTTTCATACCCTTGGATCTCCCATGTTTAATTGAAGATAAGTAATCGTTTAATCATTCAATATGTCTATGTGTTGTTTGATTACATCTTGTTCTTGTCTTTTAATTAACATGCTAGGCTAGATTTATCTTGTGTTTGCTTAGATCTAATGAAACCTAGCTATTGATTATTGGTTATTAGTGTGTTATTAATTGTATTGGATGATTGTTCATCGATGTTAGGCTTAAGAAAACTGGCTAACTTCCTATTCGGTAACTTGCTTGAACGTCTTAAGAAACATGAACCAATGCGTACTAAGGTTTTTATGGTTGTATTTAATGCATGAGCGAATTCTAGTGATCCCATGTTAGGAGCTTCTTAGCCGGCTCGACATAGGAGTGAAGTAGGAGCTTGTAGAGTTGGGGAAGTACGTACGCCACCCCACGATTGGTATTAAGGAATACACCCGTCATCCACGCGATTAATACACACTAATCAACCGGTAAAAGGTAGTTAGGGAGTAAGGAAATCTAAGTAAACACATTTCTCTCCACATAAGTTTTACAACCTTTTCATTTTCTGTTATTTTATTTTATTTGCATTCGTAGTTATTTGGGTTAGTTGACTAGCAACTAATTCCGCCCACTCTTTCAAACCCGAGATTTTACTTGCTTTCATAAAAAATTATAAAAATACAAAAAAGAATCTTCTCTCACCCTTAGACCTATTAGAGTAGTTTTTCAATCCTAACGACACTATTCCCTGTGGAGAACGATCAATCCCCCGTACTTACCACTACACTATACTACATCGGTCAGGTACACTGCCTGGTGGGGTTGTAAGCCTCTTGAGATCCCTCGAGAGGTAAAACCTGTTGTAAGGTCGCAAAACCACGCATCACTTGGCCTGCAACTGGTTGAGTTGGCTCAGGATCTTTTGAAACTTGTCATAACCTTTGTGAATCCCTTCAGCCTCAGAGATCTTGAACTCCTGGAATTCCTGCTTGAGCATGAACTTCCTCATCTTTTTGGACTCATCATTCCCTCCAAATCTAGCTTTCATAGCACGCCAGATTTCCCTAGCATCATCCAGGTGATGAAAGTCACCCATATGATCTTCTGGGAGAGCCTGAAGCAAAAGAGTTCTTGCTTTGGTCTCCCTTTGAAGAGCAATATGCTCTTCTGTAGATATTGGAGGAAGAATAGTGATGTTGCCTTTCTCATCCCTACCTGTTCTCTTCATGCCGTTCCCTTTCAGGATCACATTCCATAGGTTATGATCACTGTTTGAGATCTAGTACTCCATCTTCATAGCCCAAATCTCGTATTCATCTTTCTTGAGGTATGGGAATTTAGCATTACTGTTAGACACAGTGGTTGTGACTATTTGTTGTTGGACTTGTGAAGTTTCAGGTTTTTCATTATTGATGACAGAATTTTCAGGATTTTCGCCTTCCATTGGAAAAGGGTTTAGGAGATTGTTTAGAGAACTTTTTCTTCTTTGTCAGCGATCCTCACCAGGCTCTGATACCACTTGTAGGATCGTGCACCTTGATAGATCTTATGAGCTTGGTAGACCGTCTATGTAAACACAAACAGCCTAAGAGAATCTCTATGAATTAAACTTGTATTCAGGCGGAAACTAAACACAAGAGTTAAAGAAGAATGAATAACTATAATACTTTGATCCTCTATGGATCGTTTATTTCACTAATGATAATGTTTTTGATAAGCGTACATAAACCCTAGCTGCATGTTTCTTTTATAGACTAAGAAACCCTAATACAGCTCATAACAAACCGTGTAAAGAGATATACACTATCTCTTCTAAAAATAACTCTAACAAACATTCTAAACATACGGGATAACCCGCAGCAATGACTAACTAAACAACAGAAACAAAATGAACTACTAGTAGGAACCAACTACAGCAGGAACCATAACTACTAGCAGGAATGAATATAACTACCAGCAGGAATGAAAAATAAATATATTCTAATAATTCCTAACAGAAGACTTACTCTCCGACATTCAAGAAACCTTCGATCAATTAAGGGCAATTAACATGAAGCTTAACCCGAAGAAATGTTCTTTTGGCTTGGAAGAAGGACAATTCTTGGGACATTTGATTACGAAGCAAGGGATTAAAGATAATCCTTCGAAGGTCAAAGCCATCACTAATCTACAAGCTCCGAAGTCATTAAAAAAGGTACAAAGCCTAAATGGGAAACTTGTAGCACTTAGCAGGTTCTTATCGAAAGGCGCGGATCGATCTTTACCATTTTTCAAGACACTTAAAAGGTGTACAGATAAAAAGACTTTTCAATGAAGTTGTGAAGCTGAAGCCGCTTTCCAAAAGCTGAAAGAGTTCATGGAAATTTTACCAACACTTACAGCCCCAATCAAAGGCGAAGTGTTGTTTATGTACATTGCGGCATCTTTTGAAAGCATCAGTGCTGTGCTTTTGGCAGAAAGGGAAAAGAAGCAAGTCCCAATCTACTTCGTTAGCAGAGTACTGCAAGGAGCTGAATTGAATTATCCAGAGTTGGAAAAGCTAATCCTACCCATAGTTTATGCAGCAAGGCATCTTCGAAGGTACTTTCAAGCTCATCCCATTACGGTATTGACTGACAAGCCAATTAAGCAGATACTGTCGAAGCCTGAGAAATCAGGTAGAGTGGCCAAATGGGCTATTGAACTGGGAGAGCACGAAATAGAGTACAAAGGTCGAAACTCCGTCAAAGGTCAGATACTAGCAGACTTTCTTGCAGAAACACCCTCCGGACCCAGTCAGGACAAGAAAGTCCTAAAGGAAAAGCCCCCAAAGACAAACTAGGGGTGGAAATTGTACACAGATGGAGCCTCTAGCTCCGATGGTTCAGGAGCAGGTTTAATGATGGTCAGTCCGGAGGGAAAGGAGTACACATACGCATTACGTTTGAGTTCAAGGGCACGAACAATGAAGCTGAGTACGAAGCTTTGTTAGCTGGCCTCCGACTGACAAACGATATGGAGGTTCGTGATCTCTCCATTTTTATTGACTCACAGCTAGTAGCCAACCAAATCAAGGGCTCTTACGAAGCAAGGCAGCCCACCATCAAACAGTATTTGGATAAAGCTAAAGAACTCCTCCATGATTTTGAGTCCTACAACATGGTACATGTTTGTAGAAACCAAAACAAGAAAGCAGATGCATTAAGCAAGCTGGCTTCAATGGCATTTGCTCATACAACAAAGGAGGTTTTAGTTGAAGGCAGTGTTGCAAAAAAAGGTCTAAAAGGCCGATTAATCGCCGCCTAGGCGCTACAGGGCTACCAACCTTGCCGATTTATGTAACTGGGTCAAACAAATAGGTCAACCATGGTCAACGGCGGTCAAACTTGCTGGAAACCTACAAATCTTGCTGGAAGTACTCAAAACTCACCGTAAACTTATTTTGATTACTTATATTAACTGTTTAAATCTATTACAAGTTGTGTTTTTTGAAAAAATCTTGCCGGAAATACATAAAACTCGCCAGAAATACACAAAACTTAGCGGAAATACCCAAAATTTGCCAAAAATTCTAATCCGATTAATCACCGATTAATCCCGCCTAGACCGATTACAAGCTACAAGGTGGTCGACCGCCCGACTACCGATTCACAATTTTTGCAACCTTGGTTGAAGTATTGGCCGATAGGTCAATCAAACGATGTGAAGTGTCTGACGTCATACTTGAAGAAGATTCCAATTGGATGACTCCAATAAGGGAGTACTTGATCAGTGGTATTCTGCCAGAAGATCCTAAGATTGCACGAAAAGTCAGGGTCAAAGCTCCTCAATATAGGCTCATTGGGGATAATCTCTACAGGAGGTCTTTCTTATCTCCATGGCTTCATTGTGTGGGGCCAAAGCAAGCTTCAAACATCATTCATGAGGTTCATGAGGGGTCTTGCGGATTGCACGCGGGCCCTCATTCCGTTGTATCAAAAATAATGAAGCTTGGATATTATTGGCCGTCCATGCAGAGGGACGCGATAGAGATAATACAAAAGTGTGAAGCATGTCAGATCCATTCCAAAGTTCCAAGACTGCCTAAGCAAGACATGACCTCCGCCACATCAGCATGGCCTTTCTGCCAGTGGGGAATCGATATAGCCGGACCCCTACCAGTAGCTCCAGAAGGGGTAAAGTTCTTGGTCGTAGCCATAGATTACTTCACCAAGTGGGTTGAAGCCAAGCCTTTGGCATCAGTAACAGGAAGGCATATGGAAAAGTTTGTGTGGGAACACATAATCTGTCGATTTGGAGTTCCTCACATTATCATCTCTGACAACGGAAATCAATTCGCCGAAGGGGTGTTCCCGACCTTCTGCGAAGGCCTAAAGATCAAACAGTCATTCACTTCCGTGTACCATCCTCAGGGTAACGTGCAAGTTGAAGTCACCAACAGGGACATTGTTAATGGAATCGAGAAGAGGGTAGGATGAAGCCATCATGGGTGGGTAGACGAACTACCCCAAGTTCTGTGGGCACATAGGACACACCCCAAGTCAAGCCACGGAGAGACTCCTTTTAGCCTTACTTATGGAACGGAGGCTGTTATACCCTCTGAAATAAGCATCGAAACAGAACGTATTGTGAACTTTAAGGCACAAACAAACAAAGAAGGGCTTCGGAAAAGCCTTGATCTACTCGAGGAACGAAGGGAGATAGCCTCAATAAGAGAGGCTATCTACAAACAAAAGTTTAAAAAGTACTACAACAACCGAGTTCGACCCTCCACATTCAAGCCAGGCGAATATGTCCTTCGGTTAAACAGCGCAAGCAAGGCTGAATATGAAGGAAAGCTGGGGCCCACATGGGAAGGACCCTACGTCATATCGGAAGCCTATGGCAACGGAGCCTACAAACTCGCAACGCTTAAGGGAGAGGTCATGGATAGGACTTGGAATGGTACTAATCTTCGTAAGTTTTACATATAAGACTAACTACTTTTAAAACACTTAGCTTGTTTTTCAAATTCATGTAACGCATTCTTCTCACTTAGGGAAAGAAGCATTAATGGTAGGTGTCTTAGTGTTCATTTCTTAAAATGATGTAATTCTCCCTACCCAATTAATGATATAACACATTTCCCTCAAATCTCTTGTTTCGTTCTTTACAACAAAGATTTGTTCAGCCAAGTACTTTACAAGTTTTAATGTCGAAGGATGAATCAGGACACATGTCTTGTACACAAATAACATTCATTGCAATGCACATTAACTTTCCTACAAGACTTAGGGTATTATAAGCCATTTGCATCTTAAGGATAAAGATGGAGTGGGTCACAACCCTCTATCACAGTCAAACTATACGATTGCTAAAAGTCTTGGTCCAAAATACACATAATAAGTTTGTAGCCTTAGGTTGTA
This sequence comes from Artemisia tridentata subsp. tridentata, assembly GCA_021014915.2. Taxonomy (NCBI): domain Eukaryota; kingdom Viridiplantae; phylum Streptophyta; class Magnoliopsida; order Asterales; family Asteraceae; genus Artemisia; species Artemisia tridentata. The sequence goes on along the minus strand of CP139502.1, from coordinate 166,125,100 downwards.
TGCGTACGTTTATTATAAACGTAAGAGAAGAAAAGCATGACATTAAAAGTGGGACATTGTCCCCTAACTAGCATTAAAAAGACTAAATATGGTCAAAGCCAACAAAAAATACCCAAGCAATTGTCTGAAACATGGGTCGGATCCCAGAAAGAAACAAAGATAAATTGTTCAAAACGTAGGCACATGCCTATTAAGCATCATGAACATTTGTTCAAAGGGTACATGCCACCCTTGGGGCCAATTTCCTGCTAACATGGCAGTCTTCAAGCATCTTTTGAGGACATTGGATCCTCTTGATGTGGTGCAGATGGAGGTTTAACAGATGCAGTCTTCCTGGTTGGAGACGGAGGCTGAATTTGTTGAGGTTTCTTTGACAGGAGATCTTCTATTGGCGCTGAGGGATCTTTGGTTGCTTCAGTAAGAAAGGGTACTCCGCTGAAGTGTACGCGTTTCCAGCCTCATTATACTCTTGCTCAGACGTTGGGCGATAGTAAGGTACCTCCGACAAGACCACAGGCTTCTTGGTCTTGGCGATTTCTTCCAACGTCGTGCACTTACCATAAAAAATGACCGCGTTCACCAGCTTCCCAACTATCTCCCCCACCTCATCGCTGTGGTATAACTTCATTGCTACATAAGGAACAACCTTCGAGACCACCTCGACTCTGTCTTTCTTTAAGCTCTTGCATTGGAGTTTTAGTTCATCTATCTCCTCACGAAGCTTGATCTCCTGCTCACCCAACCTAGCCCTTTCGGCTTCGAGATCTGCACATTTAGACTCAAGTGTAGTAGCTTGCGCTCTATAACCAGATGCCTTAGCCTCCTCCATCCTTAATCTGCCACATTCTGCTTGAGATTCCCTCAATTGCCCTTCGAGAGTATCAATTTTTCCTCGAATGTCTTGAACAATAGGATTCTTCTCAAAATCCTGCATTGCTTCTTTACACTTGGCTTCTAGCTCAGCATACTCATGATCCCTATTCTTTTCTTTGGCTAAGATGGCATCCATCTTCTCTCTCGCAGCCTCCACTGTCCGAACCAGGTCCCTTGTTCGAGAATTGAGATGATTATCCAAGACGGCTTTTCTAGTATAGCTCGTCATGCCGGTTACAAAGCTCCTCCATGGACATGTTATCCAAAGTTCCTCTCCAACTGGCAGGAGTCACCTTTTCAACCAAATGGTGAAACGCAAAGGCATTCGGAAGCTCTTTTATGTTAGGCAGACCTGCGCAAGATAGGATAATCAACCATATGATGAATAAGGATCATTACGCATAGAAGATTTTCACTTACCATGAGTATCATCATCGGGGATCTCTAGGGTGGTAGGCACAAAGGTCTTAGCATGGGAACCTTTTGGTTTCACCGTTCTTGTCGGAGGGGTTGGTAGGGCTAGCTTCCTCTTCAAAGGAGCTTTCACAAACTTAGCACTTGTTCCTTTCCTATTCTTCACCTTGTCTGAAATACCGAAAGACCCTAAGATTGTCACCTGATCACCCTCGGAAAGGGGATCATCAGAATCTGCTACATTCTCCACAAGTTGCGGAGTCTCGTCAACGTTGACAGGATTGATAGGTGGGACTATTGATAGAGGCTCAACTGGTTAAGCGTCTACATCATTGTTGTTGACTAACATTGACGGAGAGCCTTCTCCGTAGCTCACATCCTTCGGATCCTTGTGGATGAAACTGACCTCCTTGGCATCACCGAACACAACGAAATTTTTGAATGCCATTCCTGCAACAACAAAAGAGAAGAGATGAATATCAGCAGATAAGTTATTTATTTTATTTAAATGGATATGTACATACTTTTTCCTTCACATATTATCTCAGGTTTCAACGGAGAACCTTCCCAACGGTCAACAATGCCCGCCATGTACAGAATCAGATCAGGAAACGTTTGAACATCAACTGGGTGGCGTGCAAGATGCTGATAAAGGGAATTGCTTCTTATGTCGTATGGCAAGGGGTCATTAAAGCATTTTTCATCAAATTGGAATGCTTCATCCAACAAGGCTGGATATTCCGGAGGTATGATTGTGTTTTGTACATAGAAAAACAGACCTTTCCAATTTCTTATATTTGAAAAGGGTTTAGTTATCAAGCAAGGCACATCATGCTCGTTTCTCTTGGCCAAGGTTATCCAATTACCACCAGAAAAAAGGTTAATAAAGCCCCTGAGCACAGTCAGCATTGGCTCATAACTGTAAGCCTTGCATATCACAATGTAGGTGGTCAATTTGGCTAAGCCAAAAGGATTCAACCTGGAGATATGTACTTGGTAATATTGTAAAAACTCTAAGACTAAGGTGTGGATTGGAATCCTAAAGTTGGATTGTGTGAATGCATGAACATAAAGCCCCACATACCCCGCTGGAGCGTCAAAGATGTTTTGAGTTTTGCTCAGAAGCATCACCCTAAACTCCTTGGGTATGGGGTATTCATCAAGAAAATCTGATAAAGCTTGTTTCGATAAAGTACATTTTTTTTGCCTGATAATTCTTTTGGCTGCCATACTGATGAACTCAAATAAGTACATTTTATTATCATCATTTATCCAATTTATTTGACTTGTTGTATTATATTATATATGAGAATCGATACATTAATGTTTACTTTAGTAATTCTCAGGTAAAAACAAGCATTATGTGAAACTTGGCGATTTTGGACTAATTATGGAGCAAAACAAGCGAGAAGTCAAAAGTCTACTGAAATCTAGAAGATGCGCCGTATCTCACTCAACAGATACGACGCAATATCATACTTAGATGAATTCGAAGACCATTGCCTGACTTTGAAGAATGCGCCGCATGCAATTCTGTCATGCGCCGCATATGAAACTTTGGTCAAAGAAGAAGATCAAGCTCGTTCTACTCCAGATACGCCGCAATATACTTCTAACATACGGTGTATCACTATCAAGATTTCACTAGTTACAATCCAAGACAGCTAAAGTACATGCGCCGCATACAAAGATCAAGTTACGCCGCATCTGAAGACGGCTAAAGTACATGCGCCGAATATTCCAGAATATATTAATCTTGGACCCCACGCGAAGTTAAGTCAATGCGCCGCATCTATCAACTCAATGCGCCGCATCGATCCCTCAGACAGAAACTATAAATACCCTAAGGTCAGACAAATTTAAAAGACCTTTTATATAACCCTAGAGCCGAATCCAGACGACCAAGCAGCACAAGACACACCTCAAACAAAGATACAAGAGCTGTAAGAAGGTCCTGCATGTATTCAATTCATTAAGTAGTTTTGTTTTATTGTTTTAGTACGCTTTAATTCATCAGGATTGATGGGCTTGTGTTATGTGACTACGGAAGATCATGCACTCCCCTTAATATTGCTTTCCCATTAATTAAAGTTTATATGTTGATGTCTTTGGTGACTTTTATTAGTGCATTGATAACCTCTGTGTCTAGCTGAGTCTTGCTTGGGTCGCCATGCCCCTTCCTCGCCTATTTATTCTAGCGTCTCTAGAAAAGTAGGATAGACATAAGTAATCATTAAGGGTTTACTCGCCGATAAGATTAGAGCCAACGAGAAAGGTTTAATTATATACACTTCATATAAAACTAGCAATAAAACAAGTGACAAACTATTTAATTATCAGGACAGGTCTTCTTATTGTCTCGAGTATCTATCTGTGTACGTGTGTGCTAATCGCTGATTCGTGCTCATTAGTTTAGTTTTCTATTTAATAATAACCAAACTGTGCCAGTCTCTCAGGCTGAACCCCCTTGTGTTAGATTAGGTTGTATAACTAACTTAGGATATTAAAATACTGATTAGAATAACTAGATAATATGTTCCACTCTTAGTGATCGACACTCTGCTTACCATTATATTCATACTGACCGGGTACACTGCTCGTTAAGTGTGTGTGTTATTGATAAGTTGGCTAAATATAAATTTAAAACTTGAGTAGGCATTAATACTGCTAAACCGCAATGACACATCACGCGCATCAAGTTTTTGGCGCCGCTGCCGGGGAGTGAATTGTTATTATCTGGTAATTTGATTAAGTATTTTAATTAGGTTTTTTTTTTAGTTTTTTTTTAGATTCTAACCACTAACCCTGTTGTATATTAGATAGATTGCATTCATTGTATAATTTGCATATTTACTGTTTTTGTGTGTTTTTGTTTTCTGTAATTTTTGTTTCTTTTTGTTTGTTTTTATTTTTGTTTTTCTTTTTTTCGGTATTTTTCTGCATTCTGCTGTCGTTGTATTGTGCTGATACAAACGATACGGCGGATCTGTTTTCACAGATACGGCGTATTGCGTTTAATTTTTATAAAATACAACGCGTTTAATAAATTCGAGTACGACGCATCTTTCCCCAAGATACGGCGTATTCTGTTTTTAATAAGAAATTTTTCTAAATGCTAACGCCATACGACGCATCTGTTTTAACAGATACGGCGTATTTTCTATTTAAATTAAAAACAGTTTTTCGAATTATTAAACAGAAGCGACGCATCGATCTTTATCGATACGGCGCATCTACTAAATCAAAAATCTTGTATTTTGAAATGTAACGAAAATACGGCGCATTAGCTTTTGTTAATACGACGCATTTAATTTAATAAATATAATTGATTTTTGATATTCACTTTGATCGTTTCACTACTCTCGTGCACAAGTTAGTTTACTTTCAGAATAAATGATGGCTTAAGCATCACTATGGAAGATTACATTCTGAACCTAACCAAGAGATGCTAGCTGGAGTGATCAAACCTTCGATGACTGGAAGGTTGTAATAAGACGACAAAAGTAGAGGAAAACTCAGTACTGGTAACATTGAGTATCTTAAATTCTTGAAATAGAATTCCAGGTACCCCCGCCACCAGTTGTACGTACTGTCGGTCAGAGAGTAGAGCGAGCTGAGGAGGAGGTGAGAGCTTTGAGGGGTATAGTTGACGGTATGAGGGCTGACGTTGCTGTAGTCAGGAGGGATATAGGTTGGCTAGTTGGGAGTGTGAGTCAGATTCTGGAGCATCAGGGCACGAACCATACTCGCCCAGATGGTACTTACGTTAGAGGCATGATCATATACTCCCGGCTCCCTTCACATGGCACACGCAGAATCCGACCTAGGACCGATGATGCTAGCACCTCAGAGACTCGCTCGGCTGAAGGAGACGACTCCCCACATCCTTGATTTCATGTGTTTGAATTTATAGACATCGTTCCTCGTACATTTTTACTCTTTTGGGATTGTACTAAATACTATTATCATGTGTTTATTTAATGTTTCAGTTTATGTTTCTTATTATGTTTGATGGAGACTGGCATTAAGTTCAGCATGAGTGAACGAGAGAACCCGAGAGGTAAACCATGAAATGTGCCAATTTTACAACAGACTGTTAACAGTCTGTTTGGTAACTACATGCGCCGCATTTAGTGAAACAGATGCGACGCATCCTATCCTTTATTTTATTTGATTTCGTACTTATTCCAGGCTCGATACGGCGTATCTTCTTCCATAAGATACGGCGTATTGACTGACCTGATGATTTACAGTTTAATTTTTTAGGTTTTATTTTTACTAACTACTAATGTATTATGCAAGTTTGAACCTTCTTAACTCAGGTGTGTTAAAGTCTAAATGGTATTATAGATTCCTGCATTTTGTGGATACATCATTTATGAAGCTTAAACGTTCTCATCCACAAGAAAGTTGATTTTTGCTCTTATACGAATAATGGAGGATCATACCTAGCAAATCTCAGGGGAGTTTTTCTGTTCTAATTCTTTTATTTTCCAGTTTTTAACCTTTGACACAAACAACGAGGACGTTGTTTAACTTAAGTGGGGGGATGGAGAATTAGAACACTTACTTGTCCTAAACTTTTTCAAAATATGCTTAAAATGCGCTTAATATATCAAAATTTAAAATTTTTTTAGCATGTTTTTGTTTAAAGTCTAAATTACATAACCGCACACATAACTCTATTCTTTCAAAAATATTAAAACTTTAGTGTGCCGGTGACTTGTAAACTTTAGAACTTGGCTTGTATACTATTCGAGACCACCATAATGAGTATTATCTATATAATTGGAGTGACTTGTCTAAATTGGTAAATTTCTAGGATTACACCCAAATAGCCTTTATATGTTATGTGATATTAACTAACTACACTGGTTAGTTAACCCCCGTATAAACCCTTTGTTTACTCTCACTTTTAGAGTAAGATACCCCTAGAAAAACCCTCAGAGCCATTCCTTTTGTTTCTTACACCATTGTTATAATGTTTCGATACACCCTTACACCTTAGCCTACCCTGTAGATTAAAATCCGTGGTTAATTGCTTTAGGCAAAGTGTGTTTCCTTACATTACCTGTGTTCGCGTGCGTAATTCATTATCTTTGGTTAGGTCGGGAAATTGCACAATGCAATTGGTATGAAAGTAAATATTATATAACTTTTAGTTTATTTTTCGTGTGTTTGCTACTTTCACTATTACAGTTATTTCTGAAAGTATGAAGAGTATGGAAAAATTATCCGGAAAAATAGTGATAGAAAAGTTGTGAAATTTTACACATATATGTTGATGTCAAAAAAAAAAAAAAAAAAAAAAAAAAAAAAAAAATCGAAAAAAAAAATAGAAAAGAAAAAGAAAAAGGAAAAGTTGGAAGTTTGTTTTAACCAACTTATGTAAAGTTTTGTATTAAGTGGGAGATATCACCACTATTTGTTGTTGTATATTATATTTATGGATTGAATGGGAGTTGGCCGTTATGGGAACGCCAACTAAGGTTATTCTTTGATTGAGATTTTGTTGAGTATAATTCATGTCTACCTAAAGCGTGTGTTTCAAGTGTTAAATCGTGAGTTATTCAATGATATGAGTCTTATTCATGGGATGGTTGGGAAAGGGATTAACCACACTTAGGATTTTAATTTATATGTTTTGTTTATTTTTCATTTTACACCAATTTGTATCCCAAATATTATCCATACCCTATATCATTCTTCATCCAAACCTTTGATTTATTGAGATTAGGGATTTGAGCAATCTCAAGTATCGTAGTCGTGGATTCGGCTATGTATTTATGATTTTGTCGCCCTTTTTGATATAATATTATTGGTGAAGATTACTTGGTCCTATCTTTAACCCATTCGAGTTAAGGAATTGAGCAATTGCAAGTATCGTGGTCGTGGATTCGATCATGTATTTGTAATTTTGTCGCCTTTTCTGGAATATGAGATCGATAGAGATTAAAAAGGATGATCAACCCTTAACCAACAAACCCTTTTTACCGCTTTAGACTTGTTACTCCTTGGCTTTAGTGGGGGAGATGCGTATACTTGCCAAGCCTATGATAGAATATTCGTCACGACTAATCAACTAAACGATTTAGAATTGTTTTACATTAAAAATTATTTTGGTCTCTACTTCGTTAAGTGTTTGGTTGTGTGATTATGACAAAACGAATACGTGCTTAAATATAAAAATAAATCCTAATATCTTTTAGGATACATTTTCATATGATTAATTCTAAGGTTTACTTGGGGACAAGTAAAGTTCAAGTGGGGGGATATTTGATGAACTCAAATAAGTACATTTTATTATCATCATTTATCCTATTTATTTGACTTGTTTTATTATATTATATATGAGAATCGATACATGAATGTTTACTTTAGTAATTCTCAGGTAAAAACAAGCATTATGTGAAACTTTGCGATTTTGGACTAATTATGGAGCAAAACAAGCGAGATGTCAAAAGTCTACTGAAATCCAGAAGATGCACCGTATCTCACTCAACAGATACGACGCAATATCATACTTAGATGAATTCGAAGACCATTGCCTGACTTTGAAGAATGCGCCGCATGCAATTTTGTCATGCGCCGCATATGAAACTTTGGTCAAAGAAGAAGATCAAGCTCGTTCTACTCCAGATATGCCGCAATATACTTCTAACATACGGCGTATCACTATCAAGATTTCACCAGTTACAATCCAAGACAGCTAAAGTACATGCGCCGCATACAAAGATCAAGTTACGCCGCATCTGAAGACGGTGTACGAATATTCAGAATGTATTAATCTTGGACCCCACGCGAAGTTAAGTCAATGCGCCACATCTATCAACTCAATGCGCCGCATCGATCCCTCAGACAGAAACTATAAATACCCCAAGGTCAGACGAATTTAAGAGACCTTTTATATAACCCTAGAGCGAATCCAGACGACCAAGTAGCACAAGACACACCTCAAACAAAGATACAAGAGCTGTAAGAAGGTCCTGCATGTATTCAATTCATTAAGTAGTTTTGTTTTATTGTTTTAGTACGCTTTAATTCATCAGGATTGATGGTCTTGTGTCATGTGACTACGGAAAGATCATGCACTCCCCTTAATATTGCTTTCCCATTAATTAAAGTTTATATGTTGATGTCTTTGGTGACTTTTATTAGTGCATTGATAACCTCTGTGTCTAGCTGAGTCTTGCTTGGGTCGCCATGCCCCTTCCTCGCCTATTTATTCTAGCGTCTCTAGAAAAGTAGGATAGACATAAGTAATCATTAAGGGTTTACTCGCCGATAAGATTAGAGCCAACGAGAAAGGTTTAATTATATACACTTCATATAAAACTAGCAATAAAACAAGTGACAAGCTATTTAATTATCAGGACAGGTCTTCTTATTTTCTCGAGTATCTATCTGTGTACGTGTGTGCTAATCGCTGATTCGTGCTCATTAGTTTAGTTTTCTATTTAATTATAACCAAACTGTGCCAGTCTCTCAGGCTGAACCCCCTTGCGTTAGATTAGGTTGTATAACTAACTTAGGATATTAAAATACTGATTAGAATAACTAGATAATACGTTCCACTCTTAGTGATCGACACTCTGCTTACCATTATATTCATACTGACCGGGTACACTGCTCGTTAAGTGTGTGTGTTATTGATAAGTCGGCTAAATATAAATTTAAAACTTGAGTAGGCATTAATACTGCTAAACCGCAACGACACATCACGCGCATCACATACTCATATTGTACTGGAACAATGAGTGCAAGAAGTCAAAGATTGGGGACGAGAATTACCTTTCAACTCAAATCAAGCACGAAGCACAGTGCTGTGTATGTGTATTTTGGGCGGAAGGAAAAAGTAATCTAAGGTTAGGATTATAAAGGGTTTATATACCCCTCGTAGTTCTTATCCTAGCCATCCACGTGCAATCCTAATTTGATCCATACACGGACTTCAAATATTTTTTAAATTTTGAAAGGACATTTGTAGTTACCGAAATCCTAGCCGTTATGGCCTAGGGTGCAAGTGGTTAGATAATCATTAAGCGCATTTATTGCGCAGGTTAGTTGTAAACACTTATCTTTTTCCGTACGACTTTGTGACGAAAAGGATAGAGTGTAGGCTGATTTTGGAGTCGTAAGCAATATATACTCGTACGTTTATATCACTTTCGACTGGGGGGCTTGATGATGTACCCTCCGAACGTGTCGAAGGATACCCCTTCGAGCTTGTACGAAGCCTTCTCTTCAAAGGCCCAGGTCAATCTCCTAAAATGTTCATTGGCGTAAAACCATTCATCTATGAAGTAGTTACCAAGTGGGAAGTCGTCAATCGAAGCCTTAAGCCCTTCGGGGTACCTCCTGCGAGGATACTAGAAGGGAGAACCACATTGACTTGGCCATACCCACGTCCCCTCTTTCCTTAGGCTTTCCCGCCAAGGATGAGATCGTGGGTCACAAAGCCCTAGCGGTTACCAAAAATCATGGGACGCCCCCATGATCTCTGAATTATGTGCAAGAGCTCTCTAAGGCCTATTTCCTCCCCTATAAATAGCTTAGATGGGCTAGAACAATGGTATGCAAACTAGACTCTCTCATTTCACTACCAACTTATCATATCACATACTTATTCGCACGCCGGAGGTGGTTCGCAGGGTCCAACCCCTGTGCAATCACTTAACGTAGTGTTTTAGTATATCTTATTTCAGGTTAAGAACAAGCTTGGCGCAACCTCAACACCCTATATATCCTTTGATCATCATCAAAGGCTTGGTCGTGCAATTTATTGTACAATCATCTTGTTTGAAAGACTATTACCTGTTACCTGAAATCGATTGGAAGATAGAATCAGTCATGGGGTTCCAGTACAAATTTTTCTTAGATGCTTATAAGGGGTACCACCAGGTATAAATGGCTAATGATGATGAGAAAAAGACAGCTTTCTATACCGAACATGGGACTTATTGTTACACCAAAATGCCGTTCGGATTAAAAACCGCTGGAGCCACGTATCAATGACTGGTGGACTCAGCTTTTCGGTCGTAGATCGGAAGAAATTTTGAAGCGTATGTAGATGACATGGTGATAAAAAGCAAGACTAAGAAGGAGCTGTTAGCCGATATAGCTGAAACGTTCGACAATCTCCGAAGGATCAACATTAAATTGAACCCGAAAAATGTTCCTTCGATGTGGAGGAAGGAAAGTTTCTTGGGTATATGGTGACATCCGAAGGGATCAGGGCAAATCCGAAGAAAACAAGGGCTATCGCAGATATGCAATCTCCAATGACGCTCAAAGAAATGCAAAGTCTAAGCGGCAAGTTAGCAGCTCTAAACCAATTTTTGTCCAGGTCGGCAGGAAGAGCACTTTCATTTTTTGACACACTGAAAAATATCACAAAGGAGAATCAGGATGAGTACTGCTGGACGGCAAAGGGTGAATCGGCTTTTCAGGAAATGAAAGAGATGCTCCTCGAGCTCCCCTACCTAACAACCCTAAAGCCGAAAGAAGATTTATATGTATACCTGGCAGCAATGAAAGAAGCAATGAGCGGAGTGTTATTGGTAGAAAGAGAAGGGAGGCAAATTCTGGTACATTATGTAAGCCGAAAGGAATTACGCTCCGGTTGAAAAACTAGCTTTAGCTTTGTTACACCTATCAAGGAGGCTTAGGAGATATTTCGAGGCCTATCCCATAAAAGTCATCACCGATCAACCCGTTAAGCAAATTTTGAACAAACCAAAAGCATCGGGGAGGTTAGCCAAGTATACAGTAGAGCTGGGGGCCTACAACATTGCGTACATACCTCAAAATGCTGTCAAGGGGCAGGTCCTAGCGGATTTCATAACAAAAATACCACTGAACTTATCCGACCTGGTTCCGAAAGAGGGGGGCAAGGAGATATGCAACATCTCTGACAAAGAAGGATGGGTGTTATATACCGATGGAGCGTCTAGCAAATCAGGTGCCGAAGTAGGTTTGGTACTAATCGATCTGGACCAAACAGAATATACCTATGCTATCCGACTAAATTTCAAGAGCACCAACAATGAGGCAGAGTATGAGGCATTACTGGCAGGATTATGCAAGTGTTGGAGGTCAGGGTGGATTCCAATTTGGTGGCAAGCCAAATTAATGGGGATTTTGTTGCATACAAAGATAGCATGATACGGTACCTCGCCAAGGCCAAAGAATATATTGCATGTTTCGATCAATTCAAAATATGGAACATTCCAAGAGCACAAAATCAAAAAACAGATATACTGAGCAAACTGGCATCCGTGGCATTCGATCATCTGACGAAAGAAATCCTTGTGGAAGTCCTGGAAAAGACGTCGACGGAGGAAGAAGTCGTCAATGCCATTGTGGAAGAAGAGGAAGAAAACTGGATGACTCCAATCATTCGGTGTAAACAGGAAGGCATTTGGCCGAAAGATCAGAATGAGGCCCGAGCTCTCCGGATGAAGATAAACCATTACACTCTAATTGACGACGTACTTTTCAAAAAATCCTACCTTGGCCCAATGTTAAGGTGTGTTGGACCGCTCCAGGAAAATTACATCATCCGGGAGGTACATGAAGGAGCATGTGGGATGCACTCCGAACCACGATCAGTGGTGGCGAAGCTAATGAGGTAAGGTTATTATTGGCCAACCATGCACCGAGATACTAGAGAAGTGATCCAAAAATATGACTCTTTCCAAATACATGCACCCGTTTCGAAGCTCCTAAAAACCGTGATGACTTCAATCATGGCGCCTTGGCCGTTCTACCAGTGGGGCATGGACGTGTTAGAACCTCTACCAGAAGCTCCGGGGAAAATCAAATTTGTTATCGTAGCAATCGACTACTTTAGCAAATGGATGGAAGCTAAGCCGTTAGTAAGAACGACGGGGAAAGATATCAAGAAATTTGTCTGGGAGAACATAGTATGTAGGTTCGGATTACCAAGGGTAATCGTAACGGACAACGGAAGTAACTTCATTCACGACCCCTTTAAAAGTTGGTGCGAAAGGTTAAATATAACCCAGATAAATACTGTTGTGGCCCATCCTCAAGCCAACGGACTAGTAGAAAGGGCGAACAAGAGTCTGATGAAAGGATTCAAATCAAGGCTCGGCAGGGAAAGGGCCGGATGGGTGGACGAATTGCCGAATATCTTGTGGGCGCACCGTACATCCCTGAAAACAAGTAATGGAGAAACACCGTTCAGCCTCACGTACGGAAGTGAAGCGGTTATCCCGGCGGAAATAGGAATGCCTACCTTTCGGACCATGGTGACGGAAGAGAAGGAGAATGATGATGGAATCCGCCTAAACCTCGACCTGCTACAAGAGCGAAGAGAAATGGCTGCAATCCGGGAGGCGAAGTACAAAAAGAAGATAGAGCAGTACTATAACCGGAGAGTTCGCCCCGAATCATTCAAGGTAAGTGTACAAGTTTAAATAACTCTTCTAAAATGAAATGTTGTTAAAATGCACAGCTACTTAATTTCAGTCATAACTTGTTTTTTGCTATCGGCTAACGTAAAAAATGAACTCAATACATCTACAATCAAGGTAGGTAATTTTGTATACCGAAGGAACGAGGCAAGCAGGGTTAAAAATCAAGGAAAGCTGGGACCCAATTGGGAAGGACCATACCGGATCGTGAAAGCCTACCAGACCGGCTCGTATAAGTTGGAAACATTGGAAGAGAAAGAAGTGCCGCAAACGTGGCACGCCATCAACCTTAAAAAGTGTTTTCTGTAGATATATTACTAATGTATCGAATGTAAGATCCGAAAGGATCTAGTATTAACTTATTGAATGACAAATGCAGTTACCCCACAGATGAAGGGAAGCGATTTTCACTACATATTATATGCTGAACATAAGTTAAAAGTGATCCCTCCGAAAGGCTCGCGACCTTCGGAGATCAATGGTCAATGTTCTAAGATGGTTCATACCCCAAAAGGAGTTGTCATACAACTAAGGAAAAAAGGTCGAATGGCGCATGACGCCCGAAATCGGCTCACACCCAAAAAAGGGTTGCCATGCAACAAGGCAAAAAGGCCGAATGGCGACATAAGCCCGAAATCGCTCACCCCAAAAAGGGGATTGCCACAAGACCAAGGCATAAAGGCCGATGCACTGAGCCCGAAAATGACGTACGCCCAAAAGGGGATGCGACAAGGGCAGCATAAATGCCGACGCCACAACGCTCAAATTGTTCAAATGAATAAATCACGAAAAAAAAAAAAAAAAAATTCTATAACTAACGAAGCAACTATTATAGACAAAGCTTTAAAAATGTACAAATAACGTATGATTCATTCAGTTAATAAGTTATTACATTTGTCCGAACCTTACAAACTGTTCGCAAAACTATTCTAATGACCCGAAGGCCTTACATCAAACCACCAATTATTTCAAAAAAGTAACAAGGGATAAATAAAGCTTCACGTAAAATCCGGAGTAGCCTTTGTCCGTAGTCAAAACGGAGGCACTCAGATCTTACAACAACCGATTCTTTCAAGGAGCCGACGTGTTCTCTTCTACAGTGGAGTCTTGGGTAGGAGGATCTTGAGTTGCAGGAGCCTCGGAAGTTGGCCCGGTAGCAGCATCAGCCATGACAACCTCCGTAGGCTTGGGCAGAGCAGGATCCGGGAACATATCCATAATTTCTGCAAGAGACTTGTAATAAGCATTGTTGATATTCTTCACATAAGGATACTCTGCCACAAAAAGCTCATCGTATAAGGGCTGGTACTTCGCCTCGGCTTCCATGTCCAAATCCTCCACGTCTGCTAAGACCCTTACCACATCCTCCTCGGAATGGTCCAAAGTAACACCGTCCGAAAATCCAGCCATAGAAGATAGGCTAAACGGAACGGCCAAGCATTGCTTGTACTCATGGCTATTAAGGAGGCGTCGAACCATCTTAAGAATGAATTCCTTGACCACTTTGAAGCGCTCCATTTCTGTCTGACCCATCTTCACGGCCAGGTCTTTCTTCTCCTGTTGGAGCTCCCGGTTCTCCCTCTCCTCATCATTCAGCAAAAGCTCGGTCTTATCCAACTCAGCCTCCAATGCCCTGATCTTCTCGACCTGTTCCCTAGAAACCCTTCTCCATTCCTCTTTCTCTTTCTCCAGTTCCGAGATGCGATCAGTAAGACCTGATTCCCTAACCATGCAACCGGCGTGCTCATGTCGTAACCTTTTAAGTTCCTCCGGTTCTTGTGCCGCACTCTCACATTTTTGGTGGGTGAGGTACAGATCGCCATACTCATGGAGAAGGATCTCAAATCGAAACAGTATATCCGACTGAGCCACAGAGCTCTTGCCCAACAACATCCAAGCACGCTGGCAAGCATCTTCATCATCCAGACTCTCCAGATATTGTTCCTCCCTCGGGGTGGGCAGGTGAACCATCAAATCCCGACACACCGAGTAGCTATTCAGGCGGGCATCCTTCTTCACTGACCACTCCGGAACAAACAACTCCTCGGAAGCAGTCTCACCTTTATCCTAATCGTCCAAATTTTTTTCCTTACCACGACCAGAAGGGGTAGCCAAAGGACTTCCTGAAAGGTGAACAACAGACAACACAGCCGTTACAATCACATACAAAAAAAAAAAAAAAAAAAAAAGAAGAAGGGGGGAAGGAAGAAATATACATATAAATACAGCCGGATAACTTACCAGTATCAGCAACTCCAAATTGGTTGCTCGCACCCTCCTCGGCCTCCGGCTGTTTCCTTGTATCGTCCACATGCAGCGAACGGATAGGGACGGGAGCAGGTATAGGCTCCGAAGAATCCAGGTCTACCACGGGGATATCGTCTGTTGTTTTCCCACGCTTCGACAGACGAGTGGTGCCTCCTTCCAAAGTGGCACGCTTGAGGCGAATCTTGGTTGATTTGCTAGCCCCCGCCCCTCCCTGCTTGGCTTTAAGAGCCTGCCGAGCAGCAGCTTGCTCTTGCTTCCTTTGCTTAGCCTCCAACACTCGCTCATCTGCCACCTCAACCCTCTTCTGCTCGTCGTCTTTTTCGGTATAGCAGCATTCGATTGGGCCGGTTCGGTCACATGCAGTTGATGAGGCTGATCCTCTCGGTACTTATCTCCTTTGGTCATGGATGCCCCCTTCCGGAACTTGTGTTTGATCAAGTAGTCCGACATTGTCAAAGCTGCAGAAAGTAAGTTAAAAATATAAGTCAGATGGAAATAAACACGCATATATACATCAACATATAAGAAAGGCAAAAACAAAGGCCATACCCTTTCCCTCTGCATCTTTAAGCGCCGCCCGGTAACCGGGATACTCCTAGTGAGAAGTTAGCCCAACGGCATAAAGGAAACCCGAAGGAATTTGAATGAGGTCAATCACATTCTCGGACAACCGTTCGGCATCTTCAACATTAAACTCCCCTTTCAGAAAAGGATCCGAGATATCAGAATCATGATGCCTCCAAGGCATCGCAAAGGGAATGGCCCGTCTGTCTATCAGAAAAAAGTTGTGTTTCCAACCCTTCAGACAAGTCAGGATCTCCTTAAAGCAAACTCTCCTATCCCTACCACCCCTTTTCTCGAAGGAGAACTAATGACCCTGTTTGCTGAACTTGTAGAAGGCTCGGAAAAGAGAAGTGGTGGGGGTGATGTGCAAACTCCGACTATATACCTCAAAAAGAGTCGCACGGTGCAGACCTAACGGAACCAACTGCGAAATATGGACCTTGTAATATCTAATCACATCTAGTAAAAAGGTGGAAAAGGGCACACTAAGAACACCCTCATAGAAATACTCCAGATACAAACCTATCGCATCATCCGGCAGTTCATCCATAATCATACCCTCCGGAAGTGGCCTCGGATGTAGATCCTCGGGTATACCAAATTCCATTGCCACCAAGGTCACTGCCCCTTCGTCCATACAGGAGGTATATTTCTGAATGTCAAACTATGGCAAAAATTCCCTGACTTCTGGAGCATCCTCCTTATGAATTGTAATGGGTGAATTCGACATAGCTTAACCGAGGGAAGAGAAGACATAGCCGAACAACAAAAAACACAAAATATGGATGATATGAAACGTACCTCTTGAGACGAATGACGTACGCAGACACCACTCGGACCGACTGGAAAAGTTCATTCAGAAAATCGCTAGTGGAAAATGTGTCAGAAGAAAGCAGAGAATTACGGTGGTAAAAATAGAACAAATGAAGCTATTTATAGGCAAAAATTAGGAGTGCGAAGCGTCGCGTCGTGTTAGACGACGATGTGGCTCTCTCTCATCCACACGATGGAAACGTGTACACGTGTCCGAATCCTATGGCCACAGTAAAATAACGGCGATCCTTAAAATGAAGCAATAATTATTTTTGGCGGGTTGTGCATAAGGTCCAGCCTGCAAAACCAAGCGGATTGAGCCCTCCGGAAAAGTTAAAATGGAAATTCGAGATTTTCACAAAGTATCATACTATCGGTGCAACCGATACTATGGTACTGGGGGGGACATGTTGGCGTATGTGTCCGGACGACCCATCTTGTCCGAACGTCCGAACGACATGACGCCCTTCGGAAGAAAGGTCCAAAAGCATATAACCTCGTCGTCTAGAACAACCCTTATCACTTGGCTAGGTGGCCTTACCCCATGGACAAGTGGCAACAGCAGTCAGGCCGCCGCCACCCCAGATTTCACGGGATCATGTCTGCGGCGTATCTCCTCAAAATCCGGCGCCGTCATCATAGGTATCGAAGTTGGGTAGTATAAATACCCATCTCATTTACAACTCTCAACTAACTTTTACCATTCGCATTTACTCCCAATCATTATCTAACCTTTCGGACTATCCAATACTTACTCTCACGCCGGAGCTTGGTCCTGGGATAACACCCGGGGCGAGTCAAACGTGCGTATTTCTTGTGTGTAGGTGCTTCGGAACATTGGCAAGACCTCGTCCGGAAGATCTAACCTCAGTTCCAAACGACTTGCAGGTTTTTACTTCAACAATAATGAAGTAGTGGCAAAAAAATTCAACATATGCATATTGATTTTTGAAACTTGACACAAACGTGTATGATTTTTTAAAAACGTAACAACTTTTTATTATATTGTTTGTACAACAAAGATTGGTGTATGGTCATTAGGGATTTGGAACTTAT
Source organism: Artemisia tridentata subsp. tridentata (assembly GCA_021014915.2). Taxonomy (NCBI): domain Eukaryota; kingdom Viridiplantae; phylum Streptophyta; class Magnoliopsida; order Asterales; family Asteraceae; genus Artemisia; species Artemisia tridentata. The sequence continues at coordinate 166,107,674 of CP139502.1, read as the reverse complement.
AACATAACATGTTGTTAGCCTCGTTAAAGTTATAATAAAAGCTCTTAAAGAGTAGAAAGATCAAGTAGGCTGCAAATATGGATCATTCCGTCCACATGTCAGCAAACTCTCGAACTCCGATGGATTTGATTTTCTTCTCATCCTGGCTTTAACCTTTATTGCGTACTTATCATCCGTATGCCTCTCTTTAAAGACGGTATCTAACAACAATTAAAAGAAAAAAAGTCATAAATTCGCATGCATTTATGTTCTTTTTTGTATGTGTAAAGCATTAAGAACTAAAATTGAAATAAAAAACTAAATGATGATATAAGTAAATGATAAAAGTATGAATATTTGTAACTAAAAGAGATTACGCCAGTTACTTCTAGACCAGCATAAACTGCAACGAAAAATGCTGAATTTTCTTTAAATGCTAGACCTTGGTTAAGATGCCACATTATGGATTCTTCATGTAACTTCTCCTCACCTTTATTATTCACATAATATAATACAGAGATCAATTACACCATAATTAGTTAATTACGCTTGCGTTGCAACATCGTTGTTTGTTGCAATAACCAAAATTGTCCCATAAAACATTAAGAAACCCGTTAATAGAGCCATGAACAACATTTAGTTGACAATATCGTAAACACTTTTACTTTTTTAGGCAAAGCATCGTCTAAATCAAGTGATGTCTTTGGCATATAGCTGAGCATAACAGGCCTAAATCCTAAGATGTATTTCACTACACAGATGGCAACCAATAGTCTCACATCTTTGACCTTTTGCTTCAACAATATCTATGCTTGAGCATAAAATGAATCACAAGCTTTATTGTAGGTATCAGCAGATCTGATATCTTTTTTACTTTGGATATGCACTTGCAGCTTGCTGCAAAAAGTCAAAATACACATAAAAAGGGATGATAAGGAATATTTAAGCATTACTTAAAATAATAAGGCTATATATCATCACATGGAGTGTATTAGTATTAGAATATAGGAACATCCATTTAATAATATTATGCCAACCACGAAAACTCCTCAACATCATCATAAACTATTTCTTATGAAAGAGGATTATAACAAAGTTCTTCGGCACATGTTCAATGAATTGGAGTAATGATCTTACTTTCAAACCCAATGCATTATATTGGATTCAATAAAAGCTACAAATTCAAAACAGAGTAATTCATCTTAGAAACTACTTTTACATAATACACACGTTTTAAAAGTATACCATCACATACCTGTTGAGACAATTCAACCCATTTTTACATAAATATGGATCAATTTAGGTTAAAAAATTTGGTGATTACCTCCACTGTTTCAAATACACAAAACCGTTTAAAACTTATCTATGCATAAGTCAGGTCCGCTGGGTATGATGCGTTAAATGGTTCTAAACTTAGCACAATGTCTATTAAAATGATCTCCTAAATTTAATTAATTGACCCACAAAAATATATTGCTACTGAAAAGTTTAGTTCCTAGTTAATACCTGATACAACTATTTAATGGGTCAGCATGACCTATTCTAAAATTACCCGTTTTGAAAGTACCCAACCAACAGCAAACTCACATCCTATAGTATGTATTCGCTTATCACCTAAGAAAACAACACATATAATCGCCTTAAAAAAAACCTGCGACTTACATCAGTCCACTTTTTGATTATATGTGGTATAAATCTTTTTGCAGTTGATGGCACTTTTGCTGCTACGCCATGCATCATTTGTACACAATTCTTAATTATCACTGTTAAGGATGCCTTCCGCTTTCTTAGCCGGTCTTCTAGCATATGATCATTTCATCCGCTTCCGCATCATCTGACCATAGAAACATGCCAAGCACACGGTTGAGTAATGCATAACATATATTGCTCACAAAAAGAAGATAGTAGAAAAGTAAAAGACATGTAATCTACATGTAAGACAAATAACCTTAACAACAATTCAAAAACATCATCTGCACAAAAGAAACTATCGTACCTTTAGTTGAAGAGATGGTTCTTCTATTGGCGTCCACAACATTAAAAGTACTCGAAACTGGAGGCAACGCGCCTTCAGTATTTGCACGGTCCAAGGCTGTGACTGTTGAAAATAGAAGATTGTTAAGAAATTACAGATTAGAGAACAAACGACAGCGTAGGGTTGTGTGCTAGTGAGAAGCTGAATTCTGACAATACGCTTTGTCGTCAAGAAGTCTGACAAAAAAAAAAAGAAAAAAAAAGACAGATATTGTCATCTGGCTAACCCTAATCAGGCACCATATCATGAAATTAAATAAAACAATGTATATTGTAGGAGGATTTTGTAAAAGCTGCCATATATTCAAATGATCAATTTATAAAAATAAGCAAACAACCTGACTTTCTTTGTAGAGATGCGCCTTTGAATAATATTTGACCGAATAGCAAGCTGATTTCTTTTTTGCTACCATCTACTTCCTAGACAACAACATATCGCCCATGAAAGTACATATTTACCATTATCAAACTTCAAAGTTTAAATATATGAAAGTACATATCGCTCATCAAACATCAAAGTTTAAACAGCCGATGGTCCATTGCAAGAATACAGTAAAGCAATTCAAGTTTCAGGACGCACACCCGCCACCGTCATCATTTATTCTGAGTAACCATCGACACATCTAACTTAAAAGTGATTCCAGTTTCAGACCCCACACCCGCCACCATCATTATGTATTCTGAGTAACCGCCGCCGCATGGACCAGACTTGTATTTTGACCTTGGCTATCTATCCTGACAAGTAGCGGGTCCTGGAAAACAACTCGGGTTACCGGCGTGACACCTGCCACCACTACTGACCGTCTGAACTTACCTAAGACCCATCTCATGGAGTACTGATCTTCTAGTCTTGGGTCGATAATTAGTAACATTATTTTCTTGTGTTTTAGTTTGGGTCGGCCCAGTCCACCAATCTTTGTTCTTTGGTTGGTCTTGTCTTGTCGACCAACCTCCTTCCTGTTAATAACTCTAAAAGAACAACCCCGAACCTGTAAACATCAATCCTTACGGTAAGATGTCCTGTTCGGCATACCAGAATCATGTGTCAGGTTTATAATAAACGACGCGAGTGGAAATTTAGACTTAATCTTATGAATAGATAGATTTTCAGTTCTGCTCTAAATCACACGGGTCAAATACAAAGTTGTAACTGAGATGGGAACAGGTTAAGCGTTTTCCAAGCTATGTGATTATGTTTCTCTTTATAACTGAATCTTTCCTGCAACATGAACCATTAATAGCTTTAACTTTCAGCTTCTTTGAATTAGACTCTGTGTTGAGAGCTTCTCAAAGAATCGTGGCTGATTCTTTATACAGTTCTTAACTGTTTTCCCCACAACCAATGTTAATAGCTAGCAATCCTGAAAGAAAAAAAAGATCTAAAACATTTGCAAACTGAAAGAAAAAAAGAAAAGAAAAAAAAAAGACACTGGTACTTAAAGAGAGCAAACTACCTAAAGCCTCAACATCGATAGTTAAACTAAGAATGTAGAAACATAGTTTAGTTGAAACTTAGTAAGTGTCATTACTTTTCAGGTGTGTCCATAAGAACCTATAGTAAAGGAAGCATATCCACACAAATTACAACCTAAAAATAAGAAGGGTGTAAAGACCAAGAATCGTCTTTAACACCTTCTGGAGGTCTCGGTTGATGAAAATAGAAGAGATCCATGGTCGGTTTTAGAGAGGGAAAGGTAGAGAGAAGGTGGAGAGTTGAAAACCGGATTTTATTAATATGGATAAGGTTATCACAGCCACACCCTTCAAGTGAAGACTTGAAGGGTATTTATATGCCTTACAAGACAACTATTAGAGTATTACATTATCAGTCCCTGCACTTTATGCATACTTAGTTGTCTATTCCAATTCACGTAAATATCGCTCAGCTTCATTTCTAACAATCTCCCTCCAAGACGATTCTTGGTCTTTACAATTGGTATCATGAGCGAACCTGGGAGATTCTTGGAAAAAACGTGATGTATTTGAGGTAAAATATGTGATTTTTGGTGTGTTCTAACTCGTTATTGTTCATCAGTCGAGTTTTTTGAAGTTTTTGTGTTCGGTTTTTGTTCCAAATAATACCCACTGTTGCGTTTTTGATCTTCAAAACGGTGGTTGTTTTGTGTTTATCTTGGAATCGTACACACAAATAAAGGTTTAAGGTTGTGTTTGTTCATGATTTGAAGCGTGGTTTTGCGAAAATCTCATAGATTTACAGTCGAATTTGGTGCTTTAAGTTTGGATTTTTTTGTTGTTCTAAGAGTTTAGATCGAAAAAATTATTCAAGATTATGTGAGATTTGTGTCTTGGATTTTTTAATTGTTATTTGAGTGCAATTATTGGTCAAGAATTATTGAAAGAGTTGGTAAAAGTTGTCAGCTCTTACAAGTCGGCGTGGCAGTGGAAAACAAGTGGGCAAGTTGGTACACCTGCCAAGTATCGCAATTCAGAAAGCCATGCCTGTTATCGCAATTCCAAGCATCAGACGTTTTATCGCAATTCATCATTTTTATCGGAATTGAAAGCTGCAAGCATTATCGCAATTCAAAGATTTGACCTATCGCAAATCAGACGAATATTTTTATCGCAAATCAATTTCCGATATTTTTATCGCAATTGATTTCCGATAATTGTATCGCAATGGGCCCTTCAGACAGATTTATCGCAAATCAACTTTCAGCTTCATCCGAGATCTTTCTCCAATTGCGATATCGGACAACTTAAGCAAATTCAGATATCGGACAACCTTTCGCAATTCAAAAAAAAAATTTGAGTAAAAATTAATTTTTACAGGAGACTTAACGGTCAATTTTTAGCGAGATTCAAATTCTGGTACAAGAGTGAAAAGTTTGGCCCAAAATTCAAATATTTTGGCCAAAATTCGAATTTTTCGGGGAATTTTTGGCGTAAAAATTTCTTAAACTCAAAATTTTCCAGCATCATTAGAATGTCATTTTATGGCATATTTCACACCAAAATCACAAATGATATTTTTGGGCGACACCTTCAAAATCACCACGTATAGCCGAAAAGATCCTGTTCAAGATTCACAATCAAATGACAATGGCTAAATTATCTGCTGTGACTACAAGGATGATGATTCATTATTACTTATTTGAAGTTGAAGTGGAATATCTTGGGCGTGTACTTAGTATCTTGAAGATATCGGGGTTGGTTGGATGCATGATTCTTCGAGATCCTTGTTTGAGCATTTATAGAATAGTGATTAAGTCTTGGGTTATCTAGTTTTCATAGGTCAAGGGGTGGATGGACGAAGACCTAGTTAACTATCACTTAAAGGAGATACGTTGTAGTACTCAGTGTCACACAAAGATGTGGATAATTCAAGAGAGGTTCATATACAATTAAGGAAGGATGGATGGGTATATGAAACGACCTATGCTTTAAGGAGTTACGTTGTAGTGCTCAGTATAGGTTCTTAGTCACACGTTCGTGCAAGTTTAAGTCACAAGTCTGGGTTATTTTACTTCAGTCTCAAGTTCGTCATAGTGGGTTTCTCCATCAGCAGTCACTACAATTAGCCGTTGTTTTGATACAAGAGGTTTGAGAAGAGATTGATCTAAAGAGAATTGAAGAGAGAATAGTTATCGACATCCACTCATGGGGTATTGATTTGTATGTCGCTTCTAGTTGATATGTCTATGTACACATATGTAGGATGAGTCTGAAAGATCGTCATCATCCTGGAGGGAGAAATGTGTACATCGGGGCTGTTTATGCAGAACTGGAAGCATTCTAAGTGAGCTGAAGATGTCGATATGATGCTCCCCAAACAAACCTGTGAAGAAGTTACAAATTATCAATCTATAATCCATTTTCTGCTGTGCAAGAGACTGAAGACAATTTGGCAAGATTTCAGAGAAACTTCTTCTACAAGCATCAGGGCTATATCAAACGGGTTGTCAATTTGGGAGGGAGCATGTAAAAGAAAAGGCCTTACTAATTGGGAGGGAGTAATAACCCAATTAGATCATTACAGTGATCCTGCAAGTAATTCAAGAAAGCTGAGAAAGATAAGAGAAGATCAAGAGCTGTGAAGTCATCCTCAAAGGAAACTGCTCTACTTCAGCATTGTATTCATCATTGTTATGTACTTGTTAGGAATCATTGTAACCAATTCACGTATATGTCCAGCTGGAGGGAGATTATTAGAAATGAAGCTGAGCGATATTTACGTGAATTGGAATAGACAACTAAGTATACATAAAGTGCAGGGACTGATAATGTAATACTCTAATAGTTGTCTTGTAATGCATATAAATACCCTTCAATTCTTCACTTGAAGGGTGTGGCTGTGATAACCTTATCCATATTAATAAAATCCGGTTTTCAACTCTCCACCTTCTCTCTACCTTTCCCTCTCTAAAACCGACCATGGATCACTTGAAGGGTGTGGCTATGATAAACGTGATTCTTGGTCATTACAGAAGATCTTAAGAATATCTTGGATTGATCTTCACTCAAAGATTAGATTTGGAAATATCTTGGTTAGATTTGGGAAAGATATTTGAAGATTTGCTGTCAGGCTCTGGCGGATCCAAATCACATAACGGACGGATCCCTTAAATTGGATCCGTCTCATCCGTGGTTTGGATTCGCTTCTGCTTATAAATAACAAGCCACATCTTCATGTTTTATCATCACTCTTAAGCATAAAAAAATTCATTCATTCTTTCATTCATTACTAACCCATTCATAGGGCTGTAAATGAACTGAACGTTTAGTGAACATTACTTGAACCGTTCGGTAAAAAGTTTGTTTATGTTCGTTCGTTTATTAAATAAACGAACATGAACAATATTTTACGTTCGTTTAGTTAAATGAACAAACATGAACAAAAGTCCTTCCGTTTATTTATGTTCGTGAATGTCTGATTATACGTTCGTTTATGTTCATTTATCTATTTATGTTCATATATCACATCTTTTAATTTTATAACTTTAAAATTGGATTGTTTGAACAAAACAACACTTATAAAACAATATATTGTGTAGAATTCAATAAAGTTTATCTTTGTTTGTCTATTTTCATTTATGTTCGATTGTTTATGTTCGTTTAGTGTCTTAATGAATGAACATGAACAACTTATTTTCTGAATAAACGAACATGAACAAGAAAATTCGTTCGTTTAAGCGTCCGTGTCAGTTTATTTGTCTGGTTAAAACTAAATGAACGAACATGAACATGGCTCCATTCGTGTTCGTCCGGTTCATTTACAGCCCTACCCATTCATATTGCATATTACATTCTTAGTGATCTTTCTTTTGTAGCAAAGAGATCAAAGCATCACAAGCTTCAACAAAGCGTTGCAAGACTTGTTAGATTAGTCATAGTGTGAATTAGTTGTTTTTCACACATCATAGTTGTACCAAACTATCATATACCTCTGTTGTGATCGGTTAGTATTTTAGTCCTCAAAATACATAGAGTGTCGGGAGTTGTTGTGCCCTTGTAAAAGAACTCGGTATCTAGGTTTGTACCGGAAAAAGTGTAAGCAACGTTTTGTAACGGTTTTCTCCGTCGAGAAAGGAGCTTGTTTCTTAGTGAAGAAAAACTCTCGAGTTAGAGTCTCGAGGAGCGGAGTAGGGCAAGGAAGAGAGTCCTTGTAGACCGAACCACTATAAACATCCGTGTTGTGGTTTGATTGTTTCTTTCTCTACTTACTTGTTATACATTGTTTATTACGTGCATAACTTGAAATCACGTTAAGTATTCAAAGCAAACGAACTTTAAAACGGTAAAACTATTCAACCCCCCTATAGTTTTCCATAATAACTATTCCTAAACCTTAAAATCTTCCGCTCTCTCCATCCTCTTTTCGTTTGACCATCGACCCAAAACCCTAAAGGGTCGAAACCCTTTAGTCGATTAAAGTCGACTGTCTATAGTCAAATTTACGTTTTCGTACTTTACAACTTGCATAGATTCATATCCCTAGTTCTACCTGTACTGTACTGGTGGATACCTGACGCAACTCACATAGTGATTCTCCCAAAGAAACCCTAACCAAACGATTGAAGTACAAAGATCAAGAAGAGCGCGATTTCGTGCAAGTCAAGAAAGTCTAGGAGCTTATGTCACTGAAGAATCAAGTAAGTAAATCTTAAACACCGTTTATATGTGTTAGTTGAGGTTATGTCTCTGATTAGGAGATATGTCTATGAAGGGTTTGGTATGCATGGCCTTTATGTGTTTAATTTTGATGTGCATGTTTTATAGGCCATGCCGGTGACCACCAATATCTTACAAGAATTTCTAAAGAACAAACATAGTAGAATGCAATTTACTCATGCGAAGGAAATGTATGTGTTTCTCAACTTTGATTTGAGGATGATGCACTTCTTATTCTGTAAGATTTCCCCGCATTCAAGCCAAATATAATATCTGCCTCTTTGGATATTCTCATCTAACATTAGATATCGTTTTGATTCAATTTTGAATATAGTTTTTACAAAAGGTGTTGGTCTTGAGGAGGTACTATATCTTGCATTGCTAAGGCGTTCGACTTGGTGATTACCATTAACATGTTTGGGCTTGCTAGCTTGGGAAAAGACGGATAAATTAAAATCTATTTTTTGTTTTGTTTTATGCAAGTTGTAATAAATGTCAATAGATTTATAACTTCCTTGGTGGAACTCGAAACATCTTTCCATTATGGCAGCTAAATTAGGGCAACTTTAGATGGTTAGACAATATCATAACCTTATTTTGAGGAAATAAACTTGGCGATCGAACACTTTTTTAGAAGTGTTAAAAGGAAACTTCACGTAAAACACAACTTGGTGGGCTTCCATATGAATCTAATCAATCATTGTATCTGGCTCTTCTTAACAAGTGCATAAATTTCTTTTGAAGGGAAACGGTCGCTAATATATGTAATCACGATCATGTGATGAAGAATGATTTAGGTCGTTTAGATCATAGTTCTTTTCAAAATGGGACGGGGAATTATTATGCAAGGTGGATCACAGTACTGAACCTTGGTTTGAAGACTTATTATTTCAAGTTGAGTATTGGACCGACAATGACCATTCTATTATCCAATTCTTGGGTTGATTATGGTTCCTTAAATTCACATTTCACTCTTTAATTGAATAACTTACTGGGTGTTACATCATAATATTTGCTCGTATTTTACTAGGGTTTCAGGCTTTCTCAAGCTTAATAAGAAGCCTGAGAGGCGGTAAAGAATAACAATAAGAGTACGCTATCTAATATTTCCCCTTAGTTAAAAGAGGTAAAAATGCATGATCTCCATGATAAGCTTATCCAATTAAAGTACTAATAAAGTTATGTAATTCAATCTTTACAGGATTTCGACCGGTTCTAGATTAACTTAATTAATCTTAATATGGTGTCCAAATTATAAAGTCTTTTTAGATCTTTGTCCGTCCCACAACTCGATCGCAATAATTTAATTACTTTAACACCAAAACCTTAATTTATCTATAACGGGATTGTCCCTGTTGTTTTTGAAGCCGTAATTCAAGTGGTGTGTAATGTGGGTCTTATGAATAATACAAGTATCACAACAAGAAGTTGTTTCTAATGTCATACATTTCCATTCCATTTGATATAATCTATATAATTCAGATGATAAAATTAATCAGATGGTTATTCTCATAGTTGATGTATCACGGTGAAACTTTAATAGTTAGATTGGTGCTAAAATCTTCAATGTGCCTATAGTTATTTACGAGTGGCTCACGCTATATGTATATGTATTGAAAACGTGTTTCACTATGGGTTTTACTAGCCTTCTATTAATGGTATTGTTCCACACACAAATATTTCATATTTTTCTCACATATATATGGATACACATTCTTGCCATAGGTTTCTCTTGAAGGAGTCCATTTACGCTGGTAAAGGTGTTACAATGTAATTCGTACCTCCTACATACCTCGTTCCGACAAGATTAAGCATTGTTGTTATTCTACAAGGATATTTCCTGCCCTTAAACAATTAGTATATGTGGTAAATACAAATTAATACAAATTAAAAAATAATAATAATAAAAATAAATAAAATGGTTAATTACTTGAAAATGTATCATACTTGTCATTTTTTGTTATTGTGTGTACTGAACTTTTTTTCTTCTTATTATGTGTACTAAACTTTCAAATTTCGATTATTGTGTGTATTTTGTGACTATTCAGCCATGTAAAATGACCATTTTACCTTTTGAAATTTGAAAAAAGTAAGGGTAAAATGGTTACAAAATACACACAATAACCAAAATTTGAAAGTTCAGTACACACAATAAGGAAAAAAAGTTCATTAGACACAATAACAAAAAGTGGCAAGTATAATACATTTTCAAGTAATTAACCCAAAATAAAAATATTGAGGCTAAATGCAATGAGAACGGAATATAGTTATGATCATATTTCAAATCATTAAATTACCATTAATTCAAATTTTTTGTTGGTTATATTATCCAATAAAGAACTTTCAATAATTTAGTTTAGGATAATCTATAATTAATTTACCAGAAAACAAAATGAGTCAAAGTATACATTGAATTATTTCGGATTGTGGTTTCTTGACCATAAAAGAAACTCCATTTTTGTAAGAAAATGGTATGAGGGGATTAAAGGAATAAATTAATAGCTCAACTTATAATAATAAGAGAATAAAGGCTAGTAATTATCAAAGATCCTTGCATCATTATTTATAACTCTTGAAACCACTCATCTTATTTCACTCATTCTTGGCTTTTACAATTTTTCAGTTAAATATGTCTTCACCAAATTTAGAATGTCGCAAGCTTTATGATTTTGCTAATTTGGTTCTTTCATTTTCACCAAATTCAGAATGTCACAAGCTTTATGATTTTGCTGATTTGGCTATTTCATCTGAAATGAACATGTCTGATGAAATCCAACAACCAGACAGTACTGGGACTAACACATCAACATTTGTTGAGAAGTCATCACCCTTAACTTCTAGGGTTCCTGAAAAGGATGCTAAGTCTAACATGTCGAAAAAGAAAACAATTCTCCAGGAGGGAGATGTTCATCAGCCAAAATACCACAGATTTTCGATTGCACTCTCCAAAGAAGAGATAGAAGAAGATCTGTTGGCCATTACTGGTAAAAGGCCTCGTAGGTTCAGCAAGAGGGTGAACACGCGGGTGAAGGCGAAGATTGATGTAAACACATTTTGTCATCTGTACCCAGTTTTGTAAAAAAATATAATATCGGGTGGTCTTTAATCCAGTTTGTGATGGTACTCTTTTTTGCAGGAACTGCATCCTGGAGGAAGGTCATTAGATGGTCATACTGCTGGGACACTGCGAAATACATATGGCTTCTAACTTCCGCAAAACAGCATTAATTTGCTTCTTCTTTTCTTTTTTTTATTTATTATTATTTTTTTTATTTATTTATTTTTTTCCTTTTTTTGTTAAACTGCATGCTTAGTGGACACATTGGTTTTATTTTCAATGTTTACCTATCACCAGTTGAGGAAACTTCATAAAAAGTGTTATGGCTTGAGGAGTCGATCGATTTCACAAAAACAATGAATAGGGAACTTATAATATATTGATGTTAGTTGACGGGGTATGGTTAACGATAGATATTCAGATCCATGTATGCTTTTTGTTTGCAACTTCATTTGGTGATTTAAGGGTGACTATATTGATTTATGATGCTATATTAGCAACCTATTTACTCTTGCTAGCTTTATTCATTTGGTTCGGCAATTTAAGTAGTTTTAGATACAACGTTCTTAAATATATATATATATATATATATATATATATATATATATAACGTTCTTATATATATATATATATATATATATATATATATATAGATGGAAGCTTTTAATGTGCATAATTAATGGCAAACTTGGTTTTATCGGCAATCAACTTTTAGGTCCTTAGTTTTAGTTAATTGTAGCCAATGTCTTGAAATAATATAATTCCAATATAAGAAATGTTAGCTTTTATAAAAAGTGATGGTCATTTGTGTTTTATTATTTTTGTAAAAGTGTTGTTGTTTAATTAAAAGAATAGTCTATCGGCTTGGAGTTAATCTAATAGGCAAAAAGTTAGCCCAAAGAAAGCCCAAGCCCACATATGTTGTAAAACTATAAATACCCTCCAACCTCCCCATTTCACAGGTTGGAGGTGTGCGTTTGTATATGTAAGTTTCTCTCTCTAGTTTCTCTCACTAGAATTCCTTCACCACACTTCTCTCTTGTGCCTCCCATTGATTGTAGTTGTTAGATAAGGATTGATATAGGCCATAACAAGTGGTATCAAAGCCAAACATTGATCTAGGGGTGTAATTTTTGATTTTCGGTACTGTTCTTTGCGATATTTCCGAGTTAGGAAATTTTCTCCGAGCAAGGACACAAAATTTCCAAGTTAGGAAGTTTTTTTCCGAGTAAGTTTACAAAAATTTCCGAGTAAGTGCAAAAAAATTCCGAGTAAGTGCAAAAATTCCGAGTAAGTGCAAAAAACTCCGAGTAAGTGTAAATTTCCGAGTAAGTGCAAACATTTCCGAGATAGGATTTTCGAGTAAGACCAATTTTTCCGAGATAGGATTTCCGAGCAAATATTTCCGAGATAGGATTTCCGAGTAAGACCAAAATTCTTCCGAGCATATATTTTCCGAGCAAATATTTTTCGAGCAAGCATAAATCTTCCGAGCAAGGACATTTTTTCGAGTTAGGAACATATTTTTCGAGTAAGAAGCTTTTCTCCTACTTAGGAATCCTCCTACTTAGAAATCCTCTACTTAGGAATCCTCCTACTTAGGAAGCCTCCAACTTAGGAAGCCTTCAACTTAGAAATCTATCAAGTAAGCAAAACCCGAGAAAGGACAATACCAACATCAAACACAACTCCTACTTCTTTGAACCGATCCAACATCAACTTTATCATACACAACTTCATCAATGACTACTCAACAAGACATCCACGCAGCAGGTGCCGAAAACCGTCCTCCCATGCTAGAAAAAAGGTGGTTATCTTCCATGGACGAGCCGTATGCTTCGATACATGAAAACCAAACCTAATGGACAAGGCAGACTCCTGATTAACTCCATCAAGAAAGGTCCATTCAAGCCTCGTCGGATTCTAGTAACAGCTGGAAATCCAACTGCAACGCCTCCCACTCCAGACACCTATCGGGAACAAACGGAAGCTGACTACACACTAGAAGATTGGAAGAAAATTGAAGCTGATGACTTGGCAATGCATTTAATCCAACTTGGTTTACCACGAGAAATATTTTGTGCTGTAGACAGTTGTGAAACTGCCTATGATATGTGGGCACGAGTTAGACGACTTTGTCATGGCACAGAAATCGGTAAACAAGACATCGAAAACAAGCTTCTAACTGAATGGGAGAAGTTCACATCAACTCTAGCGGAACCCATTGAATCTTACTATACAAGGTTTTGCACTCTCATGAACGAGTTGATCAGAAACAAGTTGACACCAGCTCAAATTGTTCAAAATATCAAGTTCCTCAACAACCTACCAGAGGAATGGGGACGATATGTCACTATTGTTAACCAAACAAAGAACCTTCACGAGGTGAATTATGATCAGATTTATGATTTTCTAAAGCAAAACCAAGAAGAGGCAAATGAAGTCAGAAAAGAGAGGTTAGCAAAACAACATGATCCTCTTGCACTCATTGTCCAAACACCTGCACCTGCAACAGTCCATACACAACCCTCTTCATCCCAACACTTCATGCAACAACAACATAACCCACAAACACCGTTCTACCCACAACAACAACAAGTAATCCCACAACAACAATACCCGCAACACCCAGATCAAGATTTTAATGATCAGGATGAGTCAACTGCTGCTTTGACTCAAGCTTTTGCTTACCTAACAAAAGCATTACAAGGACGCTACTCCACACCTACCAACAACAATCAATGAATCTCTTCGAACAGTGGCAACAAGCAAATTGCACAGCCGAGTTTCAACATGGGACAGTAAGGACAGATGGTTGGGGGATATGGAAATCAACAGGGATATGCTCCTCGATATCAAATGGGTAATCAGAATGCAGGGCTGTATGTTGGTAATCACATGGGTCAGTATGCAGGGAATCAGATGGGTACAGCTGTTGGTGATCAAAGGGTTCAGAATGCTGGGAATCAGTTTGGGAATGTTGGTGCTCAGGGAGCTGGGAATATGAATCAGGGTAATTTGCTAAAGTGCTTCAACTGTCAGGGTATTGGTCACATGGCTAGGAACTGTCCCGACAAGCCAAAAAAGTGGGATCCAGCGTATCTGCAGAAAGCATTATTGTTGGCACATAAGGAAATGGCTGGGTTACAGTTGAGTGTTGAAGAGAATGACTTCATTGTTCTTATGGATGATGCAGAAGATCTCGAGGACATTGATGCAAACTGCATTTTTATGGCAAATCTCCAGGAGGCTAAGTATGACACGGATTCGGAAGCACCTCCTACTTTTGACACCAATGCGGTTTCTGAGGTACAACCATATGCTACATGTCACAATAATGAAATGTTTGATATGTCACCTCAAAATGAACAGCATCCTGCGATTCCTAATCTCACTTACGATACATACATGGACGAACCAAGTTGTAGCAATACTAATTTGGCAACTCCAGATATGGATTCTAATGGAGACTTCGAGTCACAGTATACTGAGAATGCTGAGGAAACACGTGCTTTATTTGAATCATTATTGCAAAATTGTAGTATTGAAATAGAAAATGTCAAAAAGTTCAATCGCGATGTTAAGGCCGCGAATGCAAAATTGACCACTGAGCTTGAGAGTTATAAGGATAATGCAAGAGCTTATGATTTTAATAACAAACGAAAGTTAGAACTTGAAGTTAGTTTAAGAACTTCTGAGTTAAGAGAAAAACATTTGCAAATCAAATTTGACACCTTAGATGTTAATTTGAATGTGCAAATCAAATCTCTAAACAAGGAAATTTCTGAATTAACCAACCAGCTTTCAAAACAAAAATCAACTTGTTCTAATCTTGAAAAAGAAAAGAAAGAGTTGAATGAAAGGATTTCAAAACGAGAAAAGGATCTTCTTAAAGAGATCACTGACAAAAAGGAAACCATTGCAAAGTTGGAAGATTTGCTTGTAAAAACTGGTCATTCTACACAAACAATTAATTTGTTAATCAACGATCCAAACCCGATTTTACATACAATAATGAAAATGGCTATCGGTTGTGAAAACCCTTATAATCTCAAGAAAGCTCAGAAAGAACAGAATGTGCTTTATAATGGTAATCTGATAAATGATATCCATGACCCTCCCGCGGGATATGATTCGTGTGAAACGATTGAGCTTTCCGAAGAGAGTAGAAACAAAATGCGACAAATGAACAGAGAAATAAAACCCATTGACTATAATGAACTTAACAAACTTTCTGGGGTTCATCTAGTTCAAAAAGAGTCACCACTGTTTTTCAAAAAACCAGTGGTTGTCGCAAAACAAAAATTTGTTTCAAAACATCTGCCTGACATCGAACAAATGGCATCTAAAAACACTTATGATACAAGTGTAGCTAGACTATATTTGGTTGATCTTAAACAGAGAATTGAAACACTTCAAAGTATTGTGGCATCCAAAACAAACAGTCAACAGCTGGACTGGTTTTCAAGTTTTCAAACTGAACTAAAAAAGGTGTTTGAGAATGACATTAATCCACATATTGATGGACTCTATGCGGTTGCTCAAAATGTGGAACATAATCTTTTGAAAGAATCAGCAGAATTCGTTAAGGACCATAAATCCTTAGTGAAGGAAGCTAATGAATACTTGGAACATATAAAAGTTTTGGAAAAACAAAATGACTCTCTCTCCTTCGAAGCTCTATCAACCGACATTATGTCTATTATTTATCAAACATATTTTGTTGAGGATGATGAAAGACTCTGAGCTGAGACTTCTGCAATTGTTGTTAAATATGAAAACTCTATTGCTAAGATTGAAAAACAAAATGTCACATATTTTAAACAACTTGATCAGAAAAAGGAAGAATGCAAGTATGACAAATTGTCGTATGAGCGTGCTTACAAAAATTTGAAAGAACAAAAGGATCATTTGAAGTCTCAGCTGGACAGTCTAAATAGGAAGGGTGAGGAAACTAAGTTTGCAAAACAATCAACTTCGGAACAACCAAAAATGCATATTTCTCAAACTGTTCCAAAGGTTGATGTGAAAAATAATTTGACAAATCCAGTCACTCCAACACCCTTGTGATAGCACCTACCTACGGTGCTGATAAAGGGAAAGCTGTTGTTAAAACATTCCAACACGAATGTGATAGCGCCTGGCCTTTATAGGATTAGTCCCACTACTGCGTCTGCCTCTACATCTAAAACATATAGGGCGATAGACAAAAGTAATAAAGATAATCCAAACGAGTCTAGGAATGCTACAACATCATCTCAGGACAACAACATAAATTCTAATGAGTGTGCTTTACCTTCTACAGGATTAGAAAGCAACTCTAGGAGCAGACAAAAGCCTAGAAGCAATACCAGGAACACTAGAGTATCGCCTGTCTCTGCGAGTGAATACAAGAAAGTAGAAGAACACCCTAGGAACTTATCGCATTCAAATAAGAAACATATGTCATCTGGATGTAATGTTAAGACTCCTGTTTCTAGTGCATGTAATGACTCTGTTTGTTTAATGTACACGAAATCTTTGTCTGAAAATGCTTGTGATGATATTGTTTCTGATACTGTGAATGTGAATGATATGCCTGAACAGAAAAAGGTTCCTTCAGTAAATAGGGCTAAGTCTAGACATATTCGAAGACTTATTACAAAAGCTATGAAAACCACTAGTAGCCTATTGCCTAAGGACCATCTTAAGTTTTGTGCATGGAAACCCACGGGTAGAATGTTTACACTTAAGAATGGCAAATTAGAAATTGTTCCCAATGAAAACATGGAAACCTTCTCTAATTGTGATTCACCTGTTACCTCTAACCCCATGGAACCAAATGTTAAACGGTTTCCATATACAAAATCATCTGTTCTTTGCAAGTCATTGAAATTTGTCTTTGGATCATCGACTCGGGTTGCTCCAAGCACATGACCGGGAATCTGAAGCTGCTGATCAATTTTGTATGGCAGTTAATGGGAACTATATGGTTTGGGAATGATCATGTTGCAGCTATTCTGGGTTATGGAGATCTTCGGTTTGGAAACTACTTGATCACTCGGGTTTACTACGTCGAAGGGTTGGGACACAACTTGTTTTCAGTCGGGCAGTTCTGTGATGCAGATTTAGAGGTTGCATTTAGAAGAAACACTTGCTTCGTTAGGAATTTGGTTGGGGATGATCTCTTAACTGGGAATCGTGGCACCAATCTCTATGCTATCGACATCAACCGAATGGCCTCTTCATCACCAATTTGTCTCATGACAAGAGCATGCGAAACAAAGTCCTGGTTTTGGCATAGACGTTTGTCCCATCTTAACTTTGACACCATCAACAAGCTTGCCAAAGACAACATCGTCAACGGTCTCCCAAAGTTTAAATACACCAAAGAACACTTATGTCCATCCTGTGAGCAAGGCAAAAGCAAAAGGGCAGCATATAAACCTAAACCCGTACCCAGTTCGGTTGATAAGTTACATTTGTTGCATATGGACTTATGTGGCCCCATGAGAGTTGCAAGCATAAATGGGAAGAAGTATATTCTTGTAATCGTCGATGACTATTCAAGATATACATGGGTAAAGTTTCTGAGGTCAAAAGACGAAGCACCAGGCATCATCATCACCTTTCTAAAGCGGATTCAAGTTCTACTTCAAGCTCCAGTAAGGATAGTAAGAACCGATAATGGCACGGAATTCACAAATCAGGAGTTAAGAACATATTTTGAAGAATCTGGTCTTACTCACCAGACATCAGCTGTTAGAACTCCACAGCAGAATAGGGTAGTTGAAAGAAGAAATTGAACTCTTGTGGAAGCTTCTCACACAATGCTGATTTATTCCAGGGCACTGTTATTTTTATGGGCTGATGCTGTTGCCACTGCCTGTTTCATTCAAAACCGATCCCTAGTTCATCCAAGATTCAATAAAACCCCGTATGAACTAGTAAACAACAGAAAACCGGATATTTCTTATCTTCATGTATTTGGCGATCTATGCTATCCAACGAATGACAGGGAAGATCTGGGGAAGTTGAAAGCTAAGGGTGATATTGGAATCTTCATTGGTTATTCGGAAAACTCGAGGGCATTTAGGGTGTATAACAGGAGAACAAAAAAGATCATGGAGACGATGAATGTGAAGTATGATGAAATTTCGCAAATGGCTTCTGAGAGACTCGCTCTAGAACCCGCGCTTAACCCAATGACTTCCGGACATATCAGTTCGGGACTCGCACCTCAAGGAGCTCACTCAATTCATAAAGAACAACCCACAAATCAGGAACTGGATAATTTCTTCGAGTTTATGTATGATGAATACTAAAAAACCCAAAATTTTAGAACATGCAAAATGACCAAAATACCCCTGAAACTTTAAATTTCAATTTAAGCTTGTATATAATACCAAATAAATCCCAAACCTTTGGTAATGAGCAACATATGATATATGATAATTCTTGTATGAACATTTTATCATCCTAAATGTACTAAAAATATTTGTTACATTTACATAAGCCAAAAGTATACATTTTAATTATTTTTCGGTTTATATAACTTTAAATAAACCAAATAAATTAGATAAGGGCCAAGTTAAACATGGAAACAAATCACAAATTAGTATGATTGATTCAATCACTAACCAAATACCGTGATTACCTCCCCCCTCCCTCATTCCACTCGGTTCTAATTACTTATTCCCATTTTATTTATTCAAAACCCTAAACCGAAACACCACAAAACTCTCACTTCTCCATCCGATTTTTCTGAGGCTGTGGAGCATTTTTCTGGTGTTCTCCTAAGTGCAAGGAAGCTAGGAAAAATAGGCTTGAGGTCGTGGGATAGCTAGTTCGATCGTGGGGAGTTTTCTTGGCCGACTCAATTTAGCGAGAGGTGCAAAACTCCAACGCTTAATCCGATCATTCCAACCATCATTTGGTATTTTTCTGGTACTCTCTACATCACATATGATCTAAATAAAATGCTAAACACGATCCATGCACGTGAAAATAAGTCGTACGAATTATAAGTAACAAAAACGTGTATAAAACCTAAAATAATTCATGCGATTTTTCTGGGCATTGTTCATATTTTATTTTGATCTTATACATGTCAAATGACTCTGGAAAAATGTTTGTTTCATATGTTAAAGCTTAGAATATCATTTGTTGAATTTTGGTTCTAATCGGCTAAAAGGAAAAATAGGTTAAAATGAGAAAAACTTGGATCGAATGGATTAGGGTTTAGGTTTTTGGGTTAAATCTGGTTATTAAATGTGTTTTAATGATTGAAGAATGATTTGTTAATGATTGGATAAATTAAGGTTAAGATTTTGTAATTAAAAATGTATACCGATTGGATTATAAAACTATAAGGGTGTGTTTTGTAATTTATTAAACTTGTGGGTTATTTTTGTAATGTGTTTTGGACTGAGGGTAATTCGTATAAAATATAAGTTGGGGGTGCTATGTGTAAAATTTGTAAGTAAAAGGTTTAAATGGTTTAATTTTGAAGTTATGAAATTTGGTTTGTAATTAATTAAAATAGAGGGACTAAAAGTGTAAATTCTAGAAACTTGAAGGTGATTCATATAAATGATGATATAAAGGGTGTAGTGTATAATTTTGGGTATTTAAGGGCTTAATGTATAATTATGAATAAATGTGATTCGAATTGTAAAGTTTTATAACTTAAGGGACTTGTTTTGTAATTATTTAAAATGAAAGGGTAATTCGTACCATATTTTGAATTCATGGGTAATTATGTAGTTTTGTAAAATGAAGGGCTTGATGTGTAAATTAAATATGGTAAAGGGTTAAATTGTGATTTATATAATTATAGGGTTTAATTTGTAATTTAATTAACTAAAGGGGTATAAATTGTAAATTGTTAAACCTAAAGGGTTAAAAGTGTAATTCTGGATAACTTATGATATAAAATGAGTAACTTGTGATATTTTCATTTTAAACCTTTGACTTTGGTATAATTACATTTAAAACCCTAATTATGGAAATCTGCTAATTATGGAAACCTGCTAATTATAGAAACCTGCTAATTATGGAAACCTGCTAATTATGGAAACTTGCTAAATAAGGAAACTTTCTAAAAATAGAATATTACTACTTCTGGAAGGTTACTAAAAATAGAAAGTCATCTAAAATGAGTAAACCTACTTAAAGTGGAAAGTTACTTATAATGGAAAGGTAAACTAAAATAGTAATCTGAACCTAGAACCGTTTGTAATTCTGTCTTCTACTCCTTTAGGTGTGAAGAAGGATAGATCTTGACTCTGTTCCGAAATTGCTTTATTGTTTGTTTGCTTTACTCATAAGGTACAGATATTCTGAACCTTCTCACAGATTTCTCATGATCTCTTTCATTTTTCTGATCTGTCAGTTTCTGTATTAATGCCATTGCTATGATCCCCTTTACTTGAACCTTTCATATGATTTCCCTTGTTTATAAATCCCTGATTAGAACCTTGTTATAAGAATTTGATTATGAACCTTTCTGATATGGTATCTGATTCTGAGTTCCCTTGATAAACTGAACCCTGTTTTATTCCTTTGATACTTGACATGATTCGTTCTTCACCTTGTGACCTGAATATGCAAATCTCTGAATACCCTGAAGATTCATTTTGACATTAAGACTGAAATCGGAAACTTTCCTTGATGATATGAAAATGTTTTGAGAAAAGCTTTTGAATACGATGTTATACCAATTTTGAATTGAAACTGCACTAAAGGTTTTATGAAAATCTCTTTTAAAGACTATCTTTATAAAAAGGTTTTACTAAACATCATTTTATGAAAGTCACCGAAAGATTATTTTAAATACAAGCTAATATGAAACCTTTGAATTAAAATCTTTTCTATGAACCTATAAACTTCTGATATTGACCTACTGATATTGAACTTTCTGATATTGAACCTTCTGATATTGAACCTTTCTGATATTGACCTTCTGATATTGAACCCTCTGATATGAATTTCTGATATGGACTTTCTGATATAACTGAACTGGATACTTGGACTTTTGATACTTGACCATTGACCTACAGTTTGAGACTACGAGCCACCCACTAGGCATGAGGGTTTCATGTCCTTGTCATTGATGCACCGATGACTTGACTCTAGGGCAGGAGAGTGATGACCTGTCCCGTCCCTGATTTTATCTGTTATGTAGGAGAAGAATCTGGCCTACTGGGGCGCATGGATGCATCCTAGATTTGTTCTGTTTCTGTTATCTGTTTATATTATCTGTTATATCTCTGGTGACTGATGGTGTGTGCGATACACGTCTTTCACAACCTCTGGGAGCTAGCTACTCCATTTGATACATGAGGACACCCCTCATATTATCTGGTTACTGAGAGGACACCCCTCTGATTGATGATGATGGCATGGTTATATATATTATATCTCTGTTTCTGGGCTCGTGGTGGATTACTGTTTTCCTTTACCATATACATTTACTTACCTTTGACCCTTATTAGACCTTGCACTGTTTCCCTTTACCTTTATCTATTTATTATTTCCCTATCCCTTTATCCTTACTCCTTTATTTATCCTTTAACTCTGATTATATCTGTATGATCTATGTTTCTGACACTCTGTACTATTCTTTATTACTGCTTTGTTACCGTTATATCTGTTCACTGAGCTCTCGTAGCTCAGCCGCGTTTCTTTTCCTGCGGCAGGTTTTAGTAGGAAGCTGGGTATGAGCGGAGAGTACCATTGGACTTAGAAGACTACTCTGTGATAGTTATTTTGTTGTAGAGATGACTAGAAGAAGTTTTATTTTCAGACTTAGTTTTTATTCCTTTGAAATTTTGTATTTCCTTGTAATTTCTTTGTAACCTTTGTACTCCTTTGTATTATTGAAGATGTATGCTTGTGTATGATTCTGATATGTCACCATTATTGTGACACTTCTACCCTTGTCGGGTTGGGGTGTTACAATTTATGGTATCAGAGCGACAGGCTGCGACTCGTAATACATTTACCATTGACCTGTGAGTTCTGGACCATTAGGCTTCCACTGTAAGAACATAGGAGAACACCCTGAGAACTTGCTTTAGGATTTCTTGATATGAACTTAAGTTTTGACCAGTGAGGAATGGGTAGACTATAAGGCATTTGTTTAAGTATTTTTGCTTCCGCATCCCTCTGATTCGTGCTTTGCTTTGGATTTAAGTCTGTTAAGATCACTTTTGGAAAATTGCAAGCTTATGCTTTGCACTACCTAAGTTTTGAACCTAAATAAATCTCGAAGGCATTAAGAACTGCATAGTAATTGCCTGACACTATTTGATCCTTGTCTGCAGAGTCTGACTCTGACCTCTGATCCTTTCGTAAATCATTTTAATGCCTCTTCGGGCATTCTGAGAATCTTCATGGTGATGACGTACTTGACACCTTCTGTTATTTGTTCCATTGCTTTTGATAAGCATTTGATACCTTCCGTTATTTGTCTCCTGCTTGTGATAAGCATCTATAAATTTTCCGACTTTATCTGATTTCATTTGACCCCTCCCTGTCCCTATGAGGAGCCTTGTGGTGTTTAACCACGAGTATAAGAATGTTCCCGCTCACTTTTGAACGATAAGATTTGCTTTGTTGATCTGCCTTTCTTTGGATAGTTAACCTTGTTTTTATTCTGATAAAGGATTGGTTATTTGAGCATTCAAAATATTGGCAACTATCCTCCTATATCTCACCTTTGGTATTTGAAACAATGTTAAACTCCCTACCATGATTACCAATTGATAAACTCTTTGCTCTAAAGACTCGTTGATGCGTGCGTGCGAGTGCTCTAATTTATACCCACGGTATGTCGTTGTGGTTTTAGCAGTATTCAAGTTTTAAATTTATATTTAGCCGACTTATCAATAACACACACACTTTAACGAGCAGTGTACCCGGTCAGTATGTATATAATGGTAAGTAGAGTGTCGATCACTAAGAGTGGAACGTATTATCTAGTTATTCTAATCAGTATTTTAATATCTTAAGTTAGCTATACAACCTAATTTAACGCAAGGGGGTTTCAGCCTGAGAGACTGGCACGATTTGGTTGCAATTAAATAATAAACTAACTAATAGGCACGAATCAGCGAATAGCACACACGTACACAGATAAATACTCGAGACAATAAGAAGACCTGTCCTGATAGTTAAGTAGCTTGTCACTTGTTTTATTGCTAGTTTTATATGAAGTGTATAGTTCGATGCAACGCACCGAGATTAAGTCCTTTCTCTTTGGTTCTAATCTTATCGGCGAGTAAACCCTTAATGATTACTTATGACTATCCCATTTATCTTTCTTCCTACTTTTCTACAGACGATAGAATGCATAGGCGATCTAATAAATAGGCGAGGAAGGGGCATGGCGACCCAAGCAATGCTCAGCTAGACACAGAGGTTATCAATGCACTAATAAAAGTCACCAAAGACATCAACATATAAACTTTAATTAATGGGAAAGCAAATTTAAGGGGAGTTGAAGTGAATGATAACATAACACAAGCCCATCAATCCTGATCAATTAAAGTGTACTAATACAATAAAATAAAACTACTTAATGAATTGAATACATGCAGGACCTTCTTACAGCTCTCGTATCTTTGTTCAAGGTGTGTCTTGTGCTGCTACTTCGACTGAATTCGGCCTAGGGCTTCTGTCCTTCGAATATCGTACATACCAAAAGTCTTCTAAAAGTCGTCTGACTTTGGGGTATTTATAGTTTCTGTCTGAGGTAAGATGCGGCGCATCTAATAAGTAGATGCGGCGCATTGACTTAACTTCGCGTGGGGTCCAAGATTAATATATTCAGGAATATTCGTACACCGCCAGAAGATGCGGCGTAACTCCATTTATAGATGCGGCGCATGTCCTCTTGTATCTTGGATCGTATCTTGTGAAATCTTGATAGTGATGCGCCGTATGTAATAAGTAAGATGCGGCGTATCTGGAGCAGAATAGTCTTGATCTTGTACATTTCAGTAGACTCTTAACTTCTTGCTTGTTTTGCTCCATAATTAGTCCAAAATCGCCAAGTTTCACCAAATGCTTGTTTTTACCTGAGAATTACAAAAGTAAACATTAACGTATCAATTCTCACAGATAATATAATAAAACAAGTCAAATAAATAGGATAAATGACGGTAATAAAATGTACTTATTTGAGTTCATCAAATATCCCCCCACTTGAACTTTACTTGTCCCCAAGTAAACCTTAGAATTAATCTTATGAAAATGTATCCTAAAAGACATTAGGATTTATTTTTATATTTAAGCATGTATTCATTTTTGTCATAATCACACAACCAAACACTTAACGAATTAGAAGTAAAATAAAATAATTTGATATAAGCAAATCTAATCGTTTAACTGTCCAGTCGTGACGAATATTCTATCATAAGCTTGACAAGTATACACATCTCCCCACTAAAGCCAAGGAATAACAAGTCTAAAGCGGTAAAAAGGGTTTGTAGGCTTAAAGGTTAATCATTCTCCTTAATCTCTATCGATCTCAAATTCCAGAAAAGGCGACAAAATCACAAATACATGATCGAATCCACGAACACGATACTTGCAATTGCTCAAATCCTTAACTCGAATAGGCTAAAGATAGGACCAAGTAATCTTCACCAATAATATTATATCAAAAAGGGCGACAAAATCATAAATACATAGCCGAATCCACGACTATGATACTTAAGATTGCTCAAATCCCTAATCTCAATAAATCAAAGGTTTGGATAAAAAATAATATAGGGTATGGATAATATTTGGGATATAAATTGGTGTAAAATGAAAAATAAACAAAACAAATAAATTAAAATCCTAAGTGTGGTTAATCACTATCCCAACCATCCCATGAATAAGACTCATATCATAGAATAACTCACGCTTTAACACTTGAAACACACGCTTTAGGTAGACACGAATTATACTCAACAAGTTCTTAATCAAAGAATAACCTTTAGTTGGCGTTCCCATAACGTTCAACTCCCATTCAATCCATAGATATAATATACAACAACTAGTGGTGATATCGACCACTTAATACAAAACTTTACATAAGTTGGTTAAACAAACATCCAACTTTTTCTTTTCTTATTTTTTTGATTTTTTTTTTTCTTTTTTTTTTTTTTTTTTTTTTTTTTTTTTTTTTAAACATAAACATAGATGTGTAAAATTTCACCACATCACTATAATGATAACTCTGGATGATTTTTCCATACTTTTCATGACTTCAGAAATAACGGTAATAGTGAAAGTAGTAAACACACGAAAAATAAACTCAAAGATATACAATATTTACTTTCACTCCAATTGCATTGAGCAATTTCCCGACCTAACCATAGATAATGAATTACGCACGCGAACACAGGTAATGTAAGGAAACACACTTTGCCTAAAGCAATTAACCAACCACGGATTTTAATCTACAGGGTAGGCTAAGGTGTAAGGGTGTAACGAAACATTTTAAACATTGGTGTAAGAAACGAAAGGAATGGCTCTGAGTGTTTTTCTAGGGGTATCTTACTCTAAAAATGAGAGTAACAAAAGGGTTTATACGGGGGTTAACTAACCAGTGTAGTTAGCTAATAACACATAACATATAATAGGCTATTTAGGTGTAATCCTAGAATTTTACCAATTTAGACAAGCCATTCAAATTATATAAATAATACTTATTATGGTGGTCTCGAATAGTATACAAGCCAAGTTCTAAAGTTTACAAGTCACCGGCACACTCATAGATTTGTGAATTTTGAAAAATCACAATTTTTGAAAATAACGTCATGTGTGCAGCTATGCAACTTAGACTTTAAACAAAAACATGCTAAAAAATTTTAAATTTTGATATATTAAGCACATTTTAAGCATATTTTTTTAAAAAGTTTAGGACAAGTAAGTGTTAAGTGTTCTAATTCTCCAATCCCCCCACTTAAGTTAAACAACGTCCTCGTTGTTTGTATAAAAGGTTAAAAACTGGAAAATAAAAGAATTAGAACAGAAAAACTCCCTTGAGATTTGCTCGGTATGATCCTCCATTAGTATAAGAGCAAAAATCAACTTCTTGTGGATGAGAACGTTTAAGCTTCATAATTGATGTATCCACAGGAAATGCAGGAATCTATAATACCACCAAGGCTTTAAACACACCTAAGTTAAGAAAGTTCAAACTTGCATAATACATTAGTAGTTAGTAAAAATAAAATGTAAAAATTAAAACTGAAAATCATCAGGTCAGTCGATGCGCCGTATCTTATGGAAGAAGATACGCCGTATCGAGCCTGGAATAAATATGAATCAGAATAGAAGATGCGTCGCATCCTTAACCAGGGATGCACCGCATTAAAATAAACTGATAAAAAGTTTTAAAGTTGAAAGTAAAAAATGCAGAAAAATAAAGCAAGATATGACCAGTGCAGGAGATGCGTCGCATCTCAGGATTGAGATGCGCCGTATCTTCTGCGGGCCTGACTGACTCAGTACAAAATCAGAAAATAAAATAAAATAAAAGATAAGCATGGGTTTCCTCCCACGAAGCGCTTGTTTTTGTTCGAGTCACGAGCCTGACTCCACCCTTATTTACTGTGTAATAGGGTGTTGTTCCCCCCACTTGGGATCAAGTGCGGGTGATAGTAGCAATAAACACGAAAAGAGTGCAAATTTGCTATTAAAGATGGAAGAAATACATAAAGATCATACCTTGGCAATATATGTACATCTTTCCTATCCTTACCCGGTTTGGTCGATAAATTAGATGACTTGACCACTTCATCTGAAAGAGTAGTATGTTGAGGAAAAATGAGTCTCCTTTCTTCTTGGTTAGTCTCTTTGGTAGTAAGGCGTCCCTTGACTTCCGCAGAAGACGAGAAAGGTTCTTTAGCAAGTAAAAGTTCGAGTTCCTCTAAATACTTCATAGGGTCGAAATCATCATCTTCATCAATCATAGCAATGTTTAAGAGCTCATCACCAAATTCTTCCACGAGCTCCACCAAAAACGGGTTGATCACAGGTGCTTCATATGCTTCAATAGGTAGTGTAATAAATTTGCCCTCATCATTCTTTTGTTTTGCAACCTATTTAGGAAAACTAGCAAGATTATTAGTAACGGGATTAATAATATTAAATAAATTTGTACCACTTTGTGTTGTAAGTGACTCCAATTCATCTTGTGAATTTCCATCTTTAACTAGTGGTCTTGCAATTTCAGCATCGTCCCGAATTTCATCCTTAAATAAGTAATCCCAGATTTCTTCAAAATCCCTCGTTGGGTCAAAATCTGGTTGAGGTATGTCATCATAAACTATGGCGTCAAATGGTTCGAAATCAAAATTAGAATACTTTTCATCTTCATCTGTTGGATTGTCTAATGGTGGTAATACGATTGCAGAATATTCTTCAACGTAGGGTTCCGTACACACATCATCTTGTGCAATCTCCAGAGAAAAAGTACTATCAAGAACAATTGCCGGAATTGGTTTCACGGTATATGAATCTTCTTCATCATCATTTGACATACACCAAGTGTGTTGAAATGGCAATTTGTTTCTTTCTTTCCTTGACTTAACCATTTCTAGCAACAAGTATTCTTCCATTGTAATATCCGGATCGTCCATCTTCCTGAAATAAACTTACTCGTGCAAAAGAAAAGTGAAACAATCAAAGTAAAATAAAAGTTGCTGATATCAGTAGACGATGCGCCGTATCCAAAAAGTTGGATACGCCGTATCTTATTTCGTTAAAATTTAATCAGACTTTATTCAGAAAATAGATACGCCGCTTAGAAATTAGAATGCGCCGTATCAGTTTTAATTATCAAAAATCGATATTTATTTAAAATTTAATGCGTCGTATTAACAAAAGTTAATGCGCCGTATTTTTGTTACGTTTCAAAATACAAGATTTTTGATTCAGAAGATACGCCGTATCGACAGAGATCGATGCGCCGTATCGACAGAGATCGATGCGTCGTATCTGTTTAATAATTCGAAAACTATTTTTAATTAAAATAATAGATGTGCCGTATCTGCTAAGGCAGATGCGTCGTATCGCGTTAACGTTTAGAAAAAATTTCTTATTAAAAACAGATACGCCGTATCTTGGGGAAAGATGCGTCGTATCGAATTAATTAAACGCGTTGTATTTTATAAGAATTAAACGCAATACGCCGTATCTATGAAAATAGATGCGCCGTATCGTTTGAATAAGCTCAGTACAACGGTAGCAGAACACAGAAAATACGAAAAATAAAAACAAATAAAAACAAACGAAAACAAACAAAAATAAAAGAAAACAAATAACACACAAAACAAAAAAAATATGCAAATAATACAATGAATGCAATTTAACTAATATACAACACAGTTAGCGGTTAGAATAAAAATTAAAAAGAAAAACCTAATTAAAATACTAATCAAATTAACAGATAATAACAATTCACTCCCCGGCAACGGCGCCAAAAACTTGATGCGTGCGTGCGAGTGCTCTAATTTATACCCACGGTATGTCGTTGTGGTTTTAGCAGTATTCAAGTTTTAAATTTATATTTAGCCGACTTATCAATAACACACACACTTTAACGAGCAGTGTACCCGGTCAGTATGTATATAATGGTAAGTAGAGTGTCGATCACTAAGAGTGGAATGTATTATCTAGTTATTCTAATCAGTATTTTAATATCTTATGTTAGCTATACAACCTAATTTAACGCAAGGGGGTTTCAGCCTGAGAGACTGGCACGATTTGGTTGCAATTAAATAATAAACTAACTAATAGGCACGAATCAGCGAATAGCACACACGTACACAGATAAATACTCGAGACAATAAGAAGACCTGTCCTGATAGTTAAGTAGCTTGTCACTTGTTTTATTGCTAGTTTTATATGAAGTGTATAGTTCGATGCAACGCACCGAGATTAAGTCCTTTCTCGTTGGTTCTAATCTTATCAGCGAGTAAACCCTTAATGATTACTTATGACAATCCCATTTATCTTTCTTCCTACTTTTCTACAGATGATAGAATGCATAGGCGATCTAATAAATAGGCGAGGAAGGGGCATTGATGCGTGGTTTTGCGACCTTACAACAGGTTTTACCTCTCGAGGGATCTCAAGAGGCTTACAACCCCACCAGGCAGTGTACCTGACCGATGTAGTATAGTGTAGTGGTAAGTACGGGGGATTGATCGTTCTCCACAGGGAATAGTGTCGTTAGGATTGAAAAACTACTCTAATAGGTCTAAGGGTGAGAGAAGATTCTTTTTGTATTTTTATATTTTTTTTTATGAAAGCAAGTAAAATCTCGGGTTTGAAAGAGTGGGCGGAATTAGTTGCTAGTCAACTAACCCAAATAACTACGAATGCAAATGAAATAGAATAACAGAAAATGAAAAGGTTGTAAAACTTATGTGGAGAGAAATGTGTTTACTTAGATTTCCTTACTCCCTAACTACCTTTTACCGGTTGATTAGTGTGTATTAATCGCGTGGATGACGGGTGTATTCCTTAATACCAATCGTGGGGTGGCGTACGTACTTCCCCAACTCTACAAGCTCCTACTTCACTCCTATGTCGAGCCGGCTAAGAAGCTCCTAACATGGGATCACTAGAATTCGCTCATGCATTAAATACAACCATAAAAACCTTAGTACGCATTGGTTCATGTTTCTTAAGACGTTCAAGCAAGTTACCGAATAGGAAGTTAGCCAGTTTTCTTAAGCCTAACATCGATGAACAATCATCCAATACAATTAATAACACACTAATAACCAATAATCAATAGCTAGGTTTCATTAGATCTAAGCAAACACAAGATAAATCTAGCCTAGCATGTTAATTAAAAGACAAGAACAAGATGTAATCAAACAACACATAGACATATTGAATGATTAAACGATTACTTATCTTCAATTAAACATGGGAGATCCAAGGGTATGAAAACCCTTAAAAATGGTAGAAATTCGGCTTAGGGTTTCTCCTCCAAAATTACACACAATAAGTTCCACACTAATGACAAAAAATTGCAAAACTATATATAGAGTTTAAGGGCTGACGGCGTCACGTTATAGATCCTGACGCCGTCACCTCGCTGCTTTTAGGGTTCCCGGATGGCCTTCCTGACGCCATCCCTCTTTAGTGCTCCAAAATCCGCTCTGGCCTATCAAGGGGTGACGCCGTCAGAATTGAGCTTGACGCCGTCCCTCTTTAGGTTAAGCCGTGACGACCTTGATCACTTCAAAGGGTGACGCCGTCAGATTTTTCATGCAAAATTCTCTGGCTTATCATGAGTAATTTTCATATCCACCTTTTTTGCCAAGCCGTGACGCCGTCTGGACCAATCCCTGACGCCGTCAAAGGTACTTTCCAGCATAATTTTGAGACTTTGCCGTTTTCTTCACTTTTATGCTCCAAAAACGTCCAAAATGCTTCCTTTTCCAGATTTCTTCTCAAAAGTACCTAAAATGACAAAAGGAACGATTTAGGGCAATATTTGATCAAATAAATACGATTTAGGGCTTAAATGACCCCCTAAAAGCGGTACACTTTTCGCTTCATCAAATACCCTTACACTTGAGATTTGCTTGTCCTCAAGCAAATGTGCTTTTATTCTAATCAAAATACAAGTTAGGGGTCATTTAACACTAATATAAAAGTAATTACAACAAATAGTCGTTCCACTTTAATCATAATAAGCACGGAGATTATATACTAGCACCTCACAAGTAGTGTTTAGATACTCACATCTCTCAAGTGTCATCAAAATAAATCTCATAAATGAAAACGGATAATATCTCTCACTACCTGTCATAGCAAATAGATTACCATAGGCTTGGGCAAGGATCAAAAACCTCCTCCACTAGGCGTAAGCACCTAAGATAAACTATCAAAGAGGGCTTTTACATGGGTTATAACGTGAGGTGTAGGGATATGATAAACACGGTTTTGTTGGATAAGGGATATTTTACTGGTGGCGAGTTAAAGATCTTGGTTAATTACATGTACTATACAATGTTGCTAAGCCAAGACTCGACTCAATCTTAAGCTAAAAACAAAATAATCAAAAACATAAAATAAACATAAAGTGAAACGGGATGGTAGTCCGTATGTTTTTTCCACTTTTCTTTTTCTCATTTTTTTTTGTATTTTTCTTGATTTTTTCGATTTTTTTTTCATACACTCTTGCCCTACCATCCAAAATAATACATCATAGGGGCGTTGCATTCCCCTTACACTTGAACTTTTACATAACTTTACAAATAACTATTCTAATGACTCGAATTAAGATAATTGAAAAACTTGGAGTACTTTTAAAATATTTACGTACATATGGGGGTAATAAATGATGTTCTTCCCCATTACTCCATTACACTAGTACTTTACCCATGAGTCCCAATCGTCCCAAAACAATATGTACAAGGATATGACTCGACTTAGCAACCATGTAATCAATTAGATAATTAACTTGGGGTTTAAACAAATGTTGTCACAATAATGCACTAAAAAGGAGTGCATACAAGGTAGGCTAAGGCGATTTGGGTGCACATTTTAGTGGGGTGTAACAAATTCTTCCTTTAAGTAAAATGCTTAAAGGTCGAAACGAAAAGATAGGCTCTGAGGGGTGTACTAGGGGTATCGTGTACTAAAAATGAGTACAACGCAAAGGGTGTGGGAGAATTACTTGACCAATGTAGCCAATGTAATTATAACAAAAACACAGGTGTAAAACAATGGGTTAATCCTAATGCCTCTTATCATGTAGTAAATCTAACTACACGAATGTAGTCTCACTTGTGGCCTCGGAAAGGTCCTAACGCAAGTTCTAGAATCTAAGTGCTACCGGTACACACATCATAGCATAAATGCTTTTTCTACCAATTCTAGGGGCGAACCTCACATATTTGGGGGTGGAAAATTTTTTTTAGTGGTACGGTTTTGTGCTAGTCATATAACTCCTATCCGTGAGACGCTCATTAAGACCAAAGTTTCACTCCTATATGTTGTAAAAAATTTTAAATTTGGCACTAAAATTACCCTAACAGGTGTTTCTCTCAATTTTATTACACATCTACTATTAAATAAACAAAAATCAAGCGCAATTGTATTCTCTAGAGTATCATACTTTTACCCCCCCCCCCCTCCCCTTACACTTAAGATGAACATTGTCCCCAATGTTCAAATAACAAGATGTAAAAGTAATAAGGTAAAAGAATGAAATCAAATACTCCCCTGATTCGCTCGGTGGATAATGTGGTAACACGGTTAGATCTTCTTCCAAAGTAATGTTGAAGCTCCATGACTAATGCATCGCCATAACGTTGATTCCACATACATCTCCTTGTCCAAAATAACCTGTTAAATCTGGGAAAACAAACACGAAAACCTGCATAACATCGGCGGGATAAACTCTATATAAGGATATAATGCTTGTGGAATGATAATTTTGCAGATTCCTGGAGTTTATAAGTTAGAGATTTAATAAAAACTTTTTATGAAAACAAAACTTTCAAAAATTTCAGAAAATTAAAACCTGACGCCGTCAGGTTGTAAATCCTGACGCCGTCAGAAATGATCTGACAGAATTCTCATGTTAAGTTTCCGGAAAAATTTTGGAAAAACCTATACCTTACTTCCTGGAATTCCTGCAAAACATCATTATGACTCGATACAAGCATTTGACTCAAACAAATACTAATATGTATGTTAATTTAATATTATTACGATTCATGTTCATTTGTTCTAATAAACCGATTTGGATTTCCCTTACACTTATCTTTTGCAAAATACCTTTATATGTAGTTAAGACGAAGTTAAAAACAAGATAAAGCATTTTCACAATTTAGTTTTGAACATGAATCAATAATAATTACACATTCATACGGAAACAATTAAAATCAAACAAATAAATAAATAAACAAACAAGGCTTGCATGCAATAAAGAAAATCAATGTCACAAATGTTTAAAGGCCAAGAGATGCCTTATCCTAAACTATTACAGACCAAATTGTTCCAAAACATACAACCATAGATTAAATTGTTCAAACATCAAAACATCAAATCAAATAATCACTGGGGTGGGGGACCTTGGCGATAGTCATAGTCAGGAGGGAGATGCCCGTAGTACCCATATGGTGGGTAGTCCTGCTCACGTCCCGGGAAAGGGTCAATCTGTAGGTGTGGGTCCAACTGATCACGTGTAGATAAATGCTGCATCTGACGAACAGTGTGATCATACATCCAGTCGAACCTCTCGTCCACCCGGGTTCTCCAAGTATCAACCTGGCCCATCCATGCCCCCTGGTGAGCCTGCCAATCCCCCCTGCTCATGTGCCGGTAGTAATCTGCCGTACCAGCCTCATAACCCCCATGCTGCTGCTGCTGATGCTCCTCCTCCTCATCATCCCCACCATCATCATCCTCAGCTTCGTCTGGATGATACCACATAAAGGTCCCATCATGCATCTCCATAACCACCTCCATCTGCTTCAGGGACCTCACCTTCACTATCCTGCATGCATCACCACCACTCAAATACCTCATGACCTCGGGCCTGAGGACTCCATAAGATCGGGCCAGCCGGGTGATAAACATCCCACCATAAATCCTGTCTCCTTCCCTTTCCCCAACTCCACCATGTAGAAAGCTAGCAACCCAGAATGGGATGTTGCAGTAAACCTCATTTGAGTAAATGGTTTACAAGTAGAAGAGGTCTGAAGCAGTGACATGGTGGTGAGAGCTGTGGCGCCCTGTCAAGCCGTAGGTGAGACATCTATGGGTCAACCTAACCCTAGGCTCCCTGATTTGAGATGCCACAGTAGTCGAAGTGTACACCCCATCCCCAATAGTAGGCCAGAACATGGAACATCTAAAATCATTCCTCATCGACTCTCCATGCAACAACCTAGGCATGAACCTTGCTTGAGTGGTTTCATGCTGACTATACAACCCAAGTCTCCATCCAAACTCAGTAACCAAGCACGTCCTAAGCTCACCCCCAGCCTGAAGTAGATTGTGGTTCTGCCCACATCGGTCCTTGCCTCAGCCATGTCAAAGTGAAAAGTGGCAAAGAATTCACATACCAATTCGTCATAGACCGGCTCTTGAATTCTAAACAGGCTTTCCCACTGAGGGCCGGTAAACTCATCCGTCTGAAAGCTTTGGAGAAAGGTTTGCTCAAGACCTTCCCTCCTCAAAAAGCTCCAATCTACCACGGCCCCATTCTCAACCTTGTGTTGTAGCAATTGGGTGTATTTAGTCGTGGCCGCATCGTCATCAAAGACACCCCAACTGAGGACCGTGTCGCCAAAGTTCCCTTGTTGAGATCGAGAGGAACTCCCTCTGCTGGGTCGTTGACGCTTACTCATTATCTGGAACAAAGCAAGGAGGAACAAAAGTGTTAATATGTGAATTAAAGATTTGGTGGAGCATCAGACAGGTCTGACGCCGTCACCCTTTGCTAGGTGACGCCGTCAGGTTCGACCAAATTCAAATCCGAAATTACGAGGGAAAAATCAATATCCAAACTTCAAGCTTATAAACCAAACGCCCCTTTTTACAGCAAAATGGGTGATTGGATCATAGGTTATGGTTCAAATTCGTGGCCACCCAATTAGTGAATAAACCCATTTGATTGCCAATCATCAAATGCTTTAATCATTGCTAAATAACACTAATTAAAGGCATTATGAGTTCTAGGCATGAATCAATCCTAGGGTTTCATGAGTTGGGGGTTTTCGAAATTTACGAATCCTATGAGTAATTAAAGCGAAAAGAATGAATAAGAATTACTTACCACGTGGAGATTGTTAACAAAAGTCGGTGAATTTGACCTTGAAAATTCGTGGGTGGGATTGGAGTGGATATGGTTTGTGGGGTTTGTGATGAAAGTGATGGAAATAAAGTTATTATTGCTGTGCAGACGGGGTGACGGCGTCATGTTCAAATCCTGACGCCGTCAGGCCAGCGTAATTTACCACTTTGTGCCAGTTTACAAATGAGCCCCTTGTACTTTAAGGGAGCAGCTAGTCAGGGTCAATAATCCTGATAGCTAGTCTCGTTACAAAGTTCCTCCTGGGTCGAATGTTTCGTTACTGTCACGGGATGTAGTAAAATGTTGAAAAGGGCCGGTTGACGTCTCATTCAGGTTACAATTTCCATCACGGCAGGTATTCAGGGAGTGAGAGGAACTTTTCCAGGGGGTTTTCGAAATGGGGGTGTGTTTTAATTGAGTTCTTCTCACACCTGGCTTAAAGCCAAAAGATCGTTTCCTAGCTTCATGAAAGTTAGGGAGCGTGACAACCATGCTTCCCACGAAAATGCTATGATCATGAGAATTCTCTTTCTCGCGAGGGGATCCAAATGGACAAGAGGGTTTTAAAGGTGAAGGCTCGGGAGAGGGGTTTCATCATCCCATTCGTTGTATGGTTCATTAGGGACCGGGAGTTCAAAGATCTTCTCGATCTTTTTGTGTGAAGCTTCTTCCCTAATTTTCTCCTTTATTCTCGCGATAAATTTTTCTGCTAGTTCCATGAACATATCTTGGGTGTTTTTCAATTGAGTCTCTAATTCCAGGATCCGTTTCTCTTGGTTGTTCACGAAAGTTAGCATTATCCCTTCAAATTCATCTTGTCGTGAGAATTGATGAAACGTATGTTTACCAATTGTGTTCACACACTCATCGGGATTCTCATTAGCCATAGGTGTCTCGACTTTCATTAATTTCTCAACCTGCCTTTTTATGTTTTCGAACAGCTGTTCTTGGGTTGCACTTATGCCATTTAAAGTCCCTTCTTCCGAGAACGTTGAGTCATTCCATTCTTCTTCTTCGTACTGTGCTAAGTCCTCAATGACTTCCCAGCACTTATCGACACTGAGCCTGCTCAGCCTCCCATTGGCGGCGTAATCTATGGTTCTTCTAGTTTGATGGTTTACGCCATCATAAAATCGTTGGATTTGTAGCCAAGGATCCATGCCATGGTGAGGGACTTTTTGGAGTAAGTCCTTGAATCGAGTCCATGCCTCGTAGAGGGTTTCGCCTTGACGTTGTTGGAACATCAAGATATCATTCCTTAGCTTGGTAGTTCTTCCCGGTGGGAAAAACTGAGCAAGGAAACGAGTGGTGAGATCATCCCAAGAGGTGATGGAACCTGCGGGTAGACGCTCTAGCCATTGACTAGCTTGGTCCCGCAGAGAGAATTGAAAGAGACGCAGTCGGGTCGTCTCTCGAGTGGCAACATCAAGGTCTATAGAATCAACGATTTTGAGAAAGTCCTTGAGATGTTGATTAGGATCTTCGGAACGAAGTCCATGGAATGCGCATCCGCTTTGCACCAACCGGATGGTGTTGGATCGCAAGGGAGTGACATTGGCTCCTTGAGTGAGCTCAATGGTGTTTCGATAGCCATGGTGGCTAGGACGGGAGTAGTCTCCTAAGGTACGGGCTCTAGGAGGTGGTGGTGGTTGTTGTGGTGGGTTGTTGGGATCGAGGATATTACTATCTTCCATGATGTCGAATGGTAATGGTTACAAACAAAGAAACGAAGAAAAAAGATAGACTAAAGAAAACCTAGAAAAATAAAATAAAAATCTCACTAGAAAGGAATCTAGTGAGTAGACCTATAAAATAAAAATTCAACCTAAACAATAACTATTCCCCGGCAGCGGCGTCAAAAACTTGATGCGTGGTTTTGCGACCTTACAACAGGTTTTACCTCTCGAGGGATCTCAAGAGGCTTACAACCCCACCAGGCAGTGTACCTGACCGATGTAGTATAGTGTAGTGGTAAGTACGGGGGATTGATCGTTCTCCACAGGGAATAGTGTCGTTAGGATTGAAAAACTACTCTAATAGGTCTAAGGGTGAGAGAAGATTCTTTTTTGTATTTTTATATTTTTTTTATGAAAGCAAGTAAAATCTCGGGTTTGAAAGAGTGGGCGGAATTAGTGGCTAGTCAACTAACCCAAATAACTACGAATGCAAATGAAATAAAATAACAGAAAATGAAAAGGTTGTAAAACTTATGTGGAGAGAAATGTGTTTACTTAGATTTCCTTACTCCCTAACTACCTTTTTACCGGTTGATTAGTGTTTATTAATCGCGTGGATGACGGGTGTATTCCTTAATACCAATCGTGGGGTGGCGTACGTACTTCCCCAACTCTACAAGCTCCTACTTCACTCCTATGTCGAGTCGGCTAAGAAGCTCCTAACATGGGATCACTAGAATTCGCTCATGCATTAAATACAACCATAAAAACCTTAGTACGCATTGGTTCATGTTTCTTAAGACGTTCAAGCAAGTTACCGAATAGGAAGTTAGCCAGTTTTCTTAAGCCTAACATCGATGAACAATCATCCAATACAATTAATAACACACTAATAACCAATAATCAATAGCTAGGTTTCATTAGATCAAAGCAAACACAAGATAAATCTAGCCTAGCATGTTAATTAAAAGACAAGAACAAGATGTAATCAAACAACACATAGACATATTGAATGATTAAACGATTACTTTTCTTCAATTAAACATGGGAGATCCAAGGGTATGAAAACCCTTTAAAATGGCAGAAATTCGTCTTAGGGTTTCTCCTCCAAAATTACACACAATAAGTTCCACACTAATGACAAAAAATTACAAAACTATATATAGAGTTTAAGGGCTGACGGCGTCATGTTATAGATCCTGACGTCGTCACCTCGCCGCTTTTAGGGTTCCCAGATGGCCTTCCTGACATCGTCCCTCTTTAGTGCTCCAAAATCCGCTCTGGCCTATCAAGGGGTGACGCCGTCAGAATTGAGCTTGACGCCGTCCCTCTTTAGGTTAAGCCGTGACGACCTTGATCACTTCAAAGGGTGACGCCGTCAGATTTTTCATGCAAAATTCTTTGGCTTATCATGAGTAATTTTCATATCCACCTTTTTTGCCAAGCCGTGATGCCGTCTGGACCAATCCCTGACGCCGTCAAAGGTACTTTCCAGCATAATTTTGAGACTTTGCCGTTTTCTTCACTTTTATGCTCCAAAAATGTCCAAAATGCTTCCTTTTCCAGATTTCTTCTCAAAAGTACCTAAAATGACAAAAGGAACGATTTAGGGCAATATTTGATCAAATAAATACGATTTAGGGCTTAAATGACCCCCTAAAAGCGGTACACTTTTCGCTTCATCAGGCATGGCGACCCAAGCAATGCTCAGCTAGACACAGAGGTTATCAATGCACTAATAAAAGTCACCAAAGACATCAACATATAAACTTTAATTAATGGGAAAGCAATTTTAAGGGGAGTTGAAGTGAATGATAACATAACACAAGCCCATCAATCCTGATCAATTAAAGTGTACTAATACAATAAAACAAAACTACTTAATGAATTGAATACATGCAGGACCTTCTTACAGCTCTCGTATCTTTGTTCAAGGTGTGTCTTGTGCTGCTACTTCGACTGAATTCGGCCTAGGGCTTCTGTCCTTCGAATATCGTACGTACCAAAAGTCTTCTAAAAGTCGTCTGACTTTGGGGTATTTATAGTTTCTGTCTGAGGTAAGATGCGGCGCATCTAATAAGTAGATGCGGCGCATTGACTTAACTTCGCGTGGTGTCCAAGATTAATATATTCAGGAATATTCGTACACCGCCAGAAGATGCGGCGTAACTCCATTTATAGATGCGGCGCATGTCCTCTTGTATCTTGGATCGTATCTTGTGAAATCTTGATAGTGATGCGCCGTATGTAATAAGTAAGATGCGGCGTATCTGGAGCAGAATAGTCTTGATCTTGTACATTTCAGTAGACTCTTAACTTCTTGCTTGTTTTGCTCCATAATTAGTCCAAAATCGCCAAGTTTCACCAAATGCTTGTTTTTACCTGAGAATTACAAAAGTAAACATTAACGTATCAATTCTCACAGATAATATAATAAAACAAGTCAAATAAATAGGATAAATGACGGTAATAAAATGTACTTATTTGAGTTCATCACTCGTGTATTGTTTTCGCGGTTATGAAGTTTTCCTAGAAACCCATTCGTACACCAATAAATGAACCTTACCTTGAGAATATTTTGGCACCCTGAGTTTTCTGAGTATGATTCCTGGTTGAACCACCAAGCTTTCCACCGAAGTGTGAAGTAGGATTTGACATGATACTGAGAGATTGTCTAGCCAGCAGGCGAAGATGTCTTTCAGATCATACCAGTTTGATCTGAGCAACCGGGAAGAGCAGCAACCGAGGACCAGGAAGTGAGTTTGCTTAGTGTATCTTTTGGGCGTGTTTCAGTTTCGTTCGCTATATAGAAGGATGGTGACAGGAGATATGTACTGATTTCTGGAAGCTGAACCGTATCGCTGTTAGGAACCATTATTTCTCCACCCTGAAACGTACCTGCTCAATTTCAGAGCGCGAAGTTTCCTTCAGATGAAAGTATGAATTGAGGTTATTCTTGGAAATCGCCTTCCGTATTCGTAACGACTGCTATGACGGTTAGTGACGCTAATAGTATTAGCTAAAGCTCTGACTGTTTTGTGAATTTGATAAATGAGGTTTCCTCGTGAGTACTTGGGCAAATGGTCATTGTATGACTTAATAGTACATTCGGAGACGAGGAAGAGCATGAGAATCACTTTTGCACCTTCTTAGAAATTGACGATCTTTTGTACATTCTGGGAGATTGGTATTTGTTGAGACAACTAGAAGCATTACTTCACTGCATGACCTGGGATTGACAACAACGGTGGCTACCCTGAAGAGAGAAGACATTCCTTACAAGGCAGAAGTGTTGGCGATGCAGAAGAAGGAAATCGAGTCAAGATGGCGAACCTGGAGCTGATGAAGACATGCAGTCTAACTTCCCTATTCATCTTGGTTGTACAAAGATGAATTGAGAACGAAAGCAGACTGGATGATGATGGAATTTGAAGATCGTGCCAGAAATTCATATTACTCCATCACATTCCAAGAAGAACTGCAGGAAGCTTGAAGACCAGACACAAGTTCACGATTCTGTTTCACTTTCAGATTGATGGACAAACGAAGACAGTTAACCGGACTTGAAGAGATCGAATGTTTTGAATGAACGAATTTTTTGAAACAGACCTTTCATGTTTGGAGGAACCGATTCTGTGAAGACCGAAGTTATTGACGACTAATTCCCATTTCCGTTGACTCACTTAAGCTTCGCTATATGGTAAGAAGACCCTCTAATGATTTAAGTTCCCTAGAAGCATTTCAGTTCCGTGTTTATTTTTTGTATGTTCGATGATGGCTTTGTTTTGTGGAATTTTGGCGAATTGTGCAAGATCTGATGCTTGTGGACGGCGTACCTTACTTCTGCTAGGCAATCTGGGATTCCGATACTCTTGCGAGTAGTTTATTTTCCCTCTTGATTATGACACTAGATTTTGTTGACCTCTGAGATTATAGAAGTACTAGGTGGATTAAGATAGGTTATTCAGTTCACGACTTGAGATAAAGTATGACCATCATGAGGGCATAATTATATAATGCCAGTATTATGATGTCTGGCCAACGTGATAATACTTGCGTCATATAACGTGCACTTGTTGTGGGCATAGGATATTTCGGGGAGTGCCTAAGAAGTTTAGAATTTGATTTCTGTTGGTTTATCCGTGATTAGTGAGACTGTAGGTTCATTCTACCTATGTGTATACTCTGCCTTCGTTCATTAGATATCTGGATGAGTTTGGACTCTCGTTTTGCATTCTGTCGACCTCAGTTATAAAGCTGGAACTCTTTGTAGAACTCTTTTCTGTGAATACAGTTAATTTGATTTGAAATCTTGTTCGTATTCTATATGAGCTTTCAGAAGATTCACCTATCATCCATTTTATGTTGCATGGACCTTTTAATCAGAATCAACTCGATTTGTCCCCTTCTGAGAATTTGAAACCACCTTGTTTTGATTCGAGTCATGAGAAACAAGTTATTCCATTTGTAAAGATTCTTTGGAAGAACCACCCAGAGCGTGAGGCTACCTGGGAAACCGAGGAATCGATACGAGCAAGTTATCCGCATTTCTTGTTCTAGTCTGGTATATTTTTGCTTTGTTTTCCGTTCTGTTTTTCTTTCTGAGTGCTTGCAAATTTCGAGGACGAAAATTTTCTTTTAGTGGGGAGAAGTTGTAAAACCCAAAATTTCAGAACATGCAAAATGACCAAAATACCCCTGAAACTTTAAATTTCAATTTAAGCTTGTATAAAATACCAAATAAATCCCAAACCTTTGGTAATGAGCAACATATGATATATGATAATTCTTGTATGAACATTTTATCATCCTAAATGTACTAAAAATATTTGTTACATTTACATAAGCCAAAAGTATACATTTTAATTATTTTTCGGTTTATATAACTTTAAATAAACCAAATAAATTAGATAAGGACCAAGTTAAACATGGAAACAAATCACAAATTAGTATGATTGATTCAATCACTAACCAAATACCGTGATTACCTCCCCCCCCCCCTCATTCCACTCGGTTCTAATTACTTATTCCCATTTTGTTTATCCAAAACCCTAAACCGAAACACCACAAAACTCTCTCTTCTCCATCCGATTTTTCTGAGGCTGTGGAGCATTTTTATGGTGGTCTCCTAAGTGCAAGGAAGCTAGGAAAAATAGGCTTGAGGTCGTGGGATAGCTAGTTCGATCGTGGGGAGTTTTCTTGGCCGACTCAATTTAGCGAGAGGTGCAAAACTCCAACGCTTAATCCGATCATTCCAACCATCATTTGGTATTTTTATGGTACTCTCTACATCACATATGATCTAAATAAAATGCTAAACACGATCCATGCACGTGAAAATAAATCGTACGAATTATAAGTAACAAAAACGTGTATAAAACCTAAAATAATTCATGCGATTTTTCTGGGCATTGTTCATATTTTATTTTGATCTTATACATTTCAAATGACTCTGGAAAAATGTTTGTTTCATATGTTAAAGCTTAGAATATCATTTGTTGAATTTTGGTTCTAATCGGCTAAAAGGAAAAATAGGTTAAAATGAGAAAAACTTGGATCGAATGGATTAGGGTTTAGGTTTTTGGGTTAAATCTGGTTATTAAATGTGTTTTAATGATTGAAGAATGATTTGTTAATGATTGGATAAATTAGGGTTAAGATTTTGTAATTAAAAATGTATATCGATTGGATTATAAAACTATAAGGGTGTGTTTTGTAATTTATTAAACTTGTGGGTTATTTTTGTAATGTGTTTTGGACTGAGGGTAATTCGTATAAAATATAAGTTGGGGGTGCTATGTGTAAAATTTGTAAGTAAAAGGTTTAAATGGTTTAATTTTGAAGTTATGAAATTCGGTTTGTAATTAATTAAAATAGAGGGACTAAAAGTGTAAATTCTAGAAACTTGAAGGTGATTCATATAAATGATGATATAAAGGGTGTAATGTAT
Source organism: Artemisia tridentata subsp. tridentata (assembly GCA_021014915.2). Lineage (NCBI taxonomy): Eukaryota > Viridiplantae > Streptophyta > Magnoliopsida > Asterales > Asteraceae > Artemisia > Artemisia tridentata. Next base: position 166,065,036 of record CP139502.1, on the reverse strand, counting down.
AATTTTGGGTATTTAAGGGCTTAATGTATAATTATGAATAAATGTGATTCGAATTGTAAAGTTTTATAACTTAAGGGACTTGTTTTGTAATTATTTAAAATGAAAGGGTAATTCGTACCATATTTTGAATTCATGGGTAATTATGTAGTTTTGTAAAATGAAGGGCTTGATGTGTAAATTAAATATGGTAAAGGGTTAAATTGTGATTTATATAATTATAGGGTTTAATTTGTAATTTAATTAACTAAAGGGGTATAAATTGTAAATTGTTAAACCTAAAGGGTTAAAAGTGTAATTCTGGATAACTTATGATATAAAATGAGTAACTTGTGATATTTTCATTTTAAACCTTTGACTTTGGTATAATTACATTTAAAACCCTAATTATGGAAATCTGCTAATTATGGAAATTTGCTAATTATGGAAACCTGCTAATTATAGAAACCTGCTAATTATGGAAACATGCTAATTATGGAAACTTGCTAAATAAGGAAACTTTCTAAAAATAGATTATTACTACTTCTGGAAGGTTACTAAAAATAGAAAGTCATCTAAAATGAGTAAACCTACTTAAAGTGGAAAGTTACTTATAATGGAAAGGTAAACTAAAATAGTAATCTGAACCTAGAACCGTTTGTAATTCTGTCTTCTACTCCTTTAGGTGTGAAGAAGGAGAGATCCTGACTCTGTTTCGTAATTGCTTTATTGTTTGTTTGCTTTACTCATAAGGTACAGATATTCTGAACCTTCTCACAGGTTTCTCATGATCTCTTTCATTTTTCTGATCTGTCAGTTTCTGTATTAATGCCATTGCTATGATCCCCTTTACTTGAACCTTTCATATGATTTCCCTTGTTTATAAATCCCTGATTAGAACCTTGTTATAAGAATTTGATTATGAACCTTTCTGATATGGTATCTGATTCTGAGTTCCCTTGATAAACTGAACCCTGTTTTATTCCTTTGATACTTGACATGATTCGTTCTTCACCTTGTGACCTGAATATGCAAACCTCTGAATACCCTGAAGATTCATTTTGACATTATAACTGAAATCGGAAACTTTCCTTGATGATATGAAAATGTTTTGAGAAAAGCTTTTGAATACGATGTTATACCAATTTTGAATTGAAACTGCACTAAAGGTTTTATGAAAATCTATTTTAAAGACTATCTTTATAAAAAGGTTTTACTAAACATCATTTTATGAAAGTCACCGAAAGATTATTTTAAATACAAGCTAATATGAAACCTTTGAATTAAAATCTTTTCTATGAACCTATAAACTTCTGATATTGACCTACTGATATTGAACTTTCTGATATTGAACCTTCTGATATTGAACCTTTCTGATATTGACCTTCTGATATTGAACCCTCTGATATGAATTTCTGATATGGACTTTCTGATATAACTGAACTGGATACTTGGACTTTTGATACTTGACCATTGACCTACAGTTTGAGACTACGAGCCACCCACTAGGCATGAGGGTTTCATGTCCTTGTCATTGATGCACCGATAACTTGACTCTAGGGCAGGAGAGTGATGACCTGTCCCGTCCCTGATTTTATCTGTTATGTAGGAGAAGAATCTGGCCTACTGGGGCGCATGGATGCATCCTAGATTTGTTCTGTTTCTGTTATCTGTTTATATTATCTGTTATATCTCTAGTGACTGATGGTGTGTGCGATACACGTCTTTCACAACCTCTGGGAGCTAGCTACTCCATTTGATACATGAGGACACCCCTCATATTATCTGGTTACTGAGAGGACACCCCTCTGATTGATGATGATGGCATGGTTATATATATTATATCTCTGTTTCTGGGCTCGTGGTGGATTACTGTTTTCCTTTACCATATACATTTACTTACCTTTGACCCTTATTAGACCTTGCACTGTTTCCCTTTACCTTTATCTATTTATTATTTCCCTATCCCTTTATCCTTACTCCTTTATTTATCCTTTAACTCTGATTATATCTGTATGATCTATGTTTCTGACACTCTGTACTATTCTTTATTACTGCTTTGTTACCGTTATATCTGTTCACTGAGCTCTCGTAGCTCAGCCGCATTTCTTTTCCTGCGGCAGGTTTTAGTAGGAAGCTGGGTATGAGCGGAGAGTACCATTGGACTTAGAAGACTACTCTGTGATAGTTATTTTGTTGTAGAGATGACTAGAAGAAGTTTTATTTTCAGACTTAGTTTTTATTCCTTTGAAATTTTGTATTTCCTTGTAATTTCTTTGTAACCTTTGTACTCCTTTGTATTATTGAAGATGTATGCTTGTGTATGATTCTGATATGTCACCATTATTGTGACACTTCTACCCTTGTCGGGTTGGGGTGTTACAAATACTATGGTGACGCTTCGACAAATGCATCTAACCAACGTTCCGCTGCACCCACTCAAAATCAACAACCACCACCACCACTACCAAATCAAGATGCATCCACAACATTCGAAGCTGACGCACCATCTCCCTCCACATCATCAACATTTACTCCACCATCTCTAGTAATTGAAATTGGTCTACCAAGAATTGATGAGCAAGAACAAAATAATGTTGTGTTAGATGAAGAACCATTTGAAAATCAGTTTGCAACAGATTCTGCTGAATCATCTTCACGGTTACATGAACCATCTAACACACATTCCTCAACACCAAGGTACCCTTCATCATTACAGTGGATAAAAGACCATCCAATAGAACAACTTATTGGTGAACCCTCAAGGCCAATTCAGATGAGAAAACAACTACACACCGATTGTGACATGTGCATCTATGTCTGCTCAGTCAGTCTCATAGAACCTAAGAACATTCGGGAAGCAATGGCAGATAATGCCTGGATTGAAGCGATGCAGGAAGAACTTCTTCAATATCAGTTACATGACACCTGGGATTTAGTTCCAAAACCAATTGATAAACTCGTCATTGATCTTAAGTGGTTATGGAAAAACAAAAAGGATGAAGAAATGACTATCATCCGCAACAAAGCTCGTCTCGTGGCAAAGGGATTTAGACAGGAAGAGGGGATTGATTTTGAAGAGTCATTCGCGCCAGTTGCAAGGCTTGAAGCAGTCAGGATTTTCTTAGCATATGCCGCTCACAAGAACATCACAGTTTATCAGATGGACATCAAGACAGCTTTCTTGAATGGAACTCTGAAAGAAGAAGTGTACGTGAGTCAGCCAGACGGATTCGTTGACAAAGATCATCCAGAATACGTCTACAAGCTAAAGAAAGCAATCTATGGTTTGAAACAAGCCCCACGGGCGTGGTATGACGAATTATCATCTTTCCTACTTCATAATAATTTCACCAAAGGAACAATTGATCCGACCTTGTTTACCAGAAAATTCAAAAATGACATTTTGATTGTTCAGATTTATGTGGACGACATCATTTTTGGGTCCACTAATCAGACACATTCAAAACATTTTTCAAATCTCATGAACAACAAATTTGAAATGTCCATGATGGGAGAATTAAAATTCTTTCTGGGTTTACAAATTCATCAATCCCCACGTGGTATTTTTCTTAATCAGGCTAAATATACAATTGAGATTTTGAAAAAACATGGAATGGAAAATTGTGACTCTGTTGGTACACCAATGGTCACCTCACCAAAAATAGGTGCTGATTTATATGGGAAACCCATGGATCCGAAGAAATATCGGAGCATGATTGGTTCTCTCATGTACTTAACTACTAGTCGACCCGATATACATTTTACTGTTTGTTTATTAGCACGATTTCAGGCAAGGCCTACCGAACTTCACCTCCAAGAGGTTAAACGGATCTTTCGATACCTACGAAGAACCATTAACATGGGACTTTGGTATCCGAAGGATTTGGAGTTTACACTAATAGCATTTTCAGATGCAGACCATGCTGGTTGCCAAGTTACAGCAAAGAGTACATCAGGCGGAGCACAATTTTTCGGTGAAAAGCTAGTAGGCTGGTCATCAAGGAAACAAGATTGTACTGCACTGTCAACCGCAGAAGCTGAGTATGTGTCTCTATCTGCGTGTTGTGCCTAAGTTCTATGGATGAGGACACAACTCACAGATTATGGTTTCTCTTTCGACCGCATACCTTTGTATTGTGACGCGAAAAGTGCCATAGCCATCTCGTGCAATCCGGTGCAACACTCCAAGACCAAGCATATTAGAGTCCGCTATCACTTCATAAAGGAACACGTCGAAGAGGGTACTGTTGAATTATTTTTCGTGAAGACTGAATACCAACTCGCCGATCTATTTACTAAAGCCCTCCCAAAAGAGCGGTTTGAAAATTTAGTTCGTCGAATTGGAATGCGAAGCCTAACTCCCGAAGAGTTAGAAAGTCTTCTTGAATCTTCTTGATTTATTTCAAAAAGCTTCGCTGTAAATATTTTTGAAAAACAAAATACAAAATTTGAAAAACCAACAAAAACAAAATATAAAAATAGAAAATTTTCAAAAATACAAAAACAATAGAAAAACAAAAATCCAAAAATAATCTTCTCACGACATGTCTCTTGTATAATCAATATTCTGTACGTATCTAGAAATGTCATTCAACAATGATACGGGCATGTACAGATGCTTGAGCGAGAGTTCATTTAAATTTTTTTCCAAAACATGTCGTTTTCTCAAATTTCTTCATAACGGCTTTCGTATATTTCAGTACGAGACCCGCGCTACATTGATGACTTTTGATTATTTCCGATCAGGACTCGTAATGTTAATGGCAAAAAGCAAATCCTTGAGCACATGATCAAGATTTTTCATCAAGATTTTTCAAAATCTTTCTCATAACTTGTGTGCTCAAGATACCTCCCTCTAGACCCTTAAAAACTGATTTTAAACTACAATGTTTAAACACATGCGTTGTTTAAAGGGGGAGTACAAAAAGAAAAATGTTCCAATTTTCATGCTAAAATCCGCCTTTATCTCCAAAACTGTTTTGCATTTAATCTCTTGATATCAAAAATATCACTGCGTGCTATTTTTGAGGGGGAGATTAGGTATAAGGGAGAGAAGACGTGATTAAAATGTGATCAAAAAGTTTTGTGGTTTGAATCTCAAATCGAGCTCTACAAAAAGAATCAGTTTTAACCCTCGAATTGTCGAAATCAACTGTCCGTTATCGAAAAGACTTGTCCGGGACGGGTAATAATTTCAAGCTGGTTATCCAGTAATGTAAACGTGTCTCGCAAAGGACTTGTCTGAGTAGAATGTACCAATTCGAGAGATGATCATTGAATATGACCGGGACGGGTAATAACTTCAAGCTAGTCTAACTAGTGATGTAAGCGTGTCTCGCAATGGTCATGTTCATTGAAAATCGATCATTTCAAAATGTGCGAACTCTACCCAACATGTGCAATTTATTTCAAAAATGCATGAGCACATGTAAAGGGGGAGTATTTCAAAAAGCAAAACTCTCAATGGGTTAACTAAATGTGTTTATTCATAAACACTTTGAGAGATTTTCATAAATGGTTTTATGGCATGTGATCGATAATCTAGGATAATCATGGAGTATAAGGTGATTATGGTTAGGTTATGTCCAATGATCCGCCAGAGCCGGAGGGATCTACCCAAGGACAATTCCAATAGATTAGAATTAGAAGTCCTTAGGTAAGATTGAAAAAAGGAGTAAATGAGAAAGGGAAAGAAGGGGTTGAAGAATTAAAAAGAAAAGTTTAATGAAAGGGTGAAAAGAAATAGCCCTCCATGAAAACTAAGGTCATAAACCGGGTCAATACATCTGTTATCGGTTATCACAAGTTGATACAAATATTGAAGACAAGACGTCATGGACCCAGTGACGCGCTGCACCACCCCTCCTAGCCACTCAGATATCTCTTAAAAGATATTTGTTTCATTTCTCACGGAGAACACTACATAATCTATCGTCCTCTCAATTCGAGATGTGTTGATATTGAAAAGGTGGCACTCTGCTCCATGCCTCCGATGACTAAAACCAAAACGCACATTATTGAGTCTTGAGTGTTGGGAATTATCACACGGTTCAAGAGAAGACAAACTTAGGTCTGGTAATATGTCAGAGTTAGGTCTGTTTTTGTATTAGGTCTGGTAATACATGTTAAGTCTGGTAGTCTGTATTAAGTCTGGTTGACTTATTATGTTAAGTCTGGTCGTGATATAAGGAAAGTTTGTTAGAGATATGTTAGGAAAAGATACAAACGTGTAAGTATCTTTTTAGAAGATTCGTGAATATCTTCTTAGTCGGTTAGCATTAGGGTTTCTTTGTTGTATAAAAGGATCCCTAAGATTGTTAGTTTGATAAGAGAGTTGTACGAGTTTCACAATTGTGATTAATAGAATTATACGAAGTTAGTGTTAACTCTGTGTTCTTCATTGTTCTTGTTAAGTTTCCGCATTAACATTAACAATCGTTAAGGGTTTCTCACTTAGACTGGTTTGGATTTATCCCAACCATCTACTAAGTATTCAAGGCTACTTAGAGATCCACATACAATTCGTGGACCAACAAGTGGTATCAGAGACAAGGCGAGAGACTCTGAGTTCGAAGAACACTTAACCTCAAAAACCTAATTCTCACTCAATTCACCCTACATAATGTCTGAGACCGAAAAGCCTATCAACACTGAAACTTTTTCAATCCATAACAGTGAGGATGAGAGCTCAAACCATGAAGATGAAGGAAAACCTGAATCCAATAACTCCCAAACACAACAACAACCCATCCCTTCCACAACCACAATCTCAAACATAAAACTTCCATTACTGAAAAGAGAAGAATATGATATATGGGCCATGGAAATGGAACATTATCTGGAGTATATTGACAGTGATGTATGGAAGGTTATCCAAAGAGGAAACTCTAGGAAAAGAGTCACACAAGGGACTGATGGGCAGCTAAGAATAATGCCACCAGTGTCTGCTGAGGAGATTAGGGCGTGGAGAAAGAAAAGAAGGCAAGAACCTTGCTTCTTATGGCTATTCCTAAGGAGCATCTACAAAGGTTCCATGGCATGGTTGGATGCTAAAGAGATGTGGGAGGCTATCAAGAAACGATTTGGAGGCAATGCAAACTCCAAGAAGATGCAAAAGGCTGTTCTTAAATAGCAATTTGAGACATTCAGTGTTTCAAAGACTGAAGGATTGGAGAAGGGCTATGACAGATTTCAACATCTGTTAACACAGCTGGAAGTTCATGGTGCAGTAGTTTCGAATGAGGATGCAAACCACAAGTTCCTTAGATCTTTACCATCAGAATGGGGTAATGTATCTGTGGCGATGAGAATAAAGGAGGAAGTAGATTCAATGACACCTGATGACCTATACAATAATCTTAGGATGTTTGAAAGGGACATCAGTAACAACACTCAGGCATCTACCAGTTCATCAAATGTTGCTTTTGTGTCACAGAACAAAAGCAGCACTTACAAGGTTAAACCTGGTAGTGTTAGGTCTGGTATCTATGAAACTCCTTCAAGTGAAAGATCTGCTTCAAATTTTACTGATGAGGTGATCCATTCTTTCTTTGCCAACCAAACGGAAGATGAAAGCTTTATTAGTGAAGATTTAGAACAGATTAATGATGCTGAAGTTGAGGAGATGGACATAAAGTGGCACATTGCCATGGTTGCTTTAAGGGTCAAACGATTTCAGAAGCAATATGGAAGGACCATCAACTTCAACAACAAATCACCAGTGGGATACACAAAGAGGACAGTTGAATGCTACAACTGTCACAAGCATGGACATTTTTCAAGAGACTGTCCAGAGAAGAAGCCTGCTGATGGGAAAAGAGATGAAGAAGGGAAGCTGGAAAAGAATCAGATGAGCTTACTGACAATGGAAGCTGGAGGAGTCAACTGGGGTGAGCATCCAAGAGTGAATGAGGAGTCTGATCATGCTCTCATGGCCATTGGTAATGAGGTATCATTATGCTCTAAATTATGCACTGATTCATATAATCATATTAAGGCTTTATGTGATGAGCAGTTAGGACAAATAGGTGACCTAGAAGTAAATCTCTTAGCACATAAAAATGCTGTAAAAACACTAGAGGCACAAAAGGTCACCCTTCAAAACCAACATACTGCTTTAAATGAAAAACTATACTTTCAAGCTAATAAAATATATGAACAAGATGAAAAGCTTAAAAGGTATAGACAAATGGGCCTTAGAATTCAAAAGGAGAGGGATGAGTTGAGAAAACGGGTAGATCAGTGGAACAATTCAAATAATAACCTGTTCAAATGTTGGGATTCTCAAATAAAGTCCAATAAAAAATGTGGCTTAGGATATGAGGAAGATGAGAAAAAGGCAATCCTTAAGTCTAGAGAAGATGATTATGCGGGCAAACCATTGTATAATAGGTTTGTTAAGACTGGTGACTTTAAGGGAGTACCACCACCATTGAGTGATGACTATACTCCTCTTGAAAAAGAAGAGTTGGATGATTCACTTTTTGTGTATGGTAAGAAAGGTCTCAAACACCTGAGTAACCACCTCAGAGGACAAAACCAGTAAGTATTCTTCTTGTCAATCCAATGACTCTGAAGGATCTATTGATGGTTCCTCTGATCACTCTAAGTCTGAGTCAAAAAGTGAGGTAAAAGAGAATCCTGAACCTAAGGTTGTTAAGAAGTGTGAACATGTTGTAACTAAACCTGTAGTGACTAAATCAAAGCCTGAGACAGTCAAACCTAGTTGTGCCCAGCACATAAAAACTCCTAGGGAATCTGTTAAAATGAATGAGTCACCAAGAAGCAATAGTGTTCACAGAGAATCTAGGAGTAGTTACACTTATGCTCCTAAAAGATGTTTTGTTTGTGGAAGTCTAGGTCACTTGATTAGGGACTGTGATTTTCATGAAAAGAGAATGAAGAGAGAGGCTGAGCAAAAGAGAATGAATGCTAATATTGGTCATGTTTCAAATAAACCAGTCTGGAATAATGCTAATAGGATTAATCATGCCAACCAGTTTAATCCCAGACCAGCCCAACAGTTTTACTCTACCCGACCTAACTCTTATGTTAATACTGGTAGACAAAATTTTAGGTCTGGCTTTAGGAACTTTAATGTGAATAGGCAAAATGGTAATTTTATGAGGCCTAATGTGAATACTGGTTATGGTAATTTTGTGAGACCCAGACAACCATTTCAAAAGCCATAGGTGAATGCAAACAATCAAAGAAATCATTTTTACAAACCTCATTCACCTGTGAGGAGACTAGTTGTAAATCAAACAAATTCAAATGGGGGTTCTGCTGATAACCTATCAGATTGCTGGGCTTGGGATCCAATTAAAAATGAGTATACCTATAAGTCCAAACATAGTTTCACTGGAGCAGTTTCATACAAAACCTTCAAGTATGTTGCTCCACAGAGAGGACTCAAGCCCACTCAGGCCTGGGTTGTTAAGAAAAACTGATTTCTCTTTCTTAACTTTGTATAGTTTTATATTTGTTTATTCTTAGAATGTTTTTAGTCTTACTGTTCTAAATGGTTATTCTTATTTTCAATAGTTAATGGTTTTCTAACTTTACTAGTACAATTGTTTCTTTGTAGTGTGTGCTTAACTTTGTTTTGCAGTTGTCAACTCTTCATTATTGCAAGTGATTCATAAGTGGAAAATTAAAACAACAGAACCATGGAGCTTTTATTTATAAACAAGTGATTGCATTCAAGGATGCAATTTACAATGCAAAACAAGACATAAGCTTAAACATAAACCAGCCAAACACCAACACCTACATCTTCTTTTTCCCTTTGCCTTTATCCTTCACATCAGGACATGGTCTTCTTGGTCCTCTTCTCACCCATAAGGTCTCTGACCTTTGGACTTAGGAGTCCTAGAACCTGCTTGTTTGGTGTTGGACGAGGCTACAACTTGGTGCTCTTGGATGTCACAGTCTTGGAGGTCTCTGCTTCATAATCATCAGAAGAGTCCTCTGAAGAAGTTAAATCTTCTGAAGTCTCCTCTGCTTCATCCTCTGAAGAAGAGTCCTCTGGTTCTTTCTCAGTGAGATCATATGCTGCTAACCAATGTTTCAGTATAGTCTCCCTTGCTGTTTTGTTTCTTGTTATTGAGGAGCAACCTGGTGGAAAATAACCAGCCCATCCTCCTGATGATGAATCAGAAGATGAGCCGTTAGGATCCCAAGAAGAATCGGATGAAATCTCTATGATTTCTGAGTGGGAAGGATCCATTATACTAATAAGGTTTTTCTTTTGGTTTGTGATGGTTTTGTGATAATACAATGGGTGATTTTATAGGGAAAATCAAGGTTTAATGCTATTAAATGCTCGGTTGGTGTATGGGTTAATTCTTGCAGGCAAAGAGTAATTAATTGTAATTTATGGAAAGTTGACCATGTTTATTATTTAGTTTACATTCGTTAGCTTAAGTTTTGTTAAAAAAAATAAAAAAAAAAAAAAAAAAAAAGAAAAAAAAAAAAAAAAAAAAAGGGTTTACACTTAAGGGGAGGTAATGTACATTTAAGGGGAGGCAAATGTACAAGTCTTTAAAATCGGGTAACCTTAAGTGTTAAATCTGGTAGCTTGTGTGTTTATCTTTTCTTGCAAATATTGTTGGTTTTTTTCTCCCTTTCTTGTTGTTTGGACTAATATCTGCAGAAAAGCTTAGAATGGTGATGAGGTTTAGCCTTGCTATCGCTTAAATCAGTCTGTAAGTCCACTCTTTTGGTTAGGTCTGGTAAGCTTATGGTTCGGCCTGGTTGACTATTTTAAGTCAGGTAGTGTTAAAATTATAACCGTTAGATCTGGTCAGAGTAATAAAGATTTTTTATCTAAAATATTACCGTTGCACTATTTTCGGTAAAAAGAGATATTAATCAAGTATATAAGGATAAAATTTGATAAAATTTTCACTTTTTATTCATTATTTACTTTCCTATTTAAAAATATCTTTATTCTCGGCTCACGTCTCTGTTTTTAAGATATAAATTTTCAAACCCTACCCGTCCTAATTAACCAGACCTAAATCATTTACTTATCCATGGCTGACCTAAAGTTTGTTGACAAGCACAATCAAGTTGGTTTCTTGAAGAAACCAAATCAAAGTGAAGGCTTCGAGGAGGTTGTGGATTACTTAAAAGGTTCATATATTTGTTATTCTTTACTTCATAATCCCACTATTTATCAGTCCCTTGTTAAGCAGTTCTGGGGGTCAGTTACCTCTGAGACTCTTGATGATGGGACACCATGTTTAAGGGCAACTATTGACAATAATGGTTTCACCATTACTGAAGCTCCATTAGGAGTAGTCTCCAATTGGATGATGCTTCAGGGGACTTTGATTTGCCTGGTAATGATATTTTGGAGGGATTGAATAACATTGGATACCCCACTGATGGAAATTTTACCTTTTGGAAAAGTCATTTTACACCACAGTGGAGGTTTTTACTACATCATTTACTTCAAAGTTTAAGTCCCAAAAGTGGTGGATGGGATCAATTTGGAAGCAGAATTGCTTCTGCATTGGTCTGTTTATCACTTGGAAGGAAATTTAATTTTTCAAAACTAATCTTTGAAGGCATGGGGAAAAATGCTAAGGATCCTAAATTTTTAATGTATCCACGGTTTTTGCAAATGGTCTTGAACTATGAAACTGAGGATAAAGTGCCTTACATCAGTGTGGCCTTTACTCCAAAACTTTTTGCAAATATGAAAAGGGGTTTTCAAGGGGCACATAGACCTTTGCTTGCTGCTATGCTTGGTACTAACAATGCAGGTACATCTGGAGCTGCACAAGTGCAACCTGATGAGGAACAAGCCCAAGCATCATCTAGGTCTGCTACACCCTCACCATCAGCTGAAAGACAACCTACACCTATCCCTCAATCTTCTCCCATCCAACCACATGTTCCAAGTCCTGCACAGGAGGAGGGACATCCGCCACTTACTATGGAAGACCTTCTCACCTTGGTCCCTCAACTGCAAAAGAAGGTGGCCACATTGGAAAAGTCTAATGAAGCTATCAGGAGAGCTTATGTGACCTTGATGAAAAAGGTGAAAAAGATGGAAAAGGTTATGAAGGAGAAAGGTGTTCACTTTGATGAAGAGGAAGGAGAAGCTGAAAATTCTTCCAAACAGGGGAGGAATTTGGATTTGGAACAAGAAAACATTCTTCAAACACCAGTTCAAGAACAAATTCAAGATCCGGATACCACTATCAGTCCAGAAGCAATGGAAGTAGCAAAAACACTAGTTTAATCTATGGGTAAGATTAAACAAAGAAAAAGAAGATTGCTTTTATCTGCTGAGGAAGAGACTGATATGTATGGTATATTACCTAATGAAGTCTCTGGTAATGAACTTAATTCTGGTAATGAAGAGCAACATTCTGCACAAAGAGAAGGAAAGCAGGTTGTGGATGAAACTTCAAAGCCAAAGAAGTCTAAAAGAAAAACAAGAGAAGAACTAGCATCTGAGGCTGCAATTGAGAGGATTAAGGCACAAGATATTGCTGAAGAAGAAAGACAAAAGAGGCAAGATGCAGTTTATGCAAGACGATTGGCTGAAGAATCTGATGAATTTACAAAGCTGCTCAATGTTGATGATGAAGTGAGAGCAAAATATGAGGAGCTTCTAGCTGTTGAAGGTTTAACTGCTGATGAACAAGCCAAACAGTTAGCTGACTTCATAAATGCAAGAGATAATGATGATACATTGGGTGGATTCTTAGAAAAGTTCAAGCTTCAGAAGAAATCAAAGATTCCCAAAAAGATGACTATTGCAGAAAAGAAACATGATATGAAGATGTATCTAAAGAATCGAATGCATCTATCTTTGGAAATGATGAAAGGGAAGTCATATGAGGAGATTCAAATTGCATATCTCAAGCATTTGAGAGAGATCAAGGTTATAAAGCTATTGATTATGATGATGTGCAGAAATATTGTTTTCAGGGTAGGAAGGTTAAAGAGACTAAACTTGTTATTGAACCTGATAAAATGGTTGAAATACAACCTGAAGTTGAGAAGTCATCAGGAGAAGTGCAAGCTGAAGTAGTAAAGCCAATTGTGTTTCAAAGAAGAAAAAGTTTGGAAAGAAAAAGTAAATACAAGAAAGTGATTGAAGAAGAGGAATCTGAGGAAGAACCTTCATCTGAAGGAGCCACTATAGGAACAATTGAAAGCTCAAAGAAACCTGCTAAGATAGTAAACTATCAAATTGTTATGACTGGAGAAAGAGCTTCATATATGATTATTAGGGAAGATTACTCTAATGTAATGTATATGAATTTTGCTGCTATTTTACATGATATAAGCAGGGAGGATTTAAAGGAACTATATAGGTGGTAAATATCAAATTTGGAGATAATCCACCTGAAGATGATGTTACAAGAGTCTTTTGGGGAAATTTGAAAGTAATGTTTGAGCCACCAACTGAGTCAAATATAGTGTGGAAACTCCCTGAATAGCAGAAGATTACCAGCTGGACCTACTTCTATAACTGCAAGGTACATTGTTTGTCTGTAAAAGATGGTGATATTTATATGCTTGCAGAAGTGGAATATCCTCTGTCATCAAGTGTTTGCAAAGATATGATAAACAGAAAGTTGTCTGCTGTGAAGAAGGATGAAGTATATGAGCAGATATTGGATTTAATAAAACTGCAGTCATTAAGGGATGTAGCTTGAGGATGTTTGAAAGAATTTTCATAAGTTGTCAAGTGAGACTATTGGAACTTCTCACTTAGTGGAGGTGCATAGCACTAACACAACAAAAGGTAATCAGTCCACCTTGTCTTATCAACACAAGGACTGACTAATCCTGAGCAAATGGCTACAGGTAAAGATTGCTCAAATCCGTTTATGGCTGACAATTTGCCAAAAATTGTATGGTATTCAACTCACCATATCTAAGATAAGTGAAGAGTTGGCTAGCCCACAAGGTTATGGCTTGTGGTAAAGGCTATGGAAAACCATAAATGGTAATCAATTCACCATGATGAGGTGCTTTTCCATCAAAGAATTGGCTAGTCCAGAAGCAAACGGCTTTTGGTAAAGACTTAACAAATCCGTTGATAAGCTAATGATTTGCTAAAAATCATATGGTTATTAATGTACCATGGTCTGACACACCAAAACATTGGCTACTCCAGTGGTAATGGATATTGGTAAAGAGACTTCAAATCAATTAAATTTTCAATGATTCACCTCTCACAGATGGTAACACATCCGGAAGTGATGAGAATAGTCTGAAACTTAAATGAATTTGATGTACATATAGTCAATGTTGCTGCAAAGACCATATCAGAAGAGCTTATCAAGATTCAAGCTACTAGAAAGGTTCAAGACCTAAAGATAATTCAAAGTGTTCAAGATTCAATCCTCAGAAAGCTAAATCAGAAGAACTTGAAGTTCATGGAGCATGAAGATCAAGTTAGGGGAGGATTGTTGGGAATTATCACACGGTTCAAGAGAAGACAAACTTAGGTCTGGTAATATGTCAGAGTTAGGTCTGTTTTTGTATTAGGTCTGGTAATACATGTTAAGTCTGGTAGTTTGTATTAAGTCTGGTTGACTTATTATGTTAAGTCTGGTCGTGATATAAGGAAAGTTTGTTAGAGATATGTTAGGAAAAGATACAAACGTGTAAGTATCTTTTTAGAAGATTCGTGAATATCTTCTTAGTCGGTTAGCATTAGGGTTTCCTTGTTGTATAAAAGGATCCCTAAGATTGTTAGTTTGATAAGAGAGTTGTACGAGTTTCACAATTGTGATTAATAGAATTATACGAAGTTAGTGTTAACTCTGTGTTCTTCATTGTTCTTGTTAAGTTTCCGCATTAACATTAACAATCGTTAAGGGTTTCTCACTTAGACTGGTTTGGATTTATCCCAACCATCTACTAAGTATTCAAGGCTACTTAGAGATCCACATACAATTCGTGGACCAACATAGAGCCATGAGATTCATCAAAAGATCTCTTAGGAACACTTCCAATACAATACACTTGTGTTCACCAAAAAGGACACAAGTTGTAAGAGTCTTAATGAGATCTAAGGATCTTGCTTTATATAATGATGGTTACGTGCTTCAAACGGTCTACAGTCTTGAAGTGATACTCCAGTATACTTCAGAGGCTCTCAACGGCCTTGGTTAAGATTAGGGAAAGTTTTCACACTATGCTGTTAACGATCTCGAAATCTGAACCTATAAGCGCTGGTCGATTTATTGTTAACTATTTTATGCAGGTACTGACGAAAGTCCATTCACCATCATCATACGTTTCAACATCTACAACGACGATCCAACAGTACAGAAGATGTTGATCATGGCAAGAACGACCAAAAGACGATACTTTGAAGATCACAAAGCATGAAGGAACAAAGAAGCAAGACTATTCAAAAACAACGCACTAAGCTCAAGACAATGAAGACGAAAGACCATATCACAAGGAGCGTCATTTGAATGACCATCCATTAGGGGGAGATTGTTAGCTTTTATAAAAAGTGATGGTCATTTGTGTTTTATTATTTTTGTAAAAGTGTTGTTGTTTAATTAAAAGAATAGTCTATGGGCTTTGATGCGCGTGATGTGTCGTTGCGGTTTAGCAGTTTTAATGCCTACTCAAGTTTTAAATTTATATTTAGCCGACTTATCAATAACACACACACTTAACGAGCAGTGTACCCGGTCAGTATGAAGATAATGGTAAGTAGAGTGTCGATCACTAAGAGTGGAACGTATAATCTCGTTAATCTAATCAGTATTTTAATATCCTAACGCAAGGGGGTTTCAGCCTGAGAGACTGGCACAGTTTTGTTTGCAATTAAATAATAAAATAAACAGATAGGCACGAATCAGCAAGTAGCACACACGTACACAGATAGATACTTGAGACAATAAGAGGGCTGTCCTTATGATTAAGTAGATTGTCACTTGTTTTATTGATAGCTTTATATGAAGTGTATGTAATTAACCCTTTCTCGTTGGTCCTATTCTCATCGGCGAGTAAACCCTTAATGACGACTTATGTCTAAAAGTTATTCCTAAGTGATCAATTTAGAAATAACCGTGGGAGCCACACCTTGTCCCGCAGTCGGGTGCCCGCAAGCCACTAATAAACACAGAGGTGGTCAATGCACTAATAAGTAGTAACCAAAGACATCAACATATAAACTTTAATTGATGGGAAAGCAAGTATTAAAGGGAGTGCAATCTTTCCGTTGTCACATTACACAAGCCACCAATCCTGATGAATTAAAGTTTGCTAAAACAATAAAACAAAACTACTTAATGAATTAAATACATGCAGCACCTTCTTACAGCTCTTGTATCTTCGATTTGGGTGTGTCTTGTGCTGCCTTCTTGACTGAATTCGTCCTTCTCTTCTGTTCGGTCTTTAGGTTTTCGAACTTCCGAATCTCCGAACTTTCGTCTGGTCTACGGGGTATTTATAGTTTGTGTCTGAGGGAAGATGCGGCGCATCTACTTAAGTAGATGCGGCGCATGTACTTAACTTCGCGTGGGGTCCAAGATTATAATATTCAGGAATATTCGTACACCGCCAGAAGATGCGGCGTAACTCTTTATTAGATGCGGCGCATGTCCTCTTGTATCTTGGATCGTATCTGGTGATATCTTGATAGAGATGCGGCGCATGTTGATAGTGAGATGCGGCGCATCTGGAGCAGAATTGACTTGATCTTGTCCATGTCAGTAGACTTCCACTTTATGTACGTTTTGCTCCATTATTAGTCCAAAATCGCCAAGTTTCACCAAATGCTTGTTTTTACCTGAGAATTACAAAAGTAAACGATTAAGTATCAATCCTCATACATAATATAGTAAAACAAGTCAAATTAATAGGATAAATGATAGTAATAAAATGTACTTATTTGAGTTCATCAAATATCCCCCCACTTGAACTTTACTTGTCCCCAAGTAAACCTTAGATTAAATCTCATGAAAATGTATCCTAAAAGAAGTTAGGATTTATTTTTATATTTAAGCATGTATTCGTTTATTTCGTAATCACACAACTAAACACTTAACGAATTAGAAGTAAAATAAAATAAGTCGATAAAAGCAAACCTAATCGTTTAACTGTCCAGTCGCGACGAATATTCTATCATAGGCTTGGCAAGTATACACATCTCCACCACTAAAGCTAAGGAATAACAAGTCTAAAGCGGTAAAAAGGGTTTTTAGGCTTAAGGGTTAATTATTCTTATTTACACTATCGATCTCAAATTCCAGAAAAGGCGACAAAATCACAAATACATGATCGAATCCACGAACACGATACTTGCAATTGCTCAAATCCTTAACTCGAATAGGCTAAAGATAGGTCCAAACTTCACCAATAATAATATATCAAAAAGGGCGACAAAATCATAAATACATAGCCGAATCCACGACTACGATACTTAAGATTGCTCAAATCCCTAATCTCAATAAATCAAAGGTTTGGTTGGATAAAGAACAATACAGGGTATGGATAACATTTAGGATATAAATTGGTGTAAAAATAAAAATAAACAAAACAAATAAATTAAAATCCTAAGTGTGGTTAATCACTATCCCAACCATCCCATGAATAAGACTCATATCATTGAATAACTCACGCTTTAACACTTGAAACACACGCTTTAGGTAGACACGAATTATACTCAACAAAATCTTAATCAAAGAATAATCCTTAATTGGCATTCCCATAACTGCCAATTCCCATTCAATCCATAGATATAATACAACAAATAGTGGCCATATGAACCACTTACATAACTCTACATCGTTGGCTTAAAATAAACATCCAACTCTTTTTTCTTTCTTTTTCTTTTCTCATTTTTTCGATTTTTTTTTTTTTTTTTTTTTTTTTTTTTTTTTTTTTTTTTTTTTTTTTTAACTTGAAACATAAACATAGATGTGTAAAATTTCACCACATCACTATAACTTTCTTTCCGGATAATTTTTTCATACTTTTCATAACTTCAGAAATAATGGTAAATAGTGAAAGTAGTAAACACACGAAAAATAAACTCCAAAATATACAATATTTACTTTCACTCCAATTGCATTGTGCAATTTCCCGACCTAACCATATATAATGAATTACGCACGCGAACACAGGTAATGTAAGGAAACACACTCTGCCTATAGCAATTAACCAACCACGGATTCTAATCTACAGGGTAGGCTAAGGTTTAAGGTGTAACGAAACATTTTAAACATAGGTGTAAGAAACGAAAGGAATGGCTCTGAGTGTTTTTCTAGGGGTATCTTACTCTAAAAATGAGAGTAAACAAAGGGTTTATACGGGGGTTAACTAACCAGTGTAGTTAGTTAATAACACATAACATATAAAGGCTATTTGGTGTAATCCTAGAATTTTTACCAAGTTAGACAAGTCATTCCAATTATATCAATAATACTCATTATGGTGGTCTCGAATAGTATACAAGCCAAGTTCTAAAGTTTACAAGTCACCGGCACACTCATAGATTTGTGAATTTTGGAAAAATCACAATTTTTGAAAATAACGTCATGTGTGCAGTTATGTAACTTAGATCTTAAACAAAAACATGCTAAAAAATTTTAAGTTTGATATATTAAGCACAATTTAAGCATAATTTTTGAAAAAGTTTAGGACAAGTAAGTGTTAAGTGTTCTAATTCTCCTATCCCCCCACTTAAGTTAAACAACGTCCTCGTTGTTTGTATAAAAGGTTAAAAACTGGAAAATAAAAAGAATTAGAACAGAAAAACTCCCCTGAGATTTGCTCGGTATGATCCTCCATTAGTATATGAGCAAAAATCATCTTTCTTGTGGATTAGAACGTTAAAGCTTCATGCTTGATGTATCCACAGGAAATTCAGGAAACTATAATACCACCAACACTTTAAAACACACCTAAGATAAGAAAGGTTCAACTTGCATAATACATTAGTAGTTAGATAAAAATAAAACTTAAAAATGAAAACTGAAAATCATCAGGTCAGTCGATGCGCCGTATCTTATTGAAGAAGATACGCCGTATCGAGCCTGGAATTAATACGGATCAGAATAAAGATGCGCCGCATCCTTAACCAGGGATGCGCCGCATTAAAATAACTGATAAATAGTTTTAAAGTCGAAAATAAAAATGCAGAAAAATAAAATAAGATATGACCATTGCAGAGGATGCGTCGCATCTCAGGATTGAGATGCGCCGTATCTTCGTGCGGCCTGGACTGAAAATAAAACAAAATAAAGGATAGGATGCGTCGCATCTATTTAAGCAGATACGGCGCATGTAGTAACCAAACAGACTGTTAACAGTCTGTTGTAAAATGACTTGTTCCACGGTCTAATCTCATACGTCCTCTCGTACTCTCGTGCTGAACTTAATGCCAGTCTTCATCAAACATAACAAGAAATATAAACTGAAACATTAAACATAAGCGTAAGAATAACGATAAGTACAATCCACAAAAAATAATAATAAATGTGTGGAACAATGTCAGTAAAACAAAAGGGTAAGATCATGGGTGAGAGGTGTCGTCCGGATGGGTCCCAGAAGTGCTGGCTCCATCAGTCCTCTGGCGGACTCTGCGCTCGTACGTACGTGCTACTCCCGTAACCTCAGTACCATCAGGACGGGTGTGGGTGATACCCTGATGCTCTAATAGTCTGCTCACACTCCTGACCACCCACTCTAAGTCTCTCCTCAGTACCATCACCTCTCCCTCGACTGCGTCGAGTCTCTGAATCACGGTGCGTGGGGGTACTGGTGCCTGTGGCACCTCCTCGTCGGCAGGAGCAGCAGCCGGAGGATCCTGAGGTCCTCCCTGCTCCGCCTCCGCCCCTGCAGCTCTGGCGGGCCCTAATGCTGCCCAAAAGTGGCCCCCAGCAGCCACCTGGCAGATCGCCAGTCTAACCAAGTAGTCCCTATCAATAACTGGGAGACGAGCCACCACAACCTCCAGCCCCGCTGGAATCTCTGCTCCAATAACTCCAAAATGGCGGGCCAGCCTCGAAACAAAATGCCCGCCAGTCATGTGGCTCCTCCGATCTCTCCCAGCAGCTGATCGGTGGAGGTAGTGTGCCAAAAAGTGGGGGATGTTCACCGGCATCCCCTCATCCATGCTCCTAAGTAGGAAGAGGTCCAGAGTGGTCACCTTTTCAGGTGACTGACCCCTCCCAGCAATAGTAAGTGCAATCAGCCTGTGACACAGCCTCCTCATCGGCTCCCTGATCAAAGTATATGAGGGGGTGGAAGTAGTGATGTCGCCCCCCGAAGAAATCCTAAACCAATAATCACTGAATACCCCTCTGTCAGGGACAACCCGTAAACTCTCAGCCCAGTACCTGGCAAACCCAGCAGATCCAAGCTCCTCCTCAGTGTGTAGACCCAAGGCTAAAATAAACTGCCTCATCGACATCTGCCTGTGCACACCTCCTAACCTGAACACCAGAGTGTCAGCTGTATCAGTCTCCACATCCGTCTCTCTGTAATGAATAGTGCTAAAGAACTCCAGCATGAGCTCCCTAATCAGAGGCTCGTCAACCCTAAACAGTCGCTCCCAAGCACTAGACCTGAACTCCACCTCATCATCACCTCCAACAACAACCATCTCCATACGACGCTGTAGGCTCGCAGCTGCATGTCCACCACCTATCAATCCCACATCGTCAAAATTCAGAACCTGGACTCTGAATATTTTCTTGAAGTAAACTGAGTCAAGCCTATGCAAATAATCCTCTAGAGTGCCATCAGCAAGTCCCATGTTCTCGAATCGTAACCATTGGTGCCTTTGTGCGATATCTGGTAGTGTCATCTGAAATAAACATTCAAAGTCAGTAAACAGTCTGTAAGTCAGGTAGATGCGGCGCATTGATTAAATCAATGCGGCGTATCTGAATAAAGTATAAGAGATGCGGTGCAAGATAACAGATACGGCGTATTGAGATGCGTCGTATCTAGATTAATCAATACGGCGTATCTAAGATTTTAGCAATTTTGAAATAGGTCGTTACGCCGCATTAATCAACCTAGATGCGCCGCATCTAAAAGCATATCAGTATAAAATAAAGGGTTAGGCACGTTTTTCAAGAATCCGTATCCGTGACGTAAACTTCCACTAAATATCACAGTATAATATTCTCCTTATACCAGTTCAAATATCTCAATCAACCACAGCTAATTTACCTTCCCGCTAAATATTCAAAATCAAACCCAAAACCTAAATTTTCGGTCGATTCAATTAGTGCCAAATTCGTTGTCCAAATCTAAAATTAACTTAGGGGAAATAATTAATTCCAAGTTCTAATCATATCCCTATATCGTTTAAGCGCGAATTGATTCAATCCTATAAACCCTAATTTTCGTATTAATCAAAATTAAATCGAAATGTAACAATTACCTTAGTATTTGTGATTAGGAGAATGTTTTAATGCTCGGATTAAAGGCGGATTGAAGAAAGATGATCGGATTTTGAGTATAATTTTAGTGCGTGTTCTTAACTGTGTGTATTTATGCGGCGTATTCCCGTCGTATTTATAAGGCGACACGATGCGCCGTATTAGAAAATTGGGATGCGCCGTATCTAGTTAATTCCGTTGACTAGTCAATAAGTCCTAGTTGGTCAGGGATACGGCGCTTCGGATATTTAGATCCGCCGTATCTCTATGTTAGTTAACGAAATTTAAATGAAGAACGTACCTTGGCCTCCGCAACACAGTTCCTTATACATCAAATTTGGGTAAAAACGGCACACCATATAGATGAATTCAAAATAAGAGTAATAGGCATAAACGTTTCATTAATAATCGTAATCTTATTGTTTAGTGGATAAGGATTTATTCCGAGGTTAGGAACAAATATCGTTTTTGAGCATACAAAATTAAGATTACGAATCGAATCAGACGTATAATAAGGATAATAAAGCTGAGATCATAGTGTAGAGAACTTTCCTTTGGGCAGTTGAATTATCGTAGAGTTTACCTGGGATTCTATTTCAAGAATTTAAGAAGTTCAATGTTACCAGTACTGAGTTTTCCTCCACTCTTTCCGTCTTATGTTCGGTCACTTCAGCTAGCGTCTCTTGGTTTGGTTCAGAATGTAATCCTTCTTGGTGATGCTTGAGTCATCATTTATCCTGAAAAATAAACAACTTGCACACGAGAGTAGCGGACCGATCAAAGTAAATATCAAAAATCAACTATATTTATCAAATTATATTCGTCGTATTAACAAAAGTTAATGCGCCGTATTTTCGTTACGTTTAAAAATAAAAGATTTTTGATTCAGTAAGATGCGCCGTATCGACGGAAATCGATACGCCGTATTTGTTTAATAATTCGCAAACTGTTTTTTAATTAAAATAATAGATACGCCGTATCTTCAAAAGAAGATGCGTCGTATGGCGTTAACGTTTTAGAAAAGTTTTTATCAAAAACAGATACGCCGTATCTACAAAAGCAGATGCGTCGTATTACTTTATCGCTTAGAAAAATTTTCTTATTAAAAACAGATACGCCGTATCTTGGGGAAAAGATGCGTCGTATCGAATTAATTAAACGCGTTGTATTAAAAAAAAAAAAAAAAATTAAACGCAATACGCCGTATCTGAGAGATCAGATGCGCCGTATCGTTTGATTTAGCACAGTACAACGATAGCAGAACAGAAAAATACGAAAAATAAAAATAAAAATTAAACACACGAAACAAAAAATAAAACACACAAAAATAAAAACAAAAGCAAACAAATAACACACAATACAACAAATATGCAAAATAGTACAATGATGCAATTAATCTAATAAAAAGAAAAACCTAATTAAAATACTAATCAAATTAACAGAAAATAACAATTCACTCCCCGGCAACGGCGCCAAAAACTTGATGCGCGTGATGTGTCGTTGCGGTTTAGCAGTTTTAATGCCTACTCAAGTTTTAAATTTATATTTAGCCGACTTATCAATAACACACACACTTAACGAGCAGTGTACCCGGTCAGTATGAAGATAATGGTAAGTAGAGTGTCGATCACTAAGAGTGGAACGTATAATCTCGTTAATCTAATCAGTATTTTAATATCCTAACGCAAGGGGGTTTCAGCCTGAGAGACTGGCACAGTTTTGTTTGCAATTAAATAATAAAATAAACAGATAGGCACGAATCAGCAAGTAGCACACACGTACACAGATAGATACTTGAGACAATAAGAGGGCTGTCCTTATGATTAAGTAGATTGTCACTTGTTTTATTGATAGCTTTATATGAAGTGTATGTAATTAACCCTTTCTCGTTGGTCCTATTCTCATCGGCGAGTAAACCCTTAATGACGACTTATGTCTAAAAGTTATTCCTAAGTGATCAATTTAGAAATAACCGTGGGAGCCACACCTTGTCCCGCAGTCGGGTGCCCGCAAGCCACTAATAAACACAGAGGTGGTCAATGCACTAATAAGTAGTAACCAAAGACATCAACATATAAACTTTAATTGATGGGAAAGCAAGTATTAAAGGGAGTGCAATCTTTCCGTTGTCACATTACACAAGCCACCAATCCTGATGAATTAAAGTTTGCTAAAACAATAAAACAAAACTACTTAATGAATTAAATACATGCAGCACCTTCTTACAGCTCTTGTATCTTCGATTTGGGTGTGTCTTGTGCTGCCTTCTTGACTGAATTCGTCCTTCTCTTCTGTTCGGTCTTTAGGTTTTCGAACTTCCGAATCTCCGAACTTTCGTCTGGTCTACGGGGTATTTATAGTTTGTGTCTGAGGGAAGATGCGGCGCATCTACTTAAGTAGATGCGGCGCATGTACTTAACTTCGCGTGGGGTCCAAGATTATAATATTCAGGAATATTCGTACACCGCCAGAAGATGCGGCGTAACTCTTTATTAGATGCGGCGCATGTCCTCTTGTATCTTGGATCGTATCTGGTGATATCTTGATAGAGATGCGGCGCATGTTGATAGTGAGATGCGGCGCATCTGGAGCAGAATTGACTTGATCTTGTCCATGTCAGTAGACTTCCACTTTATGTACGTTTTGCTCCATTATTAGTCCAAAATCGCCAAGTTTCACCAAATGCTTGTTTTTACCTGAGAATTACAAAAGTAAACGATTAAGTATCAATCCTCATACATAATATAGTAAAACAAGTCAAATTAATAGGATAAATGATAGTAATAAAATGTACTTATTTGAGTAAAAGAATAGTCATCAATAGTCTATGGGCTTAGAGTTAATCTAATAGGCAAAAAGTTAGCCCAAAGAAAGCCCAAGCCCACATATGTTGTAAAACTATAAATACCCTCCAACCTCCCCATTTCACAGGTTGGAGGTGTGTGTTTGTATATGCAAGTTTCTCTCTCTAGTTTCTCTCACTAGAATTCCTTCACCACACTTCTCTCTTGTGCGTCCCATTGATTGTATTTGTTAGATAAGGATTGATATAGGCCATAACAAGAAACGACACTGAGGTTAACTTGTTTCATCTAGCAACCTTCATATCATTCTAAGATACTTCCGGACTTCCCATTCTTATATACAGAGAAGTACTTAGTGTACGTGCTGCATGCATAATTGTAAACTTTTGTCAGCTTGAAAGAGGTTGTGAGAAAGTATCAGAATCAACAATGGAATCATAAACAGCTCTTTATTCAACCCAGATCAAAATAGTCGACACATATTGAACCAACAAACAATACACAATGTTTGCAAGATTAGGTTATTATCAACAAGATGATAACCAAACGATTACAAGGTGAAGACAGATCAATATAAAAAACGAGAGAGAGTATGCGTGTGAGATTGATAACACACGGTTGTTCTAAACCCTAGACCGAAGAGATGAAAATATAGGGACAAAAGATACACTATGGCCCTTTAACTTCTTTAACTTGTACAAAAGCAGCAATACACCTTAACTCTTCTTTAGGAAACTTTGTTTTGTCCATGATTGGTCCCTGTAATATTAGATTGCAAGATAGACAAAGCTAGAAGCATAATCTGCAACAGATAAGCTGATATGCTTGTGAAACAGATTATGATTGCTTATTCGAACATTCCCCCTTAATCTGTTTCCCAAACATATCAAACAATATCAATTTTTCACACAGAAATTTGTGTTGATATACAGGAAGATGTTTAGTGAATATGTCTGCAATTTGGTTTGAAGAGCCAATTTTTTTGGCACTCAAAATACCTTTTGCAATTTTTTCTCGGATAAAGTGAACATCTATCTCAGAGTGTTTTAATCTCTCATGGAAGACTGGATTAACAGCAAGTTGCAGAGCAGACTTATTATCACAAAAGTGATTGACAGGAAGATTGACATCAACCTTCAAATGTTTTAAATTTTTTTGAATCCAGATAATTTCACAGGCAGCAGTAGACATAGATCTATATTCTGCTTTTGTAGAAGATTTTGAGAGGGTATTCTGTTTTTTACTTTTCCATGAGATTAAACACTTATTAAAGAATACACAATAACCAGTGACATATCTCCTGGTTTTAATATGCTTAGTCCAGTCTGCATCAATGTATCCTTCAAGATAATTATCAGTATTACTAAAATTATATTTTAAACCCTTACCTGGAGCACCCTTTAGGTATCTCATAACATTGAGTGCATAATCCAAATGAGACTTTAATGGAGAGTGCATATATTGTGCTAAACAATGAACTGATCATATGAAATATCAGGTCTGGTATAGGTCAGATAGATTAGTTTTCCAAGTAATTTCTGAAAACCAGTTATGTTCACAAGTAAAGGGTCAGCAGCAGTAGGAATGTAAGATAGGACAGAATTAGGTTCCATAGGAGTAGACACAGGTTTACATCCTAGAAGCCCAAACTCCTTAAGAAGCTCAAGACAGTATTTTCTTTGTGTGAGACAGATATCATTACCAGTTTTTAGGACCTCAATACCAAAAAAATACTTCAAGTTACCCAAGTCTTTGATATGAAACTTGGTTTTTAGGAAATCTTTAAACGGATTTATCTCATTAATACAATTTCCAATAAGAACAATGTCATCCACATAAACAAGAAGAGCAATAAACTTGTTATTGTAGGTTTTAGTGAACAAGGAGTGATCATTAGCAGATTGTTCAAAGTTATTCTCCTTTAATACACTAACAAGCTTTTCATTCCACTTTCTTGGTGCTTGTTTTAAGCCATAAAGGGACTTAACAAGTTTACCGACCTTATTTTTATTATTCTCATCACAAAAGCCTTTAGGAATGGTCATATAAACATCTTCATCTAAGTCTCCATACAGAAAGGCATTATTAACATCAAGTTCGAAAAGAGGCCATTTGTTCTTAACAGATAAAGCAATTAAGCATCTAACAGTAGGCATTTTCACAATAGGAGAGAAAGTTTCATCATAGTCTATGCCTTCTCTTTGATTAAAGCCTTTAGCGACTAATCTGGCCTTATACCTATCAATTTCACCATTAGCTTTGTATTTGATCTTAAAGATCCATTTATAGCCATTTGTCCTTCTCTTTGAATGGTCATATAAACATCTTCATCTAAGTCTCCATACAGAAAGGCATTATTAACATCAAGTTTGAAAAGAGGCCATTTGTTCTTAACAGATAAAGCAATTAAGCATCTAACAGTAGGCATTTTCACAATAGGAGAGAAAGTTTCATCATAGTCTATGCCTTCTCTTTGATTAAAGCCTTTAGCGACTAATCTGGCCTTATACCTATCAATTTCACCATTAGCTTTGTATTTGATCTTAAAGATCCATTTATAGCCAATAGGAGTTCTATTTGGTGGCAGATCAGTTATATATATCCCAAGTATGATTTTCATTTAAGGCCTCAATTTCAGAATTCATAGCGTCAATCCAATTACTGTCAAGTATAGCTTCTTCATAACAAGTGAGTTCATTGCTTTTATTTAGACTAGAAGCAAAATAGTAATTATCTTTGTCAAGATTAGAGTAATTAACAACTCTTTCAACACCATATTTTACTTTACCTTCAACAATGAAATCATTAAGACTACTAGGCATCTTAGAAGTTCTGGTTAACCTTCTTGTAGTGATGGCTGGCAAGCCTTCTTGTTCAGAATTCTGATCAAAGTCAGAAGTTATACCAACAGAATCTGTTTCATGTGAAACAGTGGTCTCAGGGTGTGTATTTTCATCTATGGAAGTTGCAACAGATTCATCATCCTCATTAGGATGATTCAACTATGTGCCCTCATCATAAGAAGTCACTCTTCCTTCATCATTGGGACTTATATCTAAATCAAAAAAAAAAAAAAAAAATTGTGATTTAAATCTTTAGACAAACCAGTTTCAAAAGTAGGTTTTTGCAAAGTATTTTTCATTTTAAATGGGAAAACAGTTTCATAAAATTTGACATCTCTTGAATGAAAAATATTTTTTGTTTCCAAACTTAGAAGTTTATAACCTTTTTTCTCATTAGAGTAACCAATAAAGACACTTTTTTCAGATCTACTACCAAACTTATTAGAACTATTAAGAATGGTAGCATAACATAAGCAACCAAAAACCCTATGGTGATAGAGTGAAGGGTCATGCCCATATACATAGAAGAAGGGGGATTTGCCAGACAACACAGAAGAAGGCAACCTGTTTATAACATAAGTAGCAGTTATAACACATTCAGGCCAGAAATATAGAGGTAATTCCCCCTGAAACATAAGGGATCTAGCCACATTTAGAAGATGCCTATGTTTCCTTTCTCCAATACCATTTTGTTGAGGTGTATAAACACACTAGGTTTGATGTAAGATGCCTTTGTTATGAAAAAACTGTTGTAGATTGTTGTTAACAAATTATGTTCCATTATTACTTCTAAAAATCTTTACATTATGTTCAAATTGATTTGATAACATGTGAACAAAGTTAACAATGGAAACATAAACATCATCTTTTCCTTTAAGCATATAAACCCAGACTTCCCTTGAATAGTCATCAACTATTTTCAGAAAATATTTATAACCATCTCTGCTAGTGACTTTGTATGGACCCCATACATCTAGGTGAACAATTTGACCAATTTTAGTTGACTTATGGTCACTTAGAGGAAATGGTTCTCTAGTTTGTTTAGCTTTATTGCAGGTGTCACAAAGATGATTAGATTCAGTTGGACTATCAAGTTTGAGAGTGGGTTTAAGGACATGTAAAACTTGGTCAGAAGGATGGCCAAGTCTTTGATGCCAAAGACTTCTAGACACATAGCAGATAGATATGCAATTATTAGAAACAATCTTACATGCAGAGTCAACATCAAACATATATAACCCATTGCATTGTTTACCAATCCCCACAGTCCTTTTTTGATGTAAATCCTGTATATAGCAATTAGATTCATCAAATCCAAGAAACAAATTATTGTCTCTAGCAATCTTATGAACAGACAACAGACTTACATTATACTCAGGAACTACCAAAACATCATATAAGGTTAGACCATTGTTGATTTTTAAATCACCAATTTTAGTAATTAAAGCATGAGTACCATTGGGATGTCCAACAATTAGACCAAGGTTTGAAATATCCACAACATTGATTAAGAATTTTGCAGACATAGTCATGTGCTGGTTTGCACTAGAATCAACAATCCATCCAAGACTGATGTTTCCAGTTAAAGAATTTGTGTTATTATTGTAAAATTTGTTGAAGTTTATATTAAACTTGACACTTCCATTAAAGAAAGTTTCATAAAAACTTTTACCTGCCATATTGGCATTAGCAGAAGACACATTATTGTCATTAAGAAGACTCATGAGTCTGACAAGCTGTTCATTAGACAAAGAGACAGGAGAGTTGCTAGCTCTATTATCAGTAGCATGATTAACATCAGTAGAGGCATTATTACTAGTAACAGATTTAGAATTAGCATTGAAGTTTCTTTTAACATAACCAATAGGGTAACCAACAAGATCATAACATCTTTCAACAGTGTGGCCAGTCTTATTACAGTGAGCACACTTAAGATTTGGATTTGGTCCTCTGTTGTTTGAATTATTACCAGTATTGAAACTAGACCCTTTGTTGAAATTGTTATTATTGTTAAACCTTTTCTTGTTATCAAAAGTTTTTGCAGCAAAGGCTGTAGCATTAGGTTTAACAGAACTGTTTCTAGAAGAAAAATTTCTATGAGATTCTTCCCCAGAAACAACAGAAAAAGCAGTTTTGACATTAGGTAAAGGATCTCTGGTTAAGATGTTACTTCTGATAGGCACATAAGTGTCATCAAGGCCCATAAGAAACTGCATTAACTTGATTAGCTGATTATGTTTTTCAAAATGTTTTGCAGCCTCACAAGTACAGGGTGGTAAACTGATCATTGAGTCAAATTGTTTCCATAAAGAATTAAGATTATTGTAATAATCAGCAAGAGAGGACCCATTTTGACTTAAAGAATTTATATTTTTATGCACATTAAAGACTGCTGAACCATCAACTTTATCATATGTTTCTTTAAGATCTTCCCACATCTCATAAGCAGTTTTAGCAAACAATTCAGAACTAATAGAATTCAGAATCCAAGTAACAACAACAGAATTACAAGTATCCCATTGATTAGTAAGAGCAAGATTAGAATTATCTCTTTTACAAGTACCATCAATAAATCCAAATTTATTATGGTTCCTTAAAGCAAAAGTCATGGCAATACTCCATATTTTATAATTTTCTGTTCTAGTAAGTTTAATAGTCACAATAGGAGTACCATTAGTATTATTTGGATGTAAATATAGAGCATCACCAAAAGACAGATTCAATTCAGAGGAAGAACCACTTTCAACATCATTATTTCTATCTACACTAGCATCATCATCACTAGCCATGATAAAAAATAAAGAAACAAAATAGAAACAGACAGATAAACAAGAAAGCAGATATCACAGACAGAATAACACAAGCAATCACCAGAAATCACAAATAATCACCAATCTCAACCAACTTCTCAATTCCTTTAATCTATCCTCCAACCTTAGAACAATAGGAATTAAAAGTGTAATACCGGAAAATCTAGAACATGTAAAATGACCAAAATGCCCTTACAACTTAAAATTTTAATTAAAAGATATATAAGCCTCTAATTATTTCAAAACTTATCAAATAAATTTCATATAAGCTAAAATAAATTAAGACAAGTTATGTACATGTCCAAAATAATTTTTACTACCTTACTAAATATTTAGAGAACCGGTTATACATTTATTTGTTTGTTAGGTTTTTAAAATTTGTTTAAAAGTCAAGATAAACACAAGATAATTTGGGAAATAGGCTATCAAATTAAAATCTGATTTGGTCTATGATTTTGGCCGATTATATTGCCTCAACCCTCCCCCAAGTCACGGCACTTCTTCCATTTAAACAATCCCATTTATTTTCTTCCAATTTACCAAAACCGAGTAAACCCAAATCGCCCAAAATAATTCCTCCTTTGATCATACGAATTTCTGGAAGTGCACCATCATTTTTCCTGTGTTCTTAAGCATCCCAAGGAGCCTAGAAAAATAGCCTTACGAATTATAGAGGTCGGGTTGGCTGGTTGTCGAATTTTCTTCCTTTATTCCACTCGAAAGGTAATAATTCCAATTCAATTCATTCGATCACGGTAAAATTCATTCTCCATTTTTCTTGTGTTCCTCACATCATATATACTCTGTGAAAAATGATTCCAAGGTTTATTGATCGCGTTTTTGCTCGTGGAGAATTTGGTGTCGTTTTTATCCAAACCGAGAGATCTAAAATCGTGCGACCTGTTCTACACGTCCTAAATCTTATCTGGTATTTTTCCCACATCTCTTGCATCATATAAGGTCTAAATAAAATGATAGAATCGAACCATGCATGCACTTCGAATTATTTGAGAATTAAATCTTTAAAACGTGTTAAAACTCTAAATAATTGTGTACGAATTTTCTGGGTGTGAGGCTTAATTTTCCTGAGGCCTATACGATCCATACAATCTGGGAAAAATATTGGTTCGAGTTTTAGAAGCCTAAAAATGTCGTGGTAAATTATTGTACAAATCGGGTTTATTGGAAAGTAAAGAAAAGAAAGAAAATAGAATGGAACCCTAATGAAATCGTTTAAGGCTAGGGTTAATGACATGAAATCTGATCAATTATGAGTGTTTAAGGTTGTCGGTAATCATGGGGTAATTGTTAGCATTACTTTTATAGTTAAAGTGATGGTTATTCAAAATACATTAGAACTTTGTATTTTGGGCTTTTGTTAGTTTTAGTAAGTAAATGTAATAGCTCAATCCAAGAGCTAAAGCCCATAAAAGCCTTTTAGGCAAAAGAGGCTGTGATATATATTCACCTAAATGCCTCATTTGTAAATGTGGTGCAAAGGTGTATGTGTGTTTAATGAAAGAAAAGCTTTAACATCTATATTCTCTTAACAATATACGATCCAAACACACCCTTGTCCCATCATCTCTCTTGTGTTTAACGTGCAACTAAGTGTGATAAAGAGTGATTATCGACTACAACAAGTGGTATCAATGAGCCTAGCTTCGAGGTAGGAGTTATCTTTGTTCGGTTCGAATCTCAAATATAAAGATAAGTTGCGTTCTTATTTGCAAAAATTGTGGCCACTAGTGTTTAACGTGAAACAAAGATTGTTGTGTTTTTTGTGTGGCTACTGTACGCTTCTTTAAAGATCAAAGGTTGCATTTTTGTGTTTGTTCCCAAAGATTAAAACACCATTTGTTATTTTTCTTCATCTAGAAAAGTTACAACTTGTGTTTTTATCTATTCGATCAATTCAAAAATTCAAGGCAAAAAGTTGTGTTGTTTTATGTTCTAACGATTTGGTTTCCGTGAAGTTCACTTGTTCATCATTCAACTCTTGACTTGGAAGATAATATTTGTAGTTGTTCTTAGTTTCCTAGATCGAATTCATCAAAAAATCTTGTAAAAGATTTGGTTTGGATAAGATTAGTGATAAGATTTGATTGAAAGAGTTGAAAAGGTGGTGAAAGTTGGCAGGGAAAAGCCTTACAGTCAGTGGGCAAGTCAGTGGAAAAGGCACAAAAGTCAAAGAGTTGGTAAAAGTTGGTGCAAGCTGTCATCTATCGCATTTCGTGAAAATGTTGCGTTTTATCGCATTTGCTGAAAACTAGCGATTTATCGCAATTCACATGTTCCATCGCAATTGGAACTAAAAAGGGCCTATCGCAATTGGACACTGGAACTTATCGCAGTTGGGCACTGGAATCTATCGCAATTGATCTGGTCAGATCTATCGCAATTGGGGTCAGACTTATCGCAGTTGACCATTTTCAGTTCTGTCCGATATCTTTCATTAATTGCGATATCGGACAACACTAGCTGAGCGATATCGGACAACACTGATTTTTCAGTATTGACAGTTTTAGTCCCTGTACTTTCCAGCAGCCTAAGGAAACTTTCAAATTTGGCAGTTTTGGCCCTCGTACTTATGTGAAACTTCAAAAGGTCATAACTTTTGAACCGTAACTCCGTTTTCAGCGAAACACCTGTCAAAACGACCGTGAGACAGAGGAGAAGGACACGTTGAATATAATTTATTCATTCAACCCAACTTTCGAAGCCTGAAAACGCTCCAGAATGAAGTTATTGAGTTTTTAAGTTTCCAGACCAAAATTCCACCGTAACAACTCACATCAACCTAACCAAACTACAACTTCAACGCTCACCAACAACACATCAAGACTTCACAACATCAACCAAACTTAACCTTCAACGAATATCTCCTATTTCGTTGCAAAGATCCTGAATCAACTTTATCGCACATCACAAGAAAAATGGAATCGAGTTCTCAAGAGGGACAAATGTCTCAGGTTATGCAAGACTTTACTCGCTCGAATGAACGATGTCTCATACACTTTAAAGCAATCAAAAGTCTATGTGAGAGACTCACAAAAGCAAAAATGTCAATAGTGCAATCATATGCTTTTGATCGAATGTTTGCTAGATTCATCGAACCTGAAATGGATTATCACACATTCAGAGAGAAACTATTGCATTACATATTTCGAGTAGAGCACGCAATTGAACGTGGATTTGACTGCACTGAAGCATATGACGCATTCAAGACGCACTTTAGATGGTTTTTCGCCTTAGATTTCAGAATAGTCGAAAAACATCCGGGTTATGATTCAAATATCGAAACATGGAGTGACTGCGTCACAAGAGACCTGAAAGCTGAAACGTTTAGAGATCAGTTGCTTTGGAGAATAGACTTGCTGAAATTGCAGCTTAATCAAAGATCATTCCATCTGATAGAAGTGCGGGAAGAGAAGCAAGTGAAAGAACGGGAAAGAATTGAAATGGAGAAGCAGAAACGGGAAAAAGAGCAGATTGAAAAAGAAGTGCTTTTAAAGGAACGAGAGGTGAATGAGAAAGAGACAAACAAGGATGAAGAAAAGGTCGATGAGGGTACATCATCTGATGATAGCTCGGTGTTCACGGGAAGTGAAACATCGTCAGAACAGCAGGTCAAAAGCAGCAGTCCAAGATACGATTCGGATGCTGAGGGTACACACAGGAATGAAGCTGTTTGGGATACTGAAGCTGACCACATCAGACTTTCATCCGACATTGCAATAGGGGCTACGGTACAACATTCAAACGATCATGATAATGTTGATTTGTTCGAGAATATGTTTGTTCATGACAAGACACATCCTGCGCATCCTGAGTCCATCAGTGACACATATGTGGAGCAAAGGTTTGATAGTAATATCACTCCCACAACCCCAGATATGGATCCTAATGGAGGGAAGCCTGCCCAGGATGGATCTTCTCCTGATCAAGATCATGCCATATTTGCTTCTTTAATCCATAATTTCAAACATGAACTTGAAAAGTGCAAAGAGGACAATCTCAAAACTAAGCAAACAAACATCTCATTGTCCAAAGAGCTTGAAAAATTAACAAAAAGCAAAGACACTGAAATCTCAAACCTTAAATCTCAAGGTCAGAAATATGTAGAGAGAAATTTGGGCCCTGCTAACAGAAAGGTCCAAGAGCTTTTAAAAGAGAATGTTGAACTAAAAATGAGATACTCAATGCTTCAGGAAAACACTTCAAATCTTAAGATTGTTAATACAAAACTTGAAAATGAAAATCAAGAGGTTTTAAAACGTTCAAACAATCTTGAAGAAAAACTTCGAAAAACAGACCAAAGTGCTCAAACTCTTAAAATGATGATTCCTAAAGCTGAGAAAGTCCATAAGGGAAAATCAGGAATTGGTTTTGAAAATACAGATCAGGTGGAACATAAATTTTTGCCGCTTGACGCTCTATTCCTATCAGAAGAAGATGAAAAATTGGCAGAGGAAAAATGCTTAAAAGCCAAAAAAGGAAAAAGCCCACTCTCGTACCAAGGCTTTGTGTATGGTTGTATACAATTGTCAGAAATACCAAAACCACCTTTAAAAAGAAAAGAAACAAATGTGAAAAGATTTTTCAAAGAAGTTCAACTTGCTACTTATGATGCTAAGTTATGGCAAAATAAAGCAAGGAAACAATTTTTTAATCTTAAAAATCACATTGACCACACGTTAAAGGTCATTTGGTCAAAACAACAATACAACGAGAGTGACTACTGTCGTCTCATGTCATCAGACGCTTGGCTAAAAAGGGAAGTCTGTAAGTATTTAAAAGATGAGATTGAACCTCTTGTGAAAAATATCAATTTCAGTTTTGAACATTTTGAAAAACTTCTTGTCACTGATATGAGAGAAGATTCAAAGTACATCCATTCTCTTGAAGATGAATTTGATGCAACATGCTTAAATTTTGAAATTCAAAAAGAATTTTTCACAAATCAAATTGAGTCACTCAAGTCGGTGTATGTCAATCTTGAGCATGAGAATGTGGATTCTGATCATACATATTTTTTGAAATCTGAGAATCTTTGTTTCAAAAGGAAAATCGCCGAACTTTCAAAAGAAGTAGCTGAAGTCAAAAAGGAATTGTCAAAAAGAATTGCTTCTTCTGAAAAGGAAAATATTCTTGAAGAAAATTGTGATGATGTCAATATCAAGTTTGATTTGGATGAACTTGATACAAAAAATATTGAATTGGAACATGCTGTGGCATCATTACAAAAAGAAAATGAACATTTGAAACAGACTTACAAAAACCTGTTTAATTCAATCAAGCGTTCACGTGTTCTGAATCAAAAATCAAACACAAAACAAAATGAGTCTGAAGTATTGAAGCCTCAAGTTACAAAAGTTTCCTATCCAAATCCTCTATTTGATTCTAATTCTTCAGATTTTGAAACGGAAAATGCAAATCATGCGCTTCAAACAAAAGTACTTGAGCTTGAAACTCTTTTAGCACAAAGAACAAACGATCTTGAGGATGCCAAAACTGATCTTTTCAACAAAACGAACAAATTCGAAACATATTTTGAAAAACTTGAAAAAGAAAATATTGTTTTCGAACGAAAATTGGCTCGTAAAACGGATGATTCAAAAGCCGAAAAAGATCATTTTTTGAAACAAATTGCTTCTTTGGAATCTAAATTAGCATCCCAAGATCTTTTTCAAAAAGAATACAGTGATTTGCGAACATCATACAATGCCTTAAAAACAAAGTTTGATGATCTTAACCGTTCAAAAGGAAAAGCTCCCATTTCAAATCACTCATCACCAAAAGTGAGTGTTTCAAAGAAGGTTTACAAGGGTGAATCTTCAAGACCAAGACCATTTTCGAAAAAGGTTTCCCAATTTACAACCTATTCTTTGCAAAAAGGAAGGAAGTTTTCAAAGAAACCAAGTCTTTATGAAACGCTCACTCCTCCAAAGCTTTCAAGGTCAAACATGTCTCATGAAAAGACTTCAAGATTTCAAACTCCACAATCTAGCTTTACACGGGTAAGGCAAGTGTGGAGACCAAAGCAAAGTCCTTCAAACTCTGAAAAACTTCCGCTGCAACACAAGGACTCTGCTTTGAAAAAGATTTTTAAATCTCCGTTGATTCCGCGAGTGTTATTTCCAAATGAAACACCTGTTCTCAGTCCTCGTTGGAATTCAACTTCTTTGAATCAGATTGACACAACTTACAAATGGATTGCAAAACATGCTAAACCCGTTGGTGTAGTGCTCAAATGGGTTCCAAAGGTTGTTGTCTAATCTGGTCAAAATGGCTTTCGTGCACTTCAGTACGAAACCCGAGCTTAACCCAATGGCTTCTAATCACATCAGATTAGGACCCGAGCTTCAAAGAAAGGAAAGTGCCTCATCAAAAAATTTGAGCACTTATCCTAAAAATCAATGGCTTGTAAGTATTTCAGCTTACAACCCGAGCTTCAACGTTTTGGCTTATGCACACATAACAGTGCATAACCCGTTTTTCAAAGAAAGGACCCTGTTGTACACTTTATGGCAACAATCCTAAAAGAAAAGAAGTTTTCATGAAATGTTTATTCAAACTTCTTAACCTTAAGCAAAATTTTATTCAAAATTTCTCAAAAGGTTTTTCAAAACTTTTCAAAAATTTTGCTTAAGACTTTCAAATCATTACTCCCCATTCGCTCCACAGTTTTCAAAAATGTCAAAACTTATGCAAGTTTTGAGGGGGAGTACTTCATAAAAGAAATTAGTTCCAAAAAGTTCATGCAAATCAGTTTCTCCCTATTAGCTTTCAAAAAACAATGATTTTAATCAAACGGTATCAAAAATACCATCGAAATGCTATTTTTGAGGGGGAGAAATGGGATTAAAATGTGATCATGGTTCGAATCTCAAAGGAGCTCATCAGAAAGACTCAGTTTAACCCTCGAATTGACGAAGCCTAAATGTCAGTAATCGAAAAGACTTGTCCGGGACGGGTAATAATTTCAAGCTGGTTTTCCAGTGATGTAAGCGTGTCTCGCAAAGGACTTGTCTGAGTAGAATGTACCAATTCGAGAGATGATCTTTGAATATGACCGGGACGGGTAATAATTTCAAGCTAGTCTAACTAGTGATGTAAGCGTGTCTCGCGAAGGTCATGTTCATTGAAAATTGATCATTTCAAAATGTGCGAACTCTACCCATCATGTGCAAGTTATTTCAAAAATGCATGAGCACATGTGAAGGGGGAGTATTTCAGAAAATACAAAACTCTCGAAGTGCTAACTAAATGTGTTTTCTCATAAACACTTTGAGAGATTTTCACAAATGGTTTTATGGCATGCGATCAACAAATCTAGGATAATCATGGAGTAATAAGGTGATTATGGTTAGGTAATGTCTAATGATCCGCCAGAACCGGAGGAATCTACCCAAGGACAATTCCAATAGCTTAGAATTAGAAGTCCTTAGGTAAGATTGAAAAAAGGAGCAAAATGAGAAAGGAGAAAGAAGGGGTTGAAGAATGAAAAAGAAAAGTTTTTGTAAGGGTGAAAAGAAATAGCCCTCCATGAAAACTTAGGAAAGAAACCGGGTCAATACATATGCTATCGGTACTCACTAAGGTGATACTGATATTGAAGACAAGACGTCATGGACCCAGTGACGCGGTGCACAAACCCCTCCTAGCCACTCAGATATCTCTTAAAAGATATTTGTTTCATTTCTCACGGAGATCACTACATAATCTATCGACCTCTTACTCCGAGATGAGTTGATATTGAAAAGGTGGCACTCTGCTCCATGCCTCTGACGACTAAAACCAAAACGCACATTATTGAGTCTAGAGCCATGAGATTCATCAAAGATCTCTTAGGAACACTTTCAATAAAATACACTTGTGTTCGCCAAAAAGGACATAAGCTGTAAGTGTCATAATGAGATCTGAACCTGGAAGAGCTGGACTATTTATTGCTAACTGTTTTATGCAGGTACTGAAGAAAGTCCATCCATCATCGTATGTCTCAACATCTACATTGGAAGAATAGACGCTGTGAATACATGAAGATGTTGATCAAGGCAAAGAACAATCCAAAAGACAATACGATGAAGATCACAATGCATGAAGGAACAAAGAATCACAAAGTTCAAGACCCAGAAGTCTAAAGATCTAATCACGTAGTGAATATTTTGAATGACCATCCCTTAGGGGGAGATTGTTAGCATTACTTTTATAGTTAAAGTGATGGTTATTCAAAATACATTAGAACTTTGTATTATGGGCTTTTGTTAGTTTTAGTAAGTAATTGTAATAGCTCAATCCAAGAGCTAAAGCCCATAAAAGCCTTTTAGGAAAAAGAGGCTGTGATATATATTCACCTAAATGCCTCATTTGTAAAGGTGTGCAAAGGTGTATGTGTGTTTAATGAAAGAAAAGCTTTAACATCTATATTCTCTTAACAATATACGATCCAAACACACCCTTGTCCCATCATCTTACTCTTGTGTTTAACGTGCAACTAAGTGTGATAAAGAGTGATTATCTACTACAACAGTAATGATTTAGATTTGATATTAGGGTTTTATTTGATTTTGTTATTTACCGATTTTAAGAATAAATCATAAAGGGGTGTTTTGTAATTCTAAAAACTCAAGGGATAATTTTTGTAAGTTATTTGAACCAGGTATGATTCGTATAAAATATTAAATGAGGGGTCCATATGTAAATTTTGTATTTAAAAGGTTATATGGGTAAATATATATTTATTAATTCGGATTGTAATTTAATTAAGTGGAGGGGCTAAAAATGTAAATACAGGAAACTTGAAGTCATTTTGAGTAAATAATAATATTAAGAGGGTTCGGTGTAATTTTGGATAATTATGGGGGCTACTGTGTAATTGTTATGAATTTATGATTTAATATATAAGTTTTATAACTATAGGGACTAAATGTGTAATTATGTGAAACTAAAGGGGTAAATCGTACCATACATGAAATTAGAAGGTAGATTCTGTAAATAATTAAATATAGGGGTTAATGGTGTAATTAAGGATATTATATGGGTTAAATTGTAAATTATGTAACTTTAAGGTTTATTTTGTAACTTTTATAAATAAAGGGTTTAAAGTGTAAAATATGGAACTTAATGGACTAAAGAGGTAATTCTGAATAAAGGGGGTATTTAAATAAGTAACTTATGATATTTTCATTCTAGACCTTTAATTTGATATATTTACAATTAAAACCCTAAACTATGTAAACTTGTCATATTTAACCCTAAACTGTTATAACTTGCTAAAGTCAACCCTAAATCCATAAAGAGACTAAATTAATGACTTAACTAAATCATAATACTTAAATCTTACTAATTATAGAAATCTGCTAATTTTGGAAACTTTCTAAAAATGGAAACCTGCTATGGAAAATGGGATCATTAGTAATTCTGTCTTTACTCCTCTAGGTGCCAAGAAGGAGAGGTCTTGACTCTTTTCTGTGTCTGCTATTTCTGTTGCTTGCTTGGTTATTAAGGTACAGATATTCTGCTTCTTTAATAAGAGGCCTTCATTCTCTTGTTATGATTCATATTAGGGTTCCCTATACCATTGCTATGTTTCCCTTCATTCATGAACTCCGATTATTGAACCATCATGATAATGAACCTTTGCTTATGAACCTTGCTTATAAACCTTGCTTATGAACCATGATTATGAACCTATGATTATGAACTTATGAAACAAGATATTGACCTATGCAAGTAAACTAAAAACATGATTCATGATACTTGACCTTTACCCACAGTTTGATACTACGAGCCACTCACTAGGCATGAGGGTTTCATGTCCATGTCAGTCGATGCACCGATGGCATGACTCTAGGGCAGGAGAGTGATGACCTATCCCGTCCCTGCATGTTATGTTTATGATTCCTGTTTTATGTAGAGGCAGATTATGGCCACCTGGGGCGTATGGATGCATCCTAGATTTGTTTCTGTATTATGTTCATGTTATGATATGTTATGATATGCATGGTGACTGATGGTGTGTGCGATACACGTCTTTCACAACTCTGGGAGCTGATCACTCCATATTTCTGATTTCTGGGATTAGTGAGAGGAACATCTCTCTGCATGGCGGTATGATTATGATTTCATGTTCATGTTTCTGGGCTCGTAGAGGATTACTGTTTTCCATGCACTTTATAGACTTATGACCTTTACCTTTCATTACTGACACCCTATGACATGATACTGGACTTATCTCTGTACTGGGCTTGGTATGTTTGGGCTTGATGGGATCTTTTGATTACTTCACCATTACTCATGATACTATCCATACTTTCTGATATCTCTGTATAACCTTCATATTTCTTCTCATCTATTATTACATCATGTACGATTCCTTCCATCTTCCCTATTTCATTATTATTGTTTGTTACCGTTATATCTGTTCACTGAGCTCGTGTAGCTCAGCCGCGTTTCTTTTCCCGCGGCAGGTATTTAAGCTAGGAGCTGGGGTATGGCTTTTGGGAAGAGTGCACCTGAGTGGAGCTTTGTCTTTAGTTGGATTATTTCACCATTTGGATTTTGTTATGTACTTCATTATTTCTGTCTTATCTTTGTAATTAAGTCATGTTGACTTATTCTCTTTGATTATGTTATGATTTCCGCTATTTTATTCGTGGATGCTATGTTTATTCTGATATGAAACCATGTACTTGTGACATCTTTGCCCTTGTCGGGTTGGGGTGTTACAATAGGAATTAAAAGACAGAATTTAAATAACTCACACCCAAGAAATAACAAATACTAAGCCAGTGGACTGGGGTAAACCAGAGCAGGTATTCCTACCACTCAGAGGTGGCATATCAAGGTGTTAATTTACCCGTTTGCACCCACAAAGACTTGAATACTGTTATTCTTTAAATGAAGGTAGACTTACAGAGCAATAGGCAGTGGAAGGAACAAATTACAATCACCCTAGATTCACTTAGTCTAGGGCTGATTATGAACCAGAATCAACCAGCAATCACTCCAATAGCAAAAGCCCCAAAAATAAAAAATTAGGGTTTCAGGATCAAACCCTAATTTTCCAACTAATGACCAACACAGCAAGAACAATCAAATTGGCTACCTCAGAAGTCCTAAAGACACTTTTAATTATTTCTAGGAGGATCAATGTAACACCCCAACCCGACGAGGGCAAAGATGTCACAAATATATGGTTTCA
Source organism: Artemisia tridentata subsp. tridentata (assembly GCA_021014915.2). Lineage (NCBI taxonomy): Eukaryota > Viridiplantae > Streptophyta > Magnoliopsida > Asterales > Asteraceae > Artemisia > Artemisia tridentata. The sequence continues at coordinate 166,024,002 of CP139502.1, read as the reverse complement.
CATCAGAACAAACATAGCATTCAAATATAAAACAGCGGAAGTCTTAACATTAAATCCAAAATAAGTCAACATGACTTATATCAAATGCAAAACAAAATAACTGAAGTACAAAATCCAATATTCAAATGCCTAAACAATGGCATATCAAAATAATAGAAATCCAGATGGCAAAGCTAAAAATCACTAAGGTCAAAACTCCAAATCAGATTGCTCTCATCCCAAAGCTAAAACCCAGCTTCCTAGCTTAAGTACCTGCCGCAAGAAAAGAAATGCGGCTGAGCTACGAGAGCTCAGTGAACAGATATATAGATAACAGAAATGATAACAGATAGCAGTATAGAACAAATCAGGAATACAGATCATACAGATACAGAATCAAAGTGAAAGAATAGGAAAGGAAATAAGGAAAAAGAAAAGAATGAAGAAGAGATAATGAAACAAATCAGGTTTAGGGAAAACAGAAATCCATCACGAGCCCAGATAACAGATAATACCATAGCATAACCATATAATGCAACAAACCTGTGTAGAGTGGCCAACTCCTAGATAATGTGAGAGACGTGTATCGCACACACCATCAGTCACCAGATATAATAATAACATATAACATAAACAGATAACAGATAACAGATAACAGAGTCAGAACTAGGATGCATCCATGCGCCCCCGGTGGCCAGAAAACTCCTCAACACACCAGATAAAATAAAGTCAGGGACGGGATAGGTCATCACTCTCCTACCCTAGAGTCATGCCATCGGTGCATCAATGACATGGACATGAAACCCTCATGCCTAGTGATTGGCTCGGATATCAAACTGTAGGTCAGAGGTCAGAGGTCAAATGTACTATCAAAATCAGAAAGTCATGTCTTAAGGGTACATGGCAAAAAGGTTCATGTCAAAATCCAGAAATATATGACAAAGGTTCAAATCAGAGTTTAAACAAAGGTTCAGAATAGAGAATCATAGCAGAAGGTTCAAACAAAGGTTCAAGTCAAACAGATCACGACAGAGATTCACAAACAGATGGGAACATAGCAATGATATAGGGAATCCTAATAAGGAAAATGAAATACTGAGAGAAAAGGGAAAAAAACACCCTTACTGAAATAGGGCAGAATATCTGTACCTTATTAGCACAGCAGACAAGCAAACAAACACAGAAATATAGATCAGGACTTCTCCTTCTTCACACCTAAGGAAGAGGAAGACAGAATTACTAAAGTTTCTTATTCAGACTATTACTTTTAGTTTATCTCTCCATTTTAAGTACTTTCTATTTTTAGTAACTTTCCAGATTTAGTAAGTTCCCATAATTAACAGGTTTCCAGAATTAACAGATATTATCATTTCAGATTAGGTTTAACCCTGATTCAAAGATTATTATGGGATAACAGTATATTTTATCAAGTTACAGAAGTTTAGGGTTAATTATGACATTTATACAAAGTTTAGGGTTTGAAATGTAACTTCATCAATTTCCAAGGTCATTAGTGAAAATACTTTAAGTTGCAGAATTATATACACATTTTATTCAGAATTACATTTTATTCTCTTAAGTTTCACAATTTACAGATTACACCCCTTTAGTTATATAATTTACAAAACCAACCTTATAATTACATATTTTACAAATTAAACCCTACAATATCCATATATATCAACCAAACATATTATATTTCATAATTACAGAATATATCATCAGAACTTAGTACATTACAGATTAGACCCCTCAGAATTCAGAATTTACATATTTAGTCCTTTAAGTTTACAAAATATATATATTAAATCATAATTTAATAACCATTACATATTTAACCCATAAATCCTCAAAATTACACAATAACCTTTTTATATCAGTATTTACTCAAAATAACCTCAAGATTTCAGATTTACACTTTTGGTCCCTCTCTTTTATTTAATTTCCATTCGTATCCTTTAAAATACCATTAATTCATTAAATTGAAATATTTACACTTAGAACCCCAAAGTTATATTTTTCCCAAATTCCTACAGATGTATATGACATTACAAAAATATCCCAAAAGTTTCAAAGTTGGCAAAACAGGTCCTTTTACTTTTTACCTTAAATCGGATTACACTTTTTAGAAATAAATACAAACCCTACTATTAACCAATCATTGCACCGTCATTAATTTATCCTTAAAATAACTTTAATGATCAGATTTATGCCCAAGAAACCTAACCCTAATAACCCCGATTTGTATTTTATTTGTTTTCTTTGTTTTCACAAAATCCGGTTATACATAAAATTCACCACGTTAAATCTAGGCTTCCAAAAATCAAACTCATATTTTTCCCAGATCATATGACTTATAAAGAACCCACAAAAAATAAATAGCATGCCCAGAAAAATCGTTTAACATATATTTTATTTTTACGTACGTTTTAGACATCAAAATTACCACGACATGATCTAGGCTACCATAAATCGTTCTAACATTTTTCCCAGGTCTATTACTTCATGTGAGGTCTAAATAAAATAGTCATCATGCCCAGAAATTCGGATTACATATATTTGTGATTTACGTGTTCTATGATCATAATATTTTCGTACGCATAGATTAGCTTGCATGATTCGATTCACATAATTTATATGAGTTATATAACATGTAAAGATCACAGGAAAATTGCTATATTAATTTTAGAACGTGTGGTTTAGGCGTATGAATTATATACCTTGCGTATGGGCAATTCGACAAGAAAATAGAACCACGAACGAACCAGCGAAATCACGCACCAACCCTTATTTTTCCTAGCTTGCTTGCACCCCTAAGAACCCCAGAAAATTGCTTGTTCACGTCCAGAAATTGTGTGGTTGCCTTGGTCGAATTTTTGGTGTCGCTATGGTTTTTGTTTGTTTTAGCGATTAGGGTTTTTGTGAAGAAAATAAAATAGATTTGTTTATAAGATGAATAACCGACCTAGGGGAGGGCTTAAGATCAGATTGTCGGTATTAGAATCATAATATAATTGGGATTTATTTTGCTTAATATTTTCTTAATTTATTTTAACATCATACTTAATATAAAGATTTAATTATATTTTCTTTTATTTATGTATTTCGGAATTTATAAATAATGTGTAGGTTATAATAATTTTTTTGAACATTCAAAATGATGTAACATTGTCCCAGAAATTAGTTTGTTTCAGATATAGTTCGATTTCAGAAGTTTTGGAATTGTTTCAGAATTTATAAGTTATTAAATTTGGTTTTATGTTATCAGGGGTAATTTGGTCATTTTACGGGTTATCTGAATTTTAGGTATTACAATCAAGAAGTAAGATCCCCAAATTTCTAGGAACCCTAGAAATTAAATCAACAACGATTATGAGCCTGACTCTCTGATACCATGTGAGAGAGTATCAGAATCAACAATGGAATCATAAACAGCTCTTTATTTTTGTGCCGACATACAATACACAATGTTTGCAATATTAGGTTATTATCAACAAGATGATAACCAAACGATTACAAGGTGAAGACTGATCAAGATAATAAACGAGAGAGAGTATGTGTGTGAGATTGATAACACACGGTTGTTCTAAACCCTAGACCGAAGAGATGAAAATATAGGGAGAAAAGATACACTATGGCCCTTTAACTTCTTTAACTTGTACAAAAGCAGCAATACACCTTAACTCTTCTTCAGTAAACTTGTTTTGTCCATGATTGGTCCCTGTAATATTAGACTACAAGACAGACATAGCTAAAAGCATAATCAGCAACAAATAAGTTGATATGCTTGTGAAACAGATTATGATTGCTTATTCGAACAGAGGTTTTAAATACTTAATTATACTATGACAACTCACAAAGTTCCTTCTCATACTGTTGTCAACGTTGTGTGATAACAGTAATCCTATATACAAAAGACAATAGTGAGCTTTCTTTCACCTATTCCGCGTTCATATGATATCCCTTAAAAGAATAAACGCAACTTATCCTCATGTAACATTAGGTTGTCTTTGAACAGATTTCTTTTATATATAGTTAAGACAGCTAAAAACTGCAGTAACATTTAGTAAAAGTTTCTGGGGAAAACTCAACTCGCAGCAGTTATCAGAGTTATCAGATGAATAAATAGAAGTGGCTACCCGATCATATGATGCAGGAAGTTCAAAGGAAAATATTTGTTTATAATGCTTTTTACGTTTTTATTTATACTTTAGCAATCAACTTACTATCACTGATTTCACCATTTTTTCCATGTACATGTTTTTATTTGTGACTTCACTATGTTATATCCATCCAAGTTTGTTACTTTTTGAAATATACGCCACTTCTAGTTGTTGTTCTGAATTCGTATTTGTCTGATTTTTTTTCTATTCTAACTATCTTAAAATATATAATTTCTTTACTGCAAAAGTCAAATCTATATTGTAAATGTAATATCACCAATGTATTACAAGAATAAAGGAATTGTAAATAGTTAAGTATAACAACACAAACACCATTTATTGCAATTAATATTATGGTTGCAAAAACTCTTTTATAGCCTATGGAAAACAATCATCATACTTCAATCACTCTTGAGTTACAAATTTTTAAGGAACAATGTCTTCAACAAACTCAAAATCACGCCAGCTTTGTACTTTAGGAGATTTGGCTATTTCTGCTAACAAAGAGCATGATGACATCCAAGGCCAAGAAAGTGTGACCGAGGCATCAACACCGATTGAAAAATCAAAATCAAGTTCTAGAGTTCTTGAAAAGAGCGAGAAGAGCAAGGCGAACAAATATAAGAAGCTTAAACAAGAAGTAAGTGTTGAGTCAAACCAGCAAATATTATCGATTTCACTCACTAAACAAGAGATTGAAGAAGATATGTATGGCCTTACAGGTAAAAGGCTTCTTAGGGGCAAATCTAAGATGGACAAAAAAGTGAAGAAGGATCTTGATGTAAACAAATTTTATCTGACACTATTCAATTTCATAAATTTATAATTTTGGTCAGTCTCAATCTAATTTAGTTTTTGGTACTACTTTTACAGAAACTTTTTCCAGGTAGTTCGCTAGACGGCAAGAATGCTGACAGTCTTCGGAAGTTGTATGAATAGTTTTCTTCAAAGCCTCATAAAAGCAGTTGTCTTTCTTAATAAAATACATATACCAAGAGGACTGTTTGGTTTTGGTTATCGATGGTATCCATATCCATCATCAGTTGTAGAAATATCATAAACATTGGCAGTTAAATTAAAGTTGTTAAAGTATGGCTGATGGCTTCATAAATTTGCGCATCATGTCTAACTTGCTCAGGTATAATTGTTGATGGAGTAAGGTTTTCTCTCAGTTTTCTTTGGCCAATCATTCACTTACAGTGTTAGAATAGCAACTGGTTTACTAAAGCACCTTTTTTTTTTCAAACCGCCAATTATATTAATGAATAAGCACCGTTCAAACAAGCGAGACTAGTAGTATCTGTACTTTATTGAGTTAGTGGTAAATCTTATGATGCTTAATTTGAGATTGACCATTTGATGAATATTAAGTTGGCAATACATATACTTGAACGTCCAGATCGAGTTGCAAAGTTTTCTTTATCCATATTAGAGCACATTGATTGAACACTTAATTTCTATATCAAGGAAGCATTTACTATATAATAAATATCAGATTTACGTATATGAGGTATGTTATGCTCTGAGCCTTCAGGAGCAGTGACTGTTGTGATTTTAAAGCTCGTTTAACAAGCATCAAGTAGCTTTATCTTTTTTTATGAAATACTCTTTTTCCAACTCTCAATGAAGTAGCATTTAGGAGTTGTGATCATGATAGAATTACGCCATTCTATACATTTTGATTACACCTACAACTACGTTACCAACCCGACAAGGGTAGAGATATCACATTATGGCAACAAATCAAAGCATTCATACATATACACATCGGAAGCCATAAAACGTCATAAATAAATAAGCCAAGTCAACATGACTTGAATCCAATACATAAGTCTCACAAGATAACGAAATAATTCAAAGGAAAATACATAACGAAATGAATCCATAATCAAAATGTCGAAACAAATGGTAAGACTAGGGTAGGACATCATCTAAGGTAAAAGCTCCAACTAACTCTCATCCCAAGCATAAATCCATCTCCCAGCTAGATACCTGCCGCACACGAAAAAGAAAACGTGCGGCTGAGCTTACAAAGCCCAGTGAACAGATACATAATACAAAGCAAAGATAACGAAACCGAAAATATAATGAAGCACTGGGAAATGTCATAAGGTATAATCCAAGCAAAAGAGTAATAAGGAAATATAGGATAGTCATCTACCACGAGCCCAGAAACTCAAAGTCATAATCTCAACATCATAGTCTCAAAGTCATAATCTCACAATCAGAGGGGATACCTCTCAGGCAACCAGATAATATGAGGGGTGTCCTCATGTATCAAAAGGGTGGAGTGATCAGCTCCTAGAAATGTGAAAGGCATGTATTGCACACAGTACCAGTCACCTCAAAGTCATAACTCAAAGTCATAGTTAAATCCACTAAACATACAAATCTAGGATTGCAATCCATACGCCCCCAAACTCAAAGTCATCTCAAAATCATAATCTCAAAGTCATAATGGCCATATCATAATATAAGAGGGACGGTGTGAGAAATCACTCACCCACACATGAGTCATGCCAGTGGTGCATCACAGACATGGCCAGGTTACCTTCCTGGCTAGGTAACATAAAATGGCTCGGGTATCAAACTAAGAGTCAGGTCTCAATGTCATATCAAGGTGCATCTCAAGGTCATAATCAGAAGGTATATCTCAAGGTCATATCAAAAGGTTCATGTCAAAAGGATCATGGCAAAGGTTTAAATCATAGCTCAACATCAATGCATAGGTGAAAAGACACCCTTACTAAAAAGGGTAGAGTATCCGTACCTTATGACGAAAGCACAAATAGAAACAAAGCACAGAAATAGGGGATAGCTCAAAGTCTCTCCTTCTTCACACCTAAAGGAGTAGAAGGGAATTACAATTCATTCTTAATTAATTGTCTTTCCATTTAAAGTAACTTTCTATTTTTAGCAGGTTTCCAATTTTAGAAAGTTGGAGTAACATAACTTAGTTAAATCATTATTAATGGAAATAAGGTATCTCTTATCATATTTACACATTTGGTCCTTAGGGTTTCACAATTTACACTTTACACCCCTTTATTTCAAAAGTTACACTTTAAATCTTCAAGTATTCATAGTTACACATTAAACCCTTAATTTATCAATTTTACACAATGAGTACTTATTTTAGCATGTTATACGAATGTACCCTTGAATATTCATAATTTACACATTAAGTCCCTCTAGTTATCAAAGTTACATATTAAGCCCTTTAATTTACAATTTCAACCTTTAATTATTAACAATTACATATTAAGCCATTAAATTACCAAAATAGCACATAACCCCCTGAATATAATTTATTATTCAAAACAGCACTAAGTTTCCAAAAATTACATATTTAGTCCCTCTACTTATTTATTTTACAATTCGAATTACAATTTAACAATAAAGACATTTTAACCCTTTTAAATATAAAAGTTACACTAGGCCCCTTCAACTTACATTTTATACGAATAGTACACGGTCCAAAATAAGTTCAAAAAATAACCCATGAGTTTTAAAAGTTACAAAACTCACCCAAAACATTTTAAAACCAATCGTATAACACTTAAAAAACACGAATTCAAACCCTAACACATCTAACCTATTTTTAATCATTACACAATTATTTAACATCATTAAAATCACTAGAACAAGCCCTGATTCACAACTTCCAGATCGTATGAAATATTTTCCTCTTTTACGCGTTTTATTCCAAAATACGATTAACACAAGAATTTCGAAAACAAAAGATCTAAGCCATGACAATTCATTCCAGTATTTTTCCAGATCTTATAACATCATAACACACGTAAATAAATTATTCATGTTGCCCAGAATGATCGCATAACGTTTTACATAGTTTTTATACGTATTCATGATTCATTTTTCATATAATTCATATATCATGCATGGATCGAATTAATCATTTTATCTGATGTTTATATGATGTAAATAGCACAAGAAAAATACCACACCAAGATTCGAACGTGTGGAATGGGTTGGACGAATTGTTTTCTACGCGTATAGGAGATTCAAACCAAGAATTCACCACGACTTCACAAACGACCTTCAGACCTTGCAATCATTTTTCGTAGTGTACATACGTCATAAGGATCTCATGAAAAATAGGAAACGAATTTTATGGAGGTCGCACGATTTATAAACGAATTTACCTTAGTTATATACGTACGGCAAGAAAATATCCACCACGATCAAACTACAACGTCCCAACCACCTTGCAAGTATTTTTCCTAGGTTATAACCAGTATAAGGAACGTATGAAAAATGGTAAACGAATTTTGAAAGAGTCGAATGAATAATAACGAATTATACCGATCGTATACACGCGCGACAAGGAAAACTTTACCACGATCGAACCACACCGTGCACGACTTCAAACTGATTTTTCTGGGACTCCTTGGATGATGATCTAACTCAGAAAAATGCTCTAGGGTTTTTAGAATGTCGAATGGAGGCTACAAGGATTTGTTTGTGTGTTTTGTTTCACTCGGCAATTAGGGTTTCAAAAGAAAAGGTGTTGATTGATTTTTAAAATGGAAAACCGAGTCATAGGGGAGGGTTTGGACCATAATTTTCGGTGGTATTGGTTGGCAACATGAAGTGATTGATTTATCTTCCATAATTTCCATGTTTTCCTTATTTAAATAAATCAAAATAAAACTTATAATTATATTCGGCTCATGTAGGGGTATTTTAGTAATTTTGTAACTTGTATAAATGTTAAATGGAGTTGTTAAAATTATTTGGTATCATATCTTGTGCATTGCCAGAAGTTTGGGATTGATTTAATACTTTAAAAGCTTTTAAATAAATTTTTAAACTTGTAGGGGCAATTTGGTCATTTTACATGTTTTCAGATTTTAGGTGTTACAACTTCTTCCCCTATAAAAAGAAAAATTGTGTCCCCGAAATTTGCAAAGAATTCACAATGAAACGGACCGGAAACAAAACAGAGACATACCAGATCAGAAAACAAAATGCGGATAGCTAGCTCGAATAGACTCCTCAGTCTCCCAGGTAGCTTCCCGCTCTGGGTGGTTCCGCCAAAGAATCTTAACGAAAGGAATGACTTTACGTCTCATAACTCGCTCCTGGCGATCAAGAACAGCTTTCGGCTCCTCCGGAAGAGACATATCGGGCTGTATCTGATCAAAAGGATAAGACACCACATGCAGAGGATGGTAATTGTATCCCCTCAGAAGAGATACATGAAAGACGTCGTGAACATGTGATAACTGCGGAGGAAGAGCCAAACGATATGAAACCTCTCCGATGCGATCCAAAATCTCAAACGGTCCGATGAATCGAGGACTGAGCTTGCCCTTAATCCCAAAACGTTTAACTCCTCGGAACGGCGAAACTTTAAGGAATACCTGATCACCAACACGAAACTCCAAGTCACGCCGATGCTTGTCAGCGTAACTCTTTTGACGAGCCCTAGCTTCCTTCAACTTCTCCCTAGCAACATCCACTTTCTCAGTAGCGATCTGAACTAACTCCGGACCCTCAATAATGCGTTCACCTACTTCGTTCCAACAAACGGGAGCCCTACACTTCCTACCATACAACATTTCGAAAGGAGCCATACGAATACTCCGCGTGCCAGCTGTTATTATAAGCAAACTCTACCAAATACAAATAATCGTCCCAGCTACCAGTCCACTCTAAAGCACATGCCCTCAACATGTCCTCTAAGGTCTGAATGGTCCTCTCCGACTGACCATCTGTCTGAGGGTGAAAAGCCGTGCTGAACTTAAGGCGTGTATCCCATGCCTTATGCAATCCCTTCCAGAAACGAGATGTAAACCGTGGGTCCCTATCTGATATAATAGCCGTAGGGATACCATGAAGCCTAACGATTTCCTGCTGAAAAACGTACGCTAACTTACTAACACTGTAGTCCACACGAATAGGGAGGAAGTGAGCAGACTTGGTTAGTCGATCAACGACCACCCAAATCGCATCATGCTTCCTACGGGTAGGAGGTAAACCTGTCACGAAATCCATAGAAATTTCCTCCCATTTCCACTTCGGAATCTCCAAAGGCTGAAGCAACCCACTAGCTCTCTGGTGCTCGATCTTGACCTGCTGGAAAGTCAAACACTTAGATACAAACGAAGCCACATCATGTTTCATGCCACTCCACCAGAACTGTTGCTTAAGGTCCCGGTACATCTTGGTAGAACCAGGATGTATAGTAAAAGGGGAACTATGAGCCTCCGATAGAATAGCCTTACGAAGCTCTGGATCGTTGGGAACACAAAGACGATCCTCAAACCAAACTACACCGAAATCATCAACTCTGAACTCTGACTGCTTGCCTTCCTCAACATTCTGAACTATAGACCACAACTCACCATCCTCTTTCTGAGCTTCCTTAACTCGCAAGATAAGATTGGACTCAACCGTAAGGCTAGCCCAATAACCGCCATGACCTCGAACACAAAACTCCACATCAAGAAGCTCTAAATCGTGTAAAATGCGAGGCTCAAACTCCAAACTCGCAATCATACCCGACTTCCTACTAAGAGCATCCACAACTACATTCGCCTTACCGGGATGATACTGAATGTTAGCAACATAATCTTTCAGAAGCTCCAACCACCGCCTCTGTCTCATATTCAGCTCCTTCTGGGTGAAGATGTATTTAAGACTCTTATGATCAGTGAAAATGTCACAAGTCTCTCCATACAAATAATGGCGCCAAATCTTTAGCGCGAAAACCACAGCTGCTAACTCTAGATCATGCGTCGGATAGTTCACCTCGTAAGGCTTCAGCTGCCTCGAAGCATAGGCGATCACCTTCCCATGCTGCATCAAAACACATCCCAAACCCTTCTTTGATGCATCGCTATATATCTGAAAACCGCCGGAACCCGATGGAAGAGTCAAAATAGGTGCAGACACTAAGCGTTTCTTCAACTCCTCAAAACTACTCTCTCGCTCATCAGTCCAAATAAACTTCTCCCCTTTCCTCATCAACTGTGTTAAAGGCAAAGCGAGACGCGAAAAGCCCTCAACAAATCTCCTATAATACCCAGCGAGACCCAGAAAACTTCTCACTTCCGTCACATTTGTAGGTCTTGGCCATTTTGTGATAGCCTCAACCTTCGCCGGATCCATAGTGATACCGTCTGCAGAAACAATGTGACCCAAGAAAGCTACACGATCCAACCAAAACTCGCACTTCGAAAACTTCGCATACAATTTCTGCTGTCGCAAAATCTCTAGAACAATACCAAGGTGTTGTTCATGTTCCTCCTCGGATTTAGAATACACAAGAATATCGTCGATGAAGACAATCACAAACTTATCGAGAAATTCATGGAATACCCGGTTCATCAGGTCCATAAACACAGCAGGAGCATTGGTTAAACCAAAAGGCATAACCAAGAATTCATAGTGACCGTACCGAGTGCGAAAGGCCGTTTTGGGAACATCCTGCTCCCTTACTCTAAGCTGGTGATATCCAGACCTCAGATCGATTTTAGAGAAGTGCCTCGCCCCTTGCAACTGATCGAATAAATCATCAATGCGAGGAAGAGGATAGCGGTTACGAATAGTAATGCGGTTAAGTTCCCGATAATCGATACAAAGACGCATGCTCCCATCCTTCTTCTTTACAAACAACACAGGAGCACCCCAAGGAGATACGCTCGGACGAATAAAACCGTTTTCCAACAGTTCTTGCAATTGCTCCTTTAATTCCTTTAATTCAATCGGTGCCATGCGATAAGGAGCTTTAGATATGGGTTCAGCACCAGGAATCAGATCAATACTAAACTCGACTTCCCTAACAGGAGGAATGCCAGGAATTTCATCTGGAAACACATCGGAAAAATCACGCACAATACGAATACTATCAATGCTAGGAACATCAACAGAGGTATCCTTAATAGAAGCAAGAAAACCAAGACAGCCATGCGAAATCAATGTTCGGGCTTTCATAGCCGAAATAATCTTTACAGATTTCAGAGGTTGGGAACCAGAATAAACATAATCAGGATTATGAAGATCACCAAAGATCACCTTACGAGCATAACAATCAATGGTCGCCTTATGAGCAGCTAACCAGTCCATGCCCAGAATAACATCAAAATCGACCATATCAATGGGAAGAAGATTTGCGGGACGAACACAATCATCAAAACGAAGAGGGCATTTAACATACTCAACATCAATAATCACATGAGTTTTCATCGGGGTAGCAATGGATATACGATTCATTAATTGAGTTGGGGTTATATTTATTTTATTTACAAGTGAAGTCGATATTATAGAATGTGTAGCACCCGTGTCAAATAAAACAAAAACAATACGATCCCCAATATACAGAAAACCCGTAATAGTACCTGAGGTGCTAGCTGCCTGGTCACGTGTCAAAGAATAAACCCGGCCTGAAGTAGGAGCTGCCCTAGCATCGACTTTAGGTTCACCAGCATTCTTCTTAGGACAGTCCTTGACTTTGTGATGAGTAGATCCACACCAGAAACAACCACCAGAAGCTTTATAACAAGGACCTGGATGCATCTTCCCACATGAATCACATGTAGGAGGAGGAGGTAGAGTCTCAACAGACCTCTTCTGACCCGACGATCCCGACTGCTGATACTGCTGAGAATCCCTACGCCGGTTGTTACTACCCTGACCCTGACGATCACTACCAGACCTACCAGAATCCCGCCGATCCTGGTTCCTGTAATCCTGCTGCCTATGATTATAACCTCGGTCCTGGCGACCCCGCTGATCATGCCCATGGTCCTGCCGACCCCGAAAATCCTGCTTCTGGTCTTGCCGACCTTAGCCCCGAAAATCTACCCGGTTACCATCCCTATCACGCTTATTAGACACTCTGTCCGCATGCAATAACTCGATGTTACATGCGGCGTCCTGAACTCCAGCCACATCCTCAAACGGAGTGTTAACAATCCGGTCTAACACCCACCTCTTTAAAGCCCATTTGAAATGACGAGCCTGTCGCATAGCATCACCAGTGCCCTCTGGCCCAACAAAACTGGCCAGACGTAGAAACCGCTGCATAAACTCTCCTGACGACTCCTGATCTCCCTGAAGAATCGACCCGTATTCCCTTTCATACTTTTGCTGCTCCGACATTGGAATATACTGTCTATAAAACACCTCGATGAAATCCGCCCACGAACAAGTCTCAGCAAAATCATCCCCTTTCGCCTGAACAAGAGCAGTCCACCAATTTTGGGCATCACCTTCAAATTTGAATGTGGCCAACCGAGTTTTAAACTCGTCAGCACATCCCAGAACACGAAACAACTTCTCGATATGTGTGATCCAGTCCTCCGCTTCATGGGGAGTAGCAGCGGACCTGAAAGAGAGAGGCTTAAGCTTGTTGAACCTCTCGATCCACACGTGGATACCAACTGGGGGAGCAGCGGGTGGAGCAGTGGGTGGAGCATCGCCACCACCACCACCAGAAGAACTTGCCCCATTCCTGATGTTATTGGTGACTTGAGTCACCACTTGAGGAATAGCAGCAGCCACAGCAGCGGCTATCATAGCCTCAAAATCAGGGCCATCATTCCCATTAGTGTACTGAGTAAAGCGCGTATTCACCATCTGAATGATTACAAAAAGAATTAGCAAAAACATAAGAGAATACGCACGAAATGGAAGACGAAAACAGAAACCTATGACTACCCAAAACCTCACCAGTCAAATCTTAAAACTTAAGGGTCAAATCCTATGGTCCACATGTTTCACAGGCCAAAGCTTATGTACGACAGGTCGCAGCCTGGGCTCTGATACCATAATTGTAACACCCCAACCCGACAAGGGTAGAGATATCACATTATGGCAACAAATCAAAGCATTCATACATATACACAGCGGAAGCCATAAAACGTCATAAATAAATAAGCCAAGTCAACATGACTTGAATCCAATACATAAGTCTCACAAGATAACGAAATAATTCAAAGGAAAATACATAACGAAATGAATCCATAATCAAAATGTCGAAACAAATGGTAAGACTAGGGTAGGACATCATCTAAGGTAAAAGCTCCAACTAACTCTCATCCCAAGCATAAATCCATCTCCCAGCAAGATACCTGCCGCACACGAAAAAGAAAACGTACGGCTGAGCTTACAAAGCCCAGTGAACAGATACATATTACAAAGCAAAGATAACGAAACCGAAAATATAATGAAGCACTGGGAAATGTCATAAGGTATAATCCAAGCAAAAGAGTAATAAGGAAATATAGGATAGTCATCTACCACGAGCCCAGAAACTCAAAGTCATAATCTCAACATCATAGTCTCAAATTCATAATCTCACAATCAGAGGGGATACCTCTCAGGCAACCAGATAATATGAGGGGTGTCCTCATGTATCAAAAGGGTGGAGTGATCAGCTCCCAGAAATGTGAAAGGCATGTATTGCACACAGTACCAGTCACCTCAAAGTCATAACTCAAAGTCATAGTTAAATCCACTAAACATACAAATCTAGGATTGCAATCCATACGCCCCCAAACTCAAAGTCATCTCAAAATCATAATCTCAAAGTCATAATGGCCATATCATAATATAAGAGGGACGGTGTGAGAAATCACTCACCCACACATGAGTCATGCCAGTGGTGCATCACAGACATGGCCAGGTTACCTTCCTGGCTAGGTAACATAAAATGGCTCGGGTATCAAACTAAGAGTCAGGTCTCAATGTCATATCAAAGTGCATCTCAAGGTCATAATCAGAAGGTATATCTCAAGGTCATATCAAAAGGTTCATGTCAAAAGGATCATGGCAAAGGTTTAAATCATAGCTCAACATCAATGCATAGGTGAAAAGACACCCTTACTAAAAAGGGTAGAGTATCCGTACCTTATGACGAAAGCACAAATAGAAACAAAGCACAGAAATAGGGGATAGCTCAAAGTCTCTCCTTCTTCACACCTAAAGGAGTAGAAGGGAATTACAATTCATTCTTAATTAATTGTCTTTCCATTTAAAGTAACTTTCTATTTTTAGCAGGTTTCCAATTTTAGAAAGTTGGAGTAACATAACTTAGTTAAATCATTATTAATGGAAATAAGGTATCTTTTATCATATTTACACATTTGGTCCTTAGGGTTTCACAATTTACACTTTACACCCCTTTATTTCAAAAGTTACACTTTAAACCTTCAAGTATTCATAGTTACACATTAAACCCTTAATTTATCAATTTTACACAATGAGTACTTATTTTAGCATGTTATACGAATGTACCCTTGAATATTCATAATTTACACATTAAGTCCCTCTAGTTATCAAAGTTACATATTAAGCCCTTTAATTTACAATTTCAACCTTTAATTATTAACAATTACATATTAAGCCATTAAATTACCAAAATAGCACATAACCCCCTGAATATAATTTATTATTCAAAACAGCACTAAGTTTCCAGAAATTACATATTTAGTCCCTCTACTTATTTATTTTACAATTCGAATTACAATTTAACAATAAAGACATTTTAACCCTTTTAAATATAAAAGTTACACTAGGCCCCTTCAACTTACATTTTATACGAATAGTACACGGTCCAAAATAAGTTCAAAAAATAACCCATGAGTTTTAAAAGTTACAAAACTCACCCAAAACATTTTAAAACCAATCGTATAACACTTAAAACACACGAATTCAAACCCTAACACATCTAACCTATTTTTAATCATTACACAATCATTTAACATCATTAAAATCACTAGAACAAGCCCTAATTCACAACTTCCAGATCGTATGAAATATTTTCCTCTTTTACGCGTTTTATTCCAAAATACGATTAACACAAGAATTTCGAAAACAAAAGATCTAAGCCATGACAATGCATTCCAGTATTTTTCCAGATCTTATAACATCATAACACACGTAAATAAATTATTCATGTTGCCCAGAATGATCGCATAACGTTTTACATAGTTTTTATACGTATTCATGATTCATTTTTCATATAATTCATATATCATGCATGGATCGAATTAAGCATTTTATCTGATGTTTATATGATGTAAATAGCACAAGAAAAATACCACACCAAGATTCGAACGTGTGGAATGGGTTGGACGAATTGTTTTCTACGCGTATAGGAGATTCGAACCAAGAATTCACCACGACTTCACAAACGACCTTCAGACCTTGCAATCATTTTTCGTAGTGTAAATACAACATAAGGATCTCATGAAAAATAGGAAACGAATTTTATGGAGGTCGCACGATTTATAAACGAATTTACCTTAGTTATATACGTACGGCAAGAAAATATCCACCACGATCAAACTAACGTCCCAACCAACTTGCAAGTATTTTTCCTAGGTTATAACCAGTATAAGGAACGTATGAAAAATGGTAAACAAATTTTGAAAGAGTCGAATGAATAATAACGAATTATACCTATCGTATACACGCGCGACATGGAAAACTTTACCACGATCGAACCACACCGTGCACGACTTCAAACTGATTTTTTTGGGACTCCTTGGATGATGATCTAACTCAGAAAAATGCTCTAGGGTTTTTAGAATGTCGAATGGAGGCTACAAGGATTTGTTTGTGTGTTTTGTTTCACTCGGCAATTAGGGTTTCAAAAGAAAAGGTGTTGATTGATTTTTAAAATGGAAAACCGAGTCATAGGGGAGGGCTTGGACCATAATTTTCGGTGGTATTGGTTGGCAACATGAAGTGATTGATTTATCTTCCATAATTTCCATGTGTTTCCTTATTTAAATAAATCAAAATAAAACTTATAATTATATTCGGCTCATGTAGGGGTATTTTAGTAATTTTGTAACTTGTATAAATGTTAAATGGAGTTTTTGAAATTATTTGGTATCATATCTTGTGCATTGCCAGAAGTTTGGGATTGATTTAATACTTTAAAAGCTTTTAAATAAATTTTTAAACTTGTAGGGGCAATTTGGTCATTTTACATGTTTTCAGATTTTAGGTGAACGCCATTCTATACATTTTGATTACAACTACAACTACGTTACCAAGCGCTTTTGTAGGAAAAAAAAGTATTTTCTTATATATTTTATGTTCAACGTTTTGTGCAAAAGGGATACATGGTACGAGGATATTTAGATTAATGAATTGTTAATGATTACATAAGTCCTAAATAATATATAAGCAAACCCTAACACATGGACTTGGGCTCAAACAATACTAATACTAGTCTAGCACAAATAAATCCACTAACAGCCCCCCACAGTTGGAGCGGGAGGAACGGATGTTCAAACTGTCTCGAAACTTAGCAAACAAAGCAGAAGGAAGGCCCTTGGTGAAAATATCTGCAAACTGATAACGAGAAGGGACATGCAAAACACGCACATGTCCAGTAGCAACTAAATCCTAAACAAAGTGAATGACTATCTCAATATGTTTCGTGCATTGATGCTGCAGGGGATTAGAAGAGATAGACTGCACTAACATTATCACAGATTTGGTAAAAAATGAATCGTGATTCGGACCTTTATTTTTGGCTTTGATACCATGTAAGATGATATTTAGATTAATGAATTGTTAATGATTAAATAAGTCCTAACAATATATATAGGTAAACCCTAATAAATGAGCTTCCACTAACAGGTATAGAAGGAGTTGTGTTGGATCGATCATTGTCTACTTTCTCCTAGAAGCTTTCATATGAAGTTTCAAACATTAGTAGATTCAAATTGTTATAAGAGTTGCACAATTAGATCAATTTGAAGAACTCAGATTTATATATTATTGTTAGTTACAAGTGTAGACCTTCATGGAAATTTCGACATTTTTTATGCATATTACTGCACCAAATTTGGCTACCACCAGTATGATGAATTACAAGGGAAGGTTGCTGCATTGGAAAACCAGCGAGATGCATATTGTGGGTCTAGTCGTCTAGAATCCAATTCAACAAACTTGTCAAAGGAACTGCACCTATTTCTAGTTCAAAGAAACCTTGATAATATAATGTAGCAGAACGTAAAAACTATGTTCATATTTATCGAAGAAATTTAAATCGATGACCAAAATCCAATAAAGAAATTTAGGAACATTATTACGTATATGAAACGGATCTGGCCATTCTCTATACATTAATTGACTAACCACACCATAAGGTGGTTGGATTCATTACCTTAATTTAACCATCCAAGATCTGATGAACTGGAAGTAGCCCCAAGAATCTTGTCCAAGAAACTCCCTATTGAATGTACTATAGTTTGAGCCGGCCCTATGGGTCATACACGTAAGGTTTAGGGCTAGGTTAAATTATTATCGAAGCTATGTTAACATTATAAGTGACATGAAATTTCAGAGTCTAAATTTCACGACACACAGTTAACATACATCCTCTTAAGTATTTATATCAGACTTTTAGGTACAAGCCGCCAGAAAACTGGTCATCTTCCGGTTGCTCAAAAATTGCGAACCGGAGCAACCCCTGCATCAATGAGATAACAATAACAATCTTTCTTTTTATGTTTGGGATTATCAACCTTGATAATATAATGTAGCAGAACGTAAAAACTATATTCATATTTATCGAAGAAATTTAAATCGATGACCAAAATCCAATCAAGAAATTTAGGAACATTATTACGTATATGAAACGGATATGGCCATTCTCTATACATTAATTGACTAACCACACCATAAGGTGGTTGGATTCATTACCTTAATTTAACCATCCAAGATCTGATGAACTGGAAGTAGCCCCAAGAATCTTGTCCAAGAAACTCCCTATTGAATGTACTATAGTTTGAGCCGGCCCTATGGGTCATACACGTAAGGTTTAGGGCTAGGTTAAATTATTATCGAAGCTATGTTAACATTATAAGTGACATGAAATTTCAGAGTCTAAATTTCACGACACACAGTTAACATACATCCTCTTAAGTATTTATATCAGACTTTTAGGTACAAGCCGCCAGAAAACTGGTCATCTTCCGGTTGCTCAAAAATTGCGAACCGGAGCAACCCCTGCATCAATGAGATAACAATAACGATCTTTCTTTTTATGTTTGGGATTATCAACCTTGACTACAATAGTCAAACATCAAACTGATGTTCCTTTCTAAAGGGAAAACATAACTATGGCCTGTCATGAATGATATAGTGGCTGTTCAAGTGGTTGCTTGAGGTTAATGTGGTATTTCAGCCACATTCCTTTGTACTTAACTGTTTTTTGGAGTAATATATTTTACCGGGTGGAGGCCCTTACCCAAAAAAAATCGCAGAAAGAAAGGAAGATGTCAAACAAAACACAACTCGCTCTATGACCATGAAAACAAATAAAAAAGGAAGAAGAAAGAAATGAAAATTACGAGTTTACGACGTTCAATATACAAAGATAAGACCCAAGTTGCTGCATGATGATTATCAGTATTTCAGTAAAGATCTAAGTTGCATAACGATATTCCGTCCTTATTTTGTGGGGTGTACAAAACTTAGGCTTTGGGAGGACACTTGTTCTATTAATTTAAAACAGAGACCAGTATGGGTATATAAATTAATTGTTTCGGAAAACAAAACTTATATTTTCTTGCAAAATGTTGATAATTTCTGACCTGCTGAACGGTCCGCCTCAAAGAGCACATGTAACTTTTCGAGGAAGCAAATTCACAGGGTCTGAGGTATATACTTTTACTTTAAATGTATCAGTTACTACAAATATATTTTATGACGCAATGAACCCACAGTATCCAATATGGTTTGCATTTCTCTTTAGATACCATTACACTTATTCAAACAACCTAAAAACATTGGTTTCATGCATAGTTATATATTGATGTAGACTATGGCATCACCCCGTATAAAGCCTGATCCGGGAGGTGATTTGTTGGCGACATATATGACAAAGATGCAATCTTGATCCACAATCTCGACAAACCTGTTGCAATCCTTAATGTTAATGAGTCACATGATAACAGATCTTGCTACAATAAACAACTCATGCAACCCATTATGCTTAGGATCGACTGCATTAGCGGCAAAAAGACATTTTTTATCGCGTCATGTTAATATAAGTAAGGCAATCGACAACATGATTCAATATCCTGTTGGTCGAAACTCTTTAAGTCGGCTAGAACAATATAACTGGTCAATAATATATTACGACAGTATATATTGTTCCTTTCCGGGACACCTTTTTGCGAAATCTACAGAAATTAAACCGGAAACAAAAAATTTGAAAAGAGCAACGTAACTTACCATATGTCCACATCCAAATGCCATATCCTTATCATTTGTTAGACAGATGGGGCAGGTCTTCACAGAAGCAGAACAAAACAATGGAGTCAAGTCTTATAAAACATAGCCTAAAAAGCAATCTTAACATCTTAAATAGAACGACGTTGAGGTCAAACTTATAATATTCAAATTTTATGTGAGATTTGATAAAAAAAATAAAGGAGAATACTTCCCTTGTTTCTAATGACTCACATACTTAGTGCGATTATGATATTTTTATCCAAATAATTACATTTTTTATCACATCAATTTACAAAATATTAGTCCATTTGACCTCAAATATCAATGCAGCTGTTGTGCTGGAATTAAGAAGTGGTAGAACCTTGTTCTCATCATCTTGAGTAGGTGATGGACTGTTTACACCAGGGACATGAGTGCGACCTCTCGGGCGAGGAGGTGGCCGTGGAATTATTCTCCTTGCATTCCTAGTCACGTGTCTTATTTGGAAAATGCAGACATTACAAATATTAGGATATAGTTATATCTTCCGAAAATGTACAAAGAAATTACTCAAAAAAATTAGGTTATTTTTCTTTTCATTGATCATTTGTAGCTTGGAGGTCCTATCCCGTGTAACATGAAAAATGAAAGAGGCCTAAATTCCACGTTAAATTTGCTGGTAAATACATACCCAAGTAATCCAAGATCGGTGACTGCTGTATATTGTGTTGGGATTTCCATAAGGGCAGCAAGTGCGAAAGCTGCTTCTTTGAGAGTTGGGCTTAGATCACTGGACATGATACCAGTAAAATTAACAAACTGCACATGAGAAAAAATGTAAGATCTATGAGACTATTTCAGTCAGAGGTACTAATCTCATCATTAGAGTTGATAAGAATACCAGGAACTTAGCAAAAAATTCTAATAGCAAATGTGCAAAACAAAGTATCTTAACAAACTTTGAGGACTTCTACATGATTCCTAAAATACAGATGATATCAAATTTAAGAGTTTTACTCAGTGGTGTTAAAAAAAAAGAGTTTAACAAGGAACTGAGCGATGTGTGTACCTGAAAGTTATCAAATTTACGTCTGGGAATCTTGTCATCGAACCTTCGCATGTCATCCCAAGGACCGTCTCCAACACCAACAAGAACGATAACAAGAGGGTACAAACTGTATTCAAAATGTAAAAGTCAATACAAGATGTAGTCTTATGCATCCATTAACTGAAGAATGATTATATAGACAAAGTAAACTATTAAGCCTTTATTCGTTCAGGAAAAAAGCCTTAAGCCTTTAGAAATGTCTGCTGTTATGTTATTTCCGAAATAGGTACAAAACATAACTTATAAAACCGCTTCTTAGATTGGCGAGAACCAGAGTCAAGTTAAAGACGGAGAAACGAGGTGATAGAGACTAGAGAAAATCAATAAGCTGTAATTTAGACGAGTTGGACGATGCTCAACCTATGAAAAGGAGTGTTTTCTAGATCCAGGTTGATAGTGATGTACATCGTAATAAATAAAAAACCATTAAAGGGCAGTTCTTCAGGTTTGTGTGATTTTTCATGGTGGAAGACGTTCGATCAATCAAAGCACATATAAATGCTATTTGTATTAGAGCCTTCAAAGTAAGCCTTTTAAGAATACTGGATTTGAGTCTCCTTTTTGTGCAACAGAAGAAGATTATAAAATCAAAAAAAAAAAAAAAAAAAAAAAAAAAAAAGAAGAAGAAAAGCTCAAGCAGTATATATGATTAATTACTCCTGGAGTCGGATAGAAAACTGTGAACAAAGTATCTATTACTTGAGCAATTCCGTAGTCAAAACTAGAAATGAGTACTAAATTCGGTTTCTGCGATTAGAACTCATTTTAAAAGTGGAACGATGAATCCAAATCTTAAAAATATTCAGATGAATCCACTAACATTAATCTAAAACTATGAACGCCAGTTTGGTCTAATTCATAATAAAAAATTAGAGTATGCTGTAAACGACTTACGTGTAGGAAATAGAAACACAATTATAAATGGAAGTAATTAAAATTAGCTTCAGAAGCACTTAAGGTATATTGACTTGAGGAAGGCAGGACTTTCAGAAAGTTGATTCTCGGTTCAAGCAATACCTTGCTTCAACAATTGAGCTGATTGTGTTCTGCTCCTGCAAACTGAGTTCTCCATCACCCGTATTGATGCTTCTTGTCACCTTCATGCATGAAAAATATCCATTTCTATGAAATTATTCAATGCATAATAGTTGCATTTGCTATTGCATATTCTGAATGGAATCTCCCTCATGAATTAAATATGCTCAGGAAACTAAAAAGTTCCGTGAATAAATATGTGTTTCCACGGCAAAAGATTTGGCCGAAACATGAAAGATATGTTACAAGGATGTGTTTCGTGCAAAATAGCTGTTAGCTAGGGATGTTAAGCTTTTCCAATAGGGAAACACGCTTCAAATTTATATAGTCGTTTGTAATTAGAGTACGAATAAAACCAACCTGGCCATCTGCTATGATAACTAGAATATGGAATTGACCTCCACTTTTCTCCACAATATCGATGGCAGCTTTGACAACTGGTGCATAAGATGTTGGTCCTTGAGAATCAAAAGTTGGCTTTGTGAGCACGTTATTCCTATAGGCAGTTTAAATTCAAGAATATAATGAAAGCATAACATATATACCAGCCAACTGAACGTTTGCCATGACCCTCTTGTAACAAGTTAAGACTTCTTCAAAGCCATGACAAGGGGAGCCATCGTCATGGAAGCTAAACACATCTTGATCATGTGTTGTTGCTATGTGGAAAAGGAGATCGTTTAGATAATTAACCAGAAAACATTTCAAATTTTGTTATTATGTGACCAGAACCTACCATCACCAAATCCAAAACAAGGGATCATGTTGTCATCATCAAAAGGAGCTAAAGTCTCTCCGATAATTGAGATAGCCTTCTCATATGGATTTGGAGAATCACCAATAGCATGAAGGCTGCGGTTGTTAAATGAAACTTTACCTATCACAAATAAAGCCTAAGCCTTAGATTTGTTTGCTCTAATAATCACACTTAGAAAAGTAGTCGACGAAAAGGAAAAATCCAATCACATATATCCGATTTTTTTCAAATTGCTTAAATTCATGGTAATCATTGTTTGGATTCTTATTGTACTTAGTGGATTTAAAGTGACACAATCAATAAAGTGAGATCATCGGAATTGATAAAAAGTTAAAAAAAAAAAAAAAAAAAAAAAAAAAAAAAAAAAAAAAAAAAAAAAAAAAAGAAAAACTGTCTTATGATTCTCCATAATATGATAACTAAAGAACATCCAGCAATATTAATAAAAACTTGAAAGCCAATAAGCTAATCTATGAATGGAGAATATATTAGAAAATCGTAGCAACAAGCACAAGAGAGTACAAAGCAGCCTATAAAATAAGAGTTTCCTCATGGCGACATACCTGTCCATTCATTACTCTTGGTGAAATCTATACCGAGGATAAGGTTAGAAGACTCTAATCCAGATTCTCTAAGTGCCTTTGTAACCTGAAAACAGAACCGGCCAATTTAGGTACGTATCATTAGCGCGCCATGCAAATATGAAACTTTCATTGGGCATTTATGTGACACATGATCAAGAAACTCTCTGCGTGTAATATTTTTTATTATATTAGAGTAATTAATTTGTTATAAGGATGCACAGGAAATGTATCGTGAACATAAAATTGGCGTAAGTACAGGTCGGTAGGGAATGAACCTGTTCTAAAGAAGAATAGTTGTCTGGGATGAATTCGTACTTATTCTTGATGCCTTTTCCAGATTTTGAAGAACTAAAACTTGGAACCTTCCGATTAAACGATGCTCTCACTTGAGATGATGACTCATGTGTTGATGCTGATGTTTTCCTTGCTGCACCAAGACAACGAACTCGAGATAAAAGATTGCCCATAATTGCATTTTGCGCAAGTGTTTTCTACAAAATCATCTTATCTATGGGCTTTTTATTTGATGATTCTTTGCAACTTTCTTAGTAGTTTCACAAAATCCATTAAGATATCTTCTGCCTTATTCTTCTTGTCTTTCCCTGTAGAAACATGCTGTTCAAAGATCACTTTAACTTTTTCTTTAATGGAAGAATATTCTTAAATTGCAACTATGGATAATTGATACTTAATTTACCTTATGCCATCAGGAAGCATATATTCATATTCTTATTACACTTTAAAGCATCATCAGTCACTGCTTTGATTGTGCGAGATGCATTTCTTCTCTCTTTCCTACATGATAATGATGTCAGATTTCCTTATTGTGTCATTTAAGTATGCCGAAACGTTATTCATAACATATGATATTATGTATAAGTACTCGAAAATGACAAACATCCGACATCAAGAAATATTGTAATAAGTTCTGTTGTAGTATTGTAACTAGGTTGTAAGCCCGCGCGTTGCCGCGGGATCTTTGTATACGTAAGTTAGGCGAAAAAAAAGAGGTCAAAAGTTACCATGTTGCGTTAGAGTGTTACCATGTTTTAGAAAATGTGTTAGCATTTAATTTATAAATGTAAAGTGATGGTCATTTGTAATACTGTAACTTATGTGTCGTATGGTTAAGTTAGTCTAGGAAGTGGGCTTTTGTTAAGCTAAAATGATAGAAATGTCTATGTAATTGTCCAAACCACAAAAGCCCACTCAAAGCCCACTGAAAGCCCTTTAGGGCGTCTCATGTATTGCATAAATACACACTCCCACTCCATTTTCCTGTGTGCTTCTTTAGACAGCCAAGGTGGGAGTGTGTATGCTTTAGGTTTGTATTTGTTATCTTTTTATTTAAGCTAATCGATACTCAGTTATATTTCATACGATCCACTCTTCTCATCTTGTTCTTGTTTGAGTACCATTCGATCTATAGTTAGTTTGTGTGATACGGAAATGTACAGATGCTTGAGTGAGAGTTCATTTAAATTTTTTCTAAAATATGTCGTTTCTCAAAATTTTCTTCACGACGGCTTTCGTATATTTCAGTACGAAACCCGCGCTACATTGATGACTTCTGATTATATCCGATCAGGACTCATAATGTTAATGGCAAAAATAAAATCCTTGAGCACATGATCAAGATCTTTCCAAAAGATTTTTCCAAATCTTTTTCAAAATTCTGTGTTCAAGACAACTCCCTCCTAAACCCTTAAACTGATTTTAATCTCACACGTTTAAAAATATGCTTTGTTTAAGGGGGAGTATAAAATGAAACACAAAATGTTCCAATTTCATGCTCAAATCCGTCTTTCTCTCCAACAAGTTTTCAATTTAATCAGTCAATATCAAAAATATCACTGCATACTATTTTTGAGGGGGAGAAGACGTGATTAAAATGTGATCGAAAAGTAATGTCAGTAAGTCGAGCTCTACAAAAAGACTCAAGATTTAACCCTCGAATTGACGAAACTAAATGTCCGCTATCGAAAAGACTTGTCCGAGACGGGTAATAATTTCAAGCTGGTTATCCAGTGATGTAAACGTGTCTCGCAAAGGACTTGTCTGAGTAGAATGTACTAATTCGAGAGATGATCATTTAATATGACCGGGACGGGTAATAACTTCAAGCTAGTCTAACTAGTGATGTAAACGTGTCTCGCAATGGTCATATTAATTGAAAATCGATCAATTCAAAATGTGCGAACTCTACCCAACATGTGCAAATTTATCTTAAAAATGCATGAGCACATGTGAAGGGGGAGTATTTCAGAAAATGCAAAACTCTTGAAGTGTTAACCAAAATGTGTTTTATTCATAAACACTTTGAGAGATTTTCACAAAAGGTTTTATGGCAAGTGATCAATAAATCTAGGATAATCATGGAGTAATAAGGTGATTATGGTTAGGTTTATGTCCAATGATCCGCCAGAGCCGGAGGGATCTACCCAAGGACAACTCCTATAGATTAGAATTAGAAGTCCTTTGGTAAGATTGAAAAAAGGAGAAAAATAAGAAAGGAGAAAGAAGGGGTTGAAGAATTAAAAATAAAAAGTTTAATGAAAGGGTGAAAAGAAATAGCCCTCCATGAAAATTTAGGTCAGAAACCGGGTCAATACATCTGCTATCGGTTATCACAAGTTGATACTGATATTGAAGACAAGACGTCATGGACCCAGTGACGCGCTGCACCACCCCTCCTAGCCACTCAGATATCTCTTAAAAGATATTTGTTTCATTTCTCACGGAGAACACTACATAATCTATCGGCCTCTCATTCCGAGATGTGTTGATATTGAAAAGGTGGCACTCTGCTCCATGCCTCCGATTACTAAAACCAAAACACACATTATTGAGTCTAGAGCCATGAGATTCATCAAAGATCTCTTAGGAACACTTTCCAAACAATACAATTGTGTTCACCAATAAGGACACAAGTTGTAAGAGTCTTAATGAGATCTAAGGATCTTGCCTTATATCATGATGGTTACGTGCTTCAAACGGTCTACAGTCTTGAAGTGATACTCCGGTATACGTCAGAGGCTCTCAACGGACTTGGTTAAGATTAGAGAAAGTCTTCACTCTATGTTGTTAACAATCTCGAAATCTGAACCTGTAAGCGCTGGACGATTTATTGCTAACTATTTTATGCAGGTACTGACAAAAGTCCATCAACCATCATCATATGTCTCAACAGCTACAACGTCGATGCAAATGCACAGAAGATGTTGATCAAGGCAAGAACGACCAAAAGACGATACTTTGAAGATCACAAAGCATGAAGGAACAAAGAAGCAAGACTATTCTTCATCGACACACAAAGCTAAAGACAACGAAGACAAACGATCATATCACTGGGAGCATCATTGAAATGACCATCCCTTAGTCTTTTGTGTTGGGTGTTGCGAATAGCATTTGTATATGTGCAGTTTGTGTTAAACTCCTAGGCTCTAGTGAAGGGATCAAAGCGTTTGGTAGTAAGGTTTTGTACCGGCAGTCTATATGTCTCAGGTTTATGTATCAATCAACCGGTTATGGTTTTATGAATAAAAATGACTATTATTATGTATGTTAGCTAGTTTTGTTTAATAGCCTATTATGATTCGTTGTGTTTATTAGGATGGTAGCCACATACCAAGGGTGTATCCAAATTTGAAAAGAAGATCAAAGTAATAAAAAGTCTGCACTGTTATTTATATACAGCATACTGAGTGTATATTAGGATGTAAAAAGCAACAAAATGAACTTACTTTGTGATGTAGATGAGATAAGAGAGAAAAATGTAATTGTCTTATTGTTGCAGCAATGCTTTATGGATCATGAAAATCTGTTCTTGCGTGAGTGGGGTATATGGGGTGTGAGGAATTTAGTGGAAGAGAAAGCTAAAAAACAACTGTTAGTTAGCGACTTGCAAATTCAAGGTGAGTCAGGTTGTCAGTATTCGTGATAACGGGGCTGCGGGTGGATGTGGATCTGCAGACTTGATGTGCAGAGACTGTAACTACTGGTTTAGGGTCATTTTCTTTGGGTGGTGCTACAAAATCACATGATGCTGATGACCGTTTGCAAAAACATGTGGAATCAAGTAGCATTCAACCTTGAGGTTAGTAAGTTTTGTGCAATACCTTTTGGCAACATTGTCTTTGTTCTAGTATATGTTACTATTTTTGCTTTCATTGTTTAGAGTCTAATTTTGGTTTTGTAAACAATCTGACGGAGATGAACTATTCTGTGTTGTAGTATAATTTTTAGTGACAAATGTGATATGTATATTTGAGGTTTGAATTAGTTTCATAGAATCGGCTACTCCTTTGTTATTTTTGTTGTTATAGGATGATAATTGTTAGTGGTGGTGTGATATCAATTTCGGTAAAACAAAAAGTATAAGGCAGATTGATATGGCTTCCTGCATATTTTAAACATGTGTGTGTGCCATCTAAGTTTTGGTTTCGGTAGGTTTTGTTTGTGTTTGGTCATAATTTTATTAACATCATTTGTTGGTGTTGCAAAGATGTGTTTCAGATGAATGTAACTTGGTAGTGTATCTGTTTTCACCCGTTATGTAGAATCACCACGTGCAGGTCGAAGAGAATCTGGTTGCAAGTAGTGATTTTGAGCGGTTGTGCTTGTTTGCTGTTTTAGGTGGTTTTGGTTTGGTCTCTTTTTTATTTATTTATTTATTTATTTTTGGTGTGTTGTTTTGTTGTGGTACTGTTACATTTTGGTTTTTTCCTATTTGTTATGTTGTGGCTATAAAACAATGTAAGTAGATAGTTTTAGTTTCATTGGTTTTTTTTTTCATACTCAACTTAAAAGAACAATGGCTGCAACACCAAATCTTGACGAACTAAAACAGGCCTGTGGTTCTAATCAGCTTTATCATTGTTTGAAGTTTCTTTTTTTGCAAGAATGGACAGAAAATGAGGTTCTAATCGTGTATCCTGGACAAAAATGTACTGATCTTCAAGCAAACATTAAGAAGAGAGATGGGCTGATTCAAGAGCTGCATTCTTTTGGTCTTTTTCATGATGTGGCTATTGATGGGTTAGATTGTATGGTTGAGACGCAGCAGAGGGAGCGAGAGATTTTAGCTGGGCTGAGTGCTGTTTTGAACTTAGCTCGTGAAGGGAGGCTTGAAAAGCAGCGTCATGTCGGTTTGATGGACCTGAAGGATTAGGGTGTTTTGGTTTGGCTGTTGATGGTGCTAAGTGTGTTGGTAGCAAGGTTGTTTAGGTTTTCAGTTTTATGAATTTTCATGTATTTATTTTAAGTTAAGGATGATGTTGCTGCTTATCTTTGTGCCATTTCTATAAAAGAATGGTTTCTTATGAATAAAACCTTGGTTATAAGTATTCCAGCATAGGAGAAACACATATGAAGCCTAGAAACAAATATTTATGAACTTTTTTGAATCACAAAGGTCAGACAGAATGATTCTCAGTGAACATCATTCCTACTTTTTGTAGGTTGGAAATGCAAAAAAAAAAAAAAATTGTACAAATCAACAAAACAGACATTGGCATACATAAGTCATTTGTGCTGATATGGCGCAAATGTTTTACAAAAGGAAGATATGTTTTGATACATATTTGGGCTTCTGCAGCACAAATATTGTACAAAACACACCATCTGGCTACATGTAACTTCCTACCTGACTTATAGATGATCATAGCTGCCTTGCATACATGTGTAAATCAATTTTTGTTATCTTAGAATGGCAGCAAACCATCTTAATATTTACATCTAAATAGTCTATAACAAAAGATTGGTGCGTGTGGCTGGCATGACTACTTTAAGTTCACTTCGACTTCTTCTTTTGAACATTTTTGGGTTTTGAGTGCTCTTCTGTTGAGCTTCCTGTTGTTGCTGCATAAGTCAAAATAAGTAGCTTATCAGTCACTAATAAGATGTTATTTAGGCATACTAAAAGTAAAAATAAAGTATTTTAATAAGCAAGAGATGCAAAAGTTCTAGATGACACTTGAGTTAACATTTTTTTTAAATGGTTTTATGATTTAAAAGAAACAGTTAACAGTCCATTATTTCTGGCAAATTTTAAAGGTTGTAACTTAATAATTTTTGGTTCTTTTGGATGCTAGTATGGTTCAACAGAAATAAGTAACAGTAGAATATAAGTAACAGTAGAATAGTTGTGAGTACCTTCAATGGCTATAATGTGTATAAATAAGGTTCTTCTGCATCTTTGGCAGAGATGGTGTATTCCAATTTTTTTTTTCAATGGTTGTATGATGCTAATAAGCCAAAGGAGATAAGGCAAAAGCAATGGACCCTTGTGCATAGATAGAAAGATGTTGTACTAAAAGGTTCTTTTTTGTTGTGGGGCTTTGTGTATATAATTGTAACATTTGTGGTGAGGGTGAATGGCAGGTGGCATAAAAAAAGTATTGTACATGGTTGTATTGTTTTTATGCATGATGCTAATAAGTCAAAGGAGATAATGCAAGAACAGTGCATCTTTGTGCATAGATAAGATTTAGTGTATATTGGCCAGAGATGTTGTACCAAGGGTTTTATTCAATATGTAATCATGTTCTGTGATTGGGTATTTTTTTCTACTGTTTTTTTATTAATGTAAATTTGGCTAATATGTTTTTATGTGTGCAAAAGATAGGTCTGTCAGCTCCTTTTTGGGTATGCTTTATGTAATTAAGAAACCCTAATTGCAACTTTATTTTCAGAGAGCAGTACTAAATTTGTGAAAAATAATTAAGAAAACATAATACTAAGTTGTCTTGAAAACACAATGGCAAGGTGTTGTAAATGTGATAACCTTAGAGCTGATGTCAATTCTAGTAATTGGTCAGAAATGCTAGCTTTCTATAGTTGTGAAGCTTCAATTGAAGATATTGAAATAGCGCGACAAATAAATGAGTTGTGTGTAAGATTGGTTGGTGTCATTACTGAAAGGGGTCATTTCATTGAGGAGTTAGAAACTATCGACAATATCTATGCGCAGAAAATGGTTGAGCATCAAAGAGAGGTTCAACCGAAAGATGATCAAAAGGCTATGCATATGCAGATAATGACAGATGAATTGGACCTGAGTGCTCGGGATAAGGGTGTATTTAGTCAGAAGCGTAAGGGGTCGATGAATTTGTAAGTGTTGGCCTACAATGTGCTATGATTCCTGTTCGCTTAATAAAGATGGTGTTTATGTTTGTGTAATATGTATTTGTAAGATATTCTATGTAATAAAAGTAATAATAAAGTCTATCAATGGATTATTTGTGATTTCTTTTGAAACTAATGAAGTGGCAATTAATGTAAGGAAAATCTAGGTACTTTGAAAGTGAATCCGAACTGAACCTGTAAAACAGTAATATCCAATTATGGCTTGTGTAAAAAATTTGGGTACGTTGAAAATGAATCCAAAGGAAATATACAAAATAGTAGTGCATCTGTATATTTTGTTTTCATGCAAATCAGGCAATGGTTTATTCAATATTAAATTATGGCTTATACATGTGGGCAGTTTGTTTTTATGTGTGCAAAAGATGACTATTTGAATTCTTTTTTGGGTTTGGTTTCCCTATTTAAGACACTTTTGGTGTACATTTATTTTCACAATTCATTTTTTAACTTGTGATAAAAAAAAAGTAAAAAAACACAATGTCAAGGCGTCCTAAGTGTGATCAGCTTAGAGCTGAGGCTAATTCTAACAATTGGTCTGAGATGTTAGTTCTGTATTGCCGTTAATTTGCAGGTGAAGACATTCAAAAGGCACAACAGATGAATGCGCTTTGTGGAAGACTGCTTGGTGTCATCCGTGAAAGGGTTAGTTTTATTCAAGAGCTAGAGACTGTTGAGAATACCTATGCCCAGAAAATGGCATAGTGTCTAAGAGAGGTCCAGGAAAAAGATGACCAAAAGGTTATGCAGATGCGCATAATGACAGCTGAACTGGAGCTAAATGCTCGTAATAAGGAACTGTTTATTCAGAAGCTTAAGGGCGTGATGGATTTCTAAGTGTGTGCCTACACTCGGAGAAAACTGTTGTTGGTTATGAAGTTTGATTTATGTTGGTGTTTGCATTTGCAATTATGTATGTGTGTTTAATTTTATTATCAGTGCTGTTGTAATGTTTGTGGTAAGCCTATGTCAGTTAATTGTAAGATATTTTATTCAATAAAACTGATCATTCATGTTAAGTAAATTTGTGCCACTTTCTTTTTTGCTTCTTTGGATCTGCTGGTTCATCTTGAAACAATGGTCTCTTCACTGTTTTGGTCCTACTCTCTTTATCTGTCTTTTCTTGGGGACCCTCTTGGTTTGTTATTGCGAGAGTTGCTAGTGGTGTGTCGCACCCCAAAAATGGCGCAGCGGAATGACATTTACGGGGTATGACCTCATTGTCAAGAACTCAAGGTGTCACAATAGAGAAACACTAAATGCATAACATAATACAGTTGATAGTCGCAGACTCCCACAACCGGGATAAGTACAAAGATCCAAAATAACATAAGTCTCAAGGTTAAACATCGACACTAAGGAATATCAAATGCAACTCCACGAGATATAACCCGGGAGGGTCTTGTCTTAAGTCTTGCTAAGTCAGTCCATACTCTACCTTCTAAACGGCTTCAATAACACCTGAAAATGGTACTAGAAAACGTCAACATAAAGTTGGTGAGCTCGTAGGTTTAGATGTTAAACCACGAAGCTGTGAATAATAGCGTAGGACAATAGTGAGCAAGATAAACAAATGTGAGCACATGGTAAGAATCGCAAACTAACACAGACTGCAAACACGCCTAATTTATCCACACATAGTCTGGGTGCCACTTCCCAAATGATATACTGGGTGCCACTTCCCAAAATGAAATACTGGGTGCCACTTCCCAAAATGAAATACTGGGTGCCACTTCCCAAAATGATATACTGGGTGCCACTTCCCAAAATGATATACTAACAATGTATCACAAAATAGTTGCGCACGTTTAAGCTAAGTCTCACAATCTTAATTCACACAGTAAGGCACATATTGCAATCAAAACACACATATTGTCCAAAAACATGAAAACATTGTATCACAGCATGAAAACAGTTAAAATATCATTTGAGTACCATTTTCCCCCAAGGAAAACATAATGAAAAAGGGGCTACGAGAACTCACCTTGGTAAATAGCAGTCAGATCACAAAAATAGTTCAGACAGTGTTCAGCACCGACACGCGACCTAGATTAGTAAGGTTTATTTTAGTTCACAGTTCAAATTCAAGAATTTCAATCGTTTTAAGGAGTTCATGTTGGTGTTGCTGGTGTGGCAGCATTTAAGTTAAAACCATGCTTTTAACATTTGTAGTTATTGGCTCATTGGGGTGTGCGAACATACAAAAGAATAGGAATAGTGAGTTATTGACAACGATCGAAAAAAAATACGCACGAAGGATAACAACATTAATTAAATGAACAATATGTTAACCAAAACACGATCCATCAATTGGTATCGGAAGCCATGGTATTAGTTTTGGTTAATTTTATTGTATTTTTCTTGTCAAAATCGTATCTATGTGTGACTCAGATCTGTTTTTTTGAGCGGTTTTTACTGGTCAACATTTTTTATTGTCATATAATGCTTTAAACAGTTCATAAGGCTAAAGGGAGTGGGGCTACCCAACTAAGGGGCGACTCGCGACACGTGGCGCTGAGTCAGCAAGTTGGGTAGCCTCAAAAAAATGAGGGAGTGGGGCTACTCGCCTGGGTGGGGCGACTCCTGACACGTGGCACTAGTAATGATTGATTTTTTTTTTCTTTTCCATATTAACTTATTAATAATAACTAAAAATACATTTTATATAAATAAAAACTAAAAATACATATTATATAAATAAAAACTAAAAATACATATTAAAAATTATTCTTAAACTAAAAATACATAAATACTAATAAAACATAAATATTACATAATTGTTATACCTAATAATACTAAAAATTATTCTTCATCACTAACAAATGCGTCGACTTCTGGAGGCGCGTTTTCGCCTTCATTCGGGCCACGATTACCCCATACATGATCCACCAAATCCGCCTTAAGAATATTGTGTGTTTCGCGGCTTCTAACGATATGTGAATTCTCAATCCGTTGCTCCATTGGAGTTTCTTGAGTCCAATACTCGGGATTCAATGTCTGGTCGTGCTCGTTGAAATCTTGACAAAATGCCTTGTCCTCATCCTCCAAAATCATGTTATGGAGAATAATACAAGTATATATGACGGCATGCATTTTCTCCTTGCTCGTAAATCTTGATGGAAAACTAACAATTTTCCACCTCTTTTTCAAAACCCCGAACGCTCTCTCAATATCCTTCCGTGCCGACTCTTGTTTCTTCTTAAAGTATTTTCTTTTTTCATCAATTGGGTCGGTGAAAGTCTTCACAAATGTAGTGTATTCCGGGTATATGCCATCACTCAAATAATACCCGGATCTGTAATAATTACCGTTTGCATAAAAAGCAGCTACAAATTGAAGTTGAAAACGTGTTAGTAAAACATAAAAACTTATAAAATACATAATTCTAACTATTAAAAAATATAATAACCTGTTGGCGCCAACCCAGATATAATTTCTTCAAGTATAGGTGAAGACTCAAACACGTTGATGTCGTTGTTTGATCCTTGCTGACCAAAATAAGCGTTCCAAATCCATAAATCGGTAGACGCAACCGCCTGAAGTATCAACGACGGTTTCCCAATATCCCCTCGTGTGTGTGTGCCCCGCCATGCGGTCGGACAAAGCTCCCAGGGCCAGTGCATGCAATCTATACTACCAATCATGCCCGGAAAACCATGAACCTGCTCATGCACCTCGTAAATACGTTGTAGATCCGTCCAAGTCGGTCTACGTAAATATGTCGGCCCATACATCTCAATAATACCTATTAATAGTTAAAAAGTTTTTTAAAAAATATACAAACTAATAATAATACTACTAATAATTCAAAAATACCAACTAATAATTCTAAATATACAAACTAATAATAATACTACTAATAATTCAAAAAAATACTAACTAATAATTCTAAAAAGATTACCTTGACAAAATTTAGTCAACGATTCCCGTGAAGTCCTCTCCGCCATTTCCAGGTTCTCGTCAAATGAATCGACGCTCGATCCGTATGCTAGTTGACGAACCGCGAAAGTACATTTTTGTATTGCGGTGAAACCTAGCTTCCCACGACAATCATAATTTTGTTGAAAATACGGGTACTCTTCTTGCAACTCGTTTGTTATCTTCAAAAAAAGCCGCCTACTCATACGAAAGCGTCGTCGGAATACCCGCGCATCGAATACCGGTTGTTCAACAAAGTAAAAACGCATCAACCTCTCGTTTGCCTCCTGTCGAAGACGATTCACATACGCCCTTCGTCTATAAACGGCGCCATCATCTGCTACCCGCTCTTCTTTCACGACTTCAATAAATCTATTAACGGTGTTATAAATGGCACCTTCGATCATATCATCTAGTTCCGAAGAATCAGAACTTGATGATGAGGAGGACGAATCTTCAAAATCTTCCATGATATTTTTTTTTTTCTTCTGAATTGGTTGGTTTTTTTTTTTTATAAATAAGAGTGTTGTGTGTTTTTTTTTGGGAAAATATGTGTTTGAGTGTGTTTTTATTTTGAAAAATAGAAGGTTTAAAAAGAAAAAAAAAAAGAACCAAGCCGTTTGAAAACGGCTACAAAATTATCGAACGAAGCAAAAAAGAAGGCGATACAAATTAGTCGCCGGAGGGGCTTATCGCCACCTCGGGCCGGTGTGGGGGGCGACTCCAGGGGCGAACCAAGGGCTTATCGCCTCTTGGTTCGCTTCACTCCGTCCAGCCTAAGTTTATTAATGTATCTGGTCATCTTTCAGTCCGCATACATCCTTATCATTTGTTTGTGTGACTGATTTGATTAATCCCGTGGAATTATTGGTCTGAAACTGGCAATATAAAAAGGTGGTCGGATATAACTGGTCGTAATATGAACTCGCCGGAAAAGTCATCGGAAAATTCGCCGGAAAATTCATCGGAAAGGTTTTTCTCGCAATTGCTTGTAAAGCATTTGCGAGAAACCCTTTTTTCTCGCAATTCATCAGAATCTTCGAAATTGGTACTCGGTGTTTCCGTCTTTGTAAAAGATTGTGAAACTACCTCGACTTGGTTGTATTCTCATCTTTTGGATAAAAGTTTGAGAACATGATCTGAATTGCGATAATGCTTTTCGAAAATGGTTTCTTGCAATTCATTTTTCGAAAATGCGTTTCGCAATTGCTTTTCACAAACGCGAGGTTTTTCTCGCAATTGCAAGTTTTCTCGCAATTGCAAGTTTTCTCGCAATTGCAAGTTTTTCTCGCAAATGCCTTTTCTCGCAATTGCCGGGACAAAGTCATATGGTCAACGGGTCAAACTTGTCAAAATTAAAAAAGAAGAAAAAGATGTAGACGCTGTCCATAAACTTTATACCAGTTGCAACAATCCATAACTAATCCTAAACCCCTTCACTAACAACTCATATTACAAACAAATCCAACACTAATCTAAATCCCATCACCACCTCATCAATCACACTACATCAACACTTCATCATCCTACATCACTACACGACTCGTTACAATAAATTAAATATATATTAACGAGATCTCAGTCTCATCCATTCGTGAAGTACAATAACTTTCAAGACCATACAAGATGATAACACGAAAGGAATTAAAACCATCATCGATCTATATTTGTGAAGCATAGCTTCATTTTTTTTATGTTCGAAACTGAAAGAAAAGAATATAACAATTCTGTTATTTCTTTTTCTATAGTTCGTTCAAAAAAAAAAAAAAAAAAAAAAAAAAAAAATCAACATCATCACAAAACAAAAACATTAGACCCTACCCGAGACCCAAAAATGGATCTTGACGACTTTGTATTGATCTCTTGATCCGGTTTGAGCATCGAAAGAAGACATAGGGCGCGTATGGTTGTGTTTGCGTGAACTGATGATGGATCGAATTAGATAGATGGTGATGATTATATGAGATGAGATAAGTATTTGATAAGGTTGAAGATGAGTGAGATCTAGATGTATTTTGGTTGGTGAGAGGATTTGGGAAAGAGGCGGATGTGTTATAAGTGATTAGGGTTTGATACAAAGTTAAGTTATTTATATACCCATATAATTAGGTTCGGGTATGATCATGCTTCTTATGGGCCCGGGTATTATCATTTCGTTTGCAATGGGCTGTGGTTATCCTCTTGGACTATGAACGATTACAAATGAATTTTGGGCTGGAATGATATATCAAACGAATAACTGACTTGGGTTGCCAGTCATTATATCACCAGTGTTTGACTTGAGCTGAAATTTTTTTGATTATACAAATGTATGTTTTATACATTATGTCAAATTTTTGATATAATATTTGGCAAATGAGTGGCATTTTGATTATTACAAATTTTCACGGGGATACGATTTTTGACAAGATCGGGATAAAACCATTATCATAGTTCACTTAAACCGTCAAAAGGCTAGTGTTGGGTATTGAACCGCAAGATGTGACTACGGGGATAATTCTTTATTATTTATTTGAGGTTGAAGTGGGATATCACGGGTGCGTGTACTTAGTATCTTGAAGATATCGGGGTTGGTTGGATGCATGATTCTTCGAGATCCTTGTTCAAGCTTATAACCTTCAAAATGATTAAGACTTGAGTTATCTCGTTATACCTGATGTAAGGAGTTACGTTGTTGTGCTCACAGTGTATAGCCATCACTTTAAAGGAGTTACGTTGTAGTGCTCAAGTGTCACACAAAGATGTGGATAATTCAAGATGAGTTCATATACAGAAAAGGATGGTTGGATGGGTATATGAAACGACCTATGCTTAAAGGAGTTACGTTGTAGTGCTCAGTATAGGTACTTAGTCAGACAATAGTGCAAGTTTAAGTCACAAGTTCGGGTTATTTTACTTCAGTCTCAAGTTCGTAATACTGGGTTTTCTCCATCAGTGGTCACTACAGAAAGCCGTCGGAATGATAATGGGGTCGGTAAAGTGTTAGATGAGAAGAGTATAGAAGAGTAGAGATTCTATCAGCAGTTGATTCTCACGGGCTATTTTTGGTACTTCACACATCTTCGACTAATTGGACATACAGGGTGTACGCTGCCTCCGTTTCCATCGTAACCATAGTGTGTATGTTTCCGATTCCGCGAAGACATCGTGGGGGAAGAGAGAGTAGATGTGCTTTGACTGTCTTTGTTTTCTTTGCATTTTTTTGCGAAAACACTCTTTTTCCAGATGGATCTGCATTCAGGGGGAAGAAATGTGCACATCAGGGACGCATGACAGACTCACATGATCGAGCTTACAATTTTATTACTACCGGAAGACGTCCGCAGAGATTATCAGTGGTTCAGTTTAGTGATTTTGGTGTACTCGTTTCAACTTTCGCAGAGTGTGATGTGCAAAGTAGCCTACTTATGTGAGAAGATCTTGCTAAATTTCTCGCATGTTACCCCCGAATGGGACTTCCGCATTGAGCATAATCGTTACTTAGTACTAGTCAGATTTGCGTGGTGTGGTTTACGATGTCATCTACAAATTCCGCTGCGTACTTTCAACCTTCAAAAGTTAGAAGACGTGTTAACTACATCAAAGTTTCGAATCTGCTGAAGACGGTTGTCAGTTTGGGGGGAAGCTGATTCAGAAACTTCACCAATAAGAAGTGTACGAAGAAGCCGTTAAAGACATGCAGCATGAATTGGGGGGAAGTTAATCCAGTTCATGTTTATTACATCATTTGACTACAAGTGAAGAAAAGTTCTCAAGCCGGGGTACAAGATAAAGACAAAGAGCGTCAACTGTAATCATCCTCAGCACATGAAGAGCTTATGAAGACCTTTCTTTATTTGTATTTTTTACTTGTAGGATATGATGTAAGTAATCCCATATGTTGCCACATTGGGGGAAGATTGTTGGGTACACTTCTCGCACCAAAATGTGACAACATATGTGTGATTACATTAGTTATCTTATTTGCCACAAACACATGGACTAGAACCGTCAATATTGTAAAGTCATGTGTTTTGGCTCTATAAATACACCTCCTAGACTTCACTAGGAGGGTTGAAGCTTGTGTTTA
This sequence comes from Artemisia tridentata subsp. tridentata, assembly GCA_021014915.2. NCBI lineage: Eukaryota > Viridiplantae > Streptophyta > Magnoliopsida > Asterales > Asteraceae > Artemisia > Artemisia tridentata. Next base: position 165,985,037 of record CP139502.1, on the reverse strand, counting down.
TTTTCACCTTTCATATTATCAATAATATCATCAAGTTTCCTCTCTATTTTTTCTTTACTTTCTCTCTCTAACTTTACCATGGAGATGATGATCTTTCATCATCCAAGGCCTCCCGATTCACATAAGATCAACCAAAACACGATCCATCAAGAATTGCTGACGTTAAGTGAATGTTCGAGTGTATAGGTATACTTTTTATACATATTCAATGGGGTCATTGTGAAAAAGTAAATAAATAGAAGTGAAGTTGAAAAGGCTTTACTAATATATGGTGAGTTATAACTTGTGTTTGAGAAAATATTGTTTTAATAAGTTTGAAGTTTAAAAGAAAATAATCATTTCTATTTACTTGACTTATATAAGTTTTGGGCATGGCCGTTTCAATTTGTAATTCATGAAAAATATTTAACTAGTATATGAATTTTAATTTCTAAATATTTACTCGTAAAAATTTAAGTTGTTACTAGTAAAATTTCATGTTTTTACTTGTTAAATATTTTCACGTCGTATATATACATATTGTTTAAAAATCAAATGTTTGAAATAAAGCGTATCCCAATGTTCTCATTTTAAAAATGTGTGTCATACTTATATTTTTATCCGCAAAACATGTAATAGTATTTAAACTTTACGTTGTGTTATTAATCTCTTGTCGTGTTCTTTTTATATGTAGACTCCATATATATAAATGACCGCTAATAATCATCGAGTTATAACAACAAAATGTGCGTCGAGGAGGGGAGATGGGCTGCGGCCCACTCAAACAGTGAACCAGGCCAAGGTATACAAGTGGGCTTCGGTCCACACAAAGGCGACAAAAATTCTGTTCAAGCTTTTCAGTCCACTCATTTGTCTTTCATTTCTCTTACTGTGAAATGAAATTCAGTCATTTCAGTATTCGAACATGATGTTGGCGCCTTAGGCATGTACACACACATGTTGTCATAAGTAATATTAAAACTAGCATTTAACTTTCATTAGTGTTAGAGGTACCAATTAAAATAATGCATATTAAATTGTATAAAATAGTATAGTACTATATGCATATTAGTTTATGTGATTAGGACTGCTCTAGTATCGTTTTTCTTAGATAACCATTAGATTCCATACATCATAAGATTTATATAAAATCAACAATTTTGATTGACTATCTTAATTGTGAAAAAGGATGAAGCGATAGAGTGAAGTCCCTTCAGTTCTGGTACGAAGGCATCCCACTTTCCATTGCATTTCTTTTTCATTGTGATCCCATTCAAGAAATCAATACAGTACGACTATGTGATAAGTCAAAAAGGGGATGGTGTCAAACATGTGACTTTTGGTACGGTTCAAAATAGGTGAGGTTGGGTTGATCCAAACACTTATTTCTCCAATTTTTATTTTTTTATTTTTATAAAGACATTTAGTCTTTTAAAGTTAGGATTATACACTACTGCCTTTGGAATTTCTTTGGCGAGTGACAAAAGTTCAAACAAAGGCTTGACGGGACTCTACGTTATAGGAGTATTTGGTTTCAATATATACTCGTTGGAGGACTATACGAACGGAGCAAAATGAGCACCCTCGAGTACAACTCGAGCACGCACTCGAGTATAAACACTAGCATAACACAGTCGATGATTATACATAATACGAGTGCAGGCAACAACTAGACCCAATTACAAGCGCAAACACAAACAAGAACGTTGAGTACAAAGCAAACAACTTAACTATACTCGATCACAACTCATTTTGAAAGTTTTTGACATAAACACGAACACTTTGAGCGCATATCTTAAGACTAAAGATTTGACTAAACTAACTCTTAACTCAAAACCACCAATCATTCGGGCACCATGAATCCTCACAGCAGCACATTTAGGAAAGACTCAAACTAATCCGAAGTCTAACGATAGTTTAGCAAATTGGACACCACCTAACCTAACGATTTAACTCAATCACAAGATGAACAATTCGAGACAGCCAACAACATCATGATTTTGAGCCAATAACTAGTGTCAAATTAATGTTTTTATGATTCTTACTAGTTTCCAAAGTTCTTTTTAAACCACACCACAACCAGCAATGTTCGACATATGTACTGAAAAAAAATGACAACTACAACTAATCGATAGTTTCAAAAAAAGAACAAGAGTCACAAGTTTGAATTTAAACCTTACAAAGAACTGATGTTAGATTGATTCCAAGAGTCACCACAGAAACCCACTCGATTCCAAGCTCGTCACACCTTCCTTCTCTCCTTGATGCACACAACTGAGACTTTGTTTAAGGTGATATTGGTGGTCTTGGTGTGACATAGCTTCTCCTGGAACTTAGTTTCTTAAAGAATAACTAATGGTAATCTCTTGAATCACTTTCCATCTAACTAGATGAGGTTTTTACCATTTATGGTCATCTCTCTTATCCATGCCTCGATCTCAAAAATATTCGATCCCTGTAGTGAAGGTTTGGGTCTCGATGAAACTTGGGGAAGACAAGAAAAGTGCTACAGGGATTATATTGATGGTGATGGAAGGTAAGAATTATGGCAGAGTTTGCGTGTGGTGAACATCTAATAGGAGAAGAAGAGCAGGCTAGGGGAGAAGATAAGATATAGATGTATTGTTTCCAATGTGATGAGTGAGAAAAGGAGGGGTTAGGTCACGTGTTTACTAAAAAAATAAAAAGGAGTGTTTATTTATTTGTGTTAAGTATTGTGTATAGCCCGTGTTCCGTTTAGTTGTGCTAACTTGGTTTTACGTAAACGAAAAAAATGGAATCCTTGAGTCGTTTTTATAAAATTGACATCAAGTAAAATTTATTGACCCGAAATTGAATTAAAAATTTGAACCATTATTAATGTAGTGATGCTACGCGTGTGGTATCGTTTTTTCTCAATTCGTACAATCTAGTCAAAAGTTATATGCAAGGGAAAAATATGTACTCATAAAATAAATTATCTCGAGTTTTAAATGTTGTGTAATGACCTGAAAAATTCGCGGTTGCTACAGTCTACCCCCGTTAACAGAATTTTGTCCTCAAAATTCAGCTGACTAAGGGCCTGAGCTTGCTCGGACAGTATTCACCATTTGATTTGGTTGCACACAAGAAGGTAAGGGTGTGGGTGTCAATCCAAATAGTACCGGGTGCTACTTCCCGATTGGTACTATCAATACTTCCTAACCTCTAGAAATCACACAAATGAAACCACACAATAATCACACAATAAGGCAAGCTTTCCCGTCCTTGAGTAAAGCCGTCAAAAACCTTAGTCATCTTTTTGGTAGTTTAAGTTGAGCCTCAACTGAAATCTAGCTTAACCCCACAACTCATCAAACAAGAACTGTCACGAAGTTAAGCTAAACCACAAGTTTAAGCCCAGTAACAACTTGATTTCAGCTTGATCTCACAACTCATCAAACAAGAACTGTCATGAGATTAGGCTCAAATCAAGTTGGACCTATCCTTAAACTACAGAACAACTTGAACTTAACTTAACTCCACAACTCATCAAACAAGAACTGTCATGGGATTAAGTTAAATATCAAGTTGTAAGAAAAGAAACTCAACGTTTTTGAAGGGTTGGTTCAAATTTTGGATTGCTTTCAAATAAACACTCAATAAACACACAAATCTTAGATTTAGAAGGTTGAGAAGCTTCAACTAAGAGAGATGGGTATTCGTGTTTCTTCCAAAACCAACAGTGCATGCTCTAAGTCCATCTCTTAATGTCGGATAGTATGCTCACCCTGACCATTGGTCTAGGAATGGTAGGTCGTTCTCCACTCCAACTGTGTTCCTAATACGTCCTATAGTGTCTAACAAGATTGCGATGTGGACTGTCTGTCACGATTCAATATAATAAGTAGGGCGCTCCTCATGTATGTCGCTCTAATTGGATTCCTTATATTTGAATACGACGGAGGCGTTGATCAAACCAAAAGACTTATCATGAAACTCGAATTGCCTGTATATCATTCTTAACATAGTTTTAGGGTTGTCAGTCTCGTACACTCTAAACTAGTGATATTTGGGTTCGAAATCTTTCCTCGAGAAGTATCGCGTATCATGAAATCTGTTCCGCTCCGGGAGTTAAGTTTATAAGAAGCTCAATTCATCAATGAGAGGTGAATCATGTTAGGTCTTTACGAAGTACTCCAGGGAAGTCTTAGGCACGCGAGGTATCTTCGGGTTTCTGCTCGTCTTACTAAGTGCACTTGAAATAGGCGGTTTTATAGCAACTATCGAGTGATTAGACCTCACGAAATGCCTCGTCCATTCTTGAGCAAAATCATTTAAAAATTTTAAGCTAAGTAGAAACTTTAAACTTAATCTCACATCTCATCAAACAAGAACTGACATGAAATTAAGTTAAAGGTTGTTAAAAAGCTTACCTTTTTTTTTTTTTTTTTTTTTTTTTTTTTTTTTTTTTTTTGAAAAAGAAAATTTTAGTTAAAGTTTGGGGTTGCTCAAAAATGAATGGGTGGCATTTCAGCATTCCAAGATCTTACTACCAGGTGGTGAAGATTTGAACCGTCTTATCTGTTTCTACCTTTTTGGTCATACTCTATATCAATCTCATAACTGAGGGCTAGGACACTAGGCTTCACCTTTTACAGAGACATGAACTAAGTGGAAACAAATCTACAATCGACGTCGGAATCAAACAACATGATAGTCTAATATTCTTTTAAGGAGAACATACCCGTCACGAGGTTCGGGTCCTGGCGTCCTCCTTCAGCGTTCATCACAAATACCCGACCATGAGCTGGGTTGCCATTGTTCCCACGGTTTGCATTGTTTCCACCAATTGCTACAGTCTGATTCTGGTTGTTATGCACTGGCGCCTGTGTCCTACCCAACCTAGGGCACATACTACGAAGATGATTCGGGCTTCCACACTCATAACAAGTCTTCGGGTTAACAGCATTCACTGGTGTCACTTGTTTAGCTACTGCCCTACAATCTTTTACCATATGGCCAGGTCGCTTACAGTTAAAGCATACTACTTGGCATGGCCTAGTCTCTGGATGATGGTAATTGCACTCGGCACAATTTGGGAAAGGACCATGATACTCCTTTTTGACGGCACCAGATGCCGCAAATCCTTTTCCCTTAGCTTTCTTATTGTCACCATTTGCACCTCCTTGCTCACTTGGCTCACTCACGACCTTTCTCTTATCGCCACTCTTGGACAACGTCCCGTTCCTGGCCATTTCGTCTGTTAAGGTTGCAGCTTTCAGTATCGCGCTTTGAATTGTAGGAGGCTCGGTCGCTCTCACCATCCCGCGAATCTCAGGGACCAAACCATAGATGTACCTATCAATTCTCTTGGATTCAGGAGTGACCATGTGAGGTACCAGTCTAGCAAGCTCATGGAATCGATCTGTATAAGCCACGTGACCAGCACCTACCATAGCATGGTTGTAGAACTCATGTTCTAGTTTCTGCATCTCGTTGTTTGGGCAATACTCCTCCTTTAGCAATGCCTTAAGGTCATCCCAACTCATTCCCATGGCGGCTTCTCTTCCTCTGGCCTGGATTTGCGTGTTCCACCAGGTCAGAGCCTTTCCCGTGAACGAGCTTGCAGCGTACTTCACCTTCTGGTGGGTTGCACACTCGCTTATGTCCATTACTGCTTCCATTTTCTCAATCCATCTTGTGTACACCAACGCTCCTCCATTGCCGTCAAAATCCACTGGTTTGCATGCTGTAAACTCCTTGTACGAACATCCCTTGCCACTATTGTTGTTGTTGCCATTATTGTTGTGGTCACTACCAATGCCATCGTCTTCATGGTCATTCCCGCTTCCGTTGTTTCCGAGATTACTGATGTGGTCGCCAACTTGGGTGACGATAGTGGGTAGCAATGCTTGTAGTTGCTCGGCAATCATGGCGGAAAGGTCAGGATTCACATTGTCGTTGCCGTTGTTCTCGGTGCCGCGACCACCTGCTCTACCTCCTCGCCCACCAGTCCTTCCACCACTCGATTGTGGAATGCCTCGGTTAACTCGAGCCGACCTTCTTGGAGGCATGATTCTACAAAGTAGGACATTGGTAGACGTTAGATAGGAGGTAGGTAGGATGGGTCGGTATACGTGTCGTACTACTACACTCAACTTCCTATCTGACAGTCCATGAATTTGATAAGTTCATGCCGCATCATGTTATCGTAAAAACGTTGGCCAGGCGTTTTTAAGATAGCATCATGATGCATTTACTTATCATCATCACTTCGTGTCATACTATACGCATAATCGCACAAGTAGTTCCTATAATGCAAACTATATGAGGATTCTTAGGTTATAGTCTAGGTTAAACCACCTAATTCTCTATAACCAAGGCTCTGATACCAATCTGTCACACCCCAAAAATGGCGCAGCGGAATGACATTTACGGGGTATGACCTCATTGTCAAGAACTCAAGGTGTCACAATAGAGAAACACTAAATGCATAACATAAGACAGTTGATAGTCGCAGACTCCCACAACCGGGATAAGTACAAAGATCCAAAATAACATAAGTCTCAAGGTTAAACATCGACACTAAGGAATATCAAATGCAACTCCACGAGATATAACCCGGGAGGGTCTTGTCTTAAGTCTTGCTAAGTCAGTCCATACTCTACCTTCTAAACGGCTTCAATAACACCTAAAAATGGTACTAGAAAACGTCAACATAAAGTTGGTGAGCTCGTAGGTTTAGATGTTAAACCACGAAGCTGTGAATAATAGCGTAGGACAATAGTGAGCAAGATAAACAAATGTGAGCACATGGTAAGAATCGCAAACTAACACAGACTGCAAACACGCCTAATTTATCCACACATAGTCTGGGTGCCACTTCCCAAATGATATGCTGGGTGCCACTTCCCAAAATGAAATACTGGGTGCCACTTCCCAAAATGAAATACTGGGTGCCACTTCCCAAAATGATATACTGGGTGCCACTTCCCAAAATGATATACTAACAATGTATCACAAAACAGTTGCGCACGTTTAAGCTAAGTCTCACAATCTGAATTCACACAGTAAGGCACACATTGCAATCAAAACACACATATTGTCCAAAAACATGAAAACATTGTATCACAGCATAAAAACAGTTAAAATATCATTTGAGTACCATTTTCCCCCAAGGAAAAACATAATGAAAAAGGGGCTACGAGAACTCACCTTGGTAAATAGCAGTCAGATCACAAAAATAGTTTAGACAGTGTTCAGCACCGACACGCGACCTAGATTAGTAAGGTTTATTTTAGTTCACAGTTCAAATTCAAGAATTTCAATTGTTTTAAGGAGTTCATGTTGGTGTTGCTGGTGTGGCAGCATTTAAGTTAAAACCATGCTTTTAACATTTGAAGTTATTGGCTCATCGGGGTGTGCGAACATACAAAAGAATAGGAATAGTGAGTTATTGACAACGATCGAAAAAAAATACGCACGAAGGATAACAGCTATGGAATGTCAATGTGAACGATATATAGAATTGCTGACGTTAAGTGAATGTTCGAGTGTATAGGTATACTTTTTATACATATTCAATGGGGTCATTGTGAAAAAGTAAATAAATAGAAGTGAAAAAGGCTTTACTAATATATGGTGAGTTATAACTTTGTGTTTGAGAAAATATTGTTTTAATAAGTTTGAAGTTTAAAAGAAAATAATCATTTCTATTTACTTGACTTATATAAGTTTTGGGCATGGCCGTTTCAATTTGTAATTCATGAAAAATATTTAACTAGTATATGAATTTTAATTTCTAAATATTTACTCGTAAAAATTTAAGTTGTTACTAGTAAAATTTCATGTTTTTACTTGTTAAATATTTTCACGTCGTATATATACATATTGTTTAAAAATCAAATGTTTGAAATAAAGCGTATCCCAATGTTCTCATTTTAAAAATGTGTGTCGTACTTATATTTTTATCCGCAAAACATGTAATAGTATTTAAACTTTACGTTGTGTTATTAATCTCTTGTCGTGTTCTTTTTATATGTAGACTCCATATATATAAATGACCGCTAATAATCATCGAGTTATAACAACAAAATGTGCGTCGAGGAGGGGAGATGGGCTGCGGCCCACTCAAACAGTGAACCAGGCCAAGGTATACAAGTGGGCTTCGGTCCACACAAAGGCGACAAAAATTCTGTTCAAGCTTTTCAGTCCACTCATTTGTCTTTCATTTCTCTTACTGTGAAATGAAATTCAGTCATTTCAGTATTCGAACATGATGTTGGCGCCTTAGGCATGTACACACACATGTTGTCATAAGTAGTATTAAAACTAGCATTTAACTTTCATTAGTGTTAGAGGTACCAATTAAAATAATGCATATTAAATTGTATAAAATAGTATAGTACTATATGCATATTAGTTTATGTGATTAGGACTGCTCTAGTATCGTTTTTCTTAGATAACCATTAGATTCCATACATCATAAGATTTATATAAAATCAACAATTTTGATTGACTATCTTAATTGTGAAAAAGGATGAAGCGATAGAGTGAAGTCCCTTCAGTTCTGATACGAAGGCATCCCACTTTCCATTGCATTTCTTTTTCATTGTGATCCCATTCAAGAAATCAATACAGTACGACTATGTGATAAGTCAAAAAGGGGATGGTGTCAAACATGTGACTTTTGGTACGGTTCAAAATAGGTGAGGTTGGGTTGATCCAAACACTTATTTCTCCAATTTTTTTTATTTTTTTTTATTTTTATAAAGACATTTAGTCTTTTAAAGTTAGGATTATACACTACTGCCTTTGGAATTTCTTTGGCGAGTGACAAAAGTTCAAACAAAGGCTTGACGGGACTCTACGTTATAGGAGTATTTGGTTTCAATATATACTCGTTGGAGGACTATACGAACGGAGCAAAATGAGCACCCTCGAGTACAACTCGAGCACGCACTCGAGTATAAACACTAGCATAACACAGTCGATGATTATACATAATACGAGTGCAGGCAACAACTAGACCCAATTACAAGCGCAAACACAAACAAGAACGTTGAGTACAAAGCAAACAACTTAACTATACTCGATCACAACTCATTTTGAAAGTTTTTGACATAAACACGAACACTTTGAGCGCATATCTTAAGACTAAAGATTTGACTAAACTAACTCTTAACTCAAAACCACCAATCATTCGGGCACCATGAATCCTCACAGCAGCACATTTAGGAAAGACTCAAACTAATCCGAAGTCTAACGATAGTTTAGCAAATTGGACACCACCTAACCTAACGATTTAACTCAATCACAAGATGAACGATTCGAGACAGCCAACAACATCATGATTTTGAGCCAATAACTAGTGTCAAATTAATGTTTTTATGATTCTTACTAGTTTCCAAAGTTCTTTTTAAACCACACCACAACCAGCAATGTTCGACATATGTACTGAAAAAAAATGACAACTACAACTAATCGATAGTTTCAAAAAAAGAACAAGAGTCACAAGTTTGAATTTAAACCTTACAAAGAACTGATGTTAGATTGATTCCAAGAGTCACCACAGAAACCCACTCGATTCCAAGCTCGTCACACCTTCCTTCTCTCCTTGATGCACACAACTGAGACTTTGTTTAAGGTGATATTGGTGGTCTTGGTGTGACATAGCTTCTCCTGGAACTTAGTTTCTTAAAGAATAACTAATGGTAATCTCTTAAATCACTTTCCATCTAACTAGATGAGGTTTTTACCATTTATGGTCATCTCTCTTATCCATGCCTCGATCTCAAAAATATTCGATCCCTGTAGTGAAGGTTTGGGTCTCGATGAAACTTGGGGAAGACAAGAAAAGTGCTACAGGGATTATATTGATGGTGATGGAAGGTAAGAATTATGGCAGAGTTTGCGGTGGTGGTGAACATCTAATAGGAGAAGAAGAGCAGGCTAGGGGAGAAAGATAAGATATAGATGTATTGTTTCCAATGTGATGAGTGAGAAAAGGAGGGGTTAGGTCACGTGTTTACTAAAAAAATAAAAAGGAGTGTTTATTTATTTGTGTTAAGTATTGTGTATAGCCCGTGTTCCGTTTAGTTGTGCTAACTTGGTTTTACGTAAACGAAAAAAATGGAATCCTTGAGTCGTTTTTATAAAATTGACATCAAGTAAAATTTATTGACCTGAAATTGAATTAAAAATTTGAACCTTTATTAATGTGGTGATGCTACGCGTGTGGTATCGTTTTTTCTCAATTCGTACAGTCTAGTCAAAAGTTATACGCAAGGGAAAAATATGTACTCATAAAATAAATTATCTCGAGTTTTAAATGTTGTGTAATGACCTGAAAAATTCGCAGTTGCTACATGGTGTTCCTAGTTTTTATAAACAAACAGTTAATAGTTGCATATGCAGATCTTATCTTTAATTAAGAGAAAGTTTTAAGTAAAATGGTGTTACCTGGGTTTGTTTCTATTGTTGCATTTGTTCCTTCATCTCGTTTTTTCTTGTTGAAAACTTGATCTAGGATGAAATCTGTTGTTTTGCTTGTTGGGTTGAAATGGATTTGGAAAACATTTTTTGGCCTTCAATTGCAAATATCTCGGCTGGTATTTCCTGTGGGTCTACTTCTTTGTGCTTTGCAATTAATTCTGAACATGAATATCCTGTGACATCATCTGCTGCGGGGGTAAAGAAAGTGATTGCAGTTGTTGCAGATGGATCTGTGATGAACCCTTTGAAATTATACATGTGTATTATTCAGGAATTAAAAGGATTATTATTTTTTATTTTTTTGTTTTTGGTTTCCTAATTTGATATAAACCTGGGTTACAATATGGTGTACCTATAGCATGGTTGTGGCTGTCTTCCATGGTTGAGACAATGGTAGATTCCATTATCTTCTTTCACTTTTGAGGCACATTCATTGCAAAACATGTAATACCAATCTCTTTTTATGTTGATGCTGGTTATTGTTGCTTCAGTGGTGAATTTTACTCCCTGCAAATGCTTGTGCAAATGATTAGGTCTGCATAAAATTTTCTACCACAGTTTGTTGTTAACTTTTATGTGTGCTCTTAATTTATTTCGTTATGCGTTATGCAACATTTACCGTGTAGGTCTGCGGACTTTGTTTTAAAAGTGTCTTTAATGGAAATCTGTTGCGGAATTTTTCTTTTTCAATATCTTCGTATGGGGTCTTGCAAATCCGTAACGGTGGAGTAACAGCGTGCATTGCTCTATACCTGTTTCATATACAAAAGTTAGAATTAATCTATTTTTTAAAATTTTGATGTAGATATGCCGTGATTCTGATTTTTGGGTTTTAAGGTTCTTACTGTGCTCTTGATTTATCAACTTCTAGTATCTACGGGTTTAAGTAATAATATGTTGCAGATGTGGTTGTTAACTAGTAATCTGGTAAAACAGTGTTTGACAATGTCATAACAATTTTCTATTTGTATACAAAGTTAGTTTAAAGTATGAATGTAATACCTCTGTATTTTGATACACGACAAGAGCTGACTGCAATTATAACTGGCTGCTCCATTGTGTCAAGCCTCGCCTCTCCAAACTTTTTCGCCATCTCATCCCACATTGTGAACTCCACAACATTACCACTGCCAACATAAGTAAGTCATTAGAGAGATGATGTGAACTCCACAACATTACCACTGCCAACATAAGTAAGTCATTAGAGAGATGAGAAGGGGTGGAAACTATTTTTTTAATAGAAGTGTTTGGTATAAGCATACGCACTTTAAATTTTCTATATCCACTTTCTTGTAGATAGTTTCATCTTGGTTGGCACCTCCTTTTCTTTTTAGCTCGCCAACTGAACCTAGACATCCTATGTAATCTGTAAGTAAATAAGTATTAGATAGAATTTAAAAAATTTGCTATATTTACAAAAGTTAAGAACTAAAACATGACCTGTGAGTATCGGGTACTGTATTTTCCCTGAACCATCTTCTCTAGGGACCCTGGATTGAAGCTGGTTGTACGAAACAAAGCTAAAGTAGTGGTGTGGAATGTCTGTTGTTGTTATAGGTTCAAACTTTGTGATTTTCCCAAATCTTATGCTTGTTTTGTTATCAATGGTTTGTTGGTAAGTGATGCGTGGGTTTTGCAACCTTACAACAGGTTTTACCTCTCGAGGGATCTCAAGAGGCTTACAACCCCACCAGGCAGTGTACCTGACCGATGTAGTATAGTGTAGTGGTAAGTACGGGGGATTGATCGTTCTCCACAGGGAATAGTGTTCGTTAGGTGTGAAAGACTACTCTAATTAGGTCTAAGGGTTGAGGAAGATTCTTTTTATGTTTTTATAATTTTTATGAAAGCAAGTAAAATCTCGGGTTTGAAGGAGTGGGCGGAATTAGTTGCTAGTCAACTAACCCAAATTACTACGAATGCAAATAAAATAAAATAACAAAAATGAAAAGTTTGGTGGAAACTAATATGTAGAGAAATGTGTTTACTTAGATTTCCTTACTCCCTAACTATCTTTTACCGGTTGATTAGTGTGTATTAGTCGCGTGGATGACGAGTGTATTCCTTAATACCATTCGTGGGGTGGCGTACTTACTTCCCCAACTCTACAAGCTCCTACTTCACTCCTATGTCGAGCCGGCTAGGAAGCTCCTAACATGGGATCACTAGAATTCGCTTGTGTAACACCCCGACCCGACAAGGGCAAAGATGTCACAAGTACATGGTTTCATATCAGAATAAACATAGCATCCTCGAATAAAACAGCGGAAATCAATACATAAATCAAAAGAGTAAGTCATCAAGACTTAATTACAAAGGTAAGACAGAAATAATGAAATACATAACAAAATCCAAATGGTGAAATAATCCAACTGAAACAAGCTTCACTCAGATACACTCTTCCCAAAATCCATAACCCAGCTCCTAGCTCAATACCTGCCGCGGGAAAAGAAACGCGGCTGAGCTACACGAGCTCAGTGAACAGATATAACGGTAACAATAATAATAATGAGATAGGGAAAACGAAAGGAATCATACATGATGTGATAATAGATGAGAAGAAATATAAAGGTTATACAGAGATATAAGAAACATGGATAGTATCATGAGTAATGGTGAAGTAATCAAAAGATCTCAACAAGCCCAACATACCAAGCCCAGTACAGAGATAAGTCCAGTATCATACCATAGGGTGTCAGTAATGGAAGGTAAAGATCATAAGTCTATAAGGTGCATGGAAAACAGTAATCCTCTACGAGCCCAGTATCAGTAATCAGTAACAGTAATCAGTATAATCATATAGAGGGGAGACCTCTCAGTAATCAGTAAATATGAGGGGAGTCCTCAATCAGTAAATGGAGTAGCTAGCTCCCAGTATGTGAAAGACGTGTATCGCACACACCATCAGTCACCAGTAATACAGTAATCAGTAATCAGTAACAGTAACAGTAACAGTAACAGTTCTAGGATGCATCCATACGCCCCAGGTGGCCATAAACCTCCCAACACACCAAATAAATACATAAAAGGGACGGAACAGGTCATCACTCTCCTGCCCTAGAGTCATGCCATCGGTGCATCAATGACATGGTCATGAAACCCTCATGACTAGTTATGGCTCGTAGTATCAAACTGTGGGTCAGTGGTCAAGTATCAGTATTCAGTATTCAGTTTAGTTTCATAGGTCAATATCCAGTTCAGTATAACAGACAGTTCATATCAGATGGTTCAGTAACAGAGGTTCAATATCAGTAGGTTCAATAAGAAAGGTTCAGTATCAGTAGGTCAATGTCAAAGGTTCATAGAAACAAGGAACATGGCAGTGAATCAGAAATCAACATGAGACGAAGGCACCTTACTAAAGAAGGGCAGAATATCTGTACCTTAGTGATCAAGTAAGCAAATGAAATGGCAGACACAGATAAAACTTCTCCTCCTTGACACCAAATCAAGATTCGAACGTGTAGAACGAGACGCACGATTTAATATGTACGCGAATAGCCAAAATGCACCATAAATCACCACGACTTCAAAAACGATCTTTCGGGTTGAATTAAACAAGAATTTTCGAAAACCTTTGAATCCGGCCACCACAATTCGAAGTATTATTTTTCTAGGACTCCTTGGATGATGATTTAACACAGAAAAATAGCTTGGGAATTTTAGAGTGTCGATTGGAGGCAAAAGGGATTTATTTGTGTGTTTTTATTTCACTCGGTAATTAGGGTTTGATAAGAAAAAAAAAGTGGTGATTGGATTTTAATAATGAGGACCAGTCAAAAGGGAGGTTACATGGCCTAAATTTTGGGATTATTGATTAGGAGCATTAATGCTTTGATTATCCCCTTAAATTGTACTTAATTTTCCTTTAATTGCTATAATTAAATCATAGATTTTGAATTTAAATTAATTTAGGCGCCCAAGGGCATTTTGGTAATTTTCATGGCTTGAATAAATGTTAAATGAAGTTGTTAAAATTATTTGGGACCATAACTTATGCATTTCCAGAAGTTTGGAAATTATTTGGTGCTTTACGTATGTTTTATTTAAGTTTTAAATTCTCAAGGGCAATTTGGTCATTTTACATGTTATAGAATTTCAGGTATTACAACTTCTTCCCCACTAACAAAAAAAATTTCGTCCTCGAAATTTGCAGGGACATAGAAGAGCGAACATGACAGAAACGAGACAGAACATGCCGGATCAGATAAGCGTTACTTGCAGCAGATTTGGAATAGTTTAGCAGAATGGATCTTAACATAAGATGACGGAGATAAACGGATGGAGTAAATTCTCTTAAGGTAGAGCAAAATGAAGAACATACTTGGTGTCTTCCATCGGATCATGATCATAAAATACTCAAAACAATTCAAGCCAAAATCTCAGAATTCAACTTGGAATGGAATTATTAGATCAAAATCCAAAATATTCGTACGAAAATCAAGAGAAAGTCAATGCGTCATAAACGGAAAGGAAAACATGCGTATCAAATCATTCAAACAAACAGAAGGAAACAAATCATGCAGGCGATCTCTTCAGGCTGAGGCAGGAGTCGCATCGGCAGGGTCCTTCTTGTCATCCTCGAGGTTGTCCACGTTGCGGGGCTGGATTCGTACCACTCCATTCTCCTCAATGAAATTGGGGCACTTGCCTGCGTACCGAATGGTCGCTCCATCTTTGTGGATCACCTGGGTGGAGTATTCTAGCACTTCTGCTCCATCTTGGTTCACTATGGTCAGCTCCTCCTCGATATAACACGGCCATATACTAGCAGGAATTAACTTCCTCCTTGCCGTTCTCCATATCTTCCCAATCTTCCTGTTGCCGGTAGGATAAACGATGGTCCATCGTTGCTTTTTCCGTGCGGGGTACTCTCGAGCGCGCGTGGACACCATCTACACGATTAGCAGAACGATCAGAAGGAGTATATTGATGACAAAATAGAATACGAAAGGTGTCGATATGAGCAAGTAGGATAACAGAAGCAACGGAAGAGAGTGCGCGGATGGAAACCTAATGTCTACCCAGATCCTCACAGGTCAAATGGCCTAAGCCGAAGGTTTTCGGGTGCCTGTATCTCTGATACCATAAATTGTAACACCCCGACCCGACAAGGGCAAAGATGTCACAAGTACATGGTTTCATATCAGAATAAACATAGCATCCTCGAATAAAACAGCGGAAATCAATACATAAATCAAAAGAGTAAGTCATCAAGACTTAATTACAAAGGTAAGACAGAAATAATGAAATACATAACAAAATCCAAATGGTGAAATAATCCAACTGAAACAAGCTTCACTCAGATACACTCTTCCCAAAATCCATAACCCAGCTCCTAGCTCAATACCTGCCGCGGGAAAAGAAACGCGGCTGAGCTACACGAGCTCAGTGAACAGATATAACGGTAACAATAATAATAATGAGATAGGGAAAACGAAAGGAATCATACATGATGTGATAATAGATGAGAAGAAATATAAAGGTTATACAGAGATATAAGAAACATGGATAGTATCATGAGTAATGGTGAAGTAATCAAAAGATCTCAACAAGCCCAACATACCAAGCCCAGTACAGAGATAAGTCCAGTATCATACCATAGGGTGTCAGTAATGGAAGGTAAAGATCATAAGTCTATAAGGTGCATGGAAAACAGTAATCCTCTACGAGCCCAGTATCAGTAATCAGTAACAGTAATCAGTATAATCATATAGAGGGGAGACCTCTCAGTAATCAGTAAATATGAGGGGAGTCCTCAATCAGTAAATGGAGTAGCTAGCTCCCAGTATGTGAAAGACGTGTATCGCACACACCATCAGTCACCAGTAATACAGTAATCAGTAATCAGTAACAGTAACAGTAACAGTAACAGTTCTAGGATGCATCCATACGCCCCAGGTGGCCATAAACCTCCCAACACACCAAATAAATACATAAAAGGGACGGAACAGGTCATCACTCTCCTGCCCTAGAGTCATGCCATCGGTGCATCAATGACATGGTCATGAAACCCTCATGACTAGTTATGGCTCGTAGTATCAAACTGTGGGTCAGTGGTCAAGTATCAGTATTCAGTATTCAGTTTAGTTTCATAGGTCAATATCCAGTTCAGTATAACAGACAGTTCATATCAGATGGTTCAGTAACAGAGGTTCAATATCAGTAGGTTCAATAAGAAAGGTTCAGTATCAGTAGGTCAATGTCAAAGGTTCATAGAAACAAGGAACATGGCAGTGAATCAGAAATCAACATGAGACGAAGGCACCTTACTAAAGAAGGGCAGAATATCTGTACCTTAGTGATCAAGTAAGCAAATGAAATGGCAGACACAGATAAAACTTCTCCTCCTTGACACCAAATCAAGATTCGAACGTGTAGAACGAGACGCACGATTTAATATGTACGCGAATAGCCAAAATGCACCATAAATCACCACGACTTCAAAAACGATCTTTCGGGTTGAATTAAACAAGAATTTTCGAAAACCTTTGAATCCGGCCACCACAATTCGAAGTATTATTTTTCTAGGACTCCTTGGATGATGATTTAACACAGAAAAATAGCTTGGGAATTTTAGAGTGTCGATTGGAGGCAAAAGGGATTTATTTGTGTGTTTTTATTTCACTCGGTAATTAGGGTTTGATAAGAAAAAAAAAGTGGTGATTGGATTTTAATAATGAGGACCAGTCAAAAGGGAGGTTACATGGCCTAAATTTCGGGATTATTGATTAGGAGCATTAATGCTTTGATTATCCCCTTAAATTGTACTTAATTTTCCTTTAATTGCTATAATTAAATCATAGATTTTGAATTTAAATTAATTTAGGCGCCCAAGGGCATTTTGGTAATTTTCATGGCTTGAATAAATGTTAAATGAAGTTGTTAAAATTATTTGGGACCATAACTTATGCATTTCCAGAAGTTTGGAAATTATTTGGTGCTTTACGTATGTTTTATTTAAGTTTTAAATTCTCAAGGGCAATTTGGTCATTTTACATGTTATAGAATTTCAGGTATTACAGCTTGTGCATTAAATACAACCATAAAAACCTTTAGTACGCATTTGGTTCATGTTTCTTAAGACGTTCAAGCAAGTTACCGAATAGGAAGTTAGCCAGTTTTCTTAAGCCTAACATAGATAAACAATCATCCAATACAACTAATAACACACTAATAACCAATAATCAATAGCTAGGTTTCATTAGATCTAAGCAAACACAAGATAAATCTAGCCTAACATGTTAAACAAAAGACAAGAATAAGATAGAATCAAACAACACATAGACATATTGAATGATTAATTGATAACTTATCTTTCAATGTAACATGGAAGATCTCAAGGCAAAAAGCCTTGAAAAAGAAGCTAAAATCGTCTTAGGGTTTTCTCCCAAAATTCCACACACTAAGTTCCACACTAATGACAAAAAATTAGAAAACTATATATAGACTTTTGGATCTGACGGCGTCACGTTATGGAGTGTGACGCCGTCACCTCGCCGCTTTTAGGGTTCCCGGATAACCTTCTTGACGCCGTCCCTCTTTAGCTCTTCAAAAATCCATTCTGGCTTATCAAGGCTTGACGCCGTCGAACCTTGAACGTGACGCCGTCCCTCTTTGATTTAAGCCGTGACGCCCTTGATCAAGTTAAAGCGTGACGCCGTCAGAATTCACATGCTATTTTCACTGGCTTATCATGAGTAAATTTCACGTCCACCTTTTCTTGCCAAGGCATGACGCCGTCTGGGGTTAATTGTGACGCCGTCAAAGGTAACTTTTAGCACAATTTTGAGACTTTGTCGTTTTCTTCACTTTTATGCTCCAAAAACGTCCAAAATGCCTCATTTTCCAGATTTCTCCTCAAAAGTACCTAAAATGACAAAAGGAACGATTTAGGGCAATATTTGATCAAATAAATACGATTTAGGGCTTAAATGACCCCTTAAAAGCGGTACACTTTTCGCTTCATCAAATACCCTTACACTTGAGATTTGCTTGTCCTCAAGCAAATGCGCTCTTATTCTAATCAAAATACAAGTTAGGGGTCATTTAACGCTAACATAAAAGTAATTACAACAAATAATCGTTCCACTTCAATCATAATAAGCACGGAGATTACATACTAGCACCTCACAAGTAGTGTTTAGATACTCACATCTCTCAAGTGTCATCAAAATAAATCTCATAAATGAAAACGGATAATATCTCTCACTACCTGTCATAGCAAATAGATTACCATAGGCTTGGGAAAGGATCGAAAACCTCCTCCACTAGGCGTAAGCACCAAAGATAAACTATCAAAGAGGGCTTTTAAATGGGTTATAACGTTAGGTGTAGGGAAAAGGAAAACACGGTTTTGTTGGATAAGGGATATTTTACTGGTGGCTAGTTAAAGATCTTGATCAATTACATGTACTATACAATGTTGCTAAGCCAAGACTCGACTCGATTTAAGCAAATGAAAGAAAATAACAAAATAACAAAAACATAAAAATAAACAAAAAATGAAACGGGATGGTAGTCCGTATGTTTTTTCTATTTTTCATTTTCTCATTTTTTTGTATTTTTCTTGACTTTTTCGATTTTTTTTTTTTTTTTTTTTTTTTTTTTTTTTTTTTTTTTTTTTGCATACACTTTTGCCCTACCATCCAAAATAATACATCATAGGGGCATTGCATCCCCCTTACACTTGAACTTTTACATAACTTTACAAGTACTAATCTAATGACTCGAATTAAGATAATTGAAAAACTTGGAGTACTTTTAAAACATTTAGCACATATGGGGGTAATAAATGATGTTCATCCCCATTACTCCATTACACTAGTACTTTACCCATGAGTCCCAATCGTCCCAAAACAATATGTACAAGGATATGACTCGACTTAGCAACCATGTAATCAACTAGATAATTAACTTGGGTTTAAACAAATGTTGTAACAATAATGCACTAAAGATGAGTGCATACAAGGTAGGCTAAGGCGATTTGGGTGTACATTTAAGTGGGGTGTAAACAAATTCTTCCTTTAAGTAAAATGCTTAAAGGTCGAAACGAAAAGATAGGCTCTGAGGGGTGTACTAGGGGTATCGTGTACCAAAAATAGGTACAACGCAAAGGGTGTGGGAGAATTACTTGACCAATGTAGCCAAAGTAATTATAACAAAAACACAGGTGTAAAACAATGGGTTAATCCTAATGCCTCTTATCATGTAGTAAATCTAACTACACGAATGTAGTCTCACTTGTGGCCTCGGAATGGTCCTAACGCAAGTTCTAGAATCTAAGTGCTACCGGTACACACATCATAGCATAAATGCTTTTCCTACCAATTCTAGGGGCGAACCTCACATATTTGGGGGTGGAAAATTTTTTAGTGGTACGTTTTTTGTGCTAGTCATATAACTCCTATCCGTGAGACGCTCATTAAGATCAAAGTTTCACTCCTATATGTTGTAAAAAATTTTAAATTTGGCACTAAAATTACCTTAACAAGTATTTCTCTCAGTTTTATTACACATCTACCATTAAACAAACAAAAATCAAGCACAATGGCATTCTCTAAAATCGTACTTTTACCCCCCCTTACACTTAAGATGAACATTGTCCCCAATGTTCAAATAACAAGATGTAAAAGCATAAAGTAAAAGAATGAAATTAAATACTCCCTGATTCGCTCGGTGGATAATGAAACTACACGGTTAAATCTTCCTCCAAAGAGAATGTTGAAGCTCCATGACTAATGCATCGCCATAAGCTTGATTCCATAAACATCTCCTTGTCCAAAATAACCTGTTAAACCTGAGAAAACAAACATGAAAACCTGCATAACATCGGCGGGATAAATCTATATATAAGGATATAATGCTTGTGGAATGATAATTTTGCAGATTCCTGGAGATTATAAGTTGGAGATTTTACTAAAAACTTTTTATGAAAACAAAACTTTCAAAAATTTCTGAAAATTAAATCTGACGCCGTCAGGTTATAAACCCTGACGCCGTCAGAAATGACCTGACAAAAATTCTCATTTTAAGTTTCCGGAAAATTTCTGGAAAAACCTTTACCTTACTTCCTGGAAATCCTGCAAAACATCATTATGACTCGATACAAGCATTTGACTCAAACAAATACGAATATGTATGTTAATTTATTATTATTACGATTCATGTTCATTTGTGTTCTAATAAACCGATTTAGATTTCCCTTACACTTGTCTTTTGCAAAATACCTTTATATGTAGTTAAGACGAAGTTAAAAACAACATAAAGCATTTTCACAATTTAGTTTTGAACATGAATCAATAAGAATAAAAATTAAACACACATACGGAAATAAATAAAAACAAACAAACAAACAAATAAACACATAAAGCAAATAAGTAAAGCTTGGGTTGCCTCCCAAGAAGCGCTTGTTTTTGTTCGAGTCACGAGCCTGACTCTACCCTTATTTAACGGAAATAGGGGAGGTTTTCCCTACACTTAGGATTAAGTGCGGGTGATAGTAGCGATACACACCCTTAGGGTGGAAATATGCCATGTGAGGAAAGAGTGACGGGTGAATTATATACTCAAAGGGGTGTGCTCCTTTCATCATAACCTTACCTAGTTCACTTTGGTCAATGGGTGAATTAAAGTTTTCTCCTAAAAAGGGATCATCTTCTATCAACTTCGAGAGACTCCTAGTTGGGAATCCATCTTGACCTAATAAACCCGGTTTAAACCCATAATGTTTCTTGTGATCAATCATGAATGGGTGATGTAAGTATGTAAGGTCATGTTTCACTCCTATATTGGCTTCCTCTCTACAAGGCTTAATGTCTACTACCTTAAGACTACCCGGACTATATGGTTTGATGGGTGGGTCGGGACCTAATTCAATTCCTAAGTTCACATCTAAGGATGGAAGATTAGGTAACGGTTTTGGTTTAGGCTCCGGTTCATCAAAACTAGGAACTTCCATAGAACTAAAAGAAAGGTTATGACTACAAGTATTCAAACCTATTTCTTCTAGTTTTGTTTGGTCCAAGGGCTCTACCTCTATTGGGGTTCCTATAGTCTCTTCTACTTCTTCTGGGTAAGTCACGGGTGGTGTGTGTGCCTCAAATGATGGTATGACTTGTGGGGTACTTGGTGGGCTTATGTTACTTACCTCATCATTCCTTGTGTCAAGATCACCTATATCCTCATCATGTGTTTTAGTAGAATCTAACCCTAACATTTTCCCTAGTATCTCAAGTGCTTCTCTAGGCATCTCAACTTCTATATTCGAATCATAAGGATCATCCTCAATATTCTGACTGCTATATTCAAATTGCCCACAAGATTCATCATGTGTTTCTTGAGATTCATCGTCATCGATCATAAAACCTAGGTCTTTTTGATCAATGTGATCATGCTCGGCTAAATCCTCCGTCATATCAAGGTCACCTATGTGTTTGTTTTTTAATATGGCATTACATGACATCCACTTAGGTATCTCAACACTAACATATTCATCCCCAAACAAACTTGTTTCATGATCCTCGAAATTTGTGGTCAATTGACTTGTACTAACGTTTGTTGGGTTGTCTACTATATAATAATATTGGGCACACTCTTCAATAGCTTCCCATGCTTTCTCAGCACTTAATTCCCTAATATCCCTGCCGGCAATATGGTAAATGTCCCTTTGGGCATGTTGGTCGACATGATTGTAAAAGATTTGAGTTAGGGACCAAAAATCGAAGTCATGATGAGGGACTTTTTGGAGTAAATATTTAAAACGAGTCCATGCATCATAGAGAGGTTCATCTTTATGTTGTTTAAACATCAAGATGTCATATGGAGTGGGTGAATTACGTGGTTGGTAGTATGGTGGATTCGCGTTCTCCATAATGGTGAACGAAAGAGTCAATGGAAATTACGAACAAACAAACAAAGAAATAAGATAGACTAAAGAAAACCTAGAAAAATAAAATAAAA
Organism: Artemisia tridentata subsp. tridentata; assembly: GCA_021014915.2. Lineage (NCBI taxonomy): Eukaryota > Viridiplantae > Streptophyta > Magnoliopsida > Asterales > Asteraceae > Artemisia > Artemisia tridentata. The sequence continues at coordinate 165,962,642 of CP139502.1, read as the reverse complement.
ATCTCACTAGAAAGGAATCTAGTGAGTAGACCTATAAAATAAAAATTCAACCTAAACAATAACTATTCCCCGGCAGCGGCGCCAAAAACTTGATGCGTGGGTTTTGCAACCTTACAACAGGTTTTACCTCTCGAGGGATCTCAAGAGGCTTACAACCCCACCAGGCAGTGTACCTGACCGATGTAGTATAGTGTAGTGGTAAGTACGGGGGATTGATCGTTCTCCACAGGGAATAGTGTTCGTTAGGTGTGAAAGACTACTCTAATTAGGTCTAAGGGTTGAGGAAGATTCTTTTTATGTTTTTATAATTTTTATGAAAGCAAGTAAAATCTCGGGTTTGAAGGAGTGGGCGGAATTAGTTGCTAGTCAACTAACCCAAATTACTACGAATGCAAATAAAATAAAATAACAAAAATGAAAAGTTTGGTGGAAACTAATATGTAGAGAAATGTGTTTACTTAGATTTCCTTACTCCCTAACTATCTTTTACCGGTTGATTAGTGTGTATTAGTCGCGTGGATGACGGGTGTATTCCTTAATACCATTCGTGGGGTGGCGTACTTACTTCCCCAACTCTACAAGCTCCTACTTCACTCCTATGTCGAGCCGGCTAGGAAGCTCCTAACATGGGATCACTAGAATTCGCTTGTGCATTAAATACAACCATAAAAACCTTTAGTACGCATTTGGTTCATGTTTCTTAAGACGTTCAAGCAAGTTACCGAATAGGAAGTTAGCCAGTTTTCTTAAGCCTAACATAGATAAACAATCATCCAATACAACTAATAACACACTAATAACCAATAATCAATAGCTAGGTTTCATTAGATCTAAGCAAACACAAGATAAATCTAACCTAACATGTTAAACAAAAGACAAGAATAAGATAGAATCAAACAACACATAGACATATTGAATGATTAATTGATAACTTATCTTTCAATGTAACATGGAAGATCTCAAGGCAAAAAGCCTTGAAAAAGAAGCTAAAATCGTCTTAGGGTTTTCTCCCAAATTCCACACACTAAGTTCCACACTAATGACAAAAAATTAGAAAACTATATATAGACTTTTGGATCTGACGGCGTCACGTTATGGAGTGTGACGCCGTCACCTCGCTGCTTTTAGGGTTCCCGGATGACCTTCTTGACGCCGTCCCTCTTTAGCTCTTCAAAAATCCATTCTGGCTTATCAAGGCTTGACGCCGTCAAACCTTGAACGTGACGCCGTCCCTCTTTGATTTAAGCCGTGACGCCCTTGATCAAGTTAAAGCGTGACGCCGTCAGAATTCACATGCTATTTTCACTGGCTTATCATGAGTAAATTTCACGTCCACCTTTTCTTGCCAAGGCATGACGCCGTCTGGGGTTAATTGTGACGCCGTCAAAGGTAACTTTTAGCACAATTTTGAGACTTTGTCGTTTTCTTCACTTTTATGCTCCAAAAACGTCCAAAATGCCTCATTTTCCAGATTTCTCCTCAAAAGTACCTAAAATGACAAAAGGAACGATTTAGGGCAATATTTGATCAAATAAATACGATTTAGGGCTTAAATGACCCCTTAAAAGCGGTACACTTTTCGCTTCATCAGTAAGTGTCGGTAGGTTCACACATGAATTCGGAGATCCTGTATACTGACCCTACATTGATTTTTGGGTTGAAGTAGTCAATATCTCTGACATTCATATTGGCTTGTATCGCATTCCCCTGTTCATATTCATATGATGTTATACGAAAATCAATATTTAATATGTTTTGTTTATAGTACATGAGTTGTTACATACCTCTCGATCTATCAAGAAGCAGCAGAATCCAGTTTCATTTTTTTTTTCCATTTTTTTTGGTAACTTACTGCAACCCATTTTCTATAAACCCTAGCTTCAAGTATTTTGTCATAAGATGTGGGTCGCAGCTCAGCAATTGTTGCCTCTTGCATTATACTGGTAGTTGCGAGTGTTTTGTCATCAGGTGTGGATTGTAGCTCACCAAGTGTAGTGTTCGTTGTCTCTTGCATTGTACTGGTAGTTGCAAGTGCTTTGTCATGAGGTGTGCCTTGTAGCTGACCAACTGTAGTGTCCTCCATTTAACTGCTAAGAGATATAACGATGGAAACATACACCATTCAAATAATAACATGATAAGAGAACTTAAATAGTAACCTTCTATGGTAAATTTACCTGTATCTAATCATCATTATCATATTTTTATGTAAGAAAAAGAGAGCAAAAGCAAAAATTATAGATACATAAAGTATATACATATAAAGCAAAAAGTCATATTTAAAGTTGGTTGGGTTGTATTCTTTTGAGAAAGTCTTTGTAAACTATGTTTTTCGTGACATTTGCTGCCTCATTTTCTTGTTGTTTCATAAGAATTTTTAGACCGTACGGAGAAGTTGCTCTAGACAGAGCGACATACAGTTGACCGTGGCCAAAGATTGGTACTGGTAGATATACACCAATCTTGTTTAGGGATTGTCCTTGGCTTTTGTTGATTGTCATGGCGTAGCAAAGTTTTATTGGGAATTGGGTTCTTTTGAATATGAAAGGAATGTTGGGATCTTTATGTACTAAAGTGATTATGTGTATAAAAACCTTCTCGCCAACTCTTGTACCAGTAATAATCTGCGCTTCAATAAGCTTTGACATCAGATGTGTAACTATCATCCGTGTACCGTTGCATAAACCGCCTGCCACATTTACGTTTCTTAAGAACATAATTGGTGCTCCCACTTTTAGTTCAAGCTGATGCGGAGGAAAGCCAGAGAGTTTAAACGTATTTAGATGTTCAGGTGGGTATAACATTTCTGTTTCGGCCCCGGTGTTCCCAGATGGTTTTGCCACATCATAACTTGCATAAGTTGTTGTCTAACCTTCAACCATTGAGAGAACTTTTGAGTTGATAATGTCTGCGGTTTCATTTTTTGGACATACAATGGCTTTTTGTTGAAGAGTTATTGCTGAAGGTATGTGTAGTGTGGGTTGGTCATAAATGAATTCTATAAGTTTCAACAAACCTTGGTCATCATCTTCAATGCAATACCTTGTTAGAATATCAATCCATGATGTATCTTCTTCACCTTCTACAGCAGCATTTCCAACTTTACCATCACCAACATCAAGAAGCCATGATGCAAAGGAATTAGCTAGGTTCTTTTCTTCTTCAGTTAAATCTAGTCTTATTAACCTCATATTTTGTTTAAGTGTCAGAAGACGAAAACACGACCAAAGGTATGAATTCGCAATAGATGATGCTATCAGTTCTATTTTTGGTGCCCCTTCTTTACAGGAAGTGTCTGCCTGAAATCCCCGCCTAAAATAATTGATTTGCCCCCAAATAAGACATCTGGTGCATCAAGCAGATCTTTCAAAGTTCTGTCTAATGCTTCAAAACACCTTTGATCATTCATAGGCGCTTCATCCCAGATAATAAGATCTGTGTCCACTAACAATTTTCCCAAGTGAGTGTTCTTTTAACTTTACACAATGTCTCTTCCGTGAATTTAAGTGTAATTTGAATCTATAGTGGGTTGTTCGACCTGCTGGAAGAAGTAAAGAAGCAATGCCTGAAGAAGCTACTGCTAGCACTATCTTGCCTTCAGAACGTAGACTGCTAATGATGGTCTTCCAAAGAAAAGTCTTACCCGTTCCGCCATGACCATAGACAAATATTAGTTCTTGTTTATTTGCTACAGAAGCATCCATAATAAGATCATATATTTGTCGTTGGTCAGTATTTAACTTTGGCACATTCTCATCCCTTTCCTGTTTTAATACTTCACGGTTGTAATTCTTTTCTTCCATTAGAAGCCTGTTTTCTAACTCATCAAGCAATTCTCTTGGAGGCGGTGCTAGACCATATCCTTGAAATGATTTGCCTAAACCGTTTAATATTACTTTGAGCTCAAATAGTATGTAACCTTTTAACTCAGGATTGTTGACATGATAATTCTGAATTCCAACACTTTGTGACACAATTCTTGGTATGTCATGGCCCATCTCTTTCCAGTGTTTCTCCCATAGTTGGACAGGACTGACTACCTCACAGTAAGTTAGAATATGGGCGAACACAGACCGTAGCTCTGATGATGATGCTGAAAAACATGCCTCTTCAAGTGCTTTGTCCCATTCTTTATCGTCACCAAGAAGCCCTAATGCTTCACATGCGGCTCAGTATGTAGGATACAACACTTAGTTAACTTTCCGCACTTCTGTAAACCCTCTAGATCCTTTTTGATGGCAAAGTAGCATTCTAAAATAGAAGAGTTCACCTAAACTTGGATGTATGCATGCTAATCGGCCAACAGATGATTGCGTGGTTCTTCTAGGCCGCCAAATTTTCTTGTCTCGATACCAAACAAACTCTGAAGGAAACTCTAAATAGGTTAAATGGCGGCCATCTTCATTGATAGCGTTGTAAGCAAACCATTCTGTCAATGTTGTCACCTTACGTTCACGACGATTAACAACTGATTCTAAGTTATCATTGTCCCGAAAGGTGACATGTTGCATGTTTTCTAGATGCACAAAAAGTATTTGAACTACAGGTTCTCGGCTGTGAATGTTAAATTTCATAATCCTCTAGCATGCTTCATGAGGACATATAAACCGACCATCAAGGAAATTCTGTATTTCATCTATTTGTGGCTCTCGATTAGCTGAAGAAGTAGATGGCTCACCAATAGATCTAGTAACTCTTGCAAATACCCGGTCTGTCCCTTTTGAAATATAATTAAATAGATACTTTATGAGCATGCTCCAACCACAGTATTCAACATTTATGTGAGCTTGGAATACTAGGCAAAGACTCCGATTATATGGCACGACGTAGGTGTTGTCTAACTTCATCTAGCGTTTACTTGTGAATACTTTTGTTTGCCTTCTTCGATAGTGCACATGACCATTGGTGTCAAAAAAGGTTTCAGGATTGAATTTTTTGGGGAAATTTTTGGTGCAGGTTGTGCCTTCCATACAGGGTGCATTCAAATTAGCTAACCCACAGGGTCCATGAACCATCATCTCTAAAACTATTTTATATCCGTGGGGATCAACCACTGGGTCTGGTAGTTCTGCAGAAATATATTGATCAACATCTTTTGCATCCTGTATTTTGTTGGCTGAACTAATCAATAGCAGTGTATGACAATGTGGCAAGCCACGCTTTTGAAATTCAACCGTATACAAAACTGTTTCAACAAAAACATAGGTAGGACAGTTAGAACAATAAAGGCAGTCATTATTGGTATGATTTAGCTTTCTTAAATTGTAACTAACCATTACATTATTCTTCATATAAGGTTGTGTTACATTAAATTATTTAAAATGGTGAACATAAAAATAAATTATAAAAAAACATGTTCCATACCTCCTGTCACAAATCCAAATGGCCGTCTATTTTTTAGAAATCTGATAAATGCTTTAATATTTTGCTGAAAAACTCGACATACTGCATCTGCTCTATCTGAAGCATTCAGCTGCGGATATTCTGCCATGTATCTTTGGATTTCAGGCCAATTTATGTTGCACATGAATGTTATGAAGAATTGCTGGTTACCAAGTTTTCGGTAAATCGCTAGTGCATCCAAGTAATGGCTATACATATAGCGTGGACCACCTGTGAAAGATGAAGGAAGAATGATTCTTGAACCAGCTTCAGAACCATCACGATCTCCTCTTGAAACAGCGTCATATAGCCCTGATAGATACTCACCTCGAATATCACTCTGATGCTTTCGATAAAAATCCATCATATTCTGCTCTATACAACAGTATACACCGACAACGTATTGTTGAAAAATGCGGCCTGTCTAGAAAAGCAGATCATATGAATGAAGTCTTGGATGTAACTGGTATGTGTAAAATGCGTTCAATGACACACATCGTGCTCTTTCACCTAGGTTTGCAGATCTTAATTTTAATTGTGTGTGAAACCCAGGTTGGCCATACATGAGGATCGGTGGAAACTGCAATGACATATAAGATTTATGCAGCTTGTTGATTCTTTTTGGTTGACCACCCTTGTATTGAATAATGATGTCATAGTATGCTTCACTTGTAGGACCACTGTCAAACACTATGGCTCCAAGAGTGTTATACATTGGCAACTCATAACCACGTGCTCCTTCAGCATTGTAAAGCCTTATTTTGAAGTCTGGTATGTCTGCTTGACTGCTTAAATCTCTTGCAGTTCTTAATACCTGGACCAGTTCATTGTGAGTATCTAAGAAGTGAATCAGACCTTAAACAATTTCTGGATCTAAGGTAGCCCGTTTAGAAGTTGAGAAATGGCTCAGTCTATTTTGTACTTCATTTTGTGTGTCATAAATATACAGCTGCAAGAATCTAGGCGTATCATCACCAAAAGGACAGAGTGATCCAATCCAATGATAGATTTGACCTGAGACTTTGAACACGTATGGGCCTTGTCTAATGTTGACTGACTTCTCCATGTTTGCACCGAATGAAGTCATTGCAAACATTTTATTATAAGCTCGGATATTTTCCATGAAAGTGTTGTCTGAAAGAAGATCTTTGATATACTGAGGTGGATCTGGTTGAGGGTCCATGATGATTCTTCCATCTCCACAACACAAATGGTATTCAATTCTGTTACTGGTAGAACTATTTATAACACGTTCTTCGTACCAAAAAGCTGCGTGACAGTGACATCATCGTTGATCACAATCTCCTAAATCATCATATGAAGGAGTTGCCTTTACATAAAGTTATTTTTGAATATGAATGACGGTGTTTGCAGAAATCGTTGTTATGTAAAAAGTTTGACTATTGAGAACAAAGAATCTTCACAAAGGAAGTTAAATGTTTACCTTCATTTGCTTGAACACTGGGCCCTTCACCAGTCGGTCATGGGGCATGGGTTGAAGTGTTTAGCAAATTGTCTAACTAAAGACGCTGGCGTACATTATAGTTGTTACCTCCAGTGTTTCTCTGACTTCTTTTCTTGCTTTGTTGGCCTGATCTTCTTCGAGTTCTATGTTGAGAAGCTCCGTCAGAATGTGCAACGTTGAATATTGAAGTTGGACATTGATTTCCTGCATAGACATAGTTAAAAAATATTTTAAAAAAATGTTAAAAAAAAAGATGACTGACTGATAATCATAAATTATAAGAAACAAAATTAAATGGTCACCTTGATTTGGCAGCACAGTCTGCCCTTCAGCATAGAGGCTTTGACTGTGGTCTAAACTGGTTTGCCAATCGTGTGACCCAACACGGTGGCCTACATTATGTGCACGACCTCGAAGTTTCCTCTAGCCTCGTTGGCTGGTCTGTTGTGCTGATGCTGCTAACCTTGTATGCCCAAAAGGTTGATTAGAAGTTCCAACAACAGTTGCTGAATTGCCTTCCATAATTTCTGCATAAAAAACAGTTATAAAGGTTTTAGCAAATTTGTCCCTTGTTAAAGTAATTATCCGTATTTATATAAAACCCAGTTTATAAAGTTAATAATTAAAAAATATTGTTTAAAAATATTTAGGAAAAAAGGTTACTATTTCATAAGCATAAATCATAAGAAAGAAAGTTAAATGGTGACCTTCATTTGGCAGGACAGGCAAGCCTTCGCCAGAGAGGGCTCCATTGTGGTCTAAGCTGGGCTGCGAATTCTATGACCAAAAACGGCAGACTACATTATGTGCACTACCTTGAGCGTTTCTCTGGCGTCGTTGGCTAGCGTGTTGTCCTGATGTAGCTAGCCTTGTAGGCCCAAAAACTTGATTAGAAATTGCCTTGTTGATGGGTAAGTTAGGCCATGTATTACCTGCATGAACTTACGTTTATTGTTAGTGTTTGTTACTCTTTTTTATTAAAAAATTTCAAAATCATTAGCAGAAAGTTTGTATATTTACCTTCATCCAGGCAATGAGAAAGTGATTCCACAGATGTGCAATTATCGTTTCCTAAATTGGGTTGCAAACTCTGTGTTCCAACAAATTGTCTGACATTCCGTGTAACATCTTCACACCTCTGTTCATAATTTCCTCCAACACCAGTTGACTTTCTCTTACGGCAGGCAATTCTTGATTGCAAGAAAAATTCTCAGGAGGCAATGCTGGGTGAAAAGATTGAGTAGCTTCTACAGCTGTGCAACCATCGTTTGGTAAAGTGTGCTGCAAACAGTGCCTTCCAACAAACTGCCTAACGTTCCGGGTAACATGTTGAGGCTTTTGTCCATGATTTCCTCCAACACCAGTTGACTTTGTTTTACGCTAGGCAATTCTTGATTGCAAAAAAGAATTCTCATGACTCAAAGTAGGGTGAGAAGATTGGCCTGCATAAAATAAATATGAAACACGAGATTCTTAAGGCATATACGTTGCTAATAATTGTATAATCAATTTAGTTTGAAGTAACCTTTAGTAGGAAGAGCAACTCCTGCCGAAACATTTGGATGAGGAACATTGTAAAGAGACCATGCCGTTCCGGTGTTAGCGCATGAATTCTGAATCCCACCATTTTGCGAATCATAGATAAAAGGGAATCATGGACTTTGAAGATTGTTTAATGTTTGTTTATTAGAAGACTCAGTATTAATATTGTGAGAACCATTGTTTGATTTGGGTGGCATAGTTCAAAACAGCAAGATAAAGGTGTTTGTCATGAAAAACATAAACACAGAAAGTGGCAAAGAATACTATTTCAGGCATAAGCATTACGAAGAACAGCGACATTGTCAAATAATAATTTGCAACAGTTGACAACCAAAAGAATGTTAGGAGCTGATATAAAATAATCTGAAACTTTTAAATCAAATAGTTAAATATGTAACTGTAACCAATACTCATAATTTCAAGTAAATATAAATGGCCACCCTACCAAGTTTGCATATTGTTTTATATAGATGCATTTCACACTATTCTTAAACATCCAACTGTAAAGAATACTCATAATCTCAGTTCAAAAGCCTAAACGAAAAAATCGTATACCTACTAACCCTAACACTATAGGCATCAAACATGCAATTGAAAATTCAGAGAACTTAATGACAGAACAAAACAACAATTTCAGACCTATTTCTTAAACATCCAACTGTAAAGAATACTCATAATCTCAGTTCAAAACCCTAAACTAAAAAATGGTATACCTGCTAACCCTAACACTATAGGCAGCAAACATGTAATTAAAAATTCAGAGAACTTAATGACAGAAAAAACCAACAATTCTAGACCTATTAACAGCAATGATCTGATGAAACACAGCAAATCCAAATGATTCCAAAAAAATGACCTAACTCAATCATCTAAAAAAAAGTTAAAAAGATAAGAAAGAAGCAACATGTGGCTGAGAGAAGAGGTTATTTTACCTGATAAAAAATGGGCTAAACACAACCATACATCACCAAAAAAAATCAGATCCTCTTACAAAGGCACTGTTCCCCCATTTTAAAATTAATTTCCTATAGATAATACTGTAGCCACACACACAAAAATCACTATAGATCTTTCGGAGCCGGATCGGAGGTAGTTGTTCCATCTGTTTTTTTTTTCGGTGCCGGACTGATGGAGTTAAAGAAGAGGTCAGAGAGAGACATGACAGAGAATAGAGTAGATCCGAATGAAGTTCGGGGTATTTTTTCCCGGGTGGGGCCTATGGTCCCCTAAAGGGGCTAGAAACACTCTATGGTGAATAGTGTTTGTGTTTTATATTTTACTTATAATTTCGAATATATTACATGTGATAATTTGAAATATGTGTATCGTATATGTAGGTCATCCAAGTATTTAACTTTTTTCATTAACGGCGTCCATATGTTAAAAATTAAGTTACAGGCCCACCCAAATACTATTTTATTTTCCTTTACATCAACTCCGGCCTTATTATATATGTTGGGTGAAGGCCATCAAGTTCCTTCCACTCCCTACCACAGATGCATCAACAATCACTTCTGCCTGGTCATATTGCATATGAAATTGAACGATTAAACAAAAACAGAGCTCATATCCATGGTTAAAAATTTAAAAAAAAAAATATATATATATATATATAAAAAAAAAAAGAGAAAAAAAAAAAGAATATATATAGAACTCAGATGGGCCTGTTTTGTCAACCTTTCAAATTTCAGGAAGATCTGACGGACCCCAGCCATCTATAAAGTCAGCTCTAATAATGCACCAGCCTGGAATCGAACAAGGGTTTGTACCATGGCAGGGTACTATTCTAGTTTTGTAAAACATATGTTTGAAACTGAATTAATTACTTTCTACCTTCATTCTTTTTTATCAATACAAAAATGAAACAAATCATTTCAAAGTGTTTTTTTTTTTTTTTTTTTTTTTTTTTTTTTTTTTTTTTTGTTTTTTTTTTTTGCTGCAAACATTGATATTGCTAGAAACATATAATGGTGAGTTTGGGAGAGGCCACCTGGAATTATTATCCACAAATATAAAAGTGTTCTAAATTACAAAATACTCCGTATCATTCTTGACTCTTGATTTCTTCTCATAGATAAACTCACACTAGATAAGAAACCATTCTTTTGTATCACCTCCATCATCGAACAAATCTCTATCATCAAAGTAAACAATTTCTTTTGTGAAATTCAACCCATTCTATTTAGAACGGTTTGCGATAATCAGTTGAGTCAGCAATAAGCGACGACAAGGATTAGAATTAGCTTGACATAATTGAAGAAAAGTTGCTGCTAAGATTTGTGGGTAAGAAGGTGACATATATTTTGCGGGTAATTTGGTAAATTGACAGTGAATAATCAATTTTTGCATAACTGCGTTTTATGCAGGGGTTGGGTTACTTTTCCAAAACCACGTTTTGAGGTTGTCTAAACGCTGAAAAGTGATTCTCGAACTTTTGCCAAATACTTGAAAACAGGTTTTTGCGCTTTGCAATCGCAATATGCAAAAAAACAGTCTCCAAACGTACTCCCAAACACCCTGTAAATAGTCAATTTCACTAGCTTCACAACTTGGAATAATAAGCCCTTATGACATAATAGTGTTTCAATACTTGTCCCATTTAGTTATCTCTTATTTCGTACTAAGTCCCAATTAACTATGTTATTAACTCCGTCAAATGGGAATTTTTGTATTATTTTTCTAAAATACTAGACGTAACCAATATGATTTTAGATAATTCCACTAATATTTTCTATAAAAATCGGAATGTTACATAAACTTATACAGAGGAATAACATGAGTCGATACTGAACGTGGGTAGTAAAAAAAAACCTTTCTAGACGTCCTTACTTAATCTCATAAAGAGCAACAACGTGAGTCATTCGTATATGTACAATCTCGTACAATTATTTACATGTCACATAAATTCATGCTTTCATTTTGAAATTTAATAAATAATATTTAAAAATAACAACAACATATGTTGTTTGTTTAAAGAAAATATAAAGTCTTGGGATTATTTTATAAGTTATTAAAAAATACAAAATTGATAAGTTTAATTAAGTTTATATAATTTATTTAAAATTAACAACTAAAGTTTTATTCATTAATATTATTATTATTATTTTACAAAATTGACACATGTGTTTTTATATTTATTTTTCTGGATAGATGAAGTTTAGATAAGTTTGACCAAATAATTTAATTTTGACTTTCTAATGTGAAATAAAATGACTTCATTTTTATACATGACAAAATTGAGCTATTTTATTTGTTCAATTAGAGTACTGGGCAGGGTGGCAATACGGGTCGGGTTCGGGTTGGTGGGTTCGATTTGACAGGTTGGCGGGTTAGAAAATCTCAACCCGAACCTGACCCATTTAAATGATCGGGTCAGTTATGTTAACCTTAACCTTTTTTCACATTACCCAAACCTGACCCATTTAACCCGTATATATACTTAGGTTGGCGGGTTAATAGGTTACACGGGTTAAATAGGTTAAACAGGTTAAACAGGTTTTGGGTTGACCCATTTAACCCCTTTTATATACAAAAGTTGACACATTACATGAGTTAAACAGGGTAAATGGTTTGCGGGTCGACCCATTTAACCCATTTACCAGTATAATAAAATATAAATAATTTTCAATTTAAGAAAAAAACTTAAACGGGTTGGCGGGTCAACCCGCTAAATTTATTCCCAACCCGAGCGTGACCTATTTAATAAACGAGCTAGATGGGTCGACCAAACCCGACCCGAAATCTATTTAGAATCAACCCGAACCTGTTAATTTTCGTGTCGATTTCAGGCCGGGTTTCATGTCGGGTCAGAAATTGACACCCCTAGTACTGGGTACCGTGGCGCAACCCTCCGTCAAATCCCACATGTCCCCCTTTCTGGAACCGCCACCCTCCACTATACTGATCCCCTTTGTCATTTCGTTCGTGAGTTAATCGGCATTCGCCATTTTTTTTTTTTTTTTTTTTTTTTTTTTTTTTTTTTTTTTTTTTTGAGTTGATAAAGACAAAACATATGAAAGATGAAGGACTTATGAAGACAAAGGAAGAATTCTTCAAATGATGAAGAATGAAACTACAAGGGCTTAAAATGTATTATGTTAGAAGTCTTTGTAACCCTAATCTCTATTATATAAAGAGATTAAGGGCGTTTGTTTTAGTAGGTGTCAAGATGTAAATCACCAGAAAACGTGTGTGTGTACCTAGGCGTATGGTCTCAGTTTAGACGCCTAGGGTTTAGTGTTTTATTCAGCCTCAAGATCGTTTGATCCCTGTTACAAGATGTGTAACACGTACTATACTTGATCACGTAGTATTGGGGCTGTTATTTTTGTATGTAGTTGTTAGAGATGATGATGAAGAAACCTTGTATCAATAACATTGTTTTTACTTATTCCGTTGTGCATCTTATTGTCTTTGTTATTGTTAATCCCTAGTGCTCTAAACGATCCATGGAGTTATCTTAAACTTCACAGTTGGTATCAGAGCTTGGGGAGCTCGTGATCTAGAGATTCACAAGGTTTTTAGTCGAAGAAAGAAGGAAAAATTCGGATCTGGTTTCAATTTTCGCAACTTTCTGCAGAGCTGTTTTCAAAAGGCAATAGCTCATTCGTTAACCGTTGGATCAGGCTGAAATATTTATTGGATGTTCTTTGCATATCAAGGTACATTCTCACCAGAGGGATCCTCAATCTGAGCTCTTAATCGTCAGGTATAAATTTCTGAAAACTGCTGCAGAGAAGTTTCAGTTTTTTGAATTTTTAGGGTTTCTATATGAAAGTCGAATATGGTTTATTTGATAACCCTAATATTGATCGATATTGATGGTATGTTGCCGCTATACGTGGTTTACTGGGTTTACATTAGCGATCATGGAGCATAAAACAGGTTTGTGACACTCAAAAGTGTAACTAAAGACTAAAAATGTCGTCTTTATACTAAAAAAAAGAGTATTGAAGAAGACTGTGTGATCAACTGGAGTTTATGCTATAACATGGGTCGACGTAACACCTTTAGCTGCGAAGAAACGAAAACCCTAAGCAATTATCTCTGGTCGATCAAGGGTTTTCAAGAATGGTGTTTATCTGATTGTTATGTGTGAAGCTGTTTGATACTCTACCACGTATTGCAATGACGTCTATTAGGGTTTTATGTTGATGCTGCTAACTCTAAATCTGATACTCTCATTAACGACAATCGTATGGATTGTAATATTGGGAACAATGATGCTGCTTGGAACAATGAGGGATTGAGGTTACTGGAGCAGCCTAAAGTTACTGATGTACACATGATTGGAAGTAAGGGTACGTTTTAAATGCAGTAAGTCTACTTATAATTTTAAACTGCTACTATTGTTGGTTAATACTGCTTGAAGACCATTCGTACTGCTCTATTTAATGTTAGTACTGTTGTTGGTTGCAACGGTTAGCAGTTGTATCTCTCATTAGTACTGCCACAAGGTTTGTTAATACTGTTTCAAGGGGTCGTTTTCAAAGGTTAGTACTGTCATGGGAAGGGTTATGCAAACCTATGGCATCTGATTTTATGTGTATATGGGCTGGTTGTTTTGATTCGTTGGTATTTGAAAGCCCACAAGTAGCTGGTGATTATGTGACGATTTTGGCAACTTCATGGTTAATACTGCTCAGTATGTTCGTTAATACTGATGGCCTTTGTGTATTAGTACTGTTTTTGATGAATTAGTACTGCCCGTTATTGGTACTGCTTTCACAAAAGTTAGTACTGTTTGGAGATTTATTAGTACTGCTAGTACTATCTGATATCGGATAGTGAAGGAATTGGTTTGCCAGATATCGGACAAGGCACACATTGGAGTTCTTGGACAGAACGGAAAGTCAAGTTTATTTGATCTTGTTTTGATTTTCGATTTGAAATAGATTGGTTCAAACACACACAGAAGATGTTTGGCGTTTGGTTTTTGGATTTTAACAGATTATAAAGGCTTGTTTTTATTTGAAGAATTGATTACGAAGGTGATTATTTATTACTTATTTGACGATGAAGTGGAATTTTTTCGAGATTGTGTTCTTATCATATCTTAAAGTAGGTGTTACACTTTGAAGATAACTTGTTTGCACGTTCAAGTGGTGACTAAGACTTAACAAATCTGGATTTTTGTCAAGAGATTGAGGTCTCCTTATACATCGGTTTGGGTATACGTTTGAAGTCACATATATAGTACAAGACATAAGACACAAGATTGGGTTATTCTACTTCAGCATCAAGTTGGTAATGCTTAGTTTTCTTCATCATTACATAGAGCTTATAGAATTGAAGATTCAATAAATGGTTAACATATGGGTTTCAGGGGAAGCTTAATGTTAAAATGTTTAACTATTTACATGCACCATTTGAGGGGAAGGTTTTAACAGCTGTAAGTCGTTATTACTACTGATGGTTTAGGTTTCTTTTGTCTTGAGTTCATTTATAGTAAGCTTTTTGGTGTTCTTAATGGTGGGTAATTCGAGACATAGGAAGATTGAATTGGAAGTATGATAGTGGTTCGTGGTTGTGAAGATCAAAGTTGCATTTACTTAGAGTCTCCTAGTGGATTATGACAAAAAGGGGAAGAAGTAATACATTGAAGCTTTGCAACTTGAAGATCCTTGGTGGTATAGCATGGATTAAGGGGAAGTTTGTTTCTTTCATATATATTAGCTTCAGGGGAAGTTCGTGCTTATTTGGTTTTGTCATTATCAACTAGGGGAAGATTGTTGGGAATTATATTTGAGTTGATAAAGACAAAACATATGAAAGATGAAGGACTTATGAAGACAAAGGAAGAATTCTTCAAATGATGAAGAATGAAACTACAAGGGCTTAAAATGTATTATGTTAGAAGTCTTTGTAACCCTAATCTCTATTATATAAAGAGATTAAGGGCGTTTGTTTTAGTAGGTGTCAAGATGTAAATCACCAGAAAACGTGTGTGCGTACCTAGGCGTATGGTCTTAGTTTAGACGCCTAGGGTTTAGTGTTTTGTTCAGCCTCAAGATCGTTTGATCCCTGTTACAAGATGTGTAACACGTACTACACTTGATCACGTAGTATTGGGGCTGTTAGTTTTGTATGTAGTTGTTAGAGATGATGACGAAGAAACCTTGTATCAATAACATTGTTCTTACTTATTCCGCTGTGCATCTTATTGTCTTTGTTATTGTTAATTCCTAGTACTCTAAACGATCCATGGAATTATCTTAAACTTCACAGTTATATATTTGGAGAGGAGGAATAGATTTATAAATCAAAGATTAAAAAATAACTAATTAGGTGAATTTTAGTAGGTATCAATATTTTTAGTAGGCATCATTTATCACTTTCTTCTCATCTTTCTCTAAATTTATTTCAAATAATAATATTTTTTAATACAAAATTATTATATAAAATAATTAATATTTTTAAATAATATTAATTTATCTCTCATACTTTTTGCCAAATCAATACTAAATCTAAATATTACATCAAATCAAAATACCATGGTTTTAAAAGTCGCGTCATCGCCACTAAGGCGAAGACGTGACCTCCACGTTACGAAATAAGCCAAGGCTTTCACTTTAGGCGTGGAGTGAGATAAGGTGAGAAAAGGTGCGTTAAAGCGTGAGACGTGACGAGTTTTTTTTATTCAACACTGATATATATATATATATATATATATATATATATATATATATATATATATAATATATATATATATATATATATATATATATATATATATATATATATATTATTTTTTAAATGAAGAATATTACATGTAATGATAATTTCTTAACCTTATTTATTATGTACAACGCTTTTTATAAACTCAATATATATATGAAATATGATGTAAATATATAAATATTTTCATATTTTTTGCCGCTTTATGTCACGATTTAAAAACGTAAAAGCTTCACCTTAACCATTAAAGCATGAGGCTTAGTCATGCGATAACGTCATGCTTCGCACTATTTATAACGTTGCAAAAATTATACTATATACTAACCATTGAAAGGGAGCGCTTTGCAAAAAATGTAATTAAGTGCGACGTGTGCTTTTGCTATTGCCTAATTTTGAGGTTAAGGGCGAAAGTTGGCTTCCTATTGGTTAAAGTGTGGTGCAAGTTCGACTGTTCATTGTGGTTAGCTATAATACTACTCTAACGACATTGTACGGCACCAGTCATTTTACACCATATGTATATCACGTATACCACTTATACATGTACTATCTTAATGTAGAAGCTTCTTGAGTACAATTATTAACATAGAAAACAAAAACAACAACATATACGTATAGAAACAACAACCTCCACCGAATCTGGGAATCTGGGTGTACAAGTATACAAGAACTTTGTTTCGAACAAGATATTTGTGTCATCAGAATTAGAGGCGGGTAAATTCTTCACTCCTTCATATACATGCATTTTTTTCAACATCTGTTGTATATGTGGTGTCTGAATACCAAATGCATGTATTCAATGCATTTATGCACATCATTGTTACTCTTAATGTGTCTTAATCATGGTAGACTTCAGCTAATTGTGCTTTATTTTTTTTGCTGCAACAAAAATATATATATATATATATATATATATATATATATATATATATATATATATATATATATATATATATATATATATATATATATATATATATATATATATAATATATATATATATATATATATATATCAACTTATATATATATATATTCTAAATATAATTGAACATCATACTGAATCTATATTGCTATGTACATAATGTTAACATAGACCTGTAATTACTTATATATAAGTGAGTATACTATGGACAAACCTGCAATTTCATCTAGGCTTCCTTTTGCCAGTAGTAGCAAGCTATCTAAGAACCTGTGAAAACAATTATTGTCAGTTTCATGAAGGTTTCTTAGGAAAAAAACACCCACAAAATACAGCTAATGAATACACCAGCCAGCCATTAGTAAGTACTAAAGAAACTTATTGTCAAATGCATGATGGTTTCTTAACAAAAAAAATACGAGTAGTATAAATGACTGGTCAGACTAGCTGGGTTATAGAAATGGAGATTCAAACTTATTAGGAAACCTTGATGGGAATTCACAAAAATGTATGCCGTCGGTCAATACAATCAGCCCTGTTACAACAGACTACTTAACAACATGTGTGTCAAAAGCAAAGCAATGGTATCCAGTTGTAAACCAGCAACAAGAGCCACGGCTATTCTGCTATCAGTACACAGATGGTAAACAAACAAACATACTTTCACCAAACGGAAATAAATCGAAAAAAAGAGATGCAAATGGCATCTTAGAAACCAGAGCTGGAAAAAAGGCCCGTAAACCACAATTGCAAGGCAGCAACGGAGCATGTTCATTTTCAGCAAACAGCCATACTACAGGTATTCCCACTAAAGGTAAGTACAAAGATTTTAACATACATTGTTAAAATTAATATTAAGTGTCGCATTAATGAATAACAGAATATGTATTCTTTGATTTTTTACACAGATGGTAAACAAACAAACATACTTTCACCAAACGGAAATAAAACGAAAAAAAGAGATGCAAATGGCATCTTAGAAACCAAACCTGGGAAAAAGGCCCGTAAACCACAATTGCAAGGCAGCAACGGAGCATGTTCATCTTCAGCAAACAGCCATACTGCAGGTATTCCCACTAAAGGTAAGTACAAAGATTTTAGCATACATTATTAAAATTGATATTAAGTGTCGCATTAATAAATAACATAATATGTATTCTCTGATTTTTTGCACAGGACTACTTCAAACAGCTAGAAATAGCAGCAGTTCACAATTAACCAAATATAATGACCATTTAGGCGAAGCAGGTCAAGTATGCAATGATGTGATACAACAACCATGTTACACCAACATTGGTAGCCAAATAATTGGGGAAAATGGGGAGTGTTATGCCACATATGATGAAGAGTTAGATGCACAAAATTTTATCATCGATATTCAAGGTATTAACTGTTTTTGTAACTCATTCTTATCTTAAAAAATATATGTGTACACATGTTTGATACTTGCATAAACTTTGGGCAGTAGGTGCTTTGCAAAAAAATAACAAAAGGCAATTTCGAGCCGTTCATGCGAATAATACAAAGGGAACATTTAATAGTAAAGTGAGACATGTAAAAAAAGGCTAATGAAGATGCACAAGTAGATACTTTGTTAGCAAACTACGGAAAATATCAAGGTATGCACAATAAATCTTTCTTATTTTTTTTTTATTCTTATATATATTTTTTTTATGTTATTATTATTATTATTATTATTATTATATACATTTTTTTTTAATATTTTCTTACACATAACTACTGCTCATTATGTTATATGGTACAAAAATAATCGCAAAAAAAACATACATTTTTTACAACATCTATAATTGTTGTGTTTTGTTGTTTACGAGATATAAATAACTAATTTCCATACTGCAGCAAACAATGGTCAGCCTTCTTACACTACAACAACTTCTGATAAAAATATCGAAGCAGGTGGCATCTATTATAGTCAACCACAACAAAGGGTTTCACATTTCGTAATGCAAGGTATGAACTTTATAACTACTTTAGAAGTATTTAAAGTAGGCATACAACATTGACATAATTTAAGAATGTAATTAAACTTTGACTGTAATTTTTTCAATATTTTATGACAGGCCCTTTGGAACAAAAGAATGTGAACAAACGGCAATTCAGTGATATTGACAAAAATAATGAAATCAGAAATGGTAATAGAAATGCCTTTTATGTTTCCCATTTTTCTAATCTATCCTGAAAGTAGCAGCCTATAATTTACGAAACACATTGCAATCATGGCAGGGCAATCAACATTATCAAATAGTCATACAAAAAAAAGTAAAATAACAAAGTGCCAAGGACATACACAGTTTAACAGCCATGATATGTCCAATGATAGACCATCAACAACTACTACAGGTAAATTTTGTTAACCCAACGTTAATTTATTTTATTTATTTTACAGCCTTTGCACCTAGATCTAGAAATTATTAATTTCTTAAGACCAATTTAATACCAGATATGTCATCTTCATACATTGATTTGGGAGACTGTGATTGGAGATGTGAATATTGTGGTGCCTCTTTTTGGTATGGTGAAAGACTAAAACGTGGTTCTACGCAAGAAAGAGTTACATATAATCGATGCTGCGGAGGTGGGAAAATACAGCTTCAAGAAGAGTTAGATCCACCAGAAAGTATTAAACAATTATTTAAAGACAAACACTTTATGGAAAATATTCGAGCATATAATCAGATGTTCAGTATGACATCGTTTGGTGCAAAGATAGATGAAACAGTTAATGAAGGCAAAGGACCGTATGTTTTCAAAATTTCTGGGCAAATTTACCATTGGATAAGATCATTATGTCCATCTAATGGTGAAGATCCATGCTTCTTACAACTATATATATATGATACACAAAATGAGGTTGAAAACAGGATGAAACCTTTCGGTGGCAAAGATTCAAGCAGGCTGAAAGCAGAGGTTGTTGAACGTTTGGTGGAAATTCTTGATGAACATAATGAATTGGTAAAATTATTCAGGACTGCAAGAGATGCATGTAATGATCAGCATGTACCTGATTTCAAAATTCACCTGTACAATGTAGTTGGCTCTCGCGAATACCAGCTACCAACTTCAGACACACTTGGCGCTATAGTCTTTGAAAATGGTCCAAACAGTATGACAGATTATGATGTCATTATACGAAAGAAAGGTGGAGGTCCACAACGAATTAACACGTTGCATTCATCCTACATGTCGCTGAAATTTCCTTTACTGTTTGTGTATGGTCAGCTGGGGTTCAATACAAAAATGACTCTTAAAGAAAGTGCTGCAAATGGAAGAAAAAGGAAATTAACTATGAACATGTACTAAATGTACCAGCTACACGAGCGTCCCCATCTGCACGGTTTACTATTTAAAAGCGGAAGACTTTTCCAACAATATGTTGTTTCTGTCTACTGCGCACTAGAACAAGACCGGCTTGACTTTATAAGAGCTAAGCAAAACAATATTCGAAGCGAGTATTTAGCAGGTATTTATGACGCCATTTCCAGGGGAGATTGTTGTGGTTCTGAAATAGGTAAAAAGATTATTTTACCTTCGAGTTTCATCGGAGGACCAAGATACATGTACAGCCACTATTTGGATGCTCTTGCCATCTGCCGAGTACTTGGGAATCCACAATTTTTCATTACATTTACATGCAATGTCAACTGGCCAGAAATACGTAGATACATGAAAAGATACCCAGATCTTACAACTGCAGACAGAGCTGATATTGTAGATCGTGTTTTTGAGCAAAAGGTCAACGACTTTGTGAAAATGCTCAAAGACAACAAAATCTTTGGTCGCGTCAGTGGAGGTACTAACACATTATACAACTTTTATTTTTTCCAGTACTTATCTATCATTTTATAGTTCACACAACTAATTATATAATTAACAGAATCATATGCTAACAATTTACATGTTTTTTATTCCACAGTTCTGTATACGATCGAGTTTCAGAAACGAGGACTTCCGCACTGTCACACGTTATTATGGCTACATTCTGACAGCAGGATACAGTCAGCTGAAGATGTGGACAAGTTCATCTCCACAGAATTACCAGACAAGTCAACTGACCCAGAAGCTTATAAGGTTGTTACAGAGATGATTGTTCATGGGCCTTGCGGATCTGCTAACATAAAAGCACCATGTATGGAAGAGGGAAGTTGCAGCAAGAATTTAAAAAAAAAAAATACAATGACAACACTTTTTTGACGAAAATGGCCACGTACACTACTGAAGACGAAAGACACATGATTACGCTATAAAAGGGAGCATACGGTTGGACAACGGTTACATTGTTCCTTATAACCGTTTACTCTGTCTTATGTTCAATGCGCATATAAACGTCGAATATTGTGGATGGAGCATGCTGATAAAGTATTTGTTTAAATACATATCCAAAGGCACTGATTGGATTGCAGCGCGCATTATAAAGCCTCTGGGTGAATCCACAACATCAGCAACTACTCCAAAGATACATATCGATGAGATCAAAAATTTCATAGATGGTCGATTCATATGCCCACACGAAGCATGTTGGAGAATACTAAGTTTCCCAATTCATCACAGAGAGCCAGCAGTCCAGATTTTGGCAGTCCATCTAAAAGATATGCAAGAGATAAAGTTTCGGGACAAAGAGCCTTTGCCATATGTTGCCAGTGATGACAGAAGAAAGTTAACAACATTAACTGAATGGTTTACATTTAATACATTACATGAAGAAGGACGCCATTTAACGTACCTGGACTTTCCATCCGAGTTTGTTTGGTACGAAGATTCAAAAATATGGAGACCGAGAAGACACAAAAGTAAGTCATCAATTGGAAGATTAGCGTATGTGCACCCATCAGCTGGTGAGCTTTTATACTTTAGAATGCTCCTCTCTCACCAAAAAGGTTGTCAATCTTTCATTGATGTACGCAAAGTAAACAACCAAATGCTGCCAACATACCGTGCAGCATGTCAGGCATTGGGCTTACTTGACGATGATAAAGAATGGGACACAACATTACAAGAGGCCGAGCTATCAACTACAGCATCAGAACTACGGACTTTGTTTGCTCACATTTTGATTTATTGTGAGGTGGCGGACCCGCTTCAGCTCTTTGAAAGACACTGGCAACACATGGTTGACGATATCCCAAGAAAAGCATCTACTATGGTTCATATTAAAGATCTTCACATAAACCATACGGAAATAAAAGGGTATCTTTTATATGAACTAGAAATAATATTAAACAGTTGCTCCAAATCAATAACAGAGTTTGGTTTCACAGCACCTCCACAGCACTTGCTAGACGACTTAAAGAACAAGTTGCTAATGGAAGAAAAAAAATACAACTGTGATCAGTTGAAAAAAGAAATAGCAACTGCTATGGTTAAACTCAATGAAGAACAAAAAAAAATTATGACCTTATTGTGCAGTCCTCACATGCAAAGAAGCAAGAATTGATATTTATCTATGGTCACGGAGGAACAGGAAAGACTTTCCTATGGAAGCCGATCATCAACACACTAAGGTCTGAAGGAAAGATAGTGTTAGCTGTTGCATCTTCAGGAATTGCATCTTTATTACTTCCATCGGGACGAACAGCTCACTCAAGATTCAATTTACCGCTTGAATTGACAGACGAATCAATGTGCCACATAAAAAAATATGCTTCTGTCAAAGTTGCTAGCAGAAACCGAACTGATTGTTTGGGACGAAGCACCGATGAATGACCGCCGATGTTTTGAAGCACTCGATAGAACTCTTAAAGATGTTCTGAGCAACACAGACACCTTATTTGGAGGAAAATCAATAATGCTAGGCGGCGATTTCAGGCAGACTTTACCGGTGAAAAAAAAGGGGTCAAAAGCAGATGTAGTAGTTGCATCAATAACTGCATCATACCTTTGGCCCCATTTCAAAGTCCACAGACTTAAACAAAATATGAGGTTACTGCAAACAAGCGTTAGTAACGAAGAAAGAGCCAGAACAAACCAATTTTCTTCATGGTTGTTAGATATAGGAGATGGTAAAATAGGTGACCCAGACGAACAAGATCCAGATAATATAATTGGGTCACAATTCCTGAAGACTTCCTTATTCCAGACAACGACAACAGATTAGCAGAACTTATCAACTTTATCTACGACAAAGATACTTTAGAATCACCATCTGCGCAAATTTTACAGGAAAAAGCAATTGTGTGTCCGAAGAATGAAACGGCAGATGCAATAAACAAAGAAGTTTTGTCCTTAGTACACAGTGAGACCACAACTTACTTAAGTTCAGATTAAGCCATTCCCCTTGGGAAAAATGGCGCGGAAAATGAGCTACTATACCCACCAGAATACCTAAATACACTCAGATTCCCAGGCCTACCACCGCACAACCTTACACTTAAAGTTGGAACCCCAATCATGTTACTGAGGAATGTTAATCTAGGAGGTGGGCTTTGCAATGGAACAAGAATGATTGTGACCCAGCTGCTGTCAAGACTGATAGAAGCAGAAATCATCACAGGGGCCAGGATTGGTGAAAAGATATTCATTCATAGAATTCCTTTAACTGCCAAAGATCCTAACTTTCCGTTCATATTCAAAAGGAAACAATTCCCAGTTAAATTGTGTTACGTGATGACTATTAACAAAAGCCAGGGCCAGTATCGAAACAAGATTGGAATCTACCTTCCGGAACCAATATTTGGACACGGCCAGCTTTATGTTGCAGTCTCAAGATCTACAACACCCTATGGTCTAAAAATGCTTGTTAAACAGCATAACGGCCACCCACCGATGACAACAAAAAATATAGTATATAAAGATTTTTTAAAAACAATTACTGAACCAGAGGTTTTTTTCATATCATTACATAATAAATAATGATTAAAAACATTTACGTGTTATACGATTATGTTTTCCATTATTATTGTTTAGATTTAATTTGCATTAATTCATTTATTATGTTATAACATGAACACTAACCATATCATTCCTAACTAAGTGCAGGATGGCGCTGCCTACCATTGAAGAACTAAAACCAGGGATGGAAAATAAAGTTGTGGAACTAAAAGTATATCGCTCATGGGTAGCCAGAGATCCTCCAAGCATAATACAAAAAGGGTACAGAGCAATCTTATTAGACAGACAGGTAAATGGCACTAAATAAACTACGAAAAATTTCTTATACCTTAATTGTCTGATCATGAATTACTACATACAGGGGAGTGCAATACAAGCAAACATGGAAGCAAGTGATATTCAACATTTCAAAAGCATACTTATACCCGGTCAAGCATATCGCATTTCAGATTTTGACTGTGTTAACACAGACAACTGGCAACAAACACTTGAAAACCCAACATCCCTTTCATTCACTAGACGCACAAAGTTTGACAGTATACCATGTGAATGCTTCCCAGACCATTATTTCAACTTTCTTTCTTTCAATCAACTACCTACCAAAATCGTAGATCGACAAGACAGAACAAAAAAACCTTATCCAGTCCTCACAGGTCATTTTTCATAATTTAAAAACTTATTTTGCTTCATTAATGACAACAAAAATAAAAATGATAAAATAACTAAATAAATACATAAAAATTAAAAAAAAAGTAAATATATATATATATATATTATATATATATATATATATATATATATATATATATACATATATATGTATATATATACATATGTATTATATATATATAATATGTATGTATATATATATATATATATATATATATATATAATATTATATATATATATTATATATATATACATATATGTATATACATATATGTATATATATATATATATATGTATATATATATATATATATAATATTATATATATATATATATATATGTATATATATATGATATATATATAATATATGTATTATATATATAGTATGTATATATATATACATATTATATATATATATATACATAATATATATATACTATATATATATTATATTATTATGTATATATATATATATATATGTATATATATTATATATATATATGTATGTATATATATATGTATATATATATATATATATATAATATATTATATATATAATATATATATTATATATATATATATATATATGTATATATAGTATATAATAGTATATATATATATATATATATATATTATATATATACATACTATATATATATAATATATATATATAATATATATATATATATATAATATATATATATATATAATATAATATATATATATATATATACATATATATATATATATAATATATATATATATATATATATATATTATATATATATTATAGTATATATATGATATATATATATATTATGTATGTATATATATATACCTTAAATTTTGCAGACTACATTGGGTGTTACATCAGCTCAGGAGAGGTAGAAAAAATCGAGAACCCTAACAGCAGTCAATCTCTCATACGAAGTGTTGGAATCGAAAACCTCAAGTAAATATCTTCACTTGACCTGACAACCGTTTTTACACAACACACACTATATTACTAACACACACATCTAAAATTTATAATATGAGCAGCCACAACTTTGTTGAGGTCACCTTATAGGATGAGCTTGCGCAAAATTTCAGAAAGGATGCCATTGAGATGCTTGAAAGGCCAGTCATAATTGCCTTCACATCCTGTAGAGTTTCAAGATACCGAAACAGAGGTATGTTAATATAAGTCAATGTAAACTTACATATGTTTTATAAATAAAAATAACAACCATTTTACAAATACAAACTTTATATTTACAGATTTACAACTATCTTCGACAGCAGCAACGTACTATTACATAAATCCTAAAATTCCACAACTTGAGCATTATCGAGCACAGAAAGATTGACATATACATTAACTATTACATACACTCTGCAAATATGTTTATCAACCTATAAAAACATGTATGTCTAACAGTTACAAAGAACTATATGAGTAGAAACCACCACTGGATGTCATCAGATATCGCTTAAACGACAAAGAACAGGAGAAACGAAGAAATCGATTCCCTCTGTCAGTACTCCTTGCTCAAAATCCAGAACCTTATCAGGTAAATTTTTATAAACTATAATACCAATACCTATATATTATAATGCATTCCTAATAATAACTTTGTAAACCAATTTATTTTAACAATTGAAAATGAAATGAAAAAAAAAACAGGCTTACGTTTCACATGCGAAGGAACCATAATTAGCCTCAACACAACACGCGATTGGTACTATATTTCATGAAATAAGTGCAGCATCAAAGCAAAGTGTAACAATGAAGTGTATGAATGCAGAGACCATGGAATATTGGAATCGCCAACTTACAGGTATCAATATTAACTGTAGAGATCTATAATTCATAACACAAACACAAGATTGATGCTAGATCTAATTCTAGAGAGAGATGAGGAAGAAGATGGGAACTTTTAGAGAGAGAGAGAGTAGAGAGAAATATGAGAATATTAGATTAAGAGAATGAAGAGTTCCACCCTTCCCTTGTGTGGGAAGGGTTATATATATAGTCCTAATATTTGTGCCCCTAGTGGGCTGTGGAGTGAGCTGACAGTGGGGAAAGCCCCGACCCACTCCACGAATATAAATACGATTAAGCTAATACTAATATTACTAATAATACTAAACAAATATATATAAGCCTACGAGCTATATAAATGCTAATTAGATGCTCGGGGTGACCGAGCCTTCATATGAATATTTATATTCCTAACAATCTCCCCCTAAGGGAGGTCACCCCGGAAATAATAACTTGAATTCTAGCATTTTATCTTTTGAAGTTGTCGTCATAGCTCGTAGTCTTTGATTCTTCATTGTCTTGAAACTTTGTGCATTCAGCAGTGTACGTTAGATGACCTTTCTTTGTCTTGGATGATCTTTGAGTATTCTTCGACTTTATCATCCAACATTTGTTTCCAAGTCATCTTTCAGGAGTATGTTTCCATGTGATGTGTTATTCTTTGAGCCGACATGCTCACACTGTTTGGTGTCATGATCTTTAGCATCAGAGTTAGCAGAAGCCGTGTGTTGAAGGTCTTTTGGTTGATCATGACTTTGTTGAAGAACAATGATGATGTAGTGTGAACATGTGGTAGAGGATTGGCATCTTTACTGCAACCAGCTACAACTGCAACCAGCTACAGCATCAATCAGCTACAACTGCAAACAGCTGCAACAGCAATCAGCTTCAATCGCCAGAAGTTCCTGCATACGACAGTTAGCAATAAAACGTCCGGTACTTACAGGTTCGGACTTCGAGATTGTTAACAGCATAGTGTGAAAACTCTCTCTAATCCTTACCAAGACCGTTCCTAATCGAAAACCCACAGAGGGTTTTTTAAGATCGAACCGTAGCACATCAACGATTAGGTGAGTCGCTGGAGATCACTCCACGACTGTAGACCGTTTGAAACCGCCGCGACCACTAAGCGTAATCCATAAAGAATTACCGAAGTGACCTGCTTTCAGGGCTGCGTGATGTTGACCCTGGCAGGAATTTCCATTCAATCATTGAGAATTACATTTGTAAATTCCCTCATGAATGTTCTGGCAGATTGCTAAGATCTGCGTAGGACTCATAAGTTTACAACTGGTGTCCTTAATGTTGAACAACCAGTGTAGAAATAATTCGTGTCCCTATGAGATCTTCTTATGCATCTTGTGGCTCTAGACTCAAATGTGCGTTTTGATTTGGTGATCGGAGGCTGGAGAGGACTGCCACCCTTTCAATATCATCTAACTCGGAGTGAGAGAGACGATAGGAATGTATTGAACTCCGTGACAATTGAAACAAGAGTCCTTTGAGGGACCTTGAGTGGCTAAGGAGGGTTGTGCAGCGTATCACTGGGTCCATGATACTTTGTCTTCAATGCCAGCAATCAACTAAGTGATTCTGACAGCATATGTATTGACCCGGTTTCTGCCTAAGTTGTAAGGAGGGCTATTTCTTTTCACCCTTTCTCTTTACAATTCTTTTTCATTCTTCAACCCCTTCAGTGCTTACCGAGACTTCCTTACTAGTACCTTGTTGGGTTTGTTCCAGTACTAGCTCCATCTCAGTCGGCACTTTTCCCTTATCCACTTTTCTCCTTTTTAATCATACCTAAGGACTTCTACACTAACTAGTGGATTGTCCCTGGGTAGATCCCTCCGGCTCTGGCGGGATCGTGGGAACTTGAGCCTAACCTAACCATCCTTATAACTCCATGCATTAATTAAAATGGTCGGTCTTTGGTATTCATCCACGATTGCCAAACCAAATCTTTGAAAAATCTCTCCAAGTGTTCATGATTCTGAAACACATTTTTGCAAACACTTGAGAGTTTTATATTTTTCAATTGCTCCCCCTCAACATGTGCTCGGTTGATTGTTTTATAAATTTGCACATGTTAGGTAGAACACGCACTTTTTGAATTGATCAACTTTCAGTGAACATGACCGATTCGAGACACGCTTACATCACTGGTCAGACCAGCTTGAAATTATTACCCGTCCTGGTCAAGTCCATAGAAAGTTTCTCGAAACGGTACACTCTACTCAGACACATCCTTTTCGAGACACGCTTACATCACTAGTTAGACTAGCTTGAAATTATTACCCGGCCAGGATATGTCCTTTCGATTCATGACAGTATATGTTTCGTCAATTCATTGGTTAAGTCTGAGTCACGATCTCATGCTATGCCAAATCCTTTTTGTCCATTCGCTCCCCCTCAATATGTGCATCGATATACGAAAGAGTTTAGCACATATGGGAGAGCCTAATGTTTAAGTCCAAAGCATCACATTTTCATCAGGTTTCATATTTAAATCACATTCTCTCCCCCGATCAAAAATTTCAAACCTTTTGAGATTTGTGATCCCAATTGATTTAAATAATTTAGAAAAACATGGGAGAAAATGTGGTCAGGTTTAACATGTTCTGATGATGAAACATACTTTGCTCCCCCTTAATCTAAGAGGGAGATTCACTGCTCATTTTGCACAAGATAACTTTTATGACACAAGTGATATTGACCTTTTTGCTCAAATGATGTAATCACCCACTTTTCTGAGTGAGTCAGTGGTCAACATCGATTATCCATCCACCAACAAATCTTCTCAAGTATTGTCGATCCCCACTAGGCGAGATCTGAATAAGTACTTCTTTGTTGAAATGATGGTGGTGGAGGTGAAGGTGTTGTAGTTGTTGTTGCTGAAGTTGTTGTTGAGGTGAATTTCGAGCCAATCAATAGAGTTTGATCGTCTGATCAAATGGTTAGAATGGGAACTGGTACATTCATTTTGGCTATGGAATCTGCATAAGAATATCAACACAGATATACATACATGCAGATACACTATTCCTAAATAGCTACCCTTCAGCAGCTTGCCACATAATGATACCAAGTTCATCTTATAATCAAACCCCAATCAGGAACTATGTCAAACCACTATCTAGCATGAAGAGCAAATAGCAATCATGAACATGGCAATTCCACCAGATTTCAATATTCAATTCAGGATCTTAGGACCATGATTCTAACATAATAGCAATCTACCTAAGCGAATCCTGAGAACATATGCACAATATCAACAACAATTAAGTAGCAGAGACAAACAACATTTGAAACTCATTCATTTAGATCATACAAATGCCAGTGGAGTATTCAAAAAACATCAAACACAACTGGTTTTCTAACTTCTTTTAGGTTTTGAGTCTTAAAGCATTTTTGGGGATTATACGAGGATACCAAAGTAACACAAATGAACCTTCTAGATACATAAAGCTAGGAAACTATAAGCAAATTGCACATAATGTCCTAAACTTTCTAGCAACTAACACACTTGGTCATTTGATATATTTAAGCAAGATCCTCTTCAACTAATTCCCCATTAACTACAAAACCATTTCTAACAAGTATGATTTAACCAATAAATCCGTTTGATGATATAAAATTTGAATTCACTCTCCCCCTCAATCAATGACCCGTATTCTAGTTGAACCTCAACTAAAATCACGCTTAACGCCACAACTCATCAAACAAGAACTGTCGTGAGGTTTTGTAGTCGTTGATTGAGTGACAAATTTTATGCATAATCCAAGTTTAAACAAGTTTCATACAACACATATTCACCAAGTGTCTCACAAATAATTTTCAGAAGAATCATAGAATGAAAACTATTTGTATGCAAAGAAGACTTCTCTTCTTTTTCAAGAAATGATGCACTGAAACGTACATCAGATCGAAGAAACATGGATATAAAGTAATCCATGCCCAGGTGAACATCACCCAGTTGGAGGAACAGCCGTCTTTTTGGCGACGTGCTTTCCCCAGTTTGAAGCGCGGGTTGCTATCTAAAGTAATAGCAAGCCATTTAGACATGTTTTAATCCTCCATTTTAACTTCTGCTCGAGCTTCATTTAAAGACCCGTGCCATTATTGAATGACATTTCTAAGTCCGTAAATGTTATCGATAAACAGAAGACATGCCTAGGTGAAACTATTTTTGGTATTTTCTATTTTTCTGATTTTTTTTATGGTTTTTCTTGGTTTTAATATTTTTCTATATACAATTTTCTGGTTCTATAATTTTCTATTTACAGTATGTTTTAAGATATGTACAAACTATATTATTCAGTTTAAGACGATGATGAAATGAATACCGAAATGAGGATACGTTCAGTATGTTGTAGAAATCTGTGGTCAATCATCTCTTAAACTTTCACCACCAAAGCTTTCGAGGCTCCTGTACAATCGACGGAACTTGAGCCTTCCCAATGTACAGCTTTGATAGCTTCCCCCCAAACCGACAATCTTCATACTGAGCAGAATCTAAGCTCTCTTTCAAGCTTACATAAGGTAAGTGAACAGCGAAAACCGTATCAAACCACATTAAGTGTTGCTGCTCCCTTTTAAGAATAATCATCGTGATTCTCCGTTTGGGGATCCTCAAATAGATCAGCAACGAATCATCTCACATTTGAATAATTCTTCTCACATTTCTTCCCGCTGAATACTGAAGAAATGCCTACCAAAAGTATCCAGAGACCACTTTCCCCCAAGTAGTTGAAGAGATGCAGCCAGTCTCGATATATGAAGCCCAAAAACCCGAAGTACACACTCAATCCCATTAATGAAGTCAACAATGCATCATCAAGATCAATTAAGAACCGAAAATCCCCTTATCTCCTTTCAGGACATTGCAGATGAGAATTGTTACACCAAATTCAGCTAAGTCCCGAGTGTAAGCAATTTATCCCGTATGTAGTCGACATGATAACACCAAGACAGTACCATAATAGCTACTGAGTACCGGATGTACACATTTCCTTCAGTAGGATACCGACTAACCATAGGAGCCATCATACAATTGTGTACCTCTTTTATCATCAGAGACTGACATTCTCTTCCCTCACTTAGTTGGAATGACACACCAGAAAGAATGAGTTAGAACACTGATTTTCTCTGCGGTTATGACATTTGTCTTCCCGGAATAATCTTCAATTGAGAAGAAGTATAAAGCCCATCATGTGTACTCATTGTGCATTTAGATGTATGTCTCCTTCCCCTTGCTGGTTTTGATACCTCAGAATCAGCAACACATTTTACGAACATATTCTTGAAATCTTGTAAGAAGAGCAACTTAGGCTCAAGTAGATCAAGTGAGAATTAACCGCTGCCGAAACCGTCTCTGACTATCTTTATCAACCCTCAAGTAGGCCTTATGATGAGATAACTGATGGAGCAAACCCGATATACCAAACTTGAGCCTGAAGATAGAATTCCCCAATCTTATGACTTACGCTTGCACTAATGTTGGAAGAACGGTGTAGAGAATTAGTGCTCCAAGCAAATCTCTAAGTACTCAATACCCAACCAAGGTATGAGACATTAACACCTCTTACGATTATCCACAACGACAACGGCGTGTGACACTGAGTACTACAACGTAACTCCTTTAAGTGATAGTTACCCCGACTACTAGTAACTAGATAACCTAAGACTTCAACCTAAATCTTAAGCACGAGCAAGTTATCATAGAAAGTCATGCATCCAACCAACCCCGACTTCAAGATAGGATAAGATCACGCCTTTGAGGAAGTCAACTCCAATCTCGAATAAGTGATACCTAATCAAGTCCATGGTCACAATTAGATGCCCAGCTCAAGTGAGTGAACCAACAACCAAATGTACATCGAATCACTTGTTCACACATCTCCCCCTCAAAGATTGCATACGAGGATGCCATCTTTGATTGAACAAGTGCATATGAGGTTGGTCCACTGTTCACACTTCTCCCCCTCAAAGATTGCATGCGAGGATGCCATCTTTGATTGGACAAGTGCATATGAGGTTGATCCACTATTCACACTTCTCCCCCTCAAAGATTGCATACGAGGATGCCAATTATGATTGAGTGAATAAACGCCCAATCTGATGGAAGTAGATCCACCTGATGTCTGAACGGGCATGGAGCAAGTATGAAGCTTATTGATGAGACTAGTCAGAAACAAAGAATATACGTATGACCATTTCGCTAATCTCAATCACCATGTAGTTTATTCACCCTTCTCCCCCTCAAAAATTGCATATGACGACCAACTGCCATTTTTGATAGAGCAGGTGAATACGGATATACTCCAATGTACGTTTATCCCCTTTGGTGACTGAATGAGCATTTGAAGAACATGAAGCTTGATGAGAATGGTCATAAATAAGAAGATTCCTCTTCTTCCGAAGATAAAGCGCACTCAAGCGTACGCCTTTCTTTTCTTTGATGGACGGGGCCTGAAGAGATGCCAGCAGACGCCATAATGATGACATTGAGACCCGAGGCTTGAACTGCATTGTTCAAACGTCATAGTCATTGAAGAACGAGGCCTGAAATGATTTGAACAGACGTCATTATGATGAAGAGCGAGGCCTGCACTGACTTGTACAGACGTCATTATGATGAAGAGCGAGGCCTGCACTGAAGTGTACAGACGTCATCGTCGATGATAATCATCAAGCTTGAATTGTTTGAACCCCTTCATCATGAGATATCACTCTTTTCGGCACCCAAACTCTGAATCTTTCCTTAATACAAGGCCTGAACGATGTACCTGCAATTAAGTAAAGACTTCCTGCATTGACATTAAGAGTTTGTTTGCATTTATATGGGTTAGTGATATCAGAATTTAGACCATTTGGGATTTCACTGTCAACCTTGGTTTCGCACTTAGTGAACATCTTTCGAATAGGTATCCACCTAAGACCAACAATCTTAAAAGTTCTACCCGTCGGTATCCACCTAAGGCAAGATCTAGGAGTGTTTGGTTTCTCATGCACAGTTACAGACTTTTTGGGAGAAAACCTTTGTCCTAGGGCAACCGGCCTATCAGGTTTATGCATACACCTCTTTGGTTCTACGGGCTTGTTGTTGTTTCTAGTCTTAGAGGATGGAACCTTGGCACGTGCATTCACTTCCTTCAGGAGTTTTGTTATACAATCATCATGGGTTGCATTGAAAACACATTTCTGACAAGTCGAGCAAACAAAGTGTTTGGAGTCAGAAAAGATCTAGGGTTCTTAGAGTGATCGGCTACGGGAATTGCCTTAATTGGCACGCAACTACTCTTAGAAACAGGCAAATTCCTAGTCTTTTCATGTGTGTTTTTCTTAGCGTCCACTAGGTTTTGATTCTGAACAATGTCTTTATGTCTAACATGTTCCTTTGGTGTCACAAGTGACACACGCGTTGAACTAATCCTAGAAGAACTAGATGCACTCATGTGATGTGGTTTTGCAACAGCATATTCCTTTTCACTAGGTCTAGACTGTGAAGTGACTGGTTTTGACAAAACTTTTTCCGCATCAACTTGGGAGGCAAACCGTGTTTTTGAAACATTTAACCGTTCAGATCTAAACGCTGTCAGTTGTCTAACAACTGATTGGTTCCTAAGTGGTGGTTTCCCCAAGATTGATGGTTTTGCAAACTTAGTGTTCACACCATTTCCATTCAATTTTCTCAATTCGTTTTTCAATGATGCAATCGCAAAACCCTTTTCCTGAAGTTGAGCCTTGAATTCATCATTTTTGGCAATCAAAGAGGTAATTTGCTCTACATTCTTAGTTTTCGATTCTTTGATTGTATCACTCAGTTCATTGCAATGAATTTTCAAAGACTCATTTTCCTTAAACAATTCAGTCACTTTATGATCTAATTCTGCATTATTTGTTGTAATAACATCATTGTCATGTTTAGTCTTAACTTCATTACATATGTCACGCATCTCAGTCAATCTGTTTTTCAGGTTTTTGATCGTTAAGTTTTTGGCTTCTAGCTGAGCTTTCAAATCATTTATCATAAAAAATTCGCGGAATTCAGGAAATTCCGGGTTTTTACATGGTAGTTTATTTTGAAGACTTTCTTTCTTTTGTTGCATTGATATTTCAAGATCAATACAATGTTTTTCAAGCAGTAAAAATCTTTTTGAAAGTTCATTATAAACATCCTTTTCAACCATATCATTTGATTTGAAAAACTCAGCCGTAGGCAAAGCACTTGACGCATCATCATGTTCAACATCATGATCAATCTCTCCCCCTTTATGACACAAATTTGCTGAATCAGTGGTAATATTGCTATCAGTCTTTTCCACCAGATATGAGTCATA
Source organism: Artemisia tridentata subsp. tridentata (assembly GCA_021014915.2). Taxonomy (NCBI): domain Eukaryota; kingdom Viridiplantae; phylum Streptophyta; class Magnoliopsida; order Asterales; family Asteraceae; genus Artemisia; species Artemisia tridentata. The sequence continues at coordinate 165,927,994 of CP139502.1, read as the reverse complement.
AGAAGGTGTAATTTGATCAGTATGTTGTTGTTCATTAGAAAGAGCATTATCTTGATAAGACTGATGTACCGTGGCCGACTGTGCTTGGTGATTTTCATATTCGCAGGCTGCATTCTCACAAATTGTGAAATCACTTCCTGTGCTGTCACTATCATCAAACTTGTCTGATCTTGTTCCATTCCCCATTTGTTTAGCCCTTTCATCAATAAACCCATTAACATTACTCATCAATTGAAGTAATGTAACTCTGAACACGTCAACCTCGAATCCAGTGTAATTAGCAAAACACCCTTTTGTCATCTGACTGTCATAGTCATAGTCCCCAGTGTATTGCGAGTCAATGAACACCTGGAGTTGGTTATTGACCACACTGAACGCTGCTCTGGATCTTGCTTCAGAGAATTCTTCTTTGTCAAGTTGTTGTTCAAGTTGATCTAAATATAGAGTCATTTCGACTGTGAAATCATGAACATCTTGACCAAAGAGTGCTGTGAAAGCCCGTGTGTAACCCATCACGTATTCAGATTTATCAAACAGAACCTTGAGATGTGAATGAAGTAGACGAAAACATTCGATGCGAGTTTCCTTTGCATTAAACAGCATAAGTGACTGATGAAGCTCTTTCTCTTGTGATTTCGGGCATGAAGATTCCACATTGGTATTATCAGAATCACACACGTACATTTGTTGTCCAGAATTGGAAATCATTTGGTTATCATATGTGTCGTACAACTTGAGTACCTCAGATATGATGTAATCTGAAGTAGTAGACATGATGTAACCGTGCACGGGATTTTACAATTCTATGATTTAAACCGAGAAATAGATTCTTTCGCGGGATTTTATAAAAATCAAGAATGAACCGTGAAGTGATGATTGATGTGTGTTATGATTAGTGATTGGGTAGACTTGTTGATCTGTTGTTTCGTTGTGATTTGGTTTGATTGATGCAAGTTGTTATGGTGAAATTATGGTCTGAAAAACGTAGAAACTCAATAACTTCTTTCTGGAGCGGTTTCAGGCTTCGAAAGTGGGGTTGAATGAATAAATTTATTCAACGTGTCATTCTCCTCGGTATCACGGTCGTTTTGACAGGTCGTGGGCTAAAAACGGAGTTACGGTTCAAAAGTTATAACCGTTTAAAGTTTTGACGTATAGACAAACCGCATAGACAAACCGCATAGACAAACAGCATAGACAAACCGCCTAGACAAACCGCATACACGCCGCAGAGACAAACCGCGTAGACACAAACCGCATACACGCCTCAGACAAACCGCGTAGACACAAACCGCATACACGCCTTAGAGACAAACCGCGTAGACACAAACAGCATAGACAAACAGCATAGACAAACAGCATAGACAAACCGCATAGACAAACAGCATAGACAAACAGCAACTTAGACAAATTGCATTTGACTAGTCAAAGACACAAACAGCATAGACAAACAGCATAGACAAACAGCATAGACAAACCGCATAGACAAACAGCAACTTAGACAAATTGCATTTGACTAGTCAAAGTTGTCACTTTCACCTTTTTGTCTTTTACCTCTTTCTACCACAAACCTCAACTAAGAACAACCAATCTCAAACAAGAACAATCTTCAAACCTTTACCAAAAACTTTTCTTATCTCTAAGAACTTCAAGACAACAAAAACAAACAACAAAAATCGGCTGACTTTCTTTCTTGACAATTCGAACCAATCAAGTTAACATAACCATATATTATCAAATCTAGAATATCGTTCACGTGACAGATCCGAAAGAATAATTAAAAAATAGCAGTAGATATCCGAATGAAAAGAAAAAAAATAGCAGCAGATTTGTCAAACCAAAGTATATTTAATACGAATTAAAAAAAACAAAAACAATCGGTTCAACGTCTTGAAAAACAACCGAAATAATAGTAAAAAAATAGCAGCAGCCTTTTTGATTCTATGTTATCCTAATATCTTCAAAAACAATCCAAATTAGCAGCAGCCTCTTTATCATCCGAATAAAACAAAACAACTGCAGTCAATCGAACAAGTGCAGTCAACGAAAAGAAGAAAAATAAAGTAGCAGATTATCAGACTGATTAAAAAAACTAAATAAAGATTCCAAATCAATATTGTGACCGAATACTGATGATAAAGAAAAAGAGTAGCAGTCAAAGTGTTGGCAAAAGAGTCAAAATGACTAATGATAAAAAGAGTACCACTGAGTTTGTGTAATAATCGAAAAGAAAGAAAAAAAAAAAAAAAAAACAATAAATGCAAACTTTCACGTGGAACAGTCAACGAAAGAAAAAATGTAGGCACCACTTGAATATTAAATCACCACATGATTGAACAATTAAATGAGACAACAAGGCAACGAAGAAACGAAAAATCTTTAGATCTGAAAAAAAAAACATCACAGGTCTGTGTTTGTGTAAATGAATCGAACCAAAAAAAACAAAAAAAATAATAGTACCCAAGATCAAACCATGGCTCTTGATACCAATTGTAGAGATCTATAATTCATAACACAAACACAAGATTGATGCTAGATCTAATTCTAGAGAGAGATGAGGAAGAAGATGGGAACTTTTAGAGAGAGAGAGAGTAGAGAGAAATATGAGAATATTAGATTAAGAGAATGAAGAGTTCCCCCCTTCCCATGTGTGGGAAGGGTTATATATATAGTCCTAATATTTGTGCCCCTAGTGGGCTGTGGAGTGAGCTGACAGTGGGGAAAGCCCCGACCCACTCCACGAATATAAATACGATTAAGCTAATACTAATATTACTAATAATACTAAACAAATATATATAAGCCTACGAGCTATATAAATGCTAATTAGATGCTCGGGGTGACCGAGCCTTCATATGAATATTTATATTCCTAACATTAACAATCACAGACTTACCTTTCTACAAATTACAATATAACTAATTCATATATATATAGATACAACTTCAAATCATCCATAACAGACACAAGTGAAACGGCGCAATTTACATTTTTCACACCAAAAGCAGATACGGTTGTTGGTATTGACTGTCCAGATTTGGTCAAATCACTTCCCGACCCAGACCCACGCATTTTCCCACAACAGTTACACAACATCATTGGCAAACACCATGTATTCCAGTTTTACTTTAGCTCTACTTGCAGAGAAAGAGCAGTAGAATTTATTGTTAGTGACATCTTCGACGGCCCAGAAATGGCACACCAGATTGAAGGAAAATCTTCTGGTAACAACAACCATGTCAATAAAACTGTTTTTCCTTTTACTGATAAAATTACATTATCCTTAATATGTTTATCACATCATCTACTTATTACAGATGTGACAACACCATCAAAAACATTTGCTGCTATTGAATATACACCGACATCAGACACTGTATTGGACAACCTAGAACCAGCACACCAGATTGAAAACCAATCTTCAGGTAATAAAAAATTATCAAATATAACTCTTTCCCGTTTTTTACTAAAATTACATTTTACTTAATATGTTAACCATATCATTTGTTATCTACAGATGTTACAACACCATCAAACACAGATACAGATATTCAGCACACACCAACACCAAACGTTCCACAAATAATGGAAACACCACAGAAAGACAAACCAATCGAAGCAGCTACATCAGGTAACAAAAATCCTTATAAAATACACCCTTCTCTTAAATATTAACAGTGGAAAAAAAAATATTAACCACCCATTATTAACTTATTACAGAGGTCACAGCAACACCACCACCATATACAGGAATGCAGACAAGGTCAAAAACAGATATGGGAAGCGATGCAGGTCGCAAATCAGCTAAAAGACCACTTTTTCCAGAAGAACCACCAGAAAGCAAAAAAAAGAAACCTTGAAAGCTATAGCACTGTCTACGCTTATCATCAGCTACATCTTAAAAGACTAAATATTTTTTGACAATGAAGCAGAAAAACAACATAACTGCCTATGTAATTATGTAAGCACTATAAAAGTGCGACTTTATAAGCATGGCTGCTGTAAATATCTATCTGCAACAGCATCAGTGTTCCAACGTTAAACCTTGGAAACAGCAAATATGTTGTTACATCTTTTGTAGAACAGATTGTGTTATAACAATTATATTTACCTAATATATCTTGAACTAACTTTGCACTTACAAATGCATTCTTACATTTAGACCTATCCCTTAAAGACCATCGCAAACCATATTGTTAATAGCAATGTAACAAATCATTAATTAAAACAATAAACGGCATAGTGGTTAAACCTAATACTAACAACATAACACAATAGATTAATAACCAACATCATAATTTCATATAATCATTAACCAAATTCATTTACAAACACTATTTATCATCTAAACAACCATAGATTTTAGCATACACCAATTATCATACACAATATGTCTTCCTGTTTCCTCCAATCTTAAACCATCAAAACACATAACATTCATAATATTCATCCAACAATGAGCAATGTACCAAATAACCTAATAACTAATATTTCCATTCATATGATTAAAAATAGCAGATGAATTGCAGACATACTAAACATTTCGAACATCCTAAATACACAACATACAATACTAACACTACCCTAATACAATTTACATTCACCATAATCCTTCTGGCCGACAAACTACCACAAAATACTGTCAACCATCATCAGACAAAAGCTTACAAAAAACCCAAAGATTAATAGACTTATTTAAACTTCCTTATTTATTTAATTTTCTTAAGTTACTTGATAATCCTGGAATTCTCACCAACAAGTAAAGCAGCAGTGTGACTCATCTGAATCAACCGGCCCATTTCAGCAAAATCCTCTTGCTCCGCATCCTTCAAAGCTGCCAACCACTCATCCAAAACACCATCACTCATAAACTTCTTCAATTCAAGAATAATTTCATGCCTGTGCTCAACCCTAGCCTGTACTTCTTCAATCATTTCATTATAATTCTTTTCATCGCCCTTTGATGCCTCCTTCTCTCGCAGCAAGATAGCATGAAGAACACTATGAACATGACGGTCACCAATTTGATGCGCGATCTTCAAGCACTTTGGAAACTTAGGAGCCATACCGATTCAATCACTATACTTTTTCACCTATATACGTTCTAATTATAATGTTTTTATTTTCGATTGAGAAACCTTAATTTTTCTATCGCATATATCCCCAAACTTTCTGACGAAGGAAAAAAATGAAAGAAAGAAGAGGCCAACATAAAGAAAACCCACGTCCTATAACCCAAAACAATACTAAAACCTCAAGCCCAGTTGAGACAAACCTTAAACCCAATTTTAACCTTTTAAACCATTAAACACATTAATACTACAACACAATCTTAAAAATATATATATATATATATATATATATATATATATATATATATATATATATATATATATATATATATATATATATATATACACACACACACACACACACACACACACACACATTAACACTAATATTTCATGCAACAACCTTCCGATAAGAGAAAATTAACAGCTTTATTAAGATTTGTACTGCCTTTCTTGGGCCGCCGGAATCCCTGGTACGTCGCCTCAGCTTGCCATCAGATCTTTTAGAGAGATGGTATGTTGTTTTTGTTTCATGTGTGTGTGTTTGTGAGAATGAGAAGAAGGGTCTAGACTTATCTCGGGGGAAAAAAAAAGAACGATAGTACATGTATAAGTGGTATAGGTGATATACATATGGTATAAAATTACTTGTGTTGTACATTGTTATTAGAGTAGTATTATAGTGAACAGTCGAACTTGCACCACACTTTAGCCAATAGGAAGCCAACTTTTGGGCTTAACCTCAAAATCAGCCAATAGCAAAACAACACATGCCACTTAATTACCTTTTTTGAAGGATAAATAAATAAAATAAAAATATATATATATATATATATATATATATATATATATATACACACACACACACACATTAACACAAATATTTCATGAATCATCCCCGTAGCAACGTGCGGGCTTTTATGGTCGTATTAATCCAAACATATTCATATACCAAACGCACCTTTACTTGTCATTGACAATATATATATATATATATATATATATATATATATATATATATATATATATATATATATATATATATATATACACACACACACACACATTAACACAAATATTTCATGAGTCATTCCCGTAGCAACGCGCGGGCTTTTATGCTCGTATTAATCCAAACGTATTCATATACCACACGCACCTTTACTTGTCATCGACAATAATTTCACATTAAGCCCCTGAACTTAAACCATCCCCATTTCAATCCAAAAACAATCAAAACCCCCACTTGACAAATCAAAACCAAAACCTGAAGAACATAACAAAATAAAACAAAAAATGGGAGAACATATTGAAGCAGACAACGCAGAAGCAATAATCTCAAGAATCGAACACAAATCACGCAAGATCGAAAGTTTACTCAAACAGTAAGTCATTTTTTTATAAACCCCTTTTTCAATTTGTTATAATTAATTTCAATTTTGATTCAATAGGTATAAGCCAGTTGAAGCTTTGAAAACTGCTCTTGAAGTGTCTCCTCCCAAAACTAGAGATGAAATATGCAAGGTGGCTTGACCTTTTGGTTTTACTTTATGAGTTATGTTGGATTTTGGGGTAGATTGGGGAAAATGATTAAAGGGGTGTTTGGATTAGCTTATTTTACCGGCTTACGGGCTGTTTGTATTTGGAAAAGTTCATGAGCTTACTTTTTTTTTGGTTTAGGAGGTAATCGAGTTGAGCTTATGTACTTGAATAAGTACATAAGCTAAATTTGATAAGATCGTTCATAAACCGATAAAAGTGAGCTTATGAGCTTTTACAAATTCAAATGAGCGTAAGCCGGTAAAATAATTCAATCCAAACACCCCCTAGACGTGAAATTAGAACATTGGATTGAAACCGTAGGAATTACTGTAGTTTTTTGTTTAGAAAAATTAGAGAAAGAAAGTTTTGAATACCACTTTTAATTAGTAGGTTGAATTGATCACGAGCTCACAAAGTAAGGAATTGATGATTTAAAAGAATGTAATTGGACAGAAATGATTTGGGAAAGGTCTAATACATGAAACGAAGCAATTTCGTTTATGCTAGATTGGTAATAAGGATACACGCAGTTGCTACTTATGTTGGATACGATACCTGATTTAGATTGTAAACTGGTTTACTTGACTGTTACGGCAGTTATCTGATATAGCCATTTAATCTTTAACAAATGATAAAATGGAATATTTGGAACTGTTAGTAAACGTCTCTTTGATGTGTAGAAGTTGAAACGTCTCTTTGAAACTTGTGTAGTCTGCAAACTGGATTGTGGTGCATAGAGCGTTAATGGCAATAAAAGATGTGGATCTGATGTTCTCGTCTTTGGATCCTGAGTACTATGATATTCTTATGAAGTAAGTTTCTCACTTTCTCGTGTCTCTTTTTCCTTCTATAAATACGTTGCTCTGTTATCTGTTTTCCATTTTCTGGGCCTGTTTTTATTTTGTGTTTCTATAATTGGGCAGGTACTTGTATCGAGGATTGTCAACAGGTGATCGCCCCACGTGTGATCAATGCCTACGTATTCATGAAAAGTTAACACAGAAAGCTGGTCTTGGATGCATTCTTCGTGCACTAAGTGATACTGTAAATACCGTTTAGTTCAACAATACCCGTGATCATAAACGAGGTTATCCACAAATAAATCATGTGATTTTTTCCCTATTATTCTTTTATTTTCATTTCTCTTTGTTGTTAGGTTAGTTGTTTTCAACATGTGGTGTAGAGAAATTAGTGATATCATATTCGGGAAGTGGACTCATTTAAAACAAGTTAAATGTCAACTATCATGTCTCGTGTTGTGAAACACGATATGACGTAGATTATAAACTACTTTTGATTATATACATATACTTGATATGCTAATGTCATCAAATCTTTGGTATTTTTCATCTATTGATGTTTCGAGCTTCACGCTTCTTAGCTGGTATTTGACTATCTGACGTCCTTGAATCAGCTGGTGAATAGAAATTCTATGTAATTGTTATTATTATATATAGTGTCTAGATTTGGGACTTTTTTGGCTAATGTTGGATGATCAAAGAGATCAGTGTCGCATTCATCGATTTTAATCTTAGACATGATGCTTCATTATAGAAATTTATGCATTCTGTGTGCTTCGTTGCTACTTGCTAATATGTTTATAAAATACTTTAGTTCTTTAAAGATCTTTAGATAACTCATAATTACATACAGAAAGCACTGCATACTCGATGATAAGGAAGAGAGGTTTAATTTCTGCAAACATTGCTGAGAGGCGGTACTCTTTTCTGTTAAAAATATGATCACTTTGAAAACTCCAAGTAGCCCAACAAGACACACGAATGACAGCACCTAAGTACTTTTTACAATCAGAACCAGGCTGAATACCATATAGAATACAAATGTTTTTGGTAACTTTGTTTCTCTGTTTGCGATGTGTTGCTTTTATGAGTTTCTGTATATATGCTAGCTGCATTTTTTTACAGTTTCTCTATTTTTGCAGTGTGTTTCTAGCATATGCTGTTTCACATGGTTCTAGATTCAGTTTATAATTCTTGAATCTATGAAAGTTCCAGAAGTTTCACAGTTGCACCCGACAACAGGTTGATTTTTGAAAAAAACTAATAAATTCGTCGAAATTAGTTTTTATATAGACAGAGCCACAAAGATTTTTGAAGCTTAATTATATTTAGGTAATGAGAGTCGTCCATGTTTGCACTCAGAGTCGCTGCACCAGTCAACAAGGATTACCATCTTTCAGTCATAGTACGTTGTTCACTGTTCACTCATATCTATTTGCATTTCATATTCCGCATTAAATTGTACATATTCCATTATAGCACCCTATATTCAGTTCATGAAAAAAAAGAGGTGTTAGTTGAGAAAACTGAAAACCTATATGTATGGCGGCTCAATGATCATATCAGTTACCTTTTACGCATATATACACTGCTCTAAAATTGTTGCCTTCATTTTTAATCTGAAACGTCATGTGTTTTTATTTCTAGTTACCTCAATTCATGGTGTGACTCTTCAAAATTTTGTGGTCTGACGTTTATGAAACTTTTAACAGACAAATAGAAGAAAAAACATAGTGACTACATGTCTACGTCTTCATGGAATCAGTTAACATCAAGTCTTCATACTGAATATTCCTAAAATATAGACGATGCTTATCAGCAGGTTGTATTTGCATTTAATACCTGCAAGATGCATATTAATCCTTTCCTAGATATGAACTCCTTTTTGTCGCACCAGAAATCTCTTGAATCAGCAATACCTTTGACTGTGATGAACATCAAACTTAAAAAGGCTTCTGGATTCTAGCCTCTCAATTTGAGTTATTGTGTGCAGATTCGAATGGTTCAGCATAACTCACAGATTCCGTTTTGAAATTGAAATTATCAATCATATTACCACTAACCCAACCTGCTGAAAAAAAAATGTCAGTGTGTATCAGTGTGAACAATTTATGCCTTTGGCCTTCGTCCACCTCCAGAAAAGAAAAAGGCTTATACCAGGGCAATATAGGAACGTACCAACTCTTCATTAATGGTTACTACTTACAACAAGCCCTTGAGAATTGTGGAACTCCCAAAGAATGATATTTGCTAGATTCCCATAATTAAAAACGGGAAGCTAGGAACTATCCGATATCCCACACTGTTTGTGGCTTTTGTATACCAATTCAAATCGTATTTGGTTTCCGTCGTTGTTGCGCTGCATGTCGAAAGTCTAGATTACGGGAGTTTATTTTTCGATCTAGACTTGTGCTTATCAAGAAGTGCATTGTGTCATATTTACACTAACTAAAGATGCGTGATGGAACTCATTATACATATTTCCAATCTACCATGCTGTGCCAATACTATATTAACGGCATTCTAGCATAATCGAAAACTTAAAATAGTGTTAATAGTTAAAATAAAATACATGTTAGTACCACAACTTGAGAACATACGTCATTGTAACTTGCATCTGTTGTTCTGTACAGTTCCATTGTCATTTACTTTTATAAGTAAACATGAGATACATGTGTCACCTTTCTAAATCTAAATGATGAGAAAGATTACTTAGAATCCTTAAAAAAAGGCATTTTAGAAAACCTATACTTGCGTTTCTTCTTTTGTTGCAAGGTGCAAACCATGTATCAGCTGTTAAGAAACGTTACAACGTTCACATTTTCAGTACTGCATAGCACCCCTTGCTTGCACACTCTTTCTTCATGAAAGCAACCCTTATTTACTCCGCTAATTCTGCACTTTTTGATAGAAACTCTATGTTCTAATTTTGTCTTGGTTGCCATCATATCTATATATATGTTTTTTTTTTCATTCCTTGTCTTCTCAAATTTCTTATTTCGAGTCATAATATAGAGCAAACTCTTCCCCTTTTTTTTGTTATTGTTTTTGAGTTTTAACTAGTATTTGTAAAGATGGAACAAAAAACAGAAAACTTTCATGCTCAGGAAGTACCACAAGAACCAAAATGCAATGTATCATCTACTTCAACAGGCGGCCCTAATGCACCAAAACAGAGATGCATAAGGAGACAATCACCAGATGAGCTACACCTAGAGAAGCTCTTGAAGAATCTCGAGAAGAATCGACCCAAAGTTTCCCTCACTCCTGCTGAGATTGAGGAGGATATGAAGTTCTTTTCCCAGATAATGAAGGGTACGAATTCGAGTAGCGATACCCGTCAGGAAAAGGTTGGTATAAACAGATTTAGAAGTTCTTCTTAACCACTTAATGGAGAAGTTTAAGTTAAATGTTTTCATAGGGAATTATGGTAGTATATATTAATGTTAGCGTTCATATTCGTGCAGGTGCTATCTGTTTCCGAAGAAGCATTTAAACCTGAACCGAATGACGTTCCAGGGGTTTCAGCTAAACCGCCAAAGGTTATTTACATAATCATTTTGCTAAAATAAACAAACAATTTAGTAAAAATCATATGTTTTGTTATAACAGACAATAAAACTCAGGATACAATTCTTCAGTTCAAATATTACTCACTGAATATATGATCTATGGTTGCAGCCACAGCATCGTCGCAGCAGTCACTAAGAAGGATTACTGTCTTTCAGAGTTGGAATAAGATGCTTCCGCTGATATGCTATATTTATAGTGACATAAGTATCATAATAGTTGTTTCCTAATAACCCATCCATATGTTGGATGTTCTTTCCTTTGCAAATTTATGTATGTGTTTTATGGCTAGTTGCATCTAGCTGATCTATTGGACTCTTAAAAAATTATGTAATACCTTTCTATTTATGAAATAATGATTTGTATATGGTATATTGATTATTGGACTAATGGAACTCATCGATCTTCCGATTTTTATTTCAAAGATAACGCTTTTGTGTGGCTATGCTTGAATAAATTTGAAGTTCAAATATTTGAAAGGAAATTTCGACAATAATCATGTGCATATATATATGGAAGATGTTTGCGTCTGCATTCAATATGTTCAAAATTATATCTCCTGATGCTAGATAACGAATTCCTTTTATTGATAAAATTCGAACAGAAATCTTCGAGATCAGCCACTAATATTCCGTGACTTGCATCTACAGGATAACGAAATCCATCGTTTGGGTGTTTTATTTGTTTGTCTGATGGAATCAGATCTATGTACTATCCCCTTAGCTAGAGGCATCGTATTTAGATTATGGGAAATGATTTCAATTAACGATCAACCAACATTAAAAGGAGTTAAGTTCTAGATTATGTAACTAACTTTAAATGATATAATAGTCTGATCCAAGATCTATAAGTAGAGATAATTGCGTTAAATTTTATAATTAATCAGATAATTATTGTAGTATATACACTTTCAACTCTTATTTTTTTGTTGCCAACTATAGTAATAAGATATTTCTTATTAAGTTCTGCAAGACTCACAGTGACGATGAACTGAATAGCCTTTCATCATAAAATCAGTGTACCGTTGTTTTCTGTTGAGCAAAATATTTCCAGAGTTTGTTTTGGGCTTAATGAGCCAAGTAAAATAACTGTTTCGTAATGATCGATAGAATCGTCTGATCCAAGATCTATAAGTATTAGATCTTATAATGTATCAAATCATTATTGTAGTATATACACTTTCAACTCTTATTTTTTACTTGCCAACTATAGATATAAGATATTGCATAGTAACTTAGTAAGTTCTTTAAGTAAGACTCGCAGTGACGATGAACTGAATTCTTAAAACCAGTATATCGTTATTGTAAGTAAGGAATAATCTCTCTGTCATTTATCATAAAGTTTGGTACATATATAGTTATACAAAGAATAATTTAGAACCCGGACTTGAGCCCATTACAAAATATCGACTAACATACCCCGCAGTTAGAGCGGGAGGACACCAAACGCTTAAACTGGTACGAAACTCCCCAAACAAAGCCGAAGGTAAGCCTTTAGTTTAAGAGCCGAGAAATGAGGCTCCCGAGTAACATACTGGAGGGCACCCGCAAGACTCCGATATAATGTCGGATCAGATACTGGATCACCATCAACCCCCAGTTTAGACTCAGAGTCCTATTGGGGTTGCAATTAATCATTTGAGCCCGCTCAAGAATCTCAGTAGCATACTTGCGCTAAGATAAGAACATCCCTGAAGAATCACGTGTAACAAAAATAACCAGAAAATAATTAAGAGAACCGAGATCAGTTATAGAAAACACATAATGCAATGAATCAATAATCTGTTTTAACAAAATCTTGGAGGAAGTAGTGAGAATAAATATCATCAACATACAATAATAAATAAGCAGTGTAAGTCCCCTGTCTATAGATAAATAAGGATGAGTCACAGTGACTATGAGTAAACCCAACACGAGTAATATAAGCTATAAACCCAACTCGGGCCTGCTTAAGCCCATAAAGAGACCTTTGTAATAAACAAACATAGTCAGGATGTGCAGAATCCCGAAACTCGAGGGAGGCTGATGCATATAAACCGTCTCGGATAAATCACCAACCTCCTTATTGTGGTGAATGTAAAACTTTTGGACATGCTTTGATTGAATGCCCAAATCGTGTTAAGGAGGCTGTTCGTAGTACTACCAATGTGGCAGCCAAGGTTTCTGAAGCTTCTACTATTTTGGATAAGACGGATGATGGTTTCATTGAGGTAAAGAATCGTAAGAATAAGGGGAAGAATATGGCTGCTCCTTCTCGGCCTATTGGGGGTGTTCAGCTTAATAAGCCTAAAACAAAATTTTGGAGACCTGTTTCTAAGAAGCCGGATGCTACTAAGGAGAAAATCATTAAAGAGGCGAGTACGAGTGGGACGATTATTGCTACATTAAACCCATTTGATGCTTTTGATATGGCCGATACTGATGAAAATGGTATTCCTTGTGCGACAAGTGTTTCTCCTAAGGATGGGGCTGATTTGGAGGTTGGTAGTAAGAAGGAAACTAAGGTGGCTGAAGAAGATAGTGATGATGAGGTTCTTGATTGCCAAAACGATATGGCTAGTTTTTTAGCATCTGGTATACCTACTGTTGCTAGTTCTTCTAGGGGTGGAAATGGAGGTGGGGGTAAGAAGAGTTTATTAGAAAGTTGGAGGGAGAGGTATGGAGACGACCCCTATGGTAGCACTAGTACTACTCCTATTGTTGAGAAAATTGGGAAGCTTGAAAAACTAATTCTTGAGGGGAAAGTTACTCTTGTGGATGATGATGGTAAACCTCTTAAAAAGGTTGATTTGAAAGAGAAGGAGCAGGATGCGGCTACTAAGCCTAGTATCTCTTCCTCTACGTGTACTTCATCAACCAAGGGGGGCAACCCATTCTCTAAGGTGGGTAATATGGTTGTTTCTGATAGCGATGACGATGAAGTTCTGGAATATCCTAACGAGACAAATTATTTCGATAGTGGAGGGAACGAGAGAAGTCTTTTGGAGCAATGGAAAGATGGTACATGTGACTACAATGATTATGATAATGATTATTTTGATGATTGTGGTCTATCTGCGGCCCATTTAAAGGCTGCTGCCATCCATGACATTAGACTTGGATAGGTTGTCTTTCCTTTCGTTAGCATAAAGGTTGTTATGTCTTAGTTTATGCTTGGTTTTCTTTTGATTTTCTAGTTGTGTGTTGCTAGTTGGATCATTTATGGCCTGTCATGAATGATTTAGTGGCTGTTTAAGCGGTTGCTTGAGGTTAATGTAGTATTTCAGCCACATTCCATTGTACTTAACTGTTTTTTGGAGTAATATATTTTACCGGGTGGAGGCTCTTTACCAAAAAAAAAAAAAAAGAAAAAAAAAGATTGCCTTCTTGACATCAAGCTGATGAACCGACCAATGTCGAGATGTAGCCAAACTAAGAACGGTCCGAACAGTTCCCGGTTTGATAATCGGACTAAAATCTTATCAACATCAATACCCTCTAACTACTTACTAATATTCTATACAAGACGATCCTTGTAACGACTAAGAGTGCCATCTACTAAATACTTATGGGGAAACAACCAGATACAACGAACAATATTGGCGTCCATTGGTCGGGGCACAAGAGTCAAAGTTTTATTTTTAATAAGCGCATTATATTCATCATACATAGCATTTTGCCAATTTGGATCAATAAACGCATCATTATATGATTTTGGTGAAGGTGAAATGGTAGACACATGAAGAGTTAGACGATCAGGAGGACGATTGGACGCTACATGATAACGTGTGACCATGGGATGAATTGAAACCGGGTTTGGGTTGGGCTGCGTTATTTGGTTCGAATTTATGTTAGGAGTGGGCTGCGGTGTAACTGTAGGTTGGGAGGTATTTGGTGTTTTTGGGCCGGGTTTTCAATGGTTGTGGACTGGTGTAATGGTGATTGGCTAGGAGTGATTGGGCCAAACAAGAGGGTGAATTAGGTTGGTGTGTTGTATCATGTCTTTAATTATCATATGAGATAGATGTTAAGACGAGTCTTTATATTATTAGGTCGTGCCAAGTCCGTTGTGCTGTGACGTCCTAGTTGCTGTGTGCTATACTACCCTTGAGTTGTTGTGTTGTGCATTGCTTGATTAAGGTGAGTTCTCGTAACCCCTTTTTCATTTGGTTTTCCTTGGGGGAAGATGGTACTCAAATGATATTTTAACTGTTTTCATGCTGTTATACAGTGTTTTCATGTTTTTGGACATATATGTGTGATGATGCGATTATGCGCTATAAAATGTTTTGCTCTGTGTGTACCTGAAAATGCGCAGGGGTGAGCATCGGGCCGAAACCGACCCGTCCCGACCCGAGCCCGACTCATCCCGAAACCGATAACCTGGAATTGTCTAACCGAGTCCCGACCCGAGTATACCTCGGTTTGTCCCGACTCCCGACCCGAGTCCCGAATTCTCATTCGGGTCTGTGGTTTTCTTTGTGTTTTGTCGGTTTGTCCCGACTCCCGACCCGAACCGAGTCCCGAATTCCTGGAAATCCCAGCCCGAGTCCCGACCCGAGTATAGCTCGGTTTGTGTCGGTCGGGGTCGATTTCGGTCGGTTTGTGTCGGTTTTCGGTCGGTTTTGCTCACTCCGTGTGTACCTGAAAATGCGCAACTGTTAACTCTGTCTAGAGCCGAAGCATTATGATAGATCTATCAGGGTAGCTCCCTACTGTGTGTATTGTTTATGTGTGTGACATCATGGTAGGTTTAGTTGGCGCGACACTATTACTGCTTGGATAACGTGCTTGTAATTGGTATTCATGTGCACTATTGTCCTACGCTATTATTCACAGCTTCGTGGTTTAACTCCTAAACCTACGAGCTCACCAACTTTATGTTGAAGTTTTCGAGTATCCATTTTCAGGTGTCAAGAATGAAGTTACTATAGAAGGTTGAGTATTGGCCTGGCTTAGCGAGACTTAAGACAAGATCCTCCCGGGTTATATCTCGTGGAGTTGCATTCTGATATTGCTTAGTGATGTTGTTCAACTTTGAGACTTATGTTTATTTTGGATATTTGTACTTATCCCGATTGTGGGAGTTTGCGACTATTATCTATCTTATGTTATACATTTAGTATTTCTCTATTGTGACACCTTGTGTTCTTGACTATGAGGTCATACCCCGTAAATGCCATTCCGCTACGCCATTTTTGGGGTATGACATATTGGTATCAGAGTCAGGTTATAGAGAATTAGGTGGTTTAACCTAGACTACAACCCAGGAACCCTCATATAGTTGCATTATAGGAACTACGTGTGCGATTATGTGTATAGTATGACACTAAGTGATGATGATAAGTAAACGCAGCATGATGCTATTTTAAAAACGTCTGGCCAACGTTTTTACGATAACATGATGCGGCAAGGACTTATATTGTTAGATAGGAAGTTAAGTGTAGTAGCACGACACGTATACCGACCTATCCTACCTATCTCCTATCTAACGTTTACCAATGTCCTACTTTGTAGAATCATGCCTCCAAGAAGGTTGACTCGAGTTAACCGAGGCATTCCACCACCGAGGGGTGGAAGGACTGGTGGGCTAGGAGGTAGAGCAGGTGGTCGCGACATTGAGAACAACGGCAACGACAATGTGAACCCTGACCTTTCCGCCATGATCGCCGAGCAACTAGAAGCATTACTACCCACTATCGTCACCTAAGTTGGCGATCACATTAGTGACATAGGAAAAAATGGAAGCGGGAATGACCATGCTGACAATGGCACTGGTAGTGACCACAACGATAATGGCAATAACAACAATAGTGGCAAAGGATGTTCGTACAAGGAATTTACAGCATGCAAACCAGTGGACTTTGATGGTATTGGAGGAGCGTTAGTGTATACCAGATGGATTGAGAAAATGGAGGCAGTAATGGACATAAGCGAGTGTGCAGCTCACCAGAGAGTGAAGTACGCTTCAAGCTCGTTCACAGAAAAGGCTCTGATCTGGTGGAACACGCAAATCCAGGCCAGAGGAAGAGAAGCCGCCATGGGAATGAGTTGGGATGACCTTAAGGAATTACTAAAGGAGGAGTATTGCCCAAACAACGAGATGCAGAAACTAGAGAATGAGTTCTGCAACCATGCTATGGTAGGTGCTGGTCATGCAGCTTATACAGATCGATTCCATGAGCTTGCTAGACTGGTAACTCACATGGTCACTCCTGAATCCAAGAGAATTGATAGGTACATCTATGGTTTGGTCCCTGAGATTCGCGGGATGGTGAGAGCGACCGAGCATCCTACGATTCAAAGTGCGATACTGAAAGCTGCAACCTTAATAGACGAAATGGTCAGGAATGGAATGTTGTCCAAAAGAGGTGATAAAAGGAAGGCCGTGAGCAAGCCAAGTAAACAGGGAGGTGCAAAGGGTGACAATAAGAAAGCGAAATGGGGAAAAGGATTCGTGGCAACAACCACGGATAGGAAAGGTTATGTGGGCTCTCACCCTAAGTGTGCTAAATGTAACTACCATCACCCGGAGACTATGCCATGCCGAGTGTGTTTCAATTGCAAATAAGGTGGTCACATAGCAAAAGATTATCGGGCAGTAACTAAACAAGTGACACCAGTGAATGCTGTTAACCCAAGGGCATGTTATGAGTGTGGGAACCCGAATCATCTTCCGAATGCGTGTCCTAGGTTGAATGGGACACGAGGGCATGTGCAGAACAACCAGAATCAGGCTTTAGCAGTTGGTGGAAACAATGCAAACCGTGGTAACAATGGTAACCCTACTCGTGGTCGGGTATTTGTGATGAACGCAGAAGAAGGATGCCGGGACCCAAACATTGTGGCGGGTACATTCTCTTTAAACAACCACTATGCTACTATGCTGTTTGATTCTAGTGCCGATTATAGCTTTGTGTCCACCAAATTCATGTCTCTGTTAAATGTGGAACCCAGTAGACTAGGCTTTAGTTACGAAATTGAAATAGCAAATGGTCAAAGGGTAGAAACAAATAAGATTGTTCGTGGATGCAAACTAGAGTTAGAAGGCTATACCTTTAGCATCGAATTAATACCATTCGGACACGGAAGCTTCGACATGATTGTGGGAATGGACTGGTTGTCCAAACATAAGGCTGAAATAGTGTGCCATGAGAAAATGGTCCGAATACCACTACCAAACGGAGAGTTACTTAAGGTCTATGGAGAGCGACTTGAAGAAAAAGTGAAGCACCTCATGAGCATGAAAGTAGACGAGCAGAAACTAGAAGATATCCAGTCGTTCGAAACTTCCCAGAGGTATTTTCCCATGACTTATCCGGATTACCCCCTACGCGAGAGGTTGAGTTTCGCATAGACCTAATTCCTGGAGCAATGCCGGTTGCAAAGTCTCCCTACCGCTTGGCACCTACTGAAATGGAGGAGTTGTCTAATCAACTCAAGGAACTCCAAGACAAAGGTTTCATCCGACCTAGTTCTTCACCATAGGGAGCACCGGTATTGTTCGTCAAGAAGAAGGATGGTTCTTTTAGGATGTGCATCGACTACCGGGAATTGAACAAACTAACGATTAAGAACCGCTACCCTCTCCCGAGAATCGATGACTTGTTCGATCAACTGCAAGGCTCACGATACTTCTCCAAGATAGATCTTCGTTCCGGTTACCATCAGTTACGAGTGCACGAAGATGACATTCCGAAAACCGCGTTCAAAACTCGATACGTACATTTTGAGTTTACAGTGATGCCTTTTGGATTGACAAACGCGCCTGCGATTTTCATGGACTTGATGAACCGAGTATGCAGGCCATACCTGGATAAATATGTTATCGTGTTTATCGATGACATTCTGATCTATTCCAAGATAAAAGAGGAACATGAAATGCATTTGAAGTTAATCCTAGAGTTACTCAAGAAGGAAAAACTGTACGCTAAGTTCTTGAAGTGCGAATTCTGGCTACAAGAGGTCCAATTCCTTGGACACGTGGTTAACAAAGATGGCATTCATGTGGACCCCAGCAAGATCGAAGCGGTGAAGAATTGGGAAGCTCCTAAAACACCATCAGAAGTCCGCTTATTCCTAGGACTGGCAGGTTACTATCGATGATTCATCGCGAACTTCTCCAAGATTGCCAAACCTCTTACCTCACTTACTCAAAAGAACAAGAAATACGATTGGGGCGAAGCACAGGAGAGTGCCTTTCAGACGTTGAAAGATAATCTGTGTAATGCACCAATCCTAGCCCTCCCCGATGGACCCGAAGATTTCATAGTATACTGTGACGCGTCATGTCAAGGCCTTGGGTGCGTGTTAATGCAAAGAGGTAAGGTGATTGCCTATGCCTCTCGACAACTGAAGGTTCATGAGAAGAACTATACCACCCATCTCCAACACATCTTCGATCAAAAAGAGTTGAATATGCGCCAGAGGAGATGGATTGAGCTCTTCAGCGATTATGACTGCGAGATTCGCTACCACCCAGGTAAGGCGAAGGTAGTGGCTGATGCTTTAAGTAGGAAGGAAAGACTCAAGCCTAGGAAAGTGAAAGCCATGAGTATAACTATAAAGACGGGTATCAAGGATAAGATACTAGCGGCTCAGAGAGAAGCATCTATGGACATGAATGCACCCACAGAGAAAATGCGAGGCTTAGATAAGCAATTGGAGAAAAAGGACGACGGTGGACTGTATTTTGTAGACCGAATTTGGGTATCGTTAACCGGTGATGTGAGAACCCTAATCATGGACGAAGCCCATACGATGAGGTACTCCGTTCATCCAGGAGCGGATAATATGTACTACGATCTTAGAGACTTGTACTGGTGGCCTAGGATGAAGAAGGACATAGCTGTCTACGTTAGCAAGTGTCTAACTTGCTCTAAGGTGAAGGCTGAACATTAGAGAGCATTTGGTTTGTTACAGCAACCGAAGATTCTCGAGTGGAAGTGGGAAAGGATAACCATGGACTTCATTACAAAGTTTCCTAGGACTAGTAGTGGACACGCTACGATCTGGGTTATCATAGATAGGTTGACTAAGTCTGCTCATTTCTTACCAATCCGAGAAGATTATACAATTGACAAATTGGCTAGACTTTACATCAAGGAGATAGTGGCGAGACATGGTGTGCCTATATCGATCATATCTGATCGTGACAGCCGTTTCACGTCAAACTTTTGGCAATTATTGCAAAGGTCCCTGGGAACGCACTTAGAGATGAGTACGGCTTATCACCCACAGACCGATGGTCAAAGCGAGCGTACCATATAGACCTTAGAGGACATGCTCAGGGCGTGTGCCATAGACTTCGGTGGTAATTGGGATACCCATCTTTCATTAGCCGAGTTATCCTATAACAACAGCTACTATACTAGCAATGGAAGAAAGTGTCGTTCACCTATTGGTTGGGTGGAAGCTGGAGAGAGTCAAATGATAGGACCTGAAATAGTGTTAGAGACCACTGAGAAGATCATTCAAATCAAGGATAGACTCAAGGTTGCTCGAGACCGTCAGAAGAGCTATGCCGACAACCGACGGAGACCCCTAGAATTCAGTGTTGGTGATCACGTACTACTCAAGGTGTCACCTTGGAAAGGTGCTGTACGATTTGGAAAGAAGGGAAAATTAGCACCTAGATATGTAGGACCTTTTGAGATCACTGAGAGAATCGGTCTAGTAGCTTACCGAGTAAGACTACCACAAGAGCTGAGTGGCATTCATGATACGTTTCACGCGTTGAACCTTAAGAAGTGTCTTGCTGATCAGACCTTACACATACCCTTGGAAGAGATTCAGGTAGATCCTAAGTTACACTTTGTAGAGAAACCGGTTGAGATTTTAGAGCGTGAGATCAAGAAGCTGAAGCGTAGCAAGATACCAATAGTTAAAGTCCATTGGGACTCAAAGCCTGGACCTGATTTTACTTGGGAACGAGAGGATCAGATGAGACTCAAGTATCCACACCTGTTTGACCGTAGTACTAGCTGAATTTTGAGGACAAAATTCTAATTAATGGGGGTAGACTATAACAACCGCAAATTTTCTAGGTCCTTACTCAACTTTAAGCTTGAGATGATATGTTTATTTAGTTTACGTGTTCACTATTATGTGTATTTGTGAGATAGATCACACAACGCGAGTCGGCACAAATAAACCTAATTACACGTGAAGTATTGGTTTTACGAGATAACACGAACATGGACGTATTTATAATCAATTTGATTGGAAAAATTGTTTTAAGATCAGTGGAAAACATTAGAAATACTCGGGAAAATGTTTCGGTACTCAAATTTAATTTGAATACGTTTTATAAAAAGAATAGCCGAATGCCACTTCCCACCCTTGCCTTAAGTTACAATTTTAGTCCCTGAGGGAAAATAGGAATTCACACATGGTCCTAGGGCTATATAAGCAAATATTATACCCACTTTAGGGTTATTTCACCCATATCTTACACACGAGCCGCCCCTTTTCTCTCTCTCTTCACTTTACTGCAACCCTAAAATATTACTCCCTCCTCTCTTAACAAGCCATCGTCGACCATTCTCAAACCACCACTCACAACCGTCCTCCACCACCAAACAAACATAAACCCACCCGTATTTCAACCTCGTGAACAAGATTTGGAGGTGCACGCTGTCACACCCCAAAAATGGCGCAACGGAATGGTATTTACGAGGTATGACCTCATAGTTAAGAACACAAGGTGTCACAATAGAGAAACACTAAATGCATAACATACGGTCGATAATAGTTGCAAACTCCCACAAACGGGTTAAGTACAAAGATCCAAAATAAACATAAGTCTCAAAGTTAAACAACGTCACTAGGGAATGTCAAATGCAACTCCACGAGATATAACCCGAGAGGGTCTTGTCTTAAGTCTTGCTAAGCCAGTCAATACTCAATATTCTAAGCAGCTTCAATAACACCTGAAAATGGTACTAGAAAACGTCAACATAATGTTGGTGAGCTCGTAGTTTTAAAAGTAAAACCGCTGAGCTGTGATAGCATAGTGTAGGACAAAAGTGAGCACGATAACCAATTATAAGCACAAGTCAAAACAAAATAGTGTCGCGCCAACTGAACCTGCCACGATGGTTGCACACATAAATAGTACACACAGTGGGGAGCTACCCCGATAGATCTATCATATTGCTTCGGCTCTCCAAAGAGTTAACAGTTGCGCATTCATGTACACACAGTCAAAACATTTAGTAGCACATAATCGTATCAGCACACATAATGTCCAAAATCATGAAAACAGTATAATCACAGCATGAAAACAGTTAAAATGTCATTTGAGTACCATTTTCCCCTAAGGAAAACATAATGAAAAAGGGGCTACAAGAACTCACCTTAATCAAGCAATGCACAACACAACAACTCAAGGGTAGTATAGCACACGAAAACTAGGACGTCACCGCACAACGGACTCGGCATGACCTAATAATATAAAAACTCGTCTTAACATATATTCCATAAAACAACCTAAGGCGTAAAAGTTCTCAAAAGTTAAACATTCCCGATCCCAAATTCGTTTCCAAATTAGTTTCGTTTTATCCATTTATTAGAGTTTGGAATCATCATTCGTGTAACGGGAGGAAGACACAGACTCTAGAGTACACACGCCGAAAGGAAACAAGAAAATGAACTTTGACGAGGAGAGTGTTGACGAGAACTCGAGTCAAGAAGAGATGATGGAGAGAAACCAAAAGATAACAAATAGTAAACACAACAAATAAGATGAATAGATTGGTAAACGTCGGTACTTTCCCATAATCCCATTTAGTTTTAAAAGTATACTCGTTTTATAGTTTAAAAGTAAAATTTTGTCATGACTCGTTCGTTCATTGAACGTTTCCAAGTCGAAAGACTTTATTAGAAACAATTTCCAAAGCAGTTTAGATGTCATGTAATTTATAAATATTATCGTTCGTTAGACATTATTTCCATTGTTTACCCGTTGCGAATCGAATACATTAAATTCATCATGAGTCTAACGTATTATATTCGTTTCGTGTCCAATGGTCCAAAATGCCTAAAGTCCAATAATATCTCAAGTCAAAATATATATTCCAAGTCCGGTGTTGCAAATATCTCATAGTACTCCGACTTACCAATTACGACCAAATGAATAATCTAACAGGTAATCCATTAAATCCATATATGGTATTCTACGGGTAATGTGTCTCAAAACGTCTAATAACCCTTACGTTTTCCCATTTTTATCCAAAAATTAATAATCACACTTTAAATTTCCATTTTTGTCATCACTTATTAAATAACAAGTTAAAATTTGTCAATTAATATTTCTTGATAAAAACTTTATTATTTCTTCCTTTTAACTTACGTCAAGTCAAAAATATAAATCAAGTCACAAGTTATTTCCGTTTCGAGTAATAATCTCATTATTAATACCCTCCGGTCAACTTTATAATCCCGAACCCAATTAATACCAACTAACCCCTTGGTCACAAGAGTCGGATGAGTCGGGTCCAAGTCAATATTTTCCATATCAAGTCAACTATACCAATTATAGGCAAACCGAGGTCACACCGAGACCACAAGGTCTCGGCTAACACCCGTATAGCCAAAACATCACAACAATTCAATTAAGTCCGAGTCCAATTCAATATATCATCACCACAATACTCGGCCGGTTCTAACCTACGGCTTGAGCTAAGTCACATGACCAAAATTAATTCTATTACCAACTATTATTCGGACGAGAACTGATACAAATCTTACCATGCCGAGACCACGTGGTCTTGGCTTGAGTTGTTGTCGCGAACAGAAACTCAACGGACTGGAAGGTGGTTACAAAATAAACCATAACTCCTCACCATCGAGACCTTAGGGTCTCGGTTGAATTAAATGTGACCAAAACCCCATACGGATCTTAGTCCCAGTCAACCCAAAATAGGTCACGAACCCTCATCACAATCCAACCCAGCGGGACACAAAGATGACGAAAGGAAATTGGAACCAGATGAGGATCAAGGTCAATACATAGAAAACACGAAGATGAAAAGATATAAGCTCTACCACAAGCTCAAATATGAGCTTATCAATTCAAACTCATAGATCCGAAACTAACCACGAAAGAGATGATACCAACATTCAATTTCAATTCTCTTTTAATATCAAAAACCGGTTTATATTACATTTCAACACACACCGATTCACACAAAGTGTGAATCGTTGTTTGTATACGATTTTTGGAAATACCCATTTGTTTACTTACCAAAAAGGAAAGAAAAGAAGAATAAAGAGAGGCGGAGGTGGCGCGTGGTGAACAGATCTAGCGAGACACGACTTCAATCAACACAAAAGCAACTAGAGATGGTAGGGAAAGTGGCATTTATGGTGGCGGTGATTGTGTAACGTGACGGTTTAGATGCGCGTGAACCACGGGACCATGATAGAAGTTGTGTTTTGAAGGTGGGTTTATGTTTGTTTGGTGGTGGAAGGCGGCGGTGGATGGTTGTTTGGCCGAGTGGCGGATGCAAAAGAGAGGGGGAGTAATAGTTTAGGGTTTGCAGGTGAAGTGAGAGAGAAGAGAGAGAGAGGAATAAAAGGGGCGGCTAGGGTGTGAGAAAATGGGAGAGATACCCTAATTTGATTTTAGTTGTGGGTTATATAGCCTTAGGACTAGTGGTGAAACATTTCTCACCCACAAGGAGCAAAACTGAAATTATAGTGGAGGGTAGAAAGGGTTAATTTGTTATTGTAGCATATTGATGAAGCGAAAAGTGTACCGCTTTTAAGGGGTCATTTAAGCCCTAAATCGTATTTATTTGATCAAATATTGCCCTAAATCGTTCCTTTTGTCATTTTAGGTACTTTTGAGGAGAAATCTGGAAAAGGAGGCATTTTGGACGTTTTTGGAGCCTAAAAGTGAAGAAAACGACAAAGTCTCAAAAATCGGCTAAAAGTTACCTTTGACGGCGTCAGATTTTACTCTGGACGGCGTCATGGCTTGGCAAGAAAAGGTGGATGTGAAATTTACTCATGATAAGCCAGTGAAAATTGCATGTGAATTCTGACGGCGTCACGCTTTAACCTGATCAAGGGCGTTACGGCTTAATTCAAAGAGGGACGGCGTCACGTTCAAGGTCTGACGGCGTCAAGCCTTGATAAGCCAGAACGGATTTTGGAGAGCTAAAGAGGGACGGCGTCAAGAAGGCCATCCGGGAACCCTAGAAGCGGCGAGGTGACGGCGTCACACTCCATAAGGTGACGCCGTCAGATGTAAAAATCTATATATAGTTTTGCAATTCTTTGTCATTAGGGGGGAACTTAGTGTGGAATTTTTGGGAGAAAACCCTAAGACGATTTTAGCATCTTTTTCAAGGCTTTTTGCCTTGAGATCTTCCATGTTACATTGAAAGATAAGTTATCAATTAATCATTCAATATGTCTATGTGTTGTTTGATTTTATCTTGTTCTTGTCTTTTGTTTAATATGTTAGGCTAGATTTATCTTGTGTTTGCTTAGATCTAATGAAACCTAGCTATTGATTATTGGTTATTAGTGTGTTATTAGTTGTATTGGATGATTGTTTATCTATGTTAGGCTTAAGAAAACTGGCTAACATCCTATTCGGTAACTTGCTTGAACGTCTTAAGAAACATGAACCAAATGCGTACTAAAGGTTTTTATGGTTGTATTTAATGCACAAGCGAATTCTAGTGATCCCATGTTAGGAGCTTCCTAGCCGGCTCGACATAGGAGTGAAGTAGGAGCTTGTAGAGTTGGGGAAGTACGTACGCCACCCCACGATTGGTATTAAGGAATACACCCGTCATCCACGCAACTAATACACACTAATCAACCGGTAAAAGATAGTTAGGGAGTAAGGAAATCTAAGTGAACACATTTCTCTACACATAAGTTTCCACCAACTTTTTATTTTCAGTTATTTATTTTATTTGCATTCGTAGTAATTTGGGTTAGTTGACTAGCAACTAATTCCGCCCACTCCTTCAAACCCGAGATTTTACTTGCTTTCATAAAAATATAAAAACACAAAAAGAATCTTCCTCAACCCTTAGACCTATTAGAGTAGTCTTTCATACCTAACGAACACTATTCCCTGTGGAGAACGATCAATCCCCCGTACTTACCACTACACTATACTACATCGGTCAGGTACACTGCCTGGTGGGGTTGTAAGCCTCTTGAGATCCCTCGAGAGGTAAAACCTGTTGTAAGGTTGCAAAACCACGCATCAAGTTTTTGGCGCCGTTGCCGGGGAATAGTTATTGTTTAGGTTGAATTTTTATTTTATAGGTCTACTCACTAGATTCCTTTCTAGTGAGATTTTTTATTTTCTTTTTCTAGATCTTCTTTAGTCTATCTTTTTTTCTTCGTTTCTTTGTTCGTAACCATTACCATTCGACATCATGGAAGATGGTAATATCCTTGATCCCAACATCCCACCACCACAACAACCACCACCACCTCCTAGAGCCCGTACTTTAGGAGAGTATTCCCGTCCTAGCCACCATGGCTATCGAAACACCATTGAGCTCACTCAAGGAGCCAATGTCACACCCTTGCGATCCGACACCATCCGGTTGGTGCAAAGCGGATGCACATTCCATGGACTTCGTTCTGAAGATCCAAATCAACACCTCAAGGACTTTCTTAAAATCGTTGATTCTATAGACCTTGATGTTGCCACTCGAGAGACGACCCGATTGCGTCTCTTTCAATTCTCTTTGCGGGACCAAGCTAGTCAGTGGCTAGAACGTCAACCCGCAGGATCCATCACCTCTTGGGATGATCTCACCACTCGTTTCCTTGCTCAGTTTTTCCCACCGGGAAGAACTACCAAGCAAAGGAATGATATCTTGATGTTCCAACAACGTCAAGGCGAAACTCTCTATGAGGCATGGACTCGATTCAAGGACTTACCCCAAAAAGTCCCTCACCATGGCATAGAACTTTGGCTCCAAGTCCAAATCTTCTATGACCATATCAATCCTACACAAGGCAAACCATTGACCAATCGGCCGGTGGCAAGCTACGTGATCTAAGTGCGGAACAATCATGGGCTCTCCTAGAGGATCTTGCTCTTTATGACAACGAAAGTTGGAGTGATCCCCGTGATTTGAATAAAACGGTCAAGGCAATATCTTTGCCTTTGAACAATTCAAGCACTTCCGACCGTAGGATCATAGAACTTGAAGACCAAGTCAAGTTTCTCATGAAATCCTACGAGGTTCCTAAACTTTCAAGCCAAGTGAACAAAATCACTTCTTCATGTGAATTATGTAGTGGTCCCCACGACACTCGTGATTGCATGGAACTCCCCGAACAAGCTTTTGTGGACTACGCATCCTCGCGTACCGACGGAGCGGGAGACAAGTGGTACACTTTCAAACCCGAGCCAAACCATTACGGTGATACATACAACCCCTCATGGAAAAATCACCCGAACCTTAGGTGGAAACAAAACCAAAACGCACAACAACCCAATTCTTCCAACCCACCTAATCGTTTCTAATCAAGCGGTTCCAAATCGAACCGTACTTTCAACAACAATCCTTCCGGCAATGGTAGTACCGATAACTTTGAAGGATTGATGTCTCAATTTATGGCATCTCAAGAAGCTCGTTTAGCCAAGTTTGAAGCCGATTTCAAACAAAAACAAAGCGAGATGACCAATAAGATTGACACCTTGTTGAAAGCCCTCAATGACCGAGAAATGGGAGCACTCCCTAGCAACACGGTCAAGAACCCGAAACTAAACGTCAACGCTATTTCATCGGTTTCGTCCCCTAGTTCTTGTCCACAATATTATTCGGTCAATTCCATGAGCACGTGTTTCAAACAAACCCAAGTCGTTCCAAATGACCAAGAAGTTATGACATCCAAATTGGTAAACAACATAGTTGAAACACCTCCCACTCAAAACCTTGACGAAGAATTCAAGGAGCTCCACCTTGAAAGTCCGGTTATTGATGTGTTGAACGAGAAGAAGCTCAAGTTAGGCGAAAAAGGGACCGTCTTTGTTCAAAACAAGCTACCTAAGAAGTTAGATGATCCGGGCTTATTTGTTCTACCTTGCAAGATCGGTAATTCGGAGGCTTATGACACATTAGCCGATCTTGGATCAAGCCTTAACCTACTTCCGTTACCTCTCTACACCTCTCTAAAACTAGGAAAACTTGAAGAAACCGAGGTGATAATAGGTTTAGCGGATGGGAGTGTTGCTTACCCGGTTGGAGTAGTTAAGGACGTGTTAGTGCACATTGGAAAACTAACCATTTTAGCCGATTTCCACGTCCTTGATATGGTTAGCGACCCTACATGCCCCTTGTTGATAGGTAGAGGATTTTTGGCGATCGCTAGTGCTATGATTGATTGTAAGGAATCTAAGATAGCGGTAGGAGAAGGAGATACTTGGTCAGTCTATGATGTGAAGAAACATGCTTATGATACTAGTGATGAACCGACACCCCATTGGTTAGAGTTGAATAGGAGACCATCTAGATATGGACCTTGGATAGATAGAGGCTTCATAGGACCCCAACGCCCATTTTACCTAGAAGAGGACTTTGTGAACCGAACACATACGGTAGAACAACTCTTGGCTAGGGACACCGAATTGGATCCATTTGAAGACCCTCTAGTTTTTAGAAGGATGATTGAGTTCCTAGGAGTTTTGCCAATTAACCTAGGAATGAATAAGTGGACTTGTGAGGAAGATGATCATAAGTGGAATTGGGACAAACCACCCAAAGATGGAGATGGGTCATGGCATATTAAGATGACATTGTATGACCTGGATGGAGAGAAGTTTGAAAAGATATATCGTACTAAGCGGACCAATAGGAAACTTCAATCCAAGCTTAACCCTAAAGACGTCCTCGATGACGAGCTCACTTATATAGGGTAGAGTGACTTTGAGTCTAGCTATAAGACTCGTTAATAAAGAAAAGCGCTTCTTGGGAGGCAACCCAAGCTTTATTTGCTTTGTGTGTTTATTTATTTGTTTGTTTGATTTTATTTGCTTCCGTATGTGTGTTTAATTTTTATTATTATTGATTCATGTTCAAAACTAAAATTGTGAAAATGCTTTATTTTGTTTTTAACTTCGTCTTAACTACATATAAAGGTATTTTGCAACAGATAAGTGTAAGGGAAATCCAAATCGGTTTATTAGAACACAAATGAACATGAATCGTAATAATATTAAATTAACATACATATTCGTATTTGTTTGAGTCAAATGCTTGTATCGAGTCATAATGATGTTTTGCAGGATTTCCAGGAAGTAAGGTAAAGGTTTTTCCAAAAATTTTCCGGAAACTTAAAATGAGAATTTTTGTCAGGTCATTTCTGACGGCGTCAGGGTTTATAACCTGACGGCGTCAGATTTAATTTTCAGAAATTTTTGAAAGTTTTGTTTTTAAAAAGTTTTTATTAAATCTCCAACTTATAATCTCCAGGAATCTGCAAAATTATCATTCCACAAGCATTATATCCTTATATATAGATTTATCCCGCCGATGTTATGCAGGTTTTCGTGTTTGTTTTCTCAGGTTTAAACAGGTTATTTCGGACAAGGAAATGTTTTGAATCAAGCTTATGGCGATGCATTAGTCATGGAGCTTCAACATTACTTTGGAAGAAGATTTAACCGTGTTACTTCATTATCCACCGAATGAATCAGGGGAGTATTTGATTTCATTCTTTTACTTTATGCTTTTACATCTTGTTATTTGAACATTGGGGACAATGTTCATCTCAAGTGTAAGGGGAGGGTAAAAGTACGATTAGAGAATGCTATTACGCTTGATTTTTGTTTGTTTAATAGTAGATGTGTAATAAAACTGAGAGAAATACTTGTTAAGGTAATTTTATTAGAGAATGCTATTACGCTTGATTTTTGTTTGTTTAATAGTAGATGTGTAATAAAACTGAGAGAAATACTTGTTAAGGTAATTTTAGTGCCAAATTTAAAATTTTTTACAACATATAGGAGTGAAACTTTGATCTTAATGAGCGTCTCACGGATAGGAGTTATATGACTAGCACAAAAAACCGTACCACTAAAAAAATTTTCCACCCCCAAATATGTGAGGTTCGCCCCTAGAATTGGTAGGAAAAGCATTTATGCTATGATGTGTGTACCGGTAGCACTTAGATTCTAGAACTTGCGTTAGGACCATTCCAAGGCCACAAGTGAGACTACATTCGTGTAGTTAGATTTACTACATGATAAGAGGCATTAGGATTAACCCATTGTTTTACACCTGTGTTTTTGTTATAATTACTTTGGCTACATTGGTCAAGTAATTCTCCCACACCCTTTGCGTTGTACTCATTTTTAGTACACGATACCCCTAGTACACCCCTCAGAGCCTATCTTTTCGTTTCGACCTTTAAGCATTTTACTTAAAGGAAGAATTTGTTACACCCCACTAAAATGTACACCCAAATCGCCTTAGCCTACCTTGTATGCACTCATTTTTAGTGCATTATTGTTACAACATTTGTTTAAACCCAAGTTAATTATCTAATTGATTACATGGTTGCTAAGTCGAGTCATATCCTTGTACATATTGTTTTGGGACGATTGGGACTCATGGGTAAAGTACTAGTGTAATGGAGTAATGGGGAAGAACAACATTATTACCCCCATATGTGCTAAATATTTTAAAAGTACTCCAAGTTTTTCAATTATCTTAATTCGAGTCATTAGAATAGTTATTTGTAAAGTTATGTAAAAGTTCAAGTGTAAGGGGGATGCAATGCCCCTATGATGTATTATTTTGGATGGTAGGGCAAGAGTGTATGCAAAAAAAAAAAAAAAAAAAAAAAAAAAAAAAAAAAAAAAAAAAAAAAAAAAAAGAGAAAAAGAAAAGTAGAAAAAACATACGGACTACCATCCCGTTTTATTTTATGTTTATTTTATGTTTTTGTTATTTTCTTTCATTAGCTTAAATTGAGTCGGGTCTTGGCTTAGCAACATTGTATAGTACATGTAATTAATCAAGATCTTTAACTCGCCACCAGTAAAATATCCTTTATCCAACAAAACCGTGTTTTCCTTTTCCCTACACCTAACGTTATAACCCGTTTAAAAGCCCTCTTTGATAGTTTATCTTTGGTGTTTACGCCTAGTGGAGGAGGTTTTCGATCCTTTCCCAAGCCTATGGTAATCTATTTGCTATGACAGGTAGTGAGAGATATTATCCGTTTTCATTTATGAGATTTATTTTGATGACACTTGAGAGATGTGAGTATCTAAACACTACTTGTGAGGTGCTAGTTTATAATCTCCGTGCTTATTATGATTGAAGTGGAACGATTATTTGTTGTAATTACTTTTATGTTTGCATTAAATGACCCCTAACCTGTATTTTGATTAGAATAAAAGCGCATTTGCTTGAGGACAAGCAAATCTCAAGTGTAAGGGTATTTGATGAAGCGAAAAGTGTACCGCTTTTAAGGGGTCATTTAAGCCCTAAATCGTATTTATTTGATCAAATATTGCCCTAAATCGTTCCTTTTGTCATTTTAGGTACTTTTGAGGAGAAATCTGGAAAAGGAGGCATTTTGGACGTTTTTGGAGCATAAAAGTGAAGAAAACGACAAAGTCTCAAAAATCGGCTAAAAGTTACCTTTGACGGCGTCAGATTTTACTCTGGACGGCGTCATGGCTTGGCAAGAAAAGGTGGATGTGAAATTTACTCATGATAAGCCAGTGAAAATTGCATGTGAATTCTGACGGCGTCACGCTTTAACCTGATCAAGGGCGTCACGGCTTAATTCAAAGAGGGACGGCGTCACGTTCAAGGTCTGACGGCGTCAAGCCTTGATAAGCCAGAACGGATTTTGGAGAGCTAAAGAGGGACGGCGTCAAGAAGGTCATCCGGGAACCCTAGAAGCGGCGAGGTGACGGCGTCACACTCCATAAGGTGACGCCGTCAGATGTAAAAATCTATATATAGTTTTGCAATTCTTTGTCATTAGGGGGGAACTTAGTGTGGAATTTTTGGGAGAAAACCCTAAGACGATTTTAGCATCTTTTTCAATGCTTTTTGCCTTGAGATCTTCCATGTTACATTGAAAGATAAGTTATCAATTAATCATTCAATATGTCTATGTGTTGTTTGATTTTATCTTGTTCTTGTCTTTTGTTTAATATGTTAGGCTAGATTTATCTTGTGTTTGCTTAGATCTAATGAAACCTAGCTATTGATTATTGGTTATTAGTGTGTTATTAGTTGTATTGGATGATTGTTTATCTATGTTAGGCTTAAGAAAACTGGCTAACTTCCTATTCGGTAACTTGCCTGAACGTCTTAAGAAACATGAACCAAATGCGTACTAAAGGTTTTTATGGTTGTATTTAATGCACAAGCGAATTCTAGTGATCCCATGTTAGGAGCTTCCTAGCCGGCTCGACATAGGAGTGAAGTAGGAGCTTGTAGAGTTGGGGAAGTACGTACGCCACCCCACGATTGGTATTAAGGAATACACCCGTCATCCACGCAACTAATACACACTAATCAACCGGTAAAAGATAGTTAGGGAGTAAGGAAATCTAAGTGAACACATTTCTCTACACATAAGTTTCCACCAACTTTTTATTTTCAGTTATTTATTTTATTTGCATTCGTAGTAATTTGGGTTAGTTGACTAGCAACTAATTCCGCCCACTCCTTCAAACCCGAGATTTTACTTGCTTTCATAAAAATATAAAAACACAAAAAGAATCTTCCTCAACCCTTAGACCTATTAGAGTAGTCTTTCATACCTAACGAACACTATTCCCTGTGGAGAACGATCAATCCCCCGTACTTACCACTACACTATACTACATCGGTCAGGTACACTGCCTGGTGGGGTTGTAAGCCTCTTGAGATCCCTCGAGAGGTAAAACCTGTTGTAAGGTTGCAAAACCACGCATCACATATTCATAACAAGAAACACATATAAAATGTGATTTGGCCAATTGGATTTAGAGAGAGAAAGAAGAGAATGGGAACTTAGAGAGAGAAAGTGAAATGTGTAATATTAGATTATGAGAAGTTCCAACCCTTCCCATGTGTGGGAAGGGGTATATATACTACAAGGTTTAGGTACCCCTAGCGGGTTGTGGAGTGAGCTGACAGTGGGTAAAGACCCGACCCACTCCACAAATACTAATATAACTAAACTAATACTATTAATACTAATAATCCTACGAGCTACATAAATGCTAAATAGATACTCGGGGTGACCGAGTCTTCACATGAATATTTATATTCCTAACAACCTCCCCCTAAGGGAGGTCACCCCGGAAATAATATTTTGAATTCTAGCATTCTTTCATCTGAATTTGACTTCATAGCTCGTAGTCTTTGATTCTTCAATGTCATTGATCTTTTTGCTTTCAGCAGTGAACTTTTGATGACAAATCTTTTGTCTTGGACGATCTTTGATGAATCTTTGAGAATATCATCCAACATACGTCTTCAAGTCATCTTCTTGCAGTATTGTCACCATGTGATAGTTTGATCTTTGAACCGACATGCTCACACTATTCTGGGTCATGATTTTCAGCATCAGAGTTTGCAGAAGCAATGTTGAAGGTCTTTTAATTTATCATGACTTCTTTGAATACGATGATGGTGTAGTATGAGCATGAGGTAATGGATTGTCATCTTTTTAGCATCGTCTCTGTGTGAAGTTGTGATCTTTGAGCATTCTTTGAGATCATCAGTCATCGTAAATCTCCAAGCTCATCCGTTGTAATATTGCCTTCCTGTGATATGTTGTGACCGTTGAACTCGCATGCTCACACTTTTCTGAATCATGATAGCTATCATCAGAGTTGCAGAAGTTGTGTTGTAGGTCTTTCATCTATCATGATCTCTTTGATAAAGAATAAGAAGTGTGAGCATGGAGTGTGGATTGACACGTCTCTACTGGAATCAGGAACCACCATTACCATCTTTATATGAATCTGAAATAAAACAGTTAGCAATAAAGTTGGAGAACGAATATGGCTTTGTCATTCGTTCGGTATGGTTGGATTAACCTTCGTTTCCGTGCGGACCGACCTATGATCAGGTAGAATCCCCTTTAAAGAAGATTCTCATTGACAGGAATTTCCAGCTTGGAGTAATGAGTCTTCCAACAAATTAATGTCAGAATCATCATACTAAGCATGTTCTCATACCGGAACGTCTCAAAGCAGATAACACGGCAGAGTGAATCAGTGAATTAAATACCCACTGATTGACGAGAAATTGATTAGAAAAGAAAATCACTCGCGTGTCACTGGATAAACATTTTATGCAAACACGACGAGGGTTTTATAAATTGAAACACATTTCTGTTGTAAACACTTTTGTTTGAAAATTTTCACAATCAATGTGCTCGAAACTCAGTTGGTGAGCATATTGAAAGGTTTTCCAAAAGCATCCGTCAATCCATTTCCTGGAACAAGTTTGATTCAAATGTGAATCGCCCCATCGTTTCTTTCAAGTTGTCACAAATTTGATCCATGAAGGATCTCACATGTCACCTACCAAGAGCTTGTTTGATGTTGGCTCTAGAAGGATTTCCATCTTCATTGTGAATACTTTTGTATCACTCGGATGTTCTAGCAATACAACAAGGATAATGCGTAGGACTCTTTAACATATATTTTCTTACTTTTCACAGTGTATGAAACAGCAAGCATATTGGAAGTGTGTCCTAATGAGATTTATGGATGATCTCTTGGCTCTAGACTCAATAGTGCGTTTTGATTTAGTGACCGGAGGCTGGAGAGGACTGCCACATTTTCAATATCATCTAACTCGGAGTGAGAGAGACGATAGACATGTATTGATCTCCGTATCACTGGGTCCATGATACTTGTCTTCAATGCCAATAATCAACTTAGTGATTCTGACAGCATATGTATTGACCCGGTTTCTGCCTAAAGTGTAAGGAGGGCTTCTTTCTTTTCACCCTTTATCTTTACATTTCTTTTTCATTCTTCAACCCCTTCAGTGCTTACCAAGACTTCATTACTAGCACCTTGTTGGGTTTGTTCCAGTTCTCGCTCCATCTTAGTCGACACTTTTCCCTTATTCACTTTTCTCCTTTTTAATCATTCCTAAGAACTTCTATTCTAACTAGAGGATTGTCCCTGGGAAGATCCCTCTGGTTCTGGCTGGATCATGGGAACTAATACCTAACCTCACCATCCTTATAACTCCAGTGCATTAAAATAAGATTGGTCGATCTTTGGTATTCTTCCACAATTGCCATCATAAACCATTTGCTCCCCCTCAATATGTGCATCGATATACGAAAGAGTTTAGCACATATTTGGGAGCCTACACATGAGTCCAAAAGATCACATTTTATCATATTTCATATTTAAATCACATTCTCTCCCCCGATCAAAAATTTCAAACCATTTGAGATTTGTGATCCCAATTGATTTAAATATGTTTAGAAAATTTGGGAGAAAATGTGGTCAGGTTTAACATATATTCTGATAATGGAATATGACGATGCTCCCCCTCAATATGTGATGGAGAGTGTTAGTATCAGGTATGATAGGTTTGGAAGATTTGAGTTTAACAAAAATCATACCCTGACACATAACAACAAAAGTTTATTCACTACTTATGATGAACAAAGATAATCGTTACGACACAAATGATGTTGAACTTTTACGCACAGATGATGTGATCATTCGCTTCCCTGAGGGAGTCAGTAGTCAGCATCAATTATCCATCCACCAACAAAACTTCCCAAGTATTGTAGATCCCCACTTGGCGAGACCAGAATTAGTAATGCTTTTGTTGAAGTAAAGGTGGTGGTGGCGGTGAAGGTGTTGTTGTTGTTGCTGTCGATGTTGTTGTTGTGGTGAAATCAAAGCCAGTCAATAGGGTTTGAACATCTGATCAAATGGTTAGAGCGGGAACTGGCACATTCATATTGGCTATGAAATCTGCATAAGAATATCAACACAGATATACATAGATACAAATTCACTTTTAATTAATAGCTACTACATAGCAGCTTGCCAACTCATAATACCAAATTCATCTCATAATCAAACCATAGTCAGGAAATACATCAAAACGCTATCTAGCATGCATGAAGAGCAATTAGCAATCATGAACATGGCAATTCACTCATATTTCAACATTCAACTCAGGAGCTTGGGGACAAGATTCTAACATGATAGCTACATACCTAAGCATATCCTGAATGCACATGCACTGAATCAACAAAAATTAAGCAGCTATCGACTAACTACAATCAATCAACATTTGATACTCATTCATTCAGATCATACAAATGCCAGTGGAGTATTCAAGAATATCAAGCACATTGGGTTTTCTAACTTCTTTTAGATTTTGAGTTTTAAAGTATTTAGGGGATTAAACGAGGATTCCAAAGTGATACAAATGAACCTTCTAGTTACATAAAGTTAGGAAACTATAAGCATATTGCACATAATGCCCTAATCTTTCTAATAACTAACACATTTGGCCATTTGAGATAAAGCTTAGTAAGTTCCTCTTCAACAAATACCCCATTAACCACAAAACCTTTTCTAAAAGTTATGATATAACCAAGAAACCCGTTTGATGATATAAAATTTGAGATCACTCTCTCCCTCAATCAATGACCCGTATTCTATTTAAAGAGTTGTAGTCATTGATTGAGTGACAAATTTTATGCACAATCCAAGTCTGAAAGAATTTCAAACAACACGTTACCACCATGTGTCACACAAATAATTTTCAGAAGAATCATAGAATGAAAATTATTTGTATACAAAGAAGATTTCTCTTCTTTTACAAGAAATAATGTACTGAGGCATACATCAAATCAGGAAAAACATGGATATAAAGTAATCCATGCCCGGGTGAACTTCACCCAGTAGGAGGAACAACCATCTTTTTGGCGACGTGCTTTCCCCATTTTGAAACACGGGTTGCTATATGAAGTAATAGCAAGCCATAATTACATGTTTTGATAAACCTTTTAAACTTCTGCTCGAGCTTCATTTAAAGACCCGTGTCATTATTGAATGACATTTCTAGGCCCGTAAATGTTATCGATAAACAGAAGACATGCCTAGAACAACTATTTTTGGTATTTTCTATTTTTTTGATTTTTATGGATTTTCTTGGTTTTAATATTTTTCTATTTACAGTTTTCTGGTTTTATAATTTACTATTTACAATTTGGTTTAAGATATGTACAAAATGTATTATTCAGTTTAAGAAGATGATGACATGAATACCGAAATAAGGATATCGTTCTTGTACGTTGTAGACGTCAGTAGTCAACATTTCTTAAACTTTCACCACCAAAGCTTTCGAGGCTCCTGAATAATCGACTGAACTTGAGCCTTCTCAATTGTAAAGCTTTGATAGCTTTCCCCCCCCCAAACCGACAATCTTCTTTTTGAGCAGATTCGAAGCTCTCTTTCAAGCTTACATAAGGTAAGTGTACAACGGAAACCGTAGCAAACCACATCAAAAATTGCTGCTCCTTTTAAGAATAACCATCGTGATTCTCTGATCGGGGGATCCTCAAATAGATCAGCAGTGTATCATCTCACACTTGAATAATTCTTCTCACATTACTTCCCTCTGAAGTATGAAGGAATGCATACCGAAAGTATCCAGAGTCCACTTCCCCCTAGTAGTTGAATTGATGCAATCAGTCTCATTGTATGAAGCCCAAAAACCCGAAGTACACACTCAATCCCATTAATGAAGTCGAAAACATAATCATCAAGATCAATTAAGACTCGGAGATACACTTTTCTCCCTTCAGAAAATTACAGATGAGAATTTTTACACCCAATTCAACTAAGTCCCGAGTGTAGGCAATTTATCCCGTATGTAGTCGAAATGATACAGACTAACTAGAGGAATCATCATACCATTGTGTACCTATTTTATCATCAGAAACTGTTTCTTACATCTCTTCCCCCACGTAGTTGGAATGATACACCAGAAGGCACGAGTTAAAACACTGATTTTCTCTTCGGTTATGACATTTGTCTTCCCAGAATAACT
The DNA here is from genome assembly GCA_021014915.2 of Artemisia tridentata subsp. tridentata. Lineage (NCBI taxonomy): Eukaryota > Viridiplantae > Streptophyta > Magnoliopsida > Asterales > Asteraceae > Artemisia > Artemisia tridentata. Next base: position 165,889,985 of record CP139502.1, on the reverse strand, counting down.
TCAATTCAGAAGAAGTATAAAGTTCATCATGTGTACTTGTTGTGCGTCCAGATGTATGTCTCCTTCCCCCTTGCTGGTTTTGATACCTCAGAATCAGCAACACATTTTACGCACATATACTTGAAATCTTGTTAGAAGAACAGACTTGGCTCAAATGTATCCTGTGAGAATCAACTGCTATAGAAACTCTCTCTGATTATCTTTACCAACCGTTATGTTCTGTCGGCTATTGCTGTGACCACTTGGTGAAGTAAACCCGATACACCAAACTTAAAAATGACGAAGAATTCCCCAAATTTGTTACTTAAGCTTGCACTGTTGTTGATTGAAGAACGATGCAGAAGAATACCTCTAAGTACCCTAGACACTTATCTAAGAGCCAAAGCAAGTACAACACCTCTTGAGACTATCCACATCTGCATCTGCGTGTGACACTGAGCACTACAATGTAACTCCTTGAAGTGATAGCTATAACCCGTGAGAACTTCACTGTAACTCCTTACATCGGGTATAACTAGATAATCTAAGTCCCAATCATAAATTTTAAGCACGAGCAAGTTATCATTGAAAGTCATGCATCCAACCAACCCCGACTTCAAGAGTAAGATCACGCCTTTGGGAAACCCACTTCAATCTCAAATAAGGGATGCCAAATAAACTCCGTGATCACTTGACATTCCATGTCCAAACTCTTAGCCGTTTTGACGTTTTAGCCTACATTTTCCTTTATGTTCTTGTGGTTGATTTACAGAGTGCACATTGGAAGGAACAACAATCCGTGATGAAGGAGATTCTTCAGAACCTGGTTCTGGGAAAGGACTGCCAAAGAACGGATTATTATTCATGTGTGCAACTTCAATATCTTGAGAGTCATTATCAACACCTTGAGGAATAACTGGAGATTTAGTTTCTTAAGTAGTTTGAGTTGTACTTCTAGATGGTGTATCTTGATCAATGGAGATTGAAGAAGGTGAACCAGTTGAGTCAGCAGGAACCGGAGTAGGAGCTTCAGGAACTGGGTGATCAACATTCATTGGAGGTTGGAAGTATTCATCAAACATCGATTGAACTAATAAATCCCAGTCATCCGTTGTTAGTAGAACATTTGGTGTTGGAGGAGACTCGCATGAGCATTTCTCAAATCTTACTCAACATGTAGTTTATTCACCCTTCTCCCCCTCAAAAATTGCATATGACTGCCAACTGCCATTTTTGATTAAACGAGTGAATAAGAATACCATCAATGGTAAGTGACTCCACTTGATGACTGACATGTAGTTTATTCACACTTCTCCCCCTCAAAAATTGCATTGAATGATGCCATTTTTGATTGAACAAGTGAATAAGAACATACTCCAATGAACATTGATCCACTTGATGACTGAATGAGCATGGGAAGATCATGAAGCTTGTTGATGAGAATGGTCATAAACAAGAAGATTTCTCTTCTTCCGAAGATAAAGCGCACTCAAGCGTACGCCTTTCTTTTCTTTGAGGAACGGGGCCTGGAGTGTTTTCAGCAGACACCATTATGTTGACATTGAGGCCCGAGGCTTGAACTGCAGTGTTCAAACATCATTATCGTTGAAGAACGAGGCATAATGAAAAAGGGGCTACAAGAACTCACCTTAATCAAGCAATGCACAACACAACAACTCAAGGGTAGTATAGCACACGACAACTAGGACGTCACCGCACAACGGACTCGGCACGACCTAATAATATAAAAACTCGTCTTAACATATATTCCATAAAACAACCTAAGGCGTAAAAGTTCTCAAAAGTTAAACATTCCCGATCCCAAATTCGTTTCCAAATTAGTTTCGTTTTATCCGTTTATTAGAGTTTGGTATCATCATTCGTGTAACGGGAGGAAGACACAGACTCTAGAGTACACACGCCGAAAGGAAACAAGAAAATGAACTTTGACGAGGAGAGTGTTGACGAGAACTCGAGTCAAGAAGAGATGACGGAGAGAAACCAAAAGATAACAAATAGTAAACACAACAAATAAGATGAATAGATTGGTAAACGTCAGTACTTTCCCATAATCCCATTTAGTTTTAAAAGTATACTCGTTTTATAGTTTAAAAGTAAAATTTTGTCATGACTCGTTCGTTCATTGAACGTTTCCAAGTCGAAAGACTTTATTAGAAACAATTTCCAAAGCAGTTTAGATGTCGTGTAATTTATAAATATTATCGTTCGTTAGACATTATTTCCATTGTTTACCCGTTGCGAATCGAATACATTAAATTCATCATGAGTCTAACGTATTATATTCGTTTCGTGTCCAATGGTCCAAAATGCCTAAAGTCCAATAATATCTCGAGTCAAAATATATATTCCAAGTCCGGTGTTGCAAATATCTCATAGTACTCCGACTTACCAATTACGACCAAATGAATAATCTAACAGGTAATCCATTAAATCCATATATGGTATTCTACGGGTAATGTGTCTCAAAACGTCTAATAACCCTTACGTTTTCCCATTTTTATCCAAAAATTAATAATCACACTTTAAATTTCCATTTTTGTCATCACTTATTAAATAACAAGTTAAAATTTGGCAATTAATATTTCTTGATAAAAACTTTATTATTTCTTCCTTTTAACTTATGTCAAGTCAAAAATATAAATCAAGTCACAAGTTATTTCCGTTTCGAGTAATAATCTCATTATTAATACCCTCCGGTCAACTTTATAATCTTGAACCCAATTAATACCAACTAACCCCTTGGTCACAAGAGTCGGATGAGTCGGTCCAAGTCAATATTTTCCATATCAAGTCAACTATACCAATTATAGGCAAACCGAGGTCACACCGAGACCACAAGGTCTCGGCTAACACCCGTATAGCCAAAACATCACAACAATTCAATTAAGTCCGAGTCCAATTCAATATATCATCACCACAATACTCGGCCGGTTCTAACCTACGGCTCGAGCTAAGTCACATGACCAAAATTAATTCTATTACCAACTATTATTCGGACGAGAACTGATACAAATCTTACCATGCCGAGACCACGTGGTCTTGGCTTGAGTTGTTGCCGCGAACAAAAACTCAACGGACTGGAAGGTGGTTAAAAAATAAACCATAACTCCTCACCATCGAGACATTAGGGTCTCGGTTGAATTAAATGCGAACCCTCATCACAATCCAACCCAGCGGGACAAAAAGATGACGAAAGGAAATTGGAACTAGATGAGGATCAAGGTCAATACATAGAAAACACGAAGATGAAAAGATATAAGCTCTACCACAAGCTCAAACATGAGCTTATCGATTCAAACTCATAGATCCGAAACTAACCACGAAAGAGATGATACCAACATTCAATTTCAATTCTCTTTTAATATCAAAAACCGGTTTATATTACATTTCAACACACACCGATTCACACAAAGTGTGAATCGTTGTTTGTATACGATTTTTGGAAATACCCATTTGTTTACTTACCAAAAAGGAAAGAAAAGAAGAATAAAGAGAGGCGGAGGTGGCGCGTGGTGAACAGATCTAGCGAGACACGACTTCAATCAACACAAAAGCAACTAGTGATGGTAGGGAAAGTGGCATTTATGGTGGCGGTGATTGTGTAACGTGACGGTTTAGACACGCGTGAACCACGGGACCGTGATAGAAGTGGTGTTTTGAAGGTGGGTTTATGTTTGTTTGGTGGTGGAAGGCGGCGGTGGATGGTTGTTTGGCCGAGTGGCGGATGCAAAAGAGAGGGGGTGTAACACCTAAAATCTGAAAACGTGCAAAATTACCAAATTGCCCCTGAGATTTAAAAACTAAATTAAAAGCTAAATAAGTATCAAATAAATTCCAAACTTCTGGCAATGCACAAGATAGGATCCAAATAATTTTGAGAACTTCATTTAACATTTGTACAAGTGGTAAAATTACTAAAATACCCCTACATATGCCGTATATATTTAAAATGTATTATTATGTTATTTAAACTTATAATTATAGAAAGAATTAAGGATATTAATAATTCAAATCAATCACCACTTGATTACCAGCTTTTATGGCCGAAATTATGGCCCATCCCTCCCCATTTGACCAGCCTTTCCTTGTTTTAAATCAATCACATTATTTTCTCTTGAAACCCTAATTGAGCCGATAAACACACACACACAAACAATTCTCTATAGCTTCAATTCGACACCCTAAAATTCGATTCTTATTTTTCTCACACTCCTTATATAATGTACAACCTAGGAAAAATTGGATTGGAGCTGTTCTCATCCGTTTTCTATTTTTAAGAGATTATTTCTTTTCGTACGCCTATATATAAGGTATCTCGTTATTAATTCGTACGACTTCCATAAAATTCGTTTGTGATTTTTCTCATGATCCTCATGTCGTGTATGGTGTGGGAAAAATGATTGCAAGGTCAGAAGATCATTTTTGAAGTCGTGGTGATTTTTGGTGCATTTTGGCTATTCGCGTACATATTAAATCGTTCGTCTCGTTCTACATGTTCGAATCTTGATTTGGTATTTTTCTCAGACCCTATACATGTTAAGAACATCAAATAAAATGTGTAATTCGATCCATGCATGTTGTATGAATTATTTGGGTTTTAAATCAATAAAACAAAGCGTAAATCCTTAAAAATACCTAACGAATTATAAGGGCTGTGTATATATTTTATTTTCGTGTATTATAATCATATGAAGTCTAGAAAAATGATTAGATGATTTGTCATGGCTTGAATATGGGATTTAAGAATTTATTTTGTGATTAGGGTTTAAAAATTAAAAGCGTATAAAAGGATATAAAAACTATACGATCTGATTTGGGATGAATTAGGGTTTGTTCTTGGATTAATAAATGATGTTATATGATGAATTATTGATTAAAAATGATTAGAGAAGGTTAGGGTTTGATTTTGTGAAGTTAAAAGTCATACCGTGTGGTTTTAAAAAGTCTAGGGTAGATTATGTAATTTCTAAAACTCTTGGGTCATTTTTAAAACTTATTTTAGAACATGTACTTGCTGTATAAAATAGAAAAGGAGGGGGTCTAGTGTCATTTTTGTATTTTAAGGGATTAAAATATTTTTAGGGTTTAATTATAGTTCGAATTATAAAATAATTAAATAGAGGGACTAAACTTGTAATTTCTGGAAAGTTAGTGCTGTTTTGAGTAAAATAATACATTCAGGGGGTTATGTGTTAATTTGGTGATTTAATGGGTTAATATGTAATTAATATTAATATAAAGTTGAAATTATAAATTAAAGGACTAAATATGTAACTTTGTAAACTAGAGGGACCTATTGTGTAAATTCTATAAAATTGAGCATACATTCTTATAATATGATAAAATAAGTGACCATTGTGAAACTTTGAGAAATTAAGGGTCTAAAGTGGAACTTTTGAAACTAAAGGGTGTAAAGTGTAAATTGTGAATTCTTAAGGACCTAATATATAAATGTGATAAAAGATACCCTAATTCCAGAAATAATGATTTAACTAAGAATGTTGATCCAACTTTCTAGATATGGAAACTTACTAAATATGGAAACTTTCTAAAAAAAAAAGAAACCTGCTAAAAATAGAAAGTTACTTAATATGAAAGTGGTATCTTTAGTAATCGTGTCTTTACTCCTCTAGGTGTGAAGAGGGAGTGACCTGTGCTCGTTATCATCTTATTTTGTGATTTCCTTTGTCAAGCAATAAGGTACAGATATTCTGCTTCTTTATTAAGAGGCCTTCATTTTCTGATTATGATTCGTATTAGGGTTCACTATACCATTGCTATGTTCCCTTCATTCATGAACTCCGATCTTTGAACCATCATGATATTGAACCTTTTATGATTATGAACCTTTCATTCATGAACCTTTGCTTATGAACCTTTGCTTATGAACCTTTGCTTATGAACCTTGCTTATGAACCATGATTATGAACTTATGATTATGAACTTATGAAACATGATATTGACCTATGCAAGTAAACTTAAAACATGATTCATGATACTTGACCTTTACCCTCAGTTTGATACTACGAGCCACTCACTAGGCATGAGGGTTTCATGTCCATGTCAGTCGATGCACCGATGGCATGACTCTAGGGCAGGAGAGTGATGACCTGTCCCGTCCCTGCATGTTATGTTTACGTAGAGGCAGATTATGGCCACCTGGGGCGTATGGATGCATCCTAGATTTGTTCATGTTCATGTTATGTTATGTTATTCATGGTGACTGATGGTGTGTGCGATACACGTCTTTCACACTCTGGGAGCTAGCTACTCCAACCCATGATTGAGGACACCCCTCATATTTACAGGATACCCATGATTGAGGACACCCCTCATATTTACAGGATACTAAGAGGTCTCCCCTCTGCATGTTTACGATTATGATTATGATTATGATTCATGTTATGTTATGGGCTCGTAGTGGATTTCTGACTTCCTTTACCATGTACCCTTTTACCTTTCCTTATGATACCATGTACTCTTACCTTTCATCTTGATACCATGTATTCATGCTTCCACACTCTTTTACTCATGTAAATTATACATTATACTACTGCTTGTTACGTTATATCTGTTCACTGAGCTCTAGTAGCTCAGCCGCGTTTCTTTTCCCGCGGCAGGTTTTTAGTTGGAAGCTGGGTAAGAGTGAAGAGACTTTGGACCTAGAAGACTTTGAGTAGAAGCCATTAGAAGAGATGTACTTATGGATTTGATAGGCAGCTTTTATTTCCCTTTGTAACCCTTTGTATTGCAAGATTTCATTTGTAACCTTTGAGAACCATTGTATTACTTTTGATTGTATGCTTTGTTTGATCTGATATGAAACCATTAACGTGACATCTTTACCCTTGCCGGGTTGGGGTGTTACAATTATGGTATCAGAGCGACAGGCTGCGATTCGTAATACATTTACCCTTGGCCTGTGTAAGTTAGGACCACTAAGTTTTCCCTGTAAGCGCTCATAAGATGACCTGTAAGATTTGCTTTAGGATCTCCCTATAGGGACCTAAATTTGACCAGTGAGGAATGGGTAGACTAAAAGGCATTTGTTTAAGTATCTTTGCTTCCGCATCACTCTGATTCGTGCCTTGCTTTTGGTTAGATCCTGTTGATAACACTCTTTTGGAAATCGAAAGCTTATGCTTTGCACCACCTAAGATTTGAACCTGATTAAATTTGGAAGGCATTGAGAAATTTCATAATTATTGGCAGACACTATTTAATCCTTATCTTCAGATCCCTTTTGTTAATCATTTTGATTAAGACCCTCATTTGCCTCTGATTCTTTTGTTAATCACTTTGACGCCTCTTCAGGCATTCCGAGAACCCCCATGGCAATGACGTACTGAATATGTTTTGTTATTTGTCTTTTGTTTTGATAAGTACCTATGAATCTCCCGACCCTATTCGAGTTTGTTTCACCATCCATGTCCTCGCGAGAAGTCTTGTAGTTCATAACTACGAGTATCAGGATATTCTTATCTCATTTCCGAATAATAAAGATTTGCGTTGCCGATCAGCTTGATTAGAGGATTAATTTTGACCGATCGCTCGTTCAATGATAATTTACGTGAATTTCTTGAGTTTCGAGTAAATTTTGACACCTACCGAATTCTAATGCCTAGTATCGTTTATGTCATTTTCAGCATGGCACCTCCGGCACGCCGCAGATATCGTTGGACAACTAGGTTCGCCATCGGCCGAAAGAGGATCGGAAAATTGAGGAGGATTTCCAAGAGAATATTGATCCCCACCAGGATGTGGCCGGGCCGGATCGAAGAAAGGAAGACCATCATGAATATAAGTGGGACGGAAGAACAGCTGCTCGTGGCGGAAATAACAGATGAAGAGGACATTGTAACTAGATACCAGGGAAGAGGCCCCAGGTTTTCAGAAGAAGGAGGAGTGGTACGAGTTGAACCTCGCAATTTGTACGGATTTGTGGACCGCATAGAAAATGAAGGGAGATACACTTATGGGGGTTTTGCAAGCCAGCCACTTCCCCAGCCAGAAGGGAACCGGAACGGATGGATCAGCGAGGAAGAGGAGGAGGATTCAGACTTGGAATCTACTGCAAGTAAACCAATCTAAGCATGGAGTTAGGAGTCTAGTAGCTGTATTGTTTAGAATTTTATCTCGAATTTCTTATGGCATTAACGTTTCGCGTACTTCCGTTGAATTATGAGAATTTTCCTGAATAAGATTTGTGTGCTTCACCTTTGTAAATCTGTTAGGACTCATCTCAGCTATATAAGCCAAAACTTTAACTTTCCACGTTTGTTTGGCATCCCTTAAAGATATGTTGTTTCGAGTACTGAAGTTTTCCTAGAAACCATTTCGTATTTCAACGACTAAACCTTATCTTAGAAGCTTTGGCGCTTGAACTCTCTGAACATGAGCATTGTATTGAACATTGTTTAGCATCCTGGACTTTTGAATTTGATTCCTGATGAACCACCAAAATTCTTCCATCGGAGCATGAAGTAGGATTTGACATGACAACGAGAGATTACTAGTCACTAAACGAAGATGTCTTTCGGATCATATCATTTGATTGGAGCAACCGGGAAGAACAGCAACCGAAGACCAAGAAGTGAGTTTACTTAAGTATATCTTCTGGGCATGTTTTAGTTCGTTCGTGATGAAGAAGGATGGTAACTGGAGATATGTGTGGAAGCTGAAGCGTATTACTGTTAGGAGCCAATATTCCTCCACCCTGGAACGACTACGTATTTTGTTTAAATTCAGAGCGCGAAGTTTCCTCCTGATGAATTGAGTCTATTCTTGTGATCGAACCCCATATTTGTAATCGACTACTATGACGGTTAGTTACGCTAATGGTATTAGCTAAAGCTCTGACTGTTTCATGGACTTGATAAATGATGTTTTCTCGTAAATACTTAGGCAAATGGTCATTGTATGACTTAATGGTACATTCAGAGACGAGGAAGGACATGAAAACCATTTTGCACCTTGTTAGAAATTTGACGATCATCTGTGTATTCTGAGAGATTGATGGTTGTTGAGACAACGGTGTTCTTTGCCTGACCTGGAGTTGACAACTGCAGAGGCTACCCCGAAGAGTGAAGACTTTCCTTTCAAGGCAGAAGTGTTGGCGATGCAGAAGAAGAAATACTAGTCAAGATAGCGAACCTGCAGCTGATGAAGACGTGCAGTCTCACTTCCCTATTCATCTTGGTTGTACTAAGATGAATTGAGAGCGGAAGCAGACTGGATGACGAAGAGATTGAAGATCGTACCAGAAATTTACACTACTCCCTCACATTCCAAGAAGAACTGCGGGAGGCTTGACGACCCAGACACAAGTTCCTGATTGTGGTTTCACTTTCCCATCGTTGGACAACCGAAGACAGATTAACAGGTCTTGAAGAGATTGGATGTGTTGAATGAGCGAAGTTGTGAGACAGACCTTTCATGTTTGGAAGAATTGATTCTATGAAGACCGAAGTCCTTGGCGACTAACTTTCATACCGTTGGTCCTCTCAAATTTCGCTAAACGGTAATAAGATCCTCTTATGATTTAAGTTCCCTTGAAGCATTCCAGTTCGTATTTATTTCTTTTTCGTATGTTCGGTGATGACTTTGTTTTGAGAGATTTTGGCAAATTATGGAAGATATGATGCCCGCGACGACGTACCCCACTTCTGCTAAACAATCTGGGATTTTGATACTCTTACGAATAGTTTGTTTTTCCTCTGGTCTATTGCTTTTGATCTGGTTTGACCTCTAAGACTGTAGAAGTACTAGGTGGATTAAGATAGGTGGTTTTGATTACGACTTGAGATAAAGTATGATCATCATGAAGGCATAATTATGTGGTGCTAGTATTATGACGCCTGATCAACGTGATAATACTTACACCATATAGCATGCCCTCATTGTGGCCATAGGATATCTTGGGGAGAACCTAAGAAGCTTAGAATTTGACCTCTGATTAGAACATCCGTGATTAGTGAGACTTTGGATTCATTCTACCTATCCAGTTAATTGCTGTCTTTGATATGCGACTTGATACGTTTGAATGCTTGACGAGCGTTTTGCTGATCTCTGCACTTCCGATAATGATCTTAAATCCTTTTATAGAACTTTGTGCCATTTGACAATATATATTTTTATGCTTTCTGTCCGTATGGATCCGATCTGTTATTATATAAGAATATGCCTATGTTCTGCTATATATATACGTTCCGCATTCGTTAAGTCTGTTCATTTTGATCTGCTATGAGTTAAGATATGAGATTTCGGATTCTGAGAAAAACAAGACTTGATTGTTCATGATAACACCTTTGGAAGACTCTTTGAAGCCGAGACTATTTGAAAAGCTGAAGAGCTACTTTTGCATCACCTCATGGTTGCTACGATTCAATGTATTCTCGTTTCATTCGCCAAATCAATACGATGTGAACCCTACGTTTTGTTTGTACTTCTTCTTAGAAAATTCGATTATCATCCGTATATTGATACGTTATCAGTGGATTCGCACTCGGCATAATGTGCCTCTGTTTTGTTTCCGATCCTTTCACTCCTGATTCTTTGCAAATTTCGAGGACGAAAATTTTCTTTTAGAGGGGAAGAAGTTGTAACACCTAAAATCTGAAAACGTGCAAAATTACCAAATTGCCCCTGAGATTTAAAAACTAAATTAAAAGCTAAATAAGTATCAAATAAATTCCAAACTTCTGGCAATGCACAAGATAGGATCCAAATAATTTTGAGAACTTCATTTAACATTTGTACAAGTGGTAAAATTACTAAAATACCCCTACATATGCCGTATATATTTAAAATGTATTATTATGTTATTTAAACTTATAATTATAGAAAGAATTAAGGATATTAATCATTCAAATCAATCACCACTTGATTTCCAGCTTTTATGGCCGAAATTATGGCCCATCCCTCCCCATTTGACCAGCCTTTCCTTGTTTTAAATCAATCACATTATTTTCCCTTGAAACCCTAATTGAGCCGATAAACACACACACACAAACAATTCTCTATAGCTTCAATTCGACACCCTAAAATTCGATTCTTATTTTTCTCACACTCCTTATATAATGTACAACCTAGGAAAAATTGGATTGGAGCTGTTCTCATCCGTTTTCTATTTTTGAGAGATTATTTCTTTTCGTACGCCTATATATAAGGTATCTCGTTATTAATTCGTACGACTTCCATAAAATTCGTTTGTGATTTTTCTCATGATCCTCATGTCGTGTATGGTGTGGGAAAAATGATTGCAAGGTCAGAAGATCATTTTTGAAGTCGTGGTGATTTTTGGTGCATTTTGGCTATTCGCGTACATATTAAATCGTGCGTCTCGTTCTACACGTTCGAATCTTGATTTGGTATTTTTCTCAGACCCTATACATGTTAAGAACATCAAATAAAATGTGTAATTCGATCCATGCATGTTGTATGAATTATTTGGGTTTTAAATCAATAAAACAAAGCGTAAATCCTTAAAAATACCTAACGAATTATAAGGGCTGTGTATATATTTTATTTTCGTGTATTATAATCATATGAAGTCTAGAAAAATGATTAGATGATTTGTCATGGCTTGAATATGGGTTTTAAGAATTTATTTTGTGATTAGGGTTTAAAAATTAAAAGCGTATAAAAGGATATAAAAACTATACGATCTGATTTGGGATGAATTAGGGTTTGTTCTTGGATTAATAAATGATGTTATATGATGAAGTATTGATTAAAAATGATTAGAGAAGGTTAGGGTTTGATTTTGTGAAGTTAAAAGTCATACCGTGTGGTTTTAAAAAGTCTAGGGTAGATTATGTAATTTCTAAAACTCTTGGGTCATTTTGAAAACTTATTTTAGAACATGTACTTGCTGTATAAAATAGAAAAGGAGGGGGTCTAGTGTCATTTTTGTATTTTAAGGGATTAAAATATTTTTAGGGTTTAATTATAGTTCGAATTATAAAATAATTAAATAGAGGGACTAAACTTGTAATTTCTGGAAAGTTAGTGCTGTTTTGAGTAAAATAATACATTCAGGGGGTTATGTGTTAATTTGGTGATTTAATGGGTTAATATGTAATTAATATTAATATAAAGTTGAAATTATAAATTAAAGGACTAAATATGTAACTTTGTAAACTAGAGGGACCTATTGTGTAAATTCTATAAAATTGAGGATACATTCTTATAATATGATAAAATAAGTGACCATTGTGAAACTTTGATAAATTAAGGGTCTAAAGTGTAACTTTTGAAACTAAAGGGTGTAAAGTGTAAATTGTGAATTCTTAAGGACCTAATATGTAAATGTGATAAAAGATACCCTAATTCCAGAAATAATGATTTAACTAAGAATGTTGATCCAACTTTCTAGATATGGAAACTTACTAAATATGAAAACTTTCTAAAAAAAAAGAAACCTGCTAAAAATAGAAAGTTACTTAATATGAAAGTGGTATCTTTAGTAATCGTGTCTTTACTCCTCTAGGTGTGAAGAGGGAGTGACCTGTGCTCGTTATCATCTTATTTTGTGATTTCCTTTGTCAAGCAATAAGGTACAGATATTCTGCTTCTTTATTAAGAGGCCTTCATTTTCTGATTATGATTCGTATTAGGGTTCACTATACCATTGCTATGTTCCCTTCATTCATGAACTCCGATCTTTGAACCATCATGATATTGAACCTTTTATGATTATGAACCTTTCATTCATGAACCTTTGCTTATGAACCTTTGCTTATGAACCTTTGCTTATGAACCTTGCTTATGAACCATGATTATGAACTTATGATTATGAACTTATGAAACATGATATTGACCTATGCAAGTAAACTAAAAACATGATTCATGATACTTGACCTTTACCCTCAGTTTGATACTACGAGCCACTCACTAGGCATGAGGGTTTCATGTCCATGTCAGTCGATGCACCGATGGCATGACTCTAGGGCAGGAGAGTGATGACCTGTCCCGTCCCTGCATGTTATGTTTACGTAGAGGCAGATTATGGCCACCTGGGGCGTATGGATGCATCCTAGATTTGTTCATGTTCATGTTATGTTATGTTATTCATGGTGACTGATGGTGTGTGCGATACACGTCTTTCACACTCTGGGAGCTAGCTACTCCAACCCATGATTGAGGACACCCCTCATATTTACAGGATACCCATGATTGAGGACACCCCTCATATTTACAGGATACTAAGAGGTCTCCCCTCTGCATGTTTACAATTATGATTATGATTATGATTCATGTTATGTTATGGGTTCGTAGTGGATTTCTGACTTCCTTTACCATGTACCCTTTTACCTTTCCTTATGATACCATGTACTCTTACCTTTCATCTTGATACCATGTATTCATGCTTCCACACTCTTTTACTCATGTAAATTATACATTATACTACTGCTTGTTACGTTATATCTGTTCACTGAGCTCTAGTAGCTCAGCCGCGTTTCTTTTCCCGCGGCAGGTTTTTAGTTGGAAGCTGGGTAAGAGTGAAGAGACTTTGGACCTAGAAGACTTTGAGTAGAAGCCATTAGAAGAGATGTACTTATGGATTTGATAGGCAGCTTTTATTTCCCTTTGTAACCCTTTGTATTGCAAGATTTCATTTGTAACCTTTGAGAACCATTGTATTACTTTTGATTGTATGCTTTGTTTGATCTGATATGAAACCATTAACGTGACATCTTTACCCTTGCCGGGTTGGGGTGTTACAGGGGAGTAATAGTTTAGGGTTTGCAGGTGAAGTGAGAGAGAGAGAGAGGAATAAAAGGGGTGGCTAGGGTGTGAGAAAATGGGAGAGATACCCTAATTTGATTATAGTTGTGGCTTATATAGCCTTAGGACTAGTGGTGAAACATTTCTCACCCACAAGGAGCAAAACTGAAATTATAGTGGAGGGTAGAAAGGGTTAATTTGTTATTGTAGCATATTCATAACAAGAAACACATATAAAATGTGATTTGGCCAATTGGATTTAGAGAGAGAAAGAAGAGAATGGGAACTTAGAGAGAGAAAGTGAAATGTGTAATATTAGATTATGAGAAGTTCCAACCCTTCCCATGTGTGGGAAGGGGTATATATACTACAAGGTTTAGGTACCCCTAGCGGGTTGTGGAGTGAGCTGACAGTGGGTAAAGACCCGACCCACTCCACAAATACTAATATAACTAAACTAATACTATTAATACTAATAATCCTACGAGCTACATAAATGCTAAATAGATACTCGGGGTGACCGAGTCTTCACATGAATATTTATATTCCTAACAATCTCCCCTTAAGGGAGGTCACCCCGGAAATAATATTTTGAATTCTAGCATTCTTTCATCTGAATTTGACTTCATAGCTCGTAGTCTTTGATTCTTCAATGTCATTGATCTTTTTGCTTTCAGCAGTGAACTTTTGATGACAAATCTTTTGTCTTGGACGATCTTTGATGAATCTTTGAGAATATCATCCAACATACGTCTTCAAGTCATCTTCTTGCAGTATTGTCACCATGTGATAGTTTGATCTTTGAACCGACATGCTCACACTATTCTGGGTCATGATTTTCAGCATCAGAGTTTGCAGAAGCAATGTTGAAGGTCTTTTAATTTATCATGACTTCTTTGAATACGATGATGGTGTAGTATGAGCATGAGGTAATGGATTGTCATCTTTTCAGCATCGTCTCTGTGTGAAGTTGTGATCTTTGAGCATTCTTTAAGATCATCAGTCATCGTAAATCTCCAAGCTCATCCGTTGTAATATTGCCTTCCTGTGATATGTTGTGACCGTTGAACTCGCATGCTCACACTTTTCTGAATCATGATAGCTATCATCAGAGTTGCAGAAGCTGTGTTGTAGGTCTTTCATCTATCATGATCTCTTTGATAAAGAATAAGAAGTGTGAGCATGGAGTGTGGATTGACACGTTTCTACTGGAATCAGGAACCACCATTACCATCTTTATATGAATCTGAAATAAAACAGTTAGCAATAAAGTTGGAGAACGAATATGGCTTTGTCATTCGTTCGGTATGGTTGGATTAACCTTCGTTTTCGTGAGGACCGACCTATGATCAGGTAGAATCCCCTTTAAAGAAGATTCTCCTTGACAGGAATTTCCAGCTTGTAGTAATGAGTCTTCCAACAAATTAATGTCAGAACCATCATACTAAGCATGTTCTCATACCGGAACGTCTCAAAGCAGACAACACGGCAGAGTGAATCAGTGAATTAAATACCCACTGATTGACGAGAAATTGATTAGAAAAGAAAATCACTCGCGTGTCACTGGATAAACATTTTATGCAACACGACGAGGGTTTTATAAATTGAATCACATTTCTGTTGTAAACACTTTTGTTTGAAAATTTTCACAATCAATGTGCTCGAAACTCAGTTGGTGAGCACATTGAAAGGTTTTCCAAAAGCATCCGTCAATCCATTTCCTGGAACAAGTTTGATTCAAATGTGAATCGCCCCATCGTTTCTTTCAAGTTGTCACAAATTTGATCCATGAAGGATCTCACATGTCACCTACCAAGAGCTTGTTTGATGTTGGCTCTAGAAGGATTTCCATCTTCATTGTGAATACTTTTGTATCACTCGGATGTTCTAGCAATACAACAAGGATAATGCGTAGGACTCTTTAACATATATTTTCTTACTTTTCACAGTGTATGAAACAGCAAGCATATTGGAAGTGTGTCCTAATGAGATTTATGGATGATCTCTTGGCTCTAGACTCAATAGTGCATTTTGATTTAGTGACCGGAGGCTGGAGAGGACTGCCACATTTTCAATATCATCTAACTCGGAGTGAGAGAGACGATAGACATGTATTGATCTCCGTAACAAATGAAACAAGAGTCCTTTGAGGGACCTTGAGTGGCTAGGGAGGGTTGTGCAGCGTATCACTGGGTCCATGATACTTGTCTTCAATGCCAATAATCAACTTAGTGATTCTGACAGCATATGTATTGACCCGGTTTCTGCCTAAAGTGTAAGGAGGGCTTCTTTCTTTTCACCCTTTATCTTTACATTTCTTTTTCATTCTTCAACCCCTTCAGTGCTTACCAAGACTTCATTACTAGCACCTTGTTGGGTTTGTTCCAGTTCTCGCTCTATCTTAGTCGACACTTTTCCCTTATTCACTTTTCTCCTTTTTAATCATTCCTAAGAACTTCTATTCTAACTAGAGGATTGTCCCTGGGAAGATCCCTCTGGTTCTGGCTGGATCATGGGAACTAATACCTAACCTCACCATCCTTATAACTCCAGTGCATTAAAATAAGATTGGTCGATCTTTGGTATTCTTCCACAATTGCCATTATAAACCATTTGCTCCCCCTCAATATGTGCATCGATATACGAAATAGTTTAGCACATATTTGGGAGCCTACACATGAGTCCAAAAGATCACATTTTATCATATTTCATATTTAAATCACATTCTCTCCCCCGATCAAAAATTTCAAACCATTTGAGATTTGTGATCCCAATTGATTTAAATATGTTTAGAAAATTTGGGAGAAAATGTGGTCAGGTTTAACATATATTCTGATAATGGAATATGACAATGCTCCCCCTCAATATGTGATGGAGAGTGTTAGTATCAGGTATGATAGGTTTGGAAGATTTGAGTTTAACAAAAATCATACCCTGACACATAACAACAAAAGTTTATTCACTACTTATGATGAACAAAGATAATCGTTACGACACAAATGATGTTGAACTTTTATGCACAGATGATGTGATCATTCGCTTCCCTGAGGGAGTCAGTAGTCAGCATCAATTATCCATCCACCAAAAAAACTTCCCAAGTATTGTAGATCCCCACTTGGCGAGACCAGAATTAGTAATGCTTTTGTTGAAGTAAAGGTGGTGGTGGCGGTGAAGGTGTTGTTGTTGTTGCTGCCGATGTTGTTGTTGTGGTGAAATCAAAGCCAGTCAATAGGGTTTGAACATCTGATCAAATGGTTAGAGCGGGAACTGGCACATTTATATTGGCTATGAAATCTGCATAAGAATATCAACACAGATATACATAGATACAGATTCACTTTTCATTAATAGCTACCACATAGCAGCTTGCCAACTCATAATACCAAATTCATCTCATAAGCAAACCTGGTTCTGGGAAAGGAACAACAATCCGTGATGAAGGAGATTCTTCAGAACCTGGTTCTGGGAAAGGACTGCCAAAGAACGGATTATTATTCATGTGTGCAACTTCAATATCTTGAGAGTCATTATCAACACCTTGAGGAATAACTGGAGATTTTGTTTCTTAAGTAGTTTGAGTTGTACTTCTAGATGGTGCATCTTGATCAATGGAGATTGAAGAAGGTGAACCAGTTGAGTCAGCAGGAACCGGAGTAGGAGCTTCAGGAACTGGGTGATCAACATTCATTGGAGGTTGGAAGTATTCATCAAACATCGATTGAACTAATAAATCCCAGTCATCCGTTGTTAGTAGAACATTTGGTGTTGGAGGAGACTCGCATGACCATTTCTCAAATCTTACTCAACATGTAGTTTATTCACCCTTCTCCCCCTCAAAAATTGCATATGACTGCCAACTGCCATTTTTGATTAAACGAGTGAATAAGAATACCATCAATGGTAAGTGACTCCACTTGATGACTGACATGTAGTTTATTCACACTTCTCCCCCTCAAAAATTGCATTGAATGATGCCATTTTTGTCACAACCCGTAATTTCAGGTCACTTTCCTAACCTCGACAAATCACCATTCATGTCCATCATTCATCATTCATCTCAGCGTAACCGGTTTGGGTTAGCTACAAAATTTATGCATCATCAGTAGGATCATTGCATACGGACTAGTAATAGTCTGCATATCATCACATTTACATTTTCATACTATTCCACTCGTAGGATTATCAAATTAATATTTTTGTTACATTTGACGTTTTACGTATAATTACTTTTAATTAAAACGTTAACGCGCGATCGATAAATGTGACTAACACGTCCGACAATCCCCACGATGGTCCCGATATATTTTTATACTCATTTTAACATCAAGAAAATTATAAAATTCATTTACCCGGTATTTTGCGAATTTATTTAATTTATATCGTTCATTTAATATAATTACGACGGTTTTCGTAAAAACTGAACAATAATTACCCGAACACCCAATATTTGTACCCAACATATTTTTGTAATTTTTATGACTTCGTCAAGTCCCGACTAACTCCGTTAAATTTTATTTCTAGCAAACGCGGTACCCGATTACACCTAAAACTAATTAAACCAACACATAAACTTACATAATCATTACAAGATCTTTAGCAAAGGGGACCCCCCCCTCCTCCTTTGTGCGCCGGCCAAGAGCCCCCAAAAACACCCCAACATGTGCTAATTTCCTATCTCATTAAATGCACATCAAATCTTGTCCATAATATATACTTAACCACATTATTATCACTTCATTTCACACATAACTTTCAAGATTACAAGCAAAGATTTCTCTCATCTCCCTCCCCCTCCTAGTGCTCGGCATCATCAAGAAAAGAAGAAGAGACCATCAAGTTTGCAAGATCATTACATAAACTAGTTCCATTAGTAATCCTTCAAGGGTTTTGAAATACAAACTCAAGGGTTTCTTAGGTTTTCATCCACTTTTTATCACTAATACTTCAAGTAAGTTGTCAACACCCATTTTCATAATTTTTCCAAGTTAATATAATGTTTATATCATTTTTGTACAAGATTTGCAAGTATATGTTAGCTATACCACTCCTTTTTAAACCTTTTGCAACTTATGAGCCCTAGATGTGTTTTATACTTAGATCCTTGTTAGATCTACATGGATGATGATGTTTAGGACCCTTGACACCTTAAGAAGATATATGGTAAGTTTTAGAAAGATTGGTTGTTGTTTGTGACATTTTTGGACAAGTTACTAACTAGAAAATCAAGTTTTAACAAGTATACATAACCTACTGTCCTTAAAAGTGAAACGTGGGAAAATCAGTAGGTGTGAGATAATTTTTGGCCAAATATTTAGAAAATACATTCCGAGACGAAGCCGTGGCCGAAAACGGGGATAAAATCGAGTTAATAACGAAGGAGATATGATTTTTCAAAGTTTAACGACGAAAACTAGTTCCGGAAAAAACTGCATGCTGTTTGGTATCTTTCGACGGACAAACTGAGGCGTTTAACGCGACCTAGATGACCCGAGCTACTGAAAATATATTAGTACATGTTTATACGAACCCACGGATATAAAGAACGTCGAAAACGAGCTAATAACGAACAAGATACACGCGTTTAAACATCGATAATATACCTTTCATTTTGACAGCTTTTTAACTAGAAAATGTTTACATACTAGAAAATGTATTTTTCACATAACGACTATGGAGAACCGCAATTCTTACCCGATGGAACACGTACGATCAAAGACTTATTAACACGACTAGCATATTACATTGCATGTTTTCAAAACGCCGATACTAACGCGAACGTTTTATACACTTTATTACATGACTAGTTTTGACGAAACAAGTTAACATATTTATATCAAGTTTTGGAAGGACCTTACATATTAACGATAACTATTATTTTCAAAGTACGAGTGGTATAGGTTACATATACATGTACATGCACTACATTGCCTCATAATCTAAGTAGATTATGCATATTCATTTTAGGTAGCGGCTAGTGTTCGCGCCTTGTTATTCCAAGTATTCCGATTTCATAGCATTGTTGTATCATCACTTCAGGTGAGTTTTCATAGCCCGTTTTTCAATTTATTATTTCATTTCAAATCCCACGGGGGAGAATACATTGCAACCATTTTTATATGCGAGCCCTAGTATCAAATTCCTTGTACATAGATTAAGTTACCTTGTTGCCATATGAAAGTCCCCTATATCATGAACCGTTAATTTACCTGTAAGCGAGAGTGAGTGGATAGATCTATCGAGGGTGACGCCTCCATCCGTGTTGGCTTTGACCAACAACCGATAGCGGATGCATTTCATGTCTTTTATTTAGAGTGCCTGGCAAAACACTCTGAGGGGCACCACAGATTCAGTCATAGTTTCGGGGTCATGAGCTTAAGTCTATTGTACACCATTTTTATGTGACTTATGTCATACACTTTATACTTGTGGCTATCGTATACCTTCATTTATTAAACCTATGATCTCTCACCAACTTTATGTTGACCGTTTTTAGCAATGTATTTTCAGGTAATTAGCTAGCGTGTGGACTTGCATTTGGCTATTTTGGAGTCGCGGGGTCGACTTGCATCACTTATTTTCATGCACTTATGTAACGTTTGATCTACTATGGTTTTGTTATAAACTTGCAACATCATTTGGGACCTATGTTTTGTAAACTCTGATTTTAATTATGATCAAACGTGTATTTTCAAAACGACACTTTAGGTCGTTCAATATATCCATTGTATGAGACGCCATGAAAGTCACACCAAGGTATTCATATCCGCTGCCATTAACAGGTAAATTCAGGGTGTGACAGATTGGTACCAGAGCAATGGTTATAGCGAACTAGGTTGTCCTTATACCCTAGACTATAACTACCCCAACGGTAGCGTCTTATCATTTCATCATAAGTGCATATTTATTATTTATGAGTTTCATTACATGAGTTATTCATTTCATTTTGCATTGTTTCCCCAGAGATATGTCTTCTAACTCCCGCCCGATTATCATACTTTCCGATGTGGACATTGAGGACGCTATGTCTTCCACTATACCCATGGTTACACCTGTTCAGCCTGCACCACTTTCACCACCTTTGGCACAGGATACCGAGGCTTTCTACGAGGATGAGGTTGCTCCTACTCCTCAGATTTCACCCATTGCACCACCTCTTGTTACCCGCCCTCTGACAGAGTCATCATCCCATACTTCATCAGTCCCAGCCGAACCTGTTCTTATGTTTCCTCGTCGCAAGACGATCATTGGTGCTCGTAAGAGCGTACGTCGTGTTACCACTACATTCAGGACACCAGCCATTCCTACACTACCACCATCATCAGATTTACCCACTACTACACCTGCTACTACTCCTTCACCTGCTCTATCTTTGCCGCCTAAAAAGCGTGCAAGATGCACTACCCCAGCCTTACCCACTACTCAGATTTCAGATTTACCACCACCTGCACATTACCACATTGGGGAGAGCTCGCGGGCTGCTGCTGCGAGGTTACCCACTGCTCTTACCTTGGATGCCCAGCTGACTGATCAGCAGGGGCAGTTAGCTAGATTGAGTTACCGAGTAGATGAGATCCTTGCGCCTCGACTAGATGTGGTTGAGGAGGATGTAGAGGATTTGGTTCAGGGTAGAGTTTCTATTGATGTGTTCTTATCATGGACTGGAGACACGTCAGCTAGCGCATCAGGAGTTGATTGACCAGTTGAGGGATGAGTTACCCGAGATTCGGGACAGAGCCGAGCAGACTCAGGAGGAGCTACGCCGCCAGGCTATTGAGTTGGCATCAGTTAGAGCTGCTTTGACTGCATCACAGAGCAGGGAGACCGATCTTCAGTTGCGAGTGGAGCAGCTGGAGAAGGTTGCTATTTCCATGGCCAAAGTGGTCAAGACTTGGAGGCGTGGACCAGGTGGACCAGGTGGACCGAGTGGAGCACCAGGGAGTGCTTAGTGTTAGACTTTATCATGTAGCTTGTACTGTTATTATCCTAGTCCCGGGGTGTGGGACATAGTATGAACTTGTTGTCTTTTGGTTGTATTACAAACAAATGTATCAAGTATGACTCTACTATGTAGGATTTGGTTGTGCTATTATGATATCGGTCCACGTAGGCCGAAATTTTCATGTATGATATTCATGTGTTGTGATTATTCTATGAAATTTCATGTTGTGGTTGTTCTCATCGTGATTTCATTGTATTTATACATGTTGTGGTTGTATTTATACATGTTGTGTTTATATACATACAGGTTGTGGTTGTATATATTTTGTGCGATAATCATTTCTAGTATGATTGTGGTTGATGTATTCTGTTGTGATGTACCAGAATTATGGCACCTAGGAAAACAAGATCCAAGGCTGCTGCAACGGCTACCCCAGATATGACTCAAGCTGCTATCAGGAAGCTCGTTAGGGATAGTATAGCCGAAGCCCTAGAGATTGAAAGAGCCGCTGTCGCCGCAAGAGCTGCCGAAGATGCTTCACGGATTGAAACATCGGGAGAAGCTAGCAACGGGACTAATGGAAAGAAATGTACGTACAAGGATTTCAAGAGTGGAGATCCTACTTTGTATAAGGGTACTGAAGGGGCTACTGCCATGGTTCGATGGTTCGAACATACTGAATCCGTGTTTATCTTATGCAACTGTCCGGATGATTCCAAGGTAAAGTTTGCCGTTAGTACACTCCGTGATCAAGCCTTATCATGGTGGAACTCTTTCGCGAAGCCCATAGGGATGGAGAATGCTTACAAGGTCACATGGGACGAGTTCAAAAAGTTGGTAACTAAGAAGTTTTGCCCACGAACCGAAGTGAAGAAGTTAGAGGTGGAGTTCTATGATCTGGTAACCGTGGGAAATGACATTGAGACTTATATTAGGAGGTACCAAGAGTTAGCCGCTCTATGCCCATCTATGGTGCCTGATAATGAAAAGTTGGTTGAGAATTTCATTGGTGGATTGCCCGAAAACATCCGTGGTGATGTGATTTCTTTTGATCCGCAAACCCTTGATGAGGCAATCAGGATGTCTCAAAAGCTCATAGCTCAAGTTCTGAAGAAAGTGACACCCGCCAACAACAACAACAACAACAATAACTCCAACCGAAACCGTAACAACAACAATAACACCAACAATTACCGGAACAACAACAACTACTCCAATAACCGAAACAACACCAACCATAACAACAACAACAAAAGGAAATGGGATAACAACCAAGGTAACAACGCCAACCAACCACCACCCAAGAGGCAAGAGACTGCAAAGGCCTATGCTGCTGGTCCGACAGAAAAGAAAGGTTACTCCGGTACTCTACCAAAGTGTAACAAGTGCCAAACACATCATAACCCGGGAGATTGCCCTAGGCCTTGTCAAAATTGTGGGAAAGTTGGTCATCAAGCTAATGGATGTAGGTCCGCTCCTGGGGGAAACAATCAGAATCCACCGCCAACGTGTTATGGTTGTGGAGAAGTGGGACACTTTAGGAACAATTGCCCGAAGGTAAGGAATCAAGGAGGAATAGCTCGAGGGAGAGCTTACGTCATGGGTGGAGATGATGTCCGCGAAGACCCGAAGGTTGTCACGGGTACGTTCCTTGTCAATAATCGTTATGCTTCTATTTTATTTGATTCGGGAGCCGATAAAAGTTTCGTTTCACTTACGTTTGCACCTTTACTTAACATTACACCAACCGCACTAGACATTTCATTTCAAGTTGAACTAGCTAATGGGTCTTTAGTTAGCACCAATACAATTCTCCGTAATTGCACCATCAATTTCCTTAATCATCCATTCAACATAGATCTTATGCCCGTAGAACTTGGTAGTTTTGACATTGTCATCGGCATGGATTGGTTGTCCCGTCACCGTGCAAAAATTATTTGTGATGAGAAGGTTGTTCATCTTCCTTATGATGGGGAGACATTAGTTGTTCGTGGAGAGCGAAGCGGAACTAGACTTAGTATCATATCATGCATCAAGACCGCGAAGTACATCAAGAAGGGTTGTTATGCATTTTTGGCTCACATCACTGAGAAGAAGTCGGATGAGAAACGACTTGGGGATGTGCCAATTGTTAAGGACTTTCCCGAGGTTTTTCCGGAAGAATTACCTGGACTACCACCTACGCGTCAAGTTGAGTTTCAGATCGACTTAGTGCCAGGAGCCGCACCTGTTGCAAGAGCACCGTATCGTTTAGCGCCTTCCGAAATGCAAGAGTTGTCGAACCAATTACAAGAATTACTGGACAAGGGATTCATTAGACCGAGTTCCTCGCCTTGGGGAGCACCGGTTTTGTTTGTGAAGAAGAAAGATGGATCTTTCAGGATGTGCATTGACTACCGAGAACTGAACAAGTTGACGGTGAAGAATCGTTATCCACTCCCTAGGATTGACGATTTGTTCGATCAGTTGCAAGGTTCTAGTTATTACTCCAAGATTGATTTGAGATCCGGTTACCATCAGCTTAGAGTTCGGGAGGAGGATGTCCCGAAGACCGCATTTAGAACACGTTATGGACACTATGAGTTTCAAGTGA
Source organism: Artemisia tridentata subsp. tridentata (assembly GCA_021014915.2). Taxonomy (NCBI): domain Eukaryota; kingdom Viridiplantae; phylum Streptophyta; class Magnoliopsida; order Asterales; family Asteraceae; genus Artemisia; species Artemisia tridentata. The sequence goes on along the minus strand of CP139502.1, from coordinate 165,865,725 downwards.
TGCCGTTCGGATTAACTAACGCACCTGCGGTATTCATGGACCTCATGAATAGGGTGTGTAAGCCGTATCTTGATAAGTTTGTGATTGTATTCATCGACGACATCTTAATCTATTCCAAGAGTAAGCAAGAGCATGAAGAACACCTCAGAACGATTCTAGAACTGCTCAAGAAGGAGCAATTGTATGCCAAATTTTCTAAGTGTGATTTTTGGATACGAAGGGTTCAATTTCTTGGTCATGTCATTGATAGTCAAGGACTACAAGTTGATCCAGCAAAGATTGAGGCAGTTAAAGATTGGGCTACGCCCAAGTCTCCGACAGAAATTCGCCAATTTTTAGGACTTGCCGGATATTACAGGAGGTTCATTGAAGGGTTTTCCAAGATAGCTAAGCCGCTGACCAAGTTGACACAGAAGAATCAAAAGTACGAATGGGGAGATAAGCAAGAGTCCGCATTTCAGTTGTTGAAACAGAAGCTTTGTAGCGCGCCGATTTTAGCACTACCAGAAGGAATTGAAAATTTTGTGGTATATTGTGATGCATCCCACAAAGGGCTTGGAGCCGTGTTAATGCAGAACGAGAAAGTGATTGCTTATGCGTCACGTCAGCTTAAGAAACACGAGAAGAATTACACTACGCACGATTTGGAGTTGGGTGCTGTAGTTTTCGCACTCAAGATTTGGAGGCACTATCTTTATGGCACCAAGTGTGTGGTATTTACCGATCACAAGAGCTTACAACATATACTTGATCAGAAGGAACTCAATATGAGGCAACGTCGTTGGCTAGAGTTGCTTAGTGACTACGATTGTGAGATCCGATATCACCCGGGAAAAGCTAATGTTGTAGCTGACGCTCTTAGCAGGAAAGAACGACCCAAACCTTTGAGGGTCAGGTCATTGGGAATGACAATTATTTCACCTTTACCATCAAAGATCTTAGAGGCTCAGATTGAAGCACTCAAAGAAGAAAACCGACCACACGAGAAGATTTATTGTATGCCCGAGAGCGAGAATGGATTTGTAAAGAGATCCGATGGAGTGTTATGCTTCAAGGACAGAAGTTGGATACCCCTTTATGGTGGAGTACGAGAGTTGATTATGCATGAGTCGCACAAGTCGAAGTACTCTATTCATCCAGGTTCTGATAAGATGTATCAGGATCTCAAGCAACTTTATTGGTGGCCCGATATGAAAGCAGAGATCGCGAGGTATGTTAGCAGATGTCTTACGTGTGCTAAAGTGAAAGCCGAGAATCAGAAACCGTCAGGGTTACTTCAACAGCCAGAGATTCCTCAATGGAAATGGGAGCGTATTACAATGGACTTTGTTACTAAACTTCCTAAGACTTCAGGTGGATTCGACGCTATTTGGGTCATAGTAGATCGTCTCACCAAATCAGCCCATTTCATACCGATTAGAGAGACTTATTCCATGGACCAACTCGCCAGACTTTATGTCAAGGAAATAGTCTCAAAGCACGGTGCACCAGTCTCCATCATTTCCGACAGAGATAGTCGTTTTACTTCAAATTTCTGGAAGTCACTACAAAATGCATTCAACACCAAATTAGACATGAGCACTGCCTATCATCCTCAGACCGATGGTCAGAGTGAGAGGACGATTCAGACATTAGAAGATATGCTCAGGGCGTGTGTGATTGATTTTGGAAATGGTTGGGCTAACCATTTGCCATTAATCGAGTTTTCTTATAATAACAGTTATCATTCGAGTATAAAGGCCGCACCATTTGAGGCATTGTACGGTCGTAAATGCCGGTCCCCGGTCTGTTGGGCTGAAGTCGGTGATGTACAATTAACCGGTCCAGAGATGGTACGAGATACAACTGAGAAGATTGTTAAAATTCGAGAAAGGCTCGAAACAGCTAGAAGTCGACAGAAAAGCTATGCAGATGTTCGACGCAAACCATTGGAATTTCAAGTTGGAGATAAGGTCATGTTGAAGGTTTTGCCTTGGAAGGGCGTGATCCGATTTGGGAAACGCGGGAAGCTGAACCCGAGATACATTGGGCCATTCAAGATTCTGGAAAAGATTGGTCTGGTAGCCTACAAGCTTGAACTTCCGCCAGAACTCAGCAACGTTCATAACACATTTCATGTTTCAAACCTCAAGAAGTGTCTTTCCGACGAGCCGTCCGTTATTCCACTTGAAGAAATTCAACTAGATGACAAGCTTAATTTTGTGGAAGAACCCGTTGAAATCATGGACCGTGAGGTCAAACAATTGAAGCAGAGTCGAATTCCTATCGTGAAAGTTCGCTGGAATTCTCGAAGAGGACCCGAGTTTACTTGGGAACGAGAAGACCAAATGCGACGCAAGTATCCACATCTTTTTCCCGAGCCTGCTTCTGAAACCAACAACAATTGAATTCAGGGACTGAATTCCCTTTTGGAGGGGCGACTGTCACAACCCGTAATTTCAGGTCACTTTCCTAACCTCGACAAATCACCATTCATGTCCATCATTCATCATTCATCTCAGCGTAACCGGTTTGGTTTAGCTGCAAAATTCATGCATCATCAGTAGGAACACTGCATACGGACTAGGAATAGTCTGCATATCATCAGATTTACATTTTCATACTATTCCACTCGTAGGTTTATCAAATTAATATTTTTGTTACATTTGACGTTTTACGTATAATTACTTTTAATTAAAACGTTAACGCGCGATCGATAAATGTGACTAACACGTCCGACAATCCCCACGATGGTCCCGATATATTTTTATACTCATTTTAACATCAAGAAAATTATAAAATTCATTTACCCGGTATTTTGCGAATTTATTTAATTTATATCGTTCATTTAATATAATTACGACGGTTTTCGTAAAAACTGAACAATAATTACCCGAACACCCAATATTTGTACCCAACATATTTTTGTAATTTTTATGACTTCGTCAAGTCCCGACTAACTCCGTTAAATTTTATTTCTAGCAAACGCGGTACCCGATTACACCTAAAACTAATTAAACCAACACATAAACTTACATAATCATTACAAGATCTTTAGCAAAGGGGACCCCCCCCCCCTCCTCCTTTGTGCGCCGGCCAAGAGCCCCCAAAAACACCCCAACATGTGCTAATTTCCTATCTCATTAAATGCACATCAAATCTTGTCCATAATATATACTTAACCACATTATTATCACTTCATTTCACACATAACTTTCAAGATTACAAGCAAAGATTTCTCTCATCTCCCTCCCCCTCCTAGTGCTCGGCATCATCAAGAAAAGAAGAAGAGACCATCAAGTTTGCAAGATCATTACATAAACTAGTTCCATTAGTAATCCTTCAAGGGTTTTGAAATACAAACTCAAGGGTTTCTTAGGTTTTCATCCACTTTTTATCACTAATACTTCAAGTAAGTTGTCAACACCCATTTTCATAATTTTTCCAAGTTAATATAATGTTTATATCATTTTTGTACAAGATTTGCAAGTATATGTTAGCTATACCACTCCTTTTTAAACCTTTTGCAACTTATGAGCCCTAGATGTGTTTTATACTTAGATCCTTGTTAGATCTACATGGATGATGATGTTTAGGACCCTTGACACCTTAAGAAGATATATGGTAAGTTTTAGAAAGATTGGTTGTTGTTTGTGACATTTTTGGACAAGTTACTAACTAGAAAATCAAGTTTTAACAAGTATACATAACCTACTGTCCTTAAAAGTGAAACGTGGGAAAATCAGTAGGTGTGAGATAATTTTTGGCCAAATATTTAGAAAATACATTCCGAGACGAAGCCGTGGCCGAAAACGGGGATAAAATCGAGTTAATAACGAAGGAGATATGATTTTTCAAAGTTTAACGACGAAAACTAGTTCCGGAAAAAACCTGCATGCTGTTTGGTATCTTTCGACGGACAAACTGAGGCGTTTAACGCGACCTAGATGACCCGAGCTACTGAAAATATATTAGTACATGTTTATACGAACCCACGGATATAAAGAACGTCGAAAACGAGCTAATAACGAACAAGATACACGCGTTTAAACATCGATAATATACCTTTCATTTTGACAGCTTTTTAACTAGAAAATGTTTACATACTAGAAAATGTATTTTTCACATAACGACTATGGAGAACCGCAATTCTTACCCGATGGAACACGTACGATCAAAGACTTATTAACACGACTATCATATTACATTGCATGTTTTCAAAACGCCGATACTAACGCGAACGTTTTATACACTTTATTACATGACTAGTTTTGACGAAACAAGTTAACATATTTATATCAAGTTTTGGAAGGACCTTACATATTAACGATAACTATTATTTTCAAAGTACGAGTGGTATAGGTTACATATACATGTACATGCACTACATTGCCTCATAATCTAAGTAGATTATGCATATTCATTTTAGGTAGCGGCTAGTGTTCGCGCCTTGTTATTCCAAGTATTCCGATTTCATAGCATTGTTGTATCATCACTTCAGGTGAGTTTTCATAGCCCCGTTTTTCAATTTATTATTTCATTTCAAATCCCACGGGGGAGAATACATTGCAACCATTTTTATATGCGAGCCCTAGTATCAAATTCCTTGTACATAGATTAAGTTACCTTGTTGCCATATGAAAGTCCCCTATATCATGAACCGTTAATTTACCTGTAAGCGAGAGTGAGTGGATAGATCTATCGAGGGTGACGCCTCCATCCGTGTTGGCTTTGACCAACAACCGATAGCGGATGCATTTCATGTCTTTTATTTAGAGTGCCTGGCAAAACACTCTGAGGGGCACCACAGATTCAGTCATAGTTTCAGGGTCATGAGCTTAAGTCTATTGTACACCATTTTTATGTGACTTATGTCATACACTTTATACTTGTGGCTATCGTATACCTTCATTTTATTAAACCTATGATCTCTCACCAACTTTATGTTGACCGTTTTTAGCAATGTATTTTCAGGTAATTAGCTAGCGTGTGGACTTGCATTTGGCTATTTTGGAGTCGCGGGGTCGACTTGCATCACTTATTTTCATGCACTTATGTAACGTTTGATCTACTATGGTTTTGTTATAAACTTGCAACATCATTTGGGACCTATGTTTTGTAAACTCTGATTTTAATTATGATCAAACGTGTATTTTCAAAACGACACTTTAGGTCGTTCAATATATCCATTGTATGAGACGCCATGAAAGTCACACCAAGGTATTCATATCCGCTGCCATTAACAGGTAAATTCAGGGTGTGACAATTTTTGATTGAACAAGTGAATAAGAACATACTCCAATGAACATTGATCCACTTGATGACTGAATGAGCATGGGAAGATCATGAAGCTTGTTGATGAGAATGGTCATAAACAAGAAGATTTCTCTTCTTCCGAAGATAAAGCGCACTCAAGCGTACGCCTTTCTTTTCTTTGAGGAACGGGGCCTGGAGTGTTTTCAGCAGACACCATTATGTTGACATTGAGGCCCGAGGCTTGAACTGCAGTGTTCAAACATCATTATCGTTGAAGAACGAGGCATAATGAAAAAGGGGCTACAAGAACTCACCTTAATCAAGCAATGCACAACACAACAACTCAAGGGTAGTATAGCACACGACAACTAGGACGTCACCGCACAACGGACTCAGCACGACCTAATAATATAAAAACTCGTCTTAACATATATTCCATAAAACAACCTAAGGCGTAAAAGTTCTCAAAAGTTAAACATTCCCGATCCCAAATTCGTTTCCAAATTAGTTTCGTTTTATCCGTTTATTAGAGTTTGGTATCATCATTCGTGTAACGGGAGGAAGAAACAGACTCTAGAGTACACACGCCGAAAGGAAACAAGAAAATGAACTTTGACGAGGAGAGTGTTGACGAGAACTCGAGTCAAGAAGAGATGACGGAGAGAAACGAAAAGATAACAAATAGTAAACACAACAAATAAGATGAATAGATTGGTAAACGTCGGTACTTTCCCATAATCCCATTTAGTTTTAAAAGTATACTCGTTTTATAGTTTAAAAGTAAAATTTTGTCATGACTCGTTCGTTCATTGAACATTTCCAAGTCGAAAGACTTTATTAGAAACAATTTCCAAAGCAGTTTAGATGTCGTGTAATTTATAAATATTATCGTTCGTTAGACATTATTTCCATTGTTTACCCGTTGCGAATCGAATACATTAAATTCATCATGAGTCTAACGTATTATATTCGTTTCGTGTCCAATGGTCCAAAATGCCTAAAGTCCAATAATATCTTAAGTCAAAATATATATTCCAAGTCCGGTGTTGCAAATATCTCATAGTACTCCGACTTACCAATTACGACCAAATGAATAATCTAACAGGTAATCCATTAAATCCATATATGGTATTCTACGGGTAATGTGTCTCAAAACGTCTAATAACCCTTACGTTTTCCCATTTTTATCCAAAAATTAATAATCACACTTTAAATTTCCATTTTTGTCATCACTTATTAAATAACAAGTTAAAATTTGTCAATTAATATTTCTTGATAAAAACTTTATTATTTCTTCCTTTTAACTTACGTCAAGTCAAAAATATAAATCAAGTCACAAGTTATTTCTGTTTCGAGTAATAATCTCATTATTAATACCCTCCGGTCAACTTTATAATCCCAAACCCAATTAATACCAACTAACCCCTTGGTCACAAGAGTCGGATGAGTCGGGTCCAAGTCAATATTTTCCTTATCAAGTCAACTATACCAATTATAGGCAAACCGAGGTCACACCGAGACCACAAGGTCTCGGCTAACACTCATATAGCCAAAACATCACAACAATTCAATTAAGTCCGAGTCCAATTCAATATATCATCACCACAATACTCGGCCGGTTCTAACCTACGGCTCGAGCTAAGTCACATGACCAAAATTAATTCTATTACCAACTATTATTCGGACGAGAACTGATACAAATCTTACCATGCCGAGACCACGTGGTCTTGGCTTGAGTTGTTGTCGCGAACAGAAACTCAACGGACTGGAAGGTGGTTACAAAATAAACCATAACTCCTCACCATCGAGACCTTAAGGTCTCGGTTGAATTAAATGCGACCAAAACCCCATACGGATCTTAGTCCCAGTCAACCCAAAATAGGTCACGAACCCTCATCACAATCCAACCCAGCGGGACAAAAAGATGACGAAAGGAAATTGGAACCAGATGAGGATCAAGGTCAATACATAGAAAACACGAAGATGAAAAGATATAAGCTCTACCACAAGCTCAAACATGAGCTTATCGATTCAAACTCATAGATCCGAAACTAACCACGAAAGAGATGATACCAACATTCAATTTCAATTCTCTTTTAATATCAAAAACCGGTTTATATTACATTTCAACACACACCGATTCACACAAAGTGTGAATCGTTGTTGTATACGATTTTTGGAAATACCCATTTGTTTACTTACCAAAAAGGAAAGAAAAGAAGAATAAAGAGAGGCGGAGGTGGCGCGCGGTGAACAGATCTAGCGAGACACGACTTCAATCAACACAAAAGCAACTAGAGATGGTAAGGAAAGTGGCATTTATGGTGGCGGTGATTGTGTAACGTGACGGTTTAGACGCGCGTGAACCACGGGACCGTGATAGAAGTGGTGTTTTGAAGGTGGGTTTATGTTTGTTTGGTGGTGGAAGGCGGCGGTGGATGGTTGTTTGGCCGAGTGGCGGATGCAAAAGAGAGGGGGAGTAATAGTTTAGGGTTTGCAGGTGAAGTGAGAGAGAGAGAGAGAGGAATAAAAGGGGCGGCTAGGGTGTGAGAAAATGGGAGAGATACCCTAATTTGATTATAGTTGTGGCTTATATAGCCTTAGGACTAGTGGTGAAACATTTCTCACCCACAAGGAGCAAAACTGAAATTATAGTGGAGGGTAGAAAGGGTTAATTTGTTATTGTAGCATATTCATAACAAGAAACACATATAAAATGTAATTTGGCCAATTGGATTTAGAGAGAGAAAGAATAGAATGGGAACTTAGAGAGAGAAAGTGAAATGTGTAATATTAGATTATGAGAAGTTCCAACCCTTCCCTTGTGTGGGAAGGGGTATATATACTACAAGGTTTAGGTACCCCTAGCGGGTTGAGGAGTGAGATGACAGTGGGTAAAGACCCGACCCACTCCACAAATACTAATATAACTAAACTAATACTATTAATACTAATAATCCTACGAGCTACATAAATGCTAAATAGATACTCGGGGTGACCGAGTCTTCACATGAATATTTATATTCCTAACAATCTCCCCCTAAGGGAGGTCACCCCGGAAATAATATTTTGAATTCTAGCATTCTTTCATCTGAATTTGACTTCATAGCTCGTAGTCTTTGATTCTTCAATGTCATTGATCTTTTTGCTTTCAGCAGTGAACTTTTGATGACAAATCTTTTGTCTTGGACGATCTTTGATGAATCTTTGAGAATATCATCCAACATACGTCTTCAAGTCATCTTCTTGCAGTATTGTCACCATGTGATAGTTTGATCTTTGAACTGACATGCTCACACTATTCTGGGTCATGATTTTCAGCATCAGAGTTTGCAGAAGCAATGTTGAAGGTCTTTTAATTTATCATGACTTCTTTGAATTCGATGATGGTGTAGTATGAGCATGAGGTAATGGATTGTCATCTTTTCAGCATCGTCTCTGTGTGAAGTTGTGATCTTTGAGCATTCTTTAAGATCATCAGTCATCGTAAATCTCCAAGCTCATCCGTTGTAATATTTCCTTCCTGTGATATGTTGTGACCGTTGAACTCGCATGCTCACACTTTTCTGAATCATGATAGCTATCATCAGAGTTGCAGAAGCTGTGTTGTAGGTCTTTCATCTATCATGATCTCTTTGATAAATAATAAGAAGTGTGAGCATGGAGTGTGGATTGACACGTCTCTACTGGAATCAGGAACCACCATTACCATCTTTATATGAATCTGAAATAAAACAGTTAGCAATAAAGTTGGAGAACGAATATGGCTTTGTCATTCGTTCGGTATGGTTGGATTAACCTTCGTTTCCGTGAGGACCGACCTATGATCAGGTAGAATCCCCTTTAAAGAAGATTCTCCTTGACAGGAATTTCCAGCTTGTAGTAATGAGTCTTCCAACAAATTAATGTCAGAACCATCATACTAAGCATGTTCTCATACCAGAACGTCTCAAAGCAGACAACACGGCAGAGTGAATCAGTGAATTAAATACCCACTGATTGACGAGAAATTGATTAGAAAAGAAAATCACTCGCGTGTCACTGGATAAACATTTTATGCAACACGACGAGGGTTTTATAAATTGAATCACATTTCTGTTGTAAACACTTTGGTTTGAAAATTTTCACAATCAATGTGCTCGAAACTCAGTTGGTGAGCACATTGAAAGGTTTTCCAAAAGCATCCATCAATCCATTTCCTGGAACAAGTTTGATTCAAATGTGAATTGCCCCATCGTTTCTTTCAAGTTGTCACAAATTTGATCCATGAAGGATCTCACATGTCACCTACCAAGAGCTTGTTTGATGTTGGCTCTAGAAGGATTTCCATCTTCATTGTGAATACTTTTGTATCACTCGGATGTTCTAGCAATACAACAAGGATAATGCGTAGGACTCTTTAACATATATTTTCTTACTTTTCACAGTGTATGAAACAGCAAGCATATTGGAAGTGTGTCCTAATGAGATTTATGGATGATCTCTTGGCTCTAGACTCAATAGTGCATTTTGATTTAGTGACCGGAGGCTGGAGAGGACTGCCACCTTTTCAATATCATCTAACTCGGAGTGAGAGAGACGATAGACATGTATTGATCTCCGTAACAAATGAAACAAGAGTCCTTTGAAGGACCTTGAGTGGCTAGGGAGGGTTGTGCAGCGTATCACTGGGTCCATGATACTTGTCTTCAATGCCAATAATCAACTTAGTGATTCTGACAGCATATGTATTGACCCGGTTTCTGCCTAAAGTGTAAGGAGGGCTTCTTTCTTTTCACCCTTTATCTTTACATTTCTTTTTCATTCTTCAACCCCTTCAGTGCTTACCAAGACTTCATTACTAGCACCTTGTTGGGTTTGTTCCAGTTCTCGCTCCATCTTAGTCGACACTTTTCCCTTATTCACTTTTCTCCTTTTTAATCATTCCTAAGAACTTCTATTCTAACTAGAGGATTGTCCCTGGGAAGATCCCTCTGGTTCTGGCTGGATCATGGGAACTAATACCTAACCTCACCATCCTTATAACTCCAGTGCATTAAAATAAGATTGGTCGATCTTTGGTATTCTTCCACAATTGCCATCATAAACCATTTGCTCCCCCTCAATATGTGCATCGATATACGAAAGAGTTTAGCACATATTTGGGAGCCTACACATGAGTCCAAAAGTTCACATTTTATCATATTTCATATTTAAATCACATTCTCTCCCCCGATCAAAAATTTCAAACCATTTGAGATTTGTGATCCCAATTGATTTAAATATGTTTAGAAAATTTGGGAGAAAATGTGGTCAGGTTTAACATATATTCTGATAATGGAATATGACGATGCTCCCCCTCAATATGTGATGGAGAGTGTTAGTATCAAGTATGATAGGTTTGGAAGATTTGAGTTTACCAAAAATCATACCCTGACACATAACAACAAAAGTTTATTCATTACTTATGATGAACAAAGATAATCGTTACGACACAAATGATGTTGAACTTTTATGCACAGATGATGTGATCATTCGCTTCCCTGAGGGAGTCAGTAGTCAGCATCAAATATCCATCCACCAACAAAACTTCCCAAGTATTGTAGATCCCCACTTGGCGAGACCAGAATTAGTAATGCTTTTGTTGAAGTAAAGGTGGTGGTGGCGGTGAAGGTGTTGTTGTTGTTGCTGTCGATGTTGTTGTTGTGGTGAAATCAAAGCCAGTCAATAGGGTTTGAACATCTGATCAAATGGTTAGAGCGGGAACTGGCACATTCATATTGGCTATGAAATCTGCATAAGAATATCAACACAGATATACATAGATACAGATTCACTTTTCATTAATAGCTACCACATAGCAGCTTGCCAACTCATAATACCAAATTCATCTCATAATCAAACCACAGTCAGGAAATACATCAAAACGCTATCTAGCATGCATGAAGAGCAATTAGCAATCATGAACATGGCAATTCACTCATATTTTAACATTCAACTCAGGAGCTTGGGGACAAGATTCTAACATGATAGCTACATACCTAAGCATATCCTGAATGCACATGCACGGAATCAACAAAAATTAAGCAGCTATCGACTAACTACAATCAATCAACATTTGATACTCATTCATTCAGATCATACAAATGCCAGTGGAGTATTCAAGAATATCAAGCACATTGGGTTTTCTAACTTCTTTTAGATTTTGAGTTTTAAAGTATTTAGGGGATTAAACGAGGATTCCAAAGTGATACAAATGAACCTTCTAGTTACATAAAGTTAGGAAACTATAAGCATATTGCACATAATGCCCTAATCTTTCTAATAACTAACACATTTGGCCATTTGAGATAAAGCTTAGTAAGTTCCTCTTCAACAAATACCCCATTAACCACAAAACCTTTTCTAAAAGTTATGATATAACCAAGAAACCCGTTTGATGATATAAAATTTGAGATCACTCTCTCCCTCAATCAATGACCCGTATTCTAGTTAAAGAGTTGTAGTCATTGATTGAGTGACAAATTTTATGCACAATCCAAGTCTGAAAGAATTTCAAACAACACGTTACCACCATGTGTCACACAAATAATTTTCAGAAGAATCATAGAATGAAAATTATTTGTATACAAAGAAGATTTCTCTTCTTTTACAAGAAATAATGTACTGAGGCGTACATCAAATCAGGAAAAACATGGATATAAAGTAATCCATGCCCGGGTGAACTTCACCCAGTAGGAGGAACAACCATCTTTTTGGCGACGTGCTTTCCCCATTTTGAAACACGGGTTGCTATATGAAGTAATAGCAAGCCATAATGACATGTTTTGATAAACCTTTTAAACTTCTGCTCGAGCTTCATTTAAAGACCCGTGTCATTATTGAATGACATTTCTAGGCCCGTAAATGTTATCGATAAACAGAAGACATGCCTAGAACAACTATTTTTGGTATTTTCTATTTTTTTGATTTTTATGGATTTTCTTGGTTTTAATATTTTTCTATTTACAGTTTTCTGGTTTTATAATTTACTATTTACAATTTGGTTTAAGATATGTACAAAATGTATTATTCAGTTTAAGAAGATGATGACATGAATACCGAAATAAGGATATCGTTCTTGTACGTTGTAGACGTCAGTAGTCAACATTTCTTAAACTTTCACCACCAAAGCTTTCGAGGCTCCTGAATAATCGACTGAACTTGAGCCTTCTCAATTGTAAAGCTTTGATAGCTTTCCCCTCCCCCCCAAACCGACAATCTTCTTTTTGAGCAGATTCGAAGCTCTCTTTCAAGCTTACATAAGGTAAGTGTACAACGGAAACCGTAGCAAACCACATCAAAAATTGCTGCTCCTTTTAAGAATAACCATCGTGATTCTCCGATCGGGGGATCCTCAAATAGATCAGCAGTGTATCATCTCACACTTGAATAATTCTTCTCACATTACTTCCCTCTGAAGTCTGAAGGAATGCATACCGAAAGTATCCAGAGTCCACTTCCCCCTAGTAGTTGAATTGATGCAATCAGTCTCATTGTATGAAGCCCAAAAACCCGAAGTACACACTCAATCCCATTAATGAAGTCGAAAACATAATCATCAAGATCAATTAAGACTCGGAGATACACTTTTCTCCCTTCAGAAAATTACAGATGAGAATTTTTACACCCAAGTCAACTAAGTCCCGAGTGTAGGCAATTTATCCCGTATGTAGTCGAAATGATACAGACTAACTAGAGGAATCATCATACCATTGTGTACCTCTTTTATCATCAGAAACTGTTTCTTACATCTCTTCCCCCACGTAGTTGGAATGATACACCAGAAGGCACGAGTTAAAACACTGATTTTCTCTTCGGTTATGACATTTGTCTTCCCAGAATAACTTCAATTCAGAAGAAGTATAAAGTTCATCACGTGTACTTGTTGTGCGTCCAGATGTATGTCTCCTTCCCCCTTGCTGGTTTTGATACCTCAGAATCAGCAACACATTTTACGCACATATACTTGAAATCTTGTTAGAAGAACAGACTTGGCTCAAATGTATCCTGTGAGAATCAACTGCTATAGAAACTCTCTCTGATTATCTTTACCAACCCTTATGTTCTGTCGGCTATTGCTGTGACCACTTGGTGAAGTAAACCCGATACACCAAACTTAAAAATGATGAAGAATTCCCCAAATTTGTTACTTAAGCTTGCACTATTGTTGATTGAAGAACGATGCAGAAGAATACCTCTAAGTACCCTAGACACTTATCTAAGAGCCAAAGCAAGTACAACACCTCTTGAGACTATCTACATCTGCATCTGCGTGTGACACTGAGCACTACAATGTAACTCCTTGAAGTGATAGCTATAACCCGTGAGAACTTCACTGTAACTCCTTACATCGGGTATAACTAGATAATCCAAGTCCCAATCATAAATTTTAAGCACGAGCAAGTTATCATTGAAAGTCATGCATCCAACCAACCCCGACTTCAAGAGTAAGATCACGCCTTTGGGAAACCCACTTCAATCTCAAATAAGGGATGCCAAATAAACTCCGTGATCACTTGACATTCCATGTCCAAACTCTTAGCCGTTTTGACGTTTTAGCCTACATTTTCCTTTATGTTCTTGTGGTTGATTTATAGAGTGCACATTGGAAGGAACAACAATCCGTGATGAAGGAGATTCTTCAGAACCTGGTTCTGGGAAAGGACTGCCAAAGAACGGATTATTATTCATGTGTGCAACTTCAATATCTTGAGAGTCATTATCAACACCTTGAGGAATAACTGGAGATTTAGTTTCTTAAGTAGTTTGAGTTGTACTTCTAGATGGTGCATCTTGATCAATGGAGATTGAAGAAGGTGAACCAGTTGAGTCAGCAGGAACCGGAGTAGGAGCTTCAGGAACTGGGTGATCAACATTCATTGGAGGTTGGAAGTATTCATCAAACATCGATTGAACTAATAAATCCCAGTCATCCGTTGTTAGTAGAAAATTTGGTGTTAGAGGAGACTCGCATGAGCATTTCTCAAATCTTACTCAACATGTAGTTTATTCACCCTTCTCCCCCTCAAAAATTGCATATGACTGCCAACTGCCATTTTTGATTAAACGAGTGAATAAGAATACCATAAATGGTAAGTGACTCCACTTGATGACTGACATGTAGTTTATTCACACTTCTCCCCCTCAAAAATTGCATTGAATGATGCCATTTTTGATTGAACAAGTGAATAAGAACATACTCCAATGAACATTGATCTACTTGATGACTGAATGAGCATGGGAAGATCATGAAGCTTGTTGATGAGAATGGTCATAAGCAAGAAGATTTCTCTTCTTCCGAAGATAAAGCGCACTCAAGCGTACGCCTTTCTTTTCTTTGAGGAACGGGGCCTGGAGTGTTTTCAGCAGACACCATTATGTTGACATTGAGGCCCGAGGCTTGAACTGCAGTGTTCAAACATCATTATCGTTGAAGAACGAGGCATAATGAAAAAGGGGCTACAAGAACTCACCTTAATCAAGCAATGCACAACACAACAACTCAAGGGTAGTATAACGCACGACAACTAGGACGTCACCGCACAACGGACTCGGCACGACCTAATAATATAAAAACTCGTCTTAACATATATTCCATAAAACAACCTAAGGCGTAAAAGTTCTCAAAAGTTAAACATTCCCGATCCCAAATTCGTTTCCAAATTAGTTTCGTTTTATCCGTTTATTAGAGTTTGGTATCATCATTCGTGTAACGGGAGGAAGACACGGACTCTAGAGTACACACGCCGAAAGGAAACAAGAAAATGAACTTTGACGAGGAGAGTGTTGACGAGAACTCGAGTCAAGAAGAGATGACGGAGAGAAACGAAAAGATAACAAATAGTAAACACAACAAATAAGATGAATAGATTGGTAAACGTCGGTACTTTCCCATAATCCCATTTAGTTTTAAAAGTATACTCGTTTTATAGTTTAAAAGTAAAATTTTGTCATGACTCGTTCGTTCATTGAACGTTTCCAAGTCGAAAGACTTTATTAGAAACAATTTCCAAAGCAGTTTAGATGTCGTGTAATTTATAAATATTATCGTTCGTTAGACATTATTTCCATTGTTTACCCGTTGCGAATCGAATACATTAAATTCATCATGAGTCTAACGTATTATTTTCGTTTCGTGTCCAATGGTCCAAAATGCCTAAAGTCCAATAATATCTCAAGTCAAAATATATATTCCAAGTCCGGTGTTGCAAATATCTCATAGTACTCCGACTTACCAATTACGACCAAATGAATAATCTAACAGGTAATCCATTAAATCCATATATGGTATTCTACGGGTAATGTGTCTCAAAACGTCTAATAACCCTTACGTTTTCCCAATTTTATCCAAAAATTAATAATCACACTTTAAATTTCTATTTTTGTCATCACTTATTAAATAACAAGTTAAAATTTGTCAATTAATATTTCTTGATAAAAACTTTATTATTTCTTCCTTTTAACTTACGTCAAGTCAAAAATATAAATCAAGTCACAAGTTATTTCCGTTTCGAATAATAATCTCATTATTAATACCCTCCGGTCAACTTTATAATCCCGAACCTAATTAATACCAACTAACCCCTTGGTCACAAGAGTCGGATGAGTCGGGTCCAAGTCAATATTTTCCATATCAAGTCAACTATACCAATTATAGGCAAACCGAGGTCACACCGAGACCACAAGGTCTCGGCTAACACCCGTATAGCCAAAACATCACAACAATTCAATTAAGTCCGAGTCCAATTCAATATATCATCACCACAATACTCGGCCGGTTCTAACCTACGGCTCGAGCTAAGTCACACGACCAAAATTAATTCTATTACCAACTATTATTCGGACGAGAACTGATACAAATCTTACCATGCCGAGACCACGTGGTCTTGGCTTGAGTTGTTGTCGCGAACAGAAACTCAACGGACTGGAAGGTGGTTACAAAATAAACCATAACTCCTCACCATCGAGACCTTAGGGTCTCGGTTGAATTAAATGCGACCAAAACCCCATACGGATCTTAGTCCCAGTCAACCCAAAATAGGTCACGAACCCTCATCACAATCCAACCCAGCGGGACAAAAAGATGACGAAAGGAAATTGGAACCAGATGAGGATCAAGGTCAATACATAGAAAACACGAAGATGAAAAGATATAAGCTCTACCACAAGCTCAAACATGAGCTTATCGATTCAAACTCATAGATCCGAAACTAACCACGAAAGAGATGATACCAACATTCAATTTCAATTCTCTTTTAATATCAAAAACCGGTTTATATTACATTTCAACACACACCGATTCACACAAAGTGTGAATCGTTGTTTGTATACGATTTTTGGAAATACCCATTTGTTTACTTACCAAAAAGGAAAGAAAAGAAGAATAAAGAGAGGCGGAGGTGGCGCGTGGTGAACAGATCTAGCGAGACACGACTTCAATCAACACAACAGCAACTAGAGATGGTAGGGAAAGTGGCATTTATGGTGGCGGTGATTGTGTAACGTGACGGTTTAGACGCGCGTGAACCACGGGACCGTGATAGAAGTGGTGTTTTGAAGGTGGGTTTATGTTTGTTTGGTGGTGGAAGGCGGCGGTGGATGGTTGTTTGGCCGAGTGGCGGATGCAAAAGAGAGGGGGAGTAATAGTTTAGGGTTTGCAGGTGAAGTGAGAGAGAGAGAGAGAGAGAGGAATAAAAGGGCGGCTAGGGTGTGAGAAAATAGGAGAGATACCCTAATTTGATTATAGTTTTGGCTTATATAGCCTTAGGACTAGTGGTGAAACATTTCTCACCCACAAGGAGCAAAACTGAAATTATAGTGGAGGGTAGAAAGGGTTAATTTGTTATTGTAGCATATTCATAACAAGAAACACATATAAAATGTGATTTCGCCAATTGGATTTAGAGAGAGAAAGAAGAGAATGGGAACTTAGAGAGAGAAAGTGAAATGTGTAATATTAGATTATGAGAAGTTCCAACCCTTCCCATGTGTGGGAAGGGGTATATATACTACAAGGTTTGGGTAACCCTAGCGGGTTGTGGAGTGAGCTGACAGTGGGTAAAGACCCAACCCACTCTACAAATACTAATATAACTAAACTAATACTATTAATACTAATAATCCTACGAGCTACATAAATGCTAAATAGATACTCGGGGTGACCGAGTCTTCACATGAATATTTATATTCCTAACAATCTCCCCCTAAGGGAGGTCACCCCGGAAATAATATTTTGAATTCTAGCATTCTTTCATCTGAATTTGACTTCATAGCTCGTAGTCTTTGATTCTTCAATGTCATTGATCTTTTTGCTTTCAGCAGTGAACTTTTGATGACAAATCTTTTGTCTTGGACGATCTTTGATGAATCTTTGAGAATATCATCCAACATACGTCTTCAAGTCATCTTCTTGCAGTATTGTCACCATGTGATAGTTTGATCTTTGAGCCGACATGCTCACACTATTCTGGGTCATGATTTTCAGCATCAGAGTTTGCAGAAGCAATGTTGAAGGTCTTTTAATTTATCATGACTTCTTTGAATACGATGATGGTGTAGTATGAGCATGAGGTAATGGAGTGTCATCTTTTCAGCATCGTCTCTGTGTGAAGTTGTGATCTTTGAGCATTCTTTGAGATCATCAGTCATCGTAAATCTCCAAGCTCATCCGTTGTAATATTGCCTTCCTGTGATATGTTGTAACCGTTGAACTCGCATGCTCACACTTTTCTGAATCATGATAGCTATCATCAGAGTTGCAGAAGCTGTGTTGTAGGTCTTTCATCTATCATGATCTCTTTGATAAAGAATAAGAAGTGTGAGCATGGAGTGTGGATTGACACGTCTCTACTGGAATCAGGAACCACCATTACCATCTTTATATGAATCTGAAATAAAACAGTTAGCAATAAAGTTGGAGAACGAATATGGCTTTGTCATTCGTTCGGTATGGTTGGATTAACCTTCGGTTCCGTGAGGACCGACCTATGATCAGGTAGAATCCCCTTTAAAGAAGATTCTCCTTGATAGGAATTTCTAGCTTGTAGTAATGAGTCTTCCAACAAATTAATGTCAGAATCATCATACTAAGCATGTTCTCATACCGGAACGTCTCAAAGCAGACAACACGGCAGAGTGAATCAGTGAATTAAATACCCACTGATTGACGAGAAATTGATTAGAAAAGAAAATCACTCGCGTGTCACTGGATAAACATTTTATGCAACACGACAAGGGTTTTATAAATTGAATCACATTTGTGTTGTAAACACTTTGGTTAGAAAATTTTCACAATCAATGTGCTCGAAACTCAGTTGGTGAGCACATTGAAAGGTTTTCCAAAAGCATCCGTCAATCCATTTCCTGGAACAAGTTTGATTCAAATGTGAATCGCCCCATCGTTTCTTTCATGTTGTCACAAATTTGATCCATGAAGGATCTCACATGTCACCTACCAAGAGCTTGTTTGATGTTGGCTCTAGAAGGATTTCCATCTTCATTGTGAATACTTTTGTATCACTCGGATGTTCTAGCAATACAACAAGGATAATGCGTAGGACTCTTTAACATATATTTTCTTACTTTTCACAGTGTATGAAACAGCAAGCATATTGGAAGTGTGTCCTAATGAGATTTATGGATGATCTCTTGGCTCTAGACTCAATAGTGCGTTTTGATTTAGTGACCGGAGGCTGGAGAGGACTGCCACCTTTTCAATATCATCTAACTCGGAGTGAGAGAGATGATAGACATGTATTGATCTCCGTAACAAATGAAACAAGAGTCCTTTGAGGGACCTTGAGTGGCTAGGGAGGGTTGTGCAGCGTATCACTGGGTCCGTGATACTTGTCTTCAATGCCAATAATCAACTTAGTGATTCTGACAGCATATGTATTGACCCGGTTTCTGCCTAATGTGTAAGGAGGGCTTCTTTCTTTTCACCCTTTATCTTTACATTTCTTTTTCATTCTTCAACCCCTTCATTGCTTACCAAGACTTCATTACTAGCACCTTGTTGGGTTTGTTCCAGTTCTCGCTCCATCTTAGTCGACACTTTTCCCTTATTCACTTTTCTCCTTTTTAATCATTCCTAAGAACTTCTATTCTAACTAGAGGATTGTCCCTGGGAAGATCCCTCTGGTTCTGGCTGGATCATGGGAACTAATACCTAACCTCACCATCCTTATAACTCCAGTGCATTAAAATAAGATTGGTCGATCTTTGGTATTCTTCCACAATTGCCATCATAAACCATTTCCTCCCCCTCAATATGTGCATTGATATACGAAAGAGTTTAGCACATATTTGGGAGCCTACACATGAGTCCAAAAGATCACATTTTATCATATTTCATATTTAAATCACATTCTCTCCTCCGATTAAAAATTTCAAACCATTTGAGTTTGTGATCCCATTTGATTTAAATATATTTAGAAAATTTGGGAGAAAATGTGGTCAGGTTTAACATATATTCTGATAATGGAATATGATGATGCTCCCCCTCAATATGTGATGGAGAGTGTTAGTATCAGGTATGATAGGTTTGAAAGATTTGAGTTTAACAAAAATCATACCCTGACACATAACAACAAAAGTTTATTCACTACTTATGATGAACAAAGATAATCGTTACGACACAAATGATGTTGAACTTTTACACACAGATGATGTGATCATTCGCTTCCCTGAGGGAGTCAGTAGTCAGCATCAATTATCCATCCACCAACAAAACTTCCCAAGTATTGTAGATCCCCACTTGGCGAGACCAGAATTAGTAATGCTTTTGTTGAAGTAAAGGTGGTGGTGGCGGTGAAGGTGTTGTTGTTGTTGCTGTCGATGTTGTTGTTGTGGTGAAATCAAAGCCAGTCAATAGGGTTTGAACATCTGATCAAATGGTTAGAGCGGGAACTGGCACATTCATATTGGCTATGAAATCTGCATAAGAATATCAACACAGATATACATAGATACAGATTCACTTTTCATTAATAGCTACCACATAGCAGCTTGCCAACTCATAATACCAAATTCATCTCATAATCAAACCACAGTCAGGAAATACATCAAAACGCTATCTAGCATGCATGAAGAGCAATTAGCAATCATGAACATGGCAATTCACTCATATTTCAACATTCAACTCAGGAGCTTGGGGACAAGATTCTAACATGATAGCTACATACCTAAGCATATCCTGAATGCACATGCACGGAATCAACAAAAATTAAGCAGCTATCGACTAACTACAATCAATCAACATTTGATACTCATTCATTCAGATCATACAAATGCCAGTGGAGTATTCAAGAATATCAAGCACATTGGGTTTTCTAACTTCTTTTAGATTTTGAGTTTTAAAGTATTTAGGGGATTAAACGAGGATTCCAAAGTGATACAAATGAACCTTCTAGTTACATAAAGTTAGGAAACTATAAGCATATTGCACATAATGCCCTAATCTTTCTAATAACTAACACATTTGGCCATTTGAGATAAAGCTTAGTAAGTTCCTCTTCAACAAATACCCCATTAACTACAAAACCTTTTCTAAAAGTTATGATATAACCAAGAAACCCGTTTGATGATATAAAATTTGAGATCACTCTCTCCCTCAATCAATGACCCGTATTCTAGTTAAAGAGTTGTAGTCATTGATTGAGTGACAAATTTTATGCACAATCCAAGTCTGATAGAATTTCAAGCAACACGTTACCACCATGTGTCACACAAATAATTTTCAGAAGAATCATAGAATGAAAATTATTTGTATACAAAGAAGATTTCTCTTCTTTTACAAGAAATAATGTACTGAGGCGTACATCAAATTAGGAAAAACATGGATATAAAGTAATCCATGCCCGGGTGAACTTCACCCAGTAGGAGGAACAACCATCTTTTTGGCGACGTGCTTTCCCCATTTTGAAACACGGGTTGCTATATGAAGTAATAGCAAGCCATAATGACATGTTTTGATAAACCTTTTAAACTTCTGCTCGAGCTTCATTTAAAGACCCGTGTCATTATTGAATGACATTTCTAGGCCCGTAAATGTTATCGATAAACAGAAGACATGCCTAGAACAACTATTTTTGGTATTTTCTATTTTTTTGATTTTTATGGATTTTCTTGGTTTTAATATTTTTCTATTTACAGTTTTCTGGTTTTATAATTTACTATTTACAATTTGGTTTAAGATATGTACAAAATGTATTATTCAGTTTAAGAAGATGATGACATGAATACCGAAATAAGGATATCGTTCTTGTACGTTGTAGACGTCAGTAGTCAACATTTCTTAAACTTTCACCACCAAAGCTTTCGAGGCTCCTGAATAATCGACTGAACTTGAGCCTTCTCAATTGTAAAGCTATGATAGCTTTCCCCTCCCCTCAAACCGACAATCTTCTTTTTGAGCAGATTCGAAGCTCTCTTTCAAGCTTACATAAGGTAAGTGTACAAAGGAAACCGTAGCAAACCACATCAAAAATTGCTGCTCCTTTTAAGAATAACCATCGTGATTCTCCGATCGGGGGATCCTCAAATAGATTAGCTGTGTATCATCTCACACTTGAATAATTCTTCTCACATTACTTCCCTTTGAAGTCTGAAGGAATGCATACCAAAAGTATCCAGAGTCCACTTCCCCCTAGTAGTTGAATTGATGCAATCAGTCTCATTGTATGAAGCCCAAAAACCCGAAGTACACACTCAATCCCATTAATGAAGTCGAAAACGTAATCATCAAGATCAATTAAGACTCAGAGATACACTTTTCTCCCTTCAGAAAATTACAGATGAGAATTTTTACACCCAAGTCAACTAAGTCCCGAGTGTAGGCAATTTATCCCGTATGTAGTCGAAATGATACAGACTAACTAGAGGAATCATCATACCATTGTGTACCTCTTTTATCATCAGAAACTGTTTCTTACATCTCTTCCCCCATGTAGTTGGAATGATACACCAGAAGGCACGAGTTAAAACACTGATTTTCTCTTCGGTTATGACATTTGTCTTCCCAGAATAACTTCAATTCAGAAGAAGTATAAAGTTCATCACGTGTACTTGTTGTGCGTCCAGATGTATGTCTCCTTCCCCCTTGCTGGTTTTGATACCTCAGAATCAGCAACACATTTTACGCACATATACTTGAAATCTTGTTAGAAGAACAGACTTGGCTCAAATGTATCCTGTGAGAATCAACTGCTATAGAAACTCTCTCTGATTATCTTTACCAACCCTTATGTTCTGTCGGCTATTGCTGTGACCACTTGGTGAAGTAAACCCGATACACCAAACTTAAAAATGACGAAGAATTCCCCAAATTTGTTACTTAAGCTTGCACTGTTGTTGATTGAAGAACGATGCAGAAGAATACCTCTAAGTACCCTAGACACTTATCTAAGAGCCAAAGCAAGTACAACACCTCTTGAGACTATCCACATCTGCATCTGCGTGTGACACTGAGCACTACAATGTAACTCCTTGAAGTGATAGCTATAACCCGTGAGAACTTCACTGTAACTCCTTACATCGGGTATAACTAGATAATCCAAGTCCCAATCATAAATTTTAAGCACGAGCAAGTTATCATTGAAAGTCATGCATCCAACCAACCCCGACTTCAAGAGTAAGATCACGCCTTTGGGAAACCCACTTCAATCTCAAATAAGGGATGCCAAATAAACTCCGTGATCACTTGACATTCCATGTCCAAACTCTTAGCCGTTTTGACGTTTTAGCCTACATTTTCCTTTATGTTCTTGTGGTTGATTTACAGAGTGCACATTGGAAGGAACAACAATCCGTGATGAAGGAGATTCTTCAGAACCTGGTTCTGGGAAAGGACTGCCAAAGAACGGATTATTATTCATGTGTGCAACTTCAATATCTTGAGAGTCATTATCAACACCTTGAGGAATAACTAGAGATTTAGTTTCTTAAGTAGTTTGAGTTGTACTTCTAGATGGTGTATCTTGATCAATGGAGATTGAAGAAGGTGAACCAGTTGAGTCAGCAGGAACCGGAGTAGGAGCTTCAGGAACTGGGTGATCAACATTCATTGGAGGTTGGAAGTATTCATCAAACATCGATTGAACTAATAAATCCCAGTCATCCGTTGTTAGTAGAACATTTGGTGTTGGAGGAGACTCGCATGACCATTTCTCAAATCTTACTCAACATGTAGTTTATTCACCCTTCTCCCCCTCAAAAATTGCATATGACTGCCAACTGCCATTTTTGATTAAACGAGTGAATAAGAATACCATCAATGGTAAGTGACTCCACTTGATGACTGACATGTAGTTTATTCACACTTCTCCCCCTCAAAAATTGCATTGAATGATGCCATTTTTGATTGAACAAGTGAATAAGAACATACTCCAATGAACATTGATCCACTTGATGACTGAATGAGCATGGGAAGATCATGAAGCTTGTTGATGAGAATGGTCATAAACAAGAAGATTTCTCTTCTTCCAAAGATAAAGCGCACTCAAGCGTACGCCTTTCTTTTCTTTGAGGAACGGGGCCTGGAGTGTTTTCAGCAGACACCATTATGTTGACATTGAGGCCCGAGGCTTGAACTGCAGTGTTCAAACATCATTATCGTTGAAGAACGAGGCATAATGAAAAAGGGGCTACAAGAACTCACCTTAATCAAGCAATGCACAACACAACAACTCAAGGGTAGTATAACGCACGACAACTAGGACGTCACCGCACAACGGACTCGGCACGACCTAATAATATAAAAACTCGTCTTAACATATATTCCATAAAACAACCTAAGGCGTAAAAGTTCTCAAAAGTTAAACATTCCCGATCCCAAATTCGTTTCCAAATTAGTTTCGTTTTATCCGTTTATTAGAGTTTGGTATCATCATTCGTGTAACGGGAGGAAGACACAGACTCTAGAGTACACACGCCGAAAGGAAACAAGAAAATGAACTTTCACGAGGAGAGTGTTGACGAGAACTCGAGTCAAGAAGAGATGACGGAGAGAAACCAAAAGATAACAAATAGTAAACACAACAAATTAGATGAATAGATTGGTAAACGTCGGTACTTTCCCATAATCCCATTTAGTTTTAAAAGTATACTCGTTTTATAGTTTAAAAGTAAAATTTTGTCATGACTCGTTCATTCATTCAATGTTTCCAAGTCGAAAGACTTTATTAGAAACAATTTCCAAAGCAGTTTAGATGTCGTGTAATTTATAAATATTATCGTTCGTTAGACATTATTTCCATTGTTTACCCGTTGCGAATCGAATACATTAAATTCATCATGAGTCTAACGTATTATATTCGTTTCGTGTCCAATGGTCCAAAATGCCTAAAGTCCAATAATATCTCAAGTCAAAATATATATTCCAAGTCCGGTGTTGCAAATATCTCATAGTACTCCGACTTACCAATTACGACCAAATGAATAATCTAACAGGTAATCCATTAAATCCATATATGGTATTCTACGGGTAATGTGTCTCAAAACGTCTAATAACCCTTACGTTTTCCCATTTTTATCCAAAAATTAATAATCACACTTTAAATTTCCATTTTTGTCATCACTTATTAAATAACAAGTTAAAATTTGTCAATTAATATTTCTTGATAAAAACTATATTATTTCTTCCTTTTAACTTACGTCAAGTCAAAAATATAAATCAAGTCACAAGTTATTTCCGTTTCGAGTAATAATCTCATTATTAATACCCTCCGGTCAACTTTATAATCCCGAACCCAATTAATACCAACTAACCCCTTGGTCACAAGAGTCGGATGAGTCGGGTCCAAGTCAATATTTTCCATATCAAGTCAACTATACCAATTGTAGGCAAACCGAGGTCACACCGAGACCACAAGGTCTCGGCTAACACCCGTATAGCCAAAACATCACAACAATTCAATTTAGTCCGAGTCCAATTCAATATATCATCACCACAATACTCGGCCGGTTCTAACCTACGGCTCGAGCTAAGTCACATGACCAAAATTAATTCTATTACCAACTATTATTCGGACGAGAACTGATACAAATCATACCATGCCGAGACCACGTGGTCTTGGCTTGAGTTGTTGTCGCGAACAGAAACTCAACGGACTAGAAGGTGGTTACAAAATAAACCATAACTCCTCACCATCGAGACCTTAGGGTCTCGGTTGAATTAAATGCGACCAAAACCCCATACGGATCTTAGTCCCAGTCAACCCAAAATAGGTCACGAACCCTCATCACAATCCAACCCAGCGGGACAAAAAGATGACGAAAGGAAATTGGAACCAGATGAGGATCAAGGTCAATACATAGAAAACACGAAGATGAAAAGATATAAGCTCTACCACAAGCTCAAACATGAGCTTATCGATTCAAACTCATAGATCCGAAACTAACCACGAAAGAGATGATACCAACATTCAATTTCAATTCTCTTTTAATATCAAAAACCGGTTTATATTACATTTCAACACACACCGATTCACACAAAGTGTGAATCGTTGTTTGTATACGATTTTTGGAAATACCCATTTGTTTACTTACCAAAAAGGAAAGAAAAGAAGAATAAAGAGAGGCGGAGGTGGCGCGTGGTGAACAGATCTAGCGAGACACGACTTCAATCAACACAAAAGCAACTAGAGATGGTAGGGAAAGTGGCATTTATGGTGGCGGTGATTGTGTAACGTGACGGTTTAGACGCGCGTGAACCACGGGACCGTGATAGAAGTGGTGTTTTGAAGGTGGGTTTATGTTTGTTTGGTGGTGGAAGGCGGCGGTGGATGGTTGTTTGGCCGAGTGGCGGATGCAAAAGAGAGGGGGAGTAATAGTTTAAGGTTTGCAGGTGAAGTGAGAGAGAGAGAGAGGAATAAAAGGGGCGGCTAGGGTGTGAGAAAATGGGAGAGATACCCTAATTTGATTATAGTTGTGGCTTATATAGCCTTAGGACTAGTGGTGAAACATTTCTCACCCACAAGGAGCAAAACTGAAATTATAGTGGAGGGTAGAAAGGGTTAATTTGTTATTGTAGCATATTCATAACAAGAAACACATATAAAATGTGATTTGGCCAATTGGATTTAGAGAGAGAAAGAAGAGAATGGGAACTTAGAGAGAGAAAGTGAAATGTGTAATATTAGATTATGAGAAGTTCCAACCCTTCCCATGTGTGGGAAGGGGTATATATACTACAAGGTTTAGGTACCCCTAGCGGGTTGTGGAGTGAGCTGACAGTGGGTAAAGACCCGACCCACTCCACAAATACTAATATAACTAAACTAATACTATTAATACTAATAATCCTACGAGCTACATAAATGCTAAATAGATACTCGGGGTGACCGAGTCTTCACATGAATATTTATATTCCTAACAACCTCCCCCTAAGGGAGGTCACCCCAGAAATAATATTTTGAATTCTAGCATTCTTTCATCTGAATTTGACTTCATAGCTCGTAGTCTTTGATTCTTCAATGTCATTGATCTTTTTGCTTTCAGCAGTGAACTTTTGATGACAAATCTTTTGTCTTGGACGATCTTTGATGAATCTTTGAGAATATCATCCAACATACGTCTTCAAGTCATCTTCTTGCAGTATTGTCACCATGTGATAGTTTGATCTTTGAACCGACATGCTCACACTATTCTGGGTCATGATTTTCAGCATCAGAGTTTGCAGAAGCAATGTTGAAGGTCTTTTAATTTATCATGACTTCTTTGAATACGATGATGGTGTAGTATGAGCATGAGGTAATGGATTGTCATCTTTTCAGCATTGTCTCTGTGTGAAGTTGTGATCTTTGAGCATTCTTTGAGAACATCAGTCATCGTAAATCTCCAAGCTCATCCGTTGTAATATTGCCTTCCTGTGATATGTTGTAACCGTTGAACTCGCATGCTCACACTTTTCTGAATCATGATAGCTATCATCAGAGTTGCAGAAGCTGTGTTGTAGGTCTTTCATCTATCATGATCTCTTTGATAAAGAATAAGAAGTGTGAGCATGGAGTGTGGATTGACACGTCTCTACAGGAATCAGGAACCACCATTACCATCTTTATATGAATCTGAAATAAAACAGTTAGCAATAAAGTTGGAGAACGAATATGGCTTTGTCATTCGTTCGGTATGGTTGGATTAACCTTCGGTTCCGTGAGGACCGACCTATGATCAGGTAGAATCCCCTTTAAAGAAGATTCTCCTTGACAGGAATTTCCAGCTTGTAGTAATGAGTCTTCGAACAAATTAATGTCAGAATCATCATACTAAGCATGTTCTCATACCGGAACGTCTCAAAGCAGACAACACGGCAGAGTGAATCAGTGAGTTAAATACCCACTGATTGACGAGAAATTGATTAGAAAAGAAAATCACTCGCGTGTCACTGGATAAACATTTTATGCAACACGACGGGGGTTTTATAAATTGAATCACATTTCTGTTGTAAACACTTTTGGTTGAAAATTTTCACAAACAATGTGCTCGAAACTCAGTTGGTGAGCACATTGAAAGGTTTTCCAAAAGCATCCGTCAATCCATTTCCTGGAACAAGTTTGATTCAAATGTGAATCGCCCCATCGTTTCTTTCAAGTTGTCACAAATTTGATCCATGAAGGATCTCACATGTCACCTACCAAGAGCTTGTTTGATGTTGGCTCTAGAAGGATTTCCATCTTCA